>CM028129.1:192485000-193685000 GCA_016271365.2 Neoceratodus forsteri
CCAAGGCAACACGACCAATGACAGACTACCAACAGCAGGTGACAGAAATAAGAAAAAATTGTCTAAATGTACTACAAGACATCCCCACCCACCTGACCAGGTACTGCATGCTCAGTGGAGATCAACAGCAAAACTGAGGACATGTACACCAAACGTACACATCCCTGATTGCAGCTGCACACAACGTACCACACTTAGTAGTTGCATGGCCTTACCTACCGATGCCCCACACCACAGCACATGTGGTGGACCAGCTGAACAATAGAGTTGAGCAAAACCAAGCAGTTGTACAGGTACAATCACTCTGATTATAACAAGGGTTTGAGAAATGCAGCTTTCTGATTGGCTGTAAACATTCTAACAGCCTTATGTTTAGTTTTTATTAACATACATGTAGAGCCTAACCATATGATGAAGATGGTTTAAAGTTGTTGAAAAAACAGTTTTATTATGTTAATGGTCAGTTTATCACTGTCTAGTGACATGTGGCACTCGGCTACGCCTCATTCAACATTAAACCCCTACAGGGTGATTGAGACCATTTAACCTAACCATTGGTCAAGCCTTGTTGCTTAATTCCCTTCATGTGTAGATATTCTCCCTCTGCTAGGCACTGCAGGAGCTTTGCAACACAGTGCCCCACCCAGTTACACCATCCACTGTCTAGTTACTGGAGAATGGCTGCGAATATTAACTCATGAAGATCATCGAAACCTTAGTGTGATTATAACTGACAGAGTCAGTGATAGAGAATAACCCCTGCTGTCCTAGTGCACTTATCCCATTGTGAGTTAAATCTATACTAAAAGACATTCTATTTATATCGACACTATACCTACTTGATTCCTGTTGTAGCACAATTAATATGGTTATCACTTTGATAGCATCAGTGACAGAATTGTGTCAAACCCAAACACTAGGCATACAGCCTGAGTATGAAACAACTGTTACAAAAATTAGGCTGTGTCTATAAGTGGCATAGATCACTCATTGCAACAATAGTAAGTGTATCACTCTTTCAATAAGATAGTCATCACAGATGCAAAGACATTGTCATTATCAGGTACAACATACTCAGTAAGTGCATACAGGAAAATCTACCCTGTACACATCTCCGATACAGCTACGTCATTGTTGGCTCAGTAGTGCTATGATATTTAGACGTTGCTTGGCCTGATCCATGCAATTACACTGTTTCTTACAAAGAATACTTACTGCATCTTTAGTATTCAAACACACTGAAGGTATATGTATGCACATGAGCAGTACACCTTCATCAGTAAGAATGCATCTGATGCTGGCAGTACAAATTTCACAGCATTGAACAGGCAATGCTTTTCCATATGTTTACATCAGCCTTTCTATCTTGAGTAAACAGTTGCAGTAAATGTACTACTATGTAAATCAGATACTAAATGCAACAATACTTTTATCTTGACCATGGCTGTGTCTTGTAGTTAATTTATGTAGTTCTCTTAATTAATGTATACTCACTAGTGTTAAAACCTTTGTACAGTTGTGATCATGCACCTTCAGCATTTATTATGACTAACGGCACAGTAACGTTGTGCTGTAATTGGCAGGGCATCGGTGAGCAGAGCCATGCAACTACTAAGTGTGGTACATGTGTGCAGCTGCAATCAGGGATGTTCGTTTGGTGTACATGTCCTCAGTTTTCTGTTGATCTCCACTGAGCATGCAGTACCTGGTCAGGTGGGTGGGGATGTCTTATAGTACATTTAGACAATTTTTTCTTATTTCTGTCACCTGCTGCTGGTTGTCTGTCATTGGTCGTGTTGCCTTGGTCCTCCCCCGTACTTGCATATATGTGTGTGTGTGTGTGTGTGTGTGTGTGTGGTGCTGGGGGGTGGGAATTCGGAGTTAGGGTTTTCAACCCAAACACCGAATTTCCTCACTTTTGTCGCTGTAGAACAACCCTAACTGATGCATTAAACGGAGGTTTTTATATATATATATAATCACTGTTTTACACAAAGAGTAGTACCAATATGGAATTCGCTACCTTTGGAAGTGGTGTATAGTACCACTCTCCAGTTTTCCAAAAATAATCTTGATTTGTATATGGGTGATTTTAAGTGTAATTTCCACCCGGGTTAGTGGGTGGAGAGTTCTCAAATGGCAAATGGGCTAGTCCCTCGAGCTCGTATTGATCTATGATTGATATATATGTGTGCATGTGTGTGTTTCAAGAGATCTACCATACAACACCACGCATTCCAAATTTTGTGCAAATCTGTTGAATGGTTGCAAAGTTAAGGTGAAAAATTTGTTGTTTAACATTAAACTGCTTATGCAACCCTAACTATGCTGGGCGACTGTGCCAGTATAATTGTGTGTATATGTGTGTGTGTGTGTGTGTGTGTGTGTGTGTGTGTGTGTGTGTGTATATATATATATATATATATATATATATGTGTGTGTGTGTGTGTGTGTGTGTGTGTGTATATATATATATATATATATATATATATATATATATATATGTGTGTGTGTGTGTGTGTGTGTGTGTGTGTATATATATATATATATATATATATATATATATATTTTAAATATGGTTCGCTGCTTCTGTGAGTCACTTGGGGCCATGGCTTATCAGAGCCTCGGTTTGCATCTCGCTCTTGCAGTTTATGCATTACCATTTCCACAGTGTCCTTTCTGGTCTCTGGTGACCCAGCTTGAGATGTGTGGAAGTCCAACTGCTTATCCTTGTCTTCAACTATTCTACATAGTTGTGCCAAGGTTTGGTTCATTCTGGCAAGGGATACTCCACCCTGCAGTGTGGCACAAAAGCTGCCTCATGGCCTCCTGCTGAGATGAGCCGGCTTAAACAAAGTGAGTTGTGGAGGTTGCAGTGGACTATTGTCTCCACATCTTGGACAGCAGAATCAGTCTTGCTAACCTCTGTTTTAAATTGAGACTTTCACTGTCTCCACAAATAAAGTGCAAACATTCATATTGAATGCACAGCTGCCCCTTCCCCATCTTTTATTTATTGCTGTGATTTTAGATGCACAGCAGCCCCTTCCTCTAACATTATTTACTTTTACAATGATTTTAAAATAAATGTACAGTATTTTTACCATTGCCTTTTGAATGGGAATTTCAGACTCCTGTTCTCTGTTTTGATTCCTTGACTGGACTATGAGCACAAAATATTGGATTTGGTCTCTGTTAACAAAGGGTATTCATTCATAGTTAATGAACTCAAAATATCCTTTTATTGGGTCTTTCAGCACTAAGTGAGCATTCTTTTGTTTTTATATGACTGTCGATAGCGAAATAAAACATATTTATCAAATAGGGGAAAGGGTGAAGGGGACATTGTTTAACCGGGAAAGGCACACTATGCCAAAGCTTGTCTCCAGGTGCAACCTGGGAGCACAAGGAAGTTAAGTGACTTGCTCAGGGTCATACAGTATGCAAGTAGGAACTGATGGGATTCAAACCCAGGTCTCAAGGTTTGCAGCTCAGTGCCCTTAACCACTGTGCTATACTGCCTCCAGATATCCTTCCCACCTGTGTGATAGCATGTCCACTTACTGATTGGCTTCCTTACTGATCCTCAGTTCTGTTCCTGTGGACTGTATTACTGTATTCTCCCCCATGGGAGGAACTAATTTAGGATCCGCATCGGAGCTCTGGGCCTGGAGGCAGAGGTAGCCAACTGAAGGCATCATTTGCAGGTGAGGGGAATTTTTTTCCACCTTATCATTTTGCCACTGTTCCCACGATCGGGCGGCATTATGCGGTGGTCACCCTTGTGTTGCGCTGGTGTGTGTAATATTGCCACAGGCCGTGCTCCACATGCTCTCATCTCCAAAGTCGGAGTTCATTGCATCAGCAGCATGCCTCTGGTTCCACCACCCCATGTGTGGGAGTCCTACCTCCATTGCATTGCCTGCAGGTTGACACACCTTTGGGGAAGGCAGTAGAAAGAAATGCCTGCTGGAAAAGTGGTGTGCAGAACATTGGATGTGTAAATGAGGGTGTTTATCCTTGAGTGAGGAATTGTCTGATCCTAAATGGGAGTTGTCTTCCTTCTCAAATAGCTGGACAGGTTTCTGGAAAGCTGACTGACTTGCCTCCAGAGGGCAGCACATCACCAGTTTTCAAAGTTGCTGCATTGTAATTTTCCTAACCTTGTTGGAAAATCAGGTACACTGTATTTTTCCTAACCATGAAGCAAAGTAAAACGATCTATAAGGGTTTAGTGGCAGACTTTCATATTTAGTTTAAAAAAAAGTCTGTATTGTTAAAATTCTTATCCACTTAAAGAGCTAGTTGTGGAAAAAATAGACATAAAATATTTGTAATTTTTAAAAGTAGTTCCTTGTTTTTGTATATCAGAAGTGTTTTTGTATGTGCTCAATAGATGATTTTCTAACCCGGTAGTATTCAGTGTGATGTGAAAAGCAGACCTATCTCTGGGTTCCCCATAGCCTGCAAATATAGGGCGGTGGTTGTGATCGGGACCAAAGGGGTATTATTTCTTGGGCCTCCTAAATACGCTGTACATGTACGTAAGTGGTTTTAAGTAAGGTTTAGAGCACTGGTATCAAAACAAGGGTAGTAGTGCAATAAAGGGTGGTGTTAAAATTCAATTTGGGGGGATTTTATAAAAATGGATTAGGTCGATGGCTACAAATGTAGGGCAGTGGTAAAAAAAAATAGAGTGGAGGTAAAAATATAGAGTGGAAGTAAAAAAAAAGAAATATATACGTATATAGGGTGGTGGCCCACCGCGCTAAAATAATGAATGGTTAACACTGTATCTAGTTTTCCTCCCACTACATTATCAGCATGTGACCTCTCATTGTTACATCACAAGCTCCACTGCCTGTTTAGTAACAAGTGTCACAAAGTACCAATCAAGCAGCAGGAAATTGGCTCTTATTGGTTACTAGTGATGTCATAGTAAAGTGACAGTGCTGTTGAGGTATGGGGAGGGTTAGAACTATGTCTGCCTCCAGGTAGAGTGCTGTTCTACGCATCACACCTAGTACTGGCAGGTAGAAAAGCTTTTAAGTAGCAGACCAGGAAAAAAAAATGCTTCAGATATAAGAAGTGATGGTTTGACTACTTCTGAAACTCCAGGCAAGACTCTAGCTCTTCAAAGCAGTACTGTATGTTGCCATTAACATCTTGTACACGTAACTTTTTATTCTTACCCCAGGAGTCCTTTAGCATCAGTAACAGTAGCAGTTAGCTGGTTAGGTGCAACTGCCCCAGAGGTATGCCTTTAAGCAAATTTATTTAAATGAGCTTGGGCATTAGCCAATCAAAAAATAGGGGCGTGAGCTGAGTGAGAGCAGCCTGAAAGGCTCCAGAATTTTTCTCCGCTGACTGAGCAACATTGCCCCGAGGTGCCTCTCAACTTGCCTTAACAGCCTCCTAATCACTTATTTTGGTAAAGTTTTCTTCATAAATTTATTTATTTAGTGTGCTGAGTGAAAGTTTTATGTTTTTGTTAGCACCGCGCCATTGCACTATTTTTACTTGTTTTTATACCGCCGCTGCTTAAATTATATATTTTTTTTTTTTTTACCGCTGATGCTTAATTTCAACGGTTTTTCACTTTTTTAACGTTATTCGTGAAGGAACCGTCAAATTCTTGTGCCATATTTTTTATCTCAGACCTCATGGGTTCTACCACGAGGCAGCCTTTTGGATTTCAGAATTTGACAGTTGTTGCTGGGTTTTCTGACGATTGGCAAGATCAGGGAATCCCATAATTTAATAACACTGGACCTAAAGCGTCATCCGTCACGGGACTGGCTTCACATCATCAACAGAAACTTGTGCCCAGTTTGACTAGTATTGCTGGATTTTCTATAAGATTGGCATTGGTATAGATCCCAGTACCGCCAAAAAAAAAGTTTTATAAAACAGAGGGAGAGTTTATTAAACTGGAGAAGGACTGACCTTACGACATTTCACAGAAACCTGTGCTCAGTTGTATGGTGGTCCAGCTGTCGGGTTCTCTTGGCAAATTGTCACAGAGCAAAAAGACCTAATTAATAATTGTGGCTGAGAGAAAAAAATCAAAGGCTACCGTTAAGGGGCCATCTAAAAGTAATAACAATAAAAATGTAAGCAGGGGTGCTGATGAAGCAGCCAGATCCCAGCCAAAAAATAAAGCTTCCAAAGGAGCTGATGAACTTCCGCCCAAATTAAGTAATAAAAGTGATGAGAAAAGAAAAAGGAGCTTGATCAAGCTGCTGATGAAGTGGCTAAAAAAAACAAACTCTGTCAAGATAAAAATGCTCCTGTTCCTCCTGGGAAAGCCAATAGTGAGCAACAAGCAGCTTAAAAGAATAAAGAAAAAAAAGCATATTCAGCACTGTCTGCGCAGGTCCCTACTGTGCAAAATTTGGCAAAAGACTCCAGAAAATACATTTCATAGCTAACCACAGATGCTTGTCAAATTTTTTCCTACATGACTTTTACAGCCAAATATCAGAAGAAGCACTGCGGAATTCTATCCTGGTTCTAGGGTGCAGGAGCCTGTGGAAACAACAAACCTGCCCTGGGAGCAATGTAGTACCAATTCTACGATGCAGTTATTTTCACCTCCCACCCTGACCCCTCCCTCCTACAATTGTAACTGCAAACCAGCTTTACGCAAGTGGAGACATGGTTTAAATCTCAAAAACTCATACTAAATCACAAAAAAACGAAAACAATAATGTTTCATGGCATCCATAACGAACATAAAAACAAATGTCTATCTATTACAAACAGTGAAGGGACGTTGTTCGAACATGTTCAACTGTTTAAATACCTGGCGGTTACCCTCAATAGCACCTTGTCGTACTCTGAACACATTGAGAGCATTGCCAAGATCGTGAACACCCGCATAGGACTTCTCTTTAGACATGGCTGCCTCACCAATGAAGCTCTAAGCATTGCCATTCAGAGCTCTGTTACATCAGTAATTGACTATGGGCTTGTGATCTACGGCTCTGCCACTGACACCGCACTTCGACGAATAGCCATTGCCCTTAACAAGGCATATCGTCTACTGACCTCTGCTCCACGCCTCTCGCATACCTGTGAAATCTACAAGCAAGCAAACTGGCTCCAACTCCCCAGCAGACTCAAGTACCAGACCTGTATGCTAACAAAAAAGATTACCTTAAATCTCCTACCCTCAAGGGTTCAGTCCTTACTGGCCCCCAGCTGCGGCCCCACCTAACCAGGAGCTCAGAATATCTTACTTTTTCTGTTCCACACTGCCGCACTACCAAAGGACAATGCTCCTTTACATACAGAGCCTCATCCTGGTACAAATCGCTTCCACCTGCTGTTACCAATGACATTACCCTGGGCACTTTCAAGTGCTACCTGCGTCAGCACCTTGTCTCAATGGCCTCCAGTGAATGTTTCTCCTAACTAAATGTACTCTTCTTCCCTCTAGTTTCCCCCCCTCTAAGTCCCTCCCACCTTTGCCTCCTCACTTTCTCCTCCCTTTTATTTCCCCACTATTATCTACATTATCTCCCCATAGCTTCCTCTACATGCATCTACCATCTCTCCTAGCAGCTTCTAATTTATTCTAGTGAACCATATTACAACTGTTTTTTTATTGTACATATGTTCTTGAATAATATACACAAATTACTTTAACTTAACATACATACTGTGGATCATTGCACATATGACAGTAATTCAATATGAAAGCTTTACTGTACCCGACAAAGCCTATGACTGCTTGAAACTACTGTACTTGCTGTTGTCCTCACTATGTTCTGTATTGTTTCCCTGACGTGGAACCTTTGTAAAACAGCCTTGGCTCAAAGGTGTCTTCCAAAATAATAATAAACTAATTCCACAGGACAAATGACAACAAGGATTCCGTCTCCAGAGCCATGGCCCATGCCGTCGCTCTGTGGAGCTTTGTATGGCTTACAACTACTGGTCCTCAGACTCCTAGTTTAAGGCCATGGACTTTCCCTGTGATCAAATCATACTGTTCGATCCAAGAACATCTGACTGCAAGGCCTCCTGCCCCATGGAAATTCCTCCCAAGGGCAATAGGGGCAAAGGTTATTTTTCCCAGGGGTCAGAAGGGGCCAAAGGTGGTCACCTCTACCCAGCCAGCAGCTTCACAGTGTAAGCCCTGACGCTGGTGTAGGCAGACCTCAAGTATACCCAGTTGTCTAAACCTCTATCCCCAACACAAGTGTTACTGTTGGAGTGGGAGGTAAATACCTTCTAGCTCTGGGAGTGGTGGAGAGGGTCCTGGCCCACGAAAAGGGGATAGGGCCTCTACTACAGGTATTCTCTTACACAAAAAGACAACTGTGGAGTGGCGACTTATCTTGCTGTTTGTATGTTTTTTTTCAATTTTGTTTACACACCGGTTATCTCCGAGGCATCCTTTGGTGGTGCCCACACAATCTGCCCTTCTTCTTCTCCACATTGGCCATCCAACACAGTTCACCCCGAGACTTCCCAGTGCTCAGATCACCCCGGAACAGGGTCCGCCCACCCTCGGCGGCTCTTTCTGAAAGTTAGAGGTCTATCCCTCTGGGAGGTCGGCTGTGGATCCCGGTGTGGCCTGGCCCGGCATTGGGATGAGAGGAGATCACTGGGGCCCTCGTCATCTCCTAGACCAGACTGGGGATTTTTTACTTGTAGTTGGCCCCAAGCGGAGCCCGGCCAGCAAGGTAGCGGAGTGCCCGTGGCTCTGGCCCAGGCATACACCGTGCTGCTGCAGTCGGCGATCCTCCAGTCGCCACCAGAGGTTACTCCAAGAGCGCGCGCACCCTGTACCCTCCCCCGGAAAGAGAGCAGTCCATCCGGATGCTCGATCTTTTCCCCTCTGCTGACCCCTGGCTCGTTCCTGAACCCGGGTCGTGGGCGTGGCACGAGGTGTGGCGTCCAGCACCTCAACCCACAGCGCCATTAGGCTGGCAGACCTATCTTGCTGTTAAAACCCAAATTCAAGATGGTCATTCTGTTACTAGTCATATACAGTCATTACTGTAGAGAGACTGGCTAGCCTCCCCAGTCCTAAAGGGATCCTTTTTTTCCATACACCCATAATGAGGTCTCACAGGCAGTTTCTCAGGTATGGGTTCACTGCGGCCCTTCGGCCTTCCTCGGGCCCAAGAGTCTATACAAAGTGCCTGGCAGTGGTAACAGCATACCTCAGGAATCTGGGCATATCTAGCTACACCTATTCTGCCGATTGGCTCATAGTGCCACAGTCTCCTTGTCAGGTCAAGGAGGTTTTTCCCTTACAGGGCTCACTTTGGAGTCTCTGGGTTCCCCGGTAAATCTAAACAGTCTCACCTGGGACCTTACCTGCATCCAAGAAGGATATGCCTTCCTTCCACAGGTGAGAATTGAAGCTGTCCCTCAGTGACAGATTCCTTTGTCCAGGGACCTTGAGGCCTGCCAGCAGGTAACATAGAAACATAGACTTTGACGGCAGATAAGGACCACTTGGCCCACCCAGTCTGCCCATTTCCCTACCTACTGGATAAGCTGCAGATTCTAGTTAACCAACAGCCTACTTCCTGCCACCCCCCACTACAATTGCCTTGTGTCTGCCCCATGCATGTTTGAATTCCCCCACTGTTTTAGCCCCAACAACCTCCCCAGGAAGGCAGTTTCGTGCATCCACCACTCTCTCCGTGAAAAAAGATTTCCTCACATTACCCCTGAGCCGTCCCCCCTCTATCTTTAAATTGTGTCCCCTTGTTCTTACACATCTCTCTTTCTGAAAGATGCTACCCTCCTGGACTTTATTGATTCCCTTGAGGTACTTGAACGTTTCTATCATGTCCCCCATGTCTCTCCTTTCATCAAGGGTATACATATTAAGCTCTCTCAGTCTCTCTTCGTATGATTTCTGATGCAGACCCTGCACCATTTTAGTTGCCCTCCTCTGGACTGCTTCCATCCTGTCTGTGTCCTTGCGTAGATGAGTTCTCCAAAACTGCACACAGTACTCCAGATGGGGTCTCACCAACTGTCTGTACAGAGGGATAACCACTTCCCTTTTTCTACTTGTGATGCCCTTCCTATGCATCCCAGTATCCCCTGGCTCTCCTCACTGACTTCTCACATTGCTTACCCACCTTTAGATCATCCGATATGACTACCCCCAAGTCCCATTCCATTTTTGTTGTTGTTAGTACCTCCCCTGCTATTGTGTACTCTTCTCCTGGGTTTTTGTTTCCCAGGTGCATTACTTTGCACTTCTTTGCATTGAATCTAAGTTGCCATATGTCTAACCATTCCTCCAACCTTGCCAAGTCCCTTCTCATCCTTTCTACCCCCCCTTGTGTATCAACTCTGTTACAGATCTTTGTATCATCTGCAAAGAGTCATACCTTTCCTTCCAGACCCTCTGCAATGTCACCTATAAAGATGTTAAAGAGGACTGGACCCAGTACTGAGCCCTGAGGTACTCCACTAGTGACTCCCCTTTCTTCGCGGAATGTGTGCCGCTCACTATTACCTTCTGTGTCCTGTTGTGCAGCCAGTTTGCTACCCAGGCTACCACCCTGGGACCCACTCCCAAGCTGGCTAACTTGATTCTTAATCTTTTGTGCGGGACTGTGTCAAATGCCTTGCTAAAGTCTAGGTAGGCCATATCCACAGCCCCTCCCTGGTCTATTACTTTGGTCACCCAGTCCAAGAAATCTATTGGATTCATCTGACATGACCTTCCTGCTGTAAATCCATGCTGCTTTGGGTCCTGTGCCCCGCTGGCCTCTAGGTACTCAACAATTCTTTCTTTCAGAAAACTTGACTGAGTTTGAATCTTTAACCCTTACTTGTTCAGTGTATGATGCAGTCCTGAACAAATCACGTAACTTTGTCATCTCCTCTGGCTATTGGGGAAACATGGCTTCAATGCCTGCAGTGGTCCCAGGGTTCAGGTACAGGATGCGACACCTGCAAGTCTACCTCGAAGCTTGCTGGTCTCAAAGAAGCAACACTTTTTCAAAGCTGATAACTGTGACGGAGCAGTTCCTTCAGACTCTGCTTTGGTGGAAGAACCCTGCAAATCTGGCAGCAGGGATACCCTTCCAGGCTTCACGTCCCACAAAGGTGATCACCTCAGACGCCACCCTCCTGGGGTGGGGAACACATCTGGACAGTGCCTAAGTAAGTGGCACCTGGACTCTCCAAGAGTCACAGTTACAACCTTTTGGAACTCAGAGCAATCTTTCTACTCAAAGCATTTGCTTCTGCCATAAAAGGACAGACTACACCACCCAGGGCTGCTGAGGGTCGAGGCGCTGGACGCCACACCTCGCAACACGCTAGCGACCCGCTTTCGGGAATGAGCATGGGCCACTGGGGGTCGGCGGGGAGGAGATGGATCAAGCATCCAACAGATAGCTCTCCATCTTTGGGAAGGGGGTTATTCAGTCAGCGCATGCCTGACCCCTGGCGGATGCTGGGGCTCGACGCTACACTTCCGCAGCATTAGGCGCTGGAGTAGGGCAGATGCTTTGCGGGCCATGCGCAGGTGCATGTGCAAAATCCCACCACAGGTGTCACTGCACGCTCTGCTCCTGCAGGGGAAAGAGAAAATGTAAAAAGCCCTGATGACTAGTCGTTGTGGCTTGATGGCCGTTCCCGTCCCCCTCCGTTCCCGGCGTAACACCCCGAACTGGATCCTGTCTGCAGGTGGGGGTCCCTGCTGCCCCGCCATGGGGCTTACAAGGGTGAGGGCCTGAAGGAACGGAGGCGATGAGTGGCAGCCAGATGAGGGCCGGCCAGGGCCAGGGTGGGGGAGAAATATGAAGTTAAAATAAATAAATGGACAGACTGTACAAGGTCAAACAGACACCTCTGCAGTGTTTTACATAAACAATCAGTGGTACCAGATCAGGAAAATTCTGTTTACAGGCTCAATAAATCTGGTCTCTCGCCCTCTCTCTGGGCGTCAGCCTTTCAGCTGTTCACCTCCCAGGCAACAAAATACTCTGACGATTGCTCTAAGCACATCAGTCAAGGCCAGAGTGTATTGAATATGAACAAACAAGTACTAGCCACAGTGTTCAGGCGGTGGGGCACACCAGAAGTAGATCAGTTTACTTCCCCCGCTCAACTTCCAGCTTCCTCAGTACTGTTGCAGGCCTCCAGTCCTGGGAGCACTTCCTCTGGATGCCTTGATCCTGGTCTGGTCAGGGAAGTCCCTATATGCATTCCCTCCTTTTCCCCTGATACTCTGGGTATTGCTGAAGCTCAGACAACAGCCTGCATCAATTATTCTGGTGGCTCCGGATTGGCCCAGGCAAGCCTGATACCCTCTCCTTCCCGCACTGTCCTGCAACAGGCCCATTTGCCTGCTGCTAACTCACTCTCAGGAGTGCTTTACCCAGACACACTCTCTCTTCACCTCAAGGCCTGGCTTTTGGGGAGTTCGTTTCCATCTTCTCAGTACTCTGAACTAACACAAAGAAGGGACGTATGCAGCCAGATGGAAACTGTTTCCCCTCTGGTGCAAGAGCAAAAAGGTCAACCCTCTTACAGCAGCAGACCCTCAGCTGCTGGATTTCCTAGTACATCGGCAGACGTCCATTTTGAAACCCTCTCCCTCAAGCTATGCCTGGCTCCAGTTAGGCCCATTTTTCAGCGGGAAAGAGAAAAATCAGTTGTTTTCTCACACTGTATTCAAACAAGTTTTCCAAAAGGCCTCTTGCACCTCCAGGCTCCAGTCAGGGAGCCCGTTTCCCCTTCGAGCCTGAATCTCTGCATTGCCAGTCTCTCAGAGCCACCCTTGGAGCCTGTGGCCACTGTACATATCAGGTCTGTGACCTGAAAGTAGGTCTCCCTGGGTGGCCTACCTCTGCCAGAAGAACTTGAGGTACAGGCCCCGTGCACGGTGCCTAATTACATCATTCCTTACTAAGATAAAATTGAGCTCTGGACGAATAGAAAGTTACTGCCTAAGGTGGTTTCAGAGTTCCATCTAAAACCAGTCCGGTACTCTATCCATCTTCTTCGCTGAGAAATCCACTCTTGGTGAGCAAAAAGCTCCTCAGCTGGAATGTTAAAAGAGCTCTCTTTTACTACCCGGAGCATACTAGGCAGCCCAGAGACTCTTCCTCTCAGTTGTTCCTCACCTACGGGAATGTAGGCAGAGGAAGTCCAGCTACCAAGAGAGTTTTTCCCTCTGGTTGGTCTCTTGTATTAGATTCTGATGTGGGCAGGCTGGTTGTCAACCTTCTGTGGGGTTCAGGGGCACTGCAGCCTCTGAGGTAGCAGTAAGAGACATACCCCCTCTGGATGTCTGCAAAGCAGCTACTTGGAAATCTGTACACACCTTCGTGATGCCCTGCAGTTTAGATGTACAGTCCAGATCTGATGCCAAATTTGGCAGAGCTTCTTCCCTAAGTAAGTTCTCTGCCCACCTCCCACTTGGTACTGCTCAATAGTCTGCTGTTGTTACTGATGCTAAAGGACTCCTGGGGTAAGAAGAAAAAATTACCGCAGTAATCTTCTTTCTTCCAAGGGCTCCTTTAGCATCAGTAAGCTCCCACCCTTCTTCCCCGGTTCACCTGTCAGGAGAAGGGCTCTGTTCTCAGTTTTATTACCAAATTTTTTTTTTTTCATTGAAGAGCTTCGTGCTCATGTTATCTGTTTTCAGTTTCCGGACATTTGCATGTTTTTTGAATCCTGTTGGTTCACTTTTCAGGGTATGTGCCCATTTTCTTCGAAAACATTCTGGAGCCCTTTTGGCTGCTCTCACTCAGCTCACTCCCCTCCAATTTTTTGATTGGCTGATGCTCAAGCTCTTTTAAATAATTTCTCTTAAAGGCATACCTCCAGGGCAGTTGCACCTAGCCAGCTAACTGCTATTGTTACTGATGCTAAAGGACCCCTTGGAAGAAAGATTACTGCGGTAAGTCATTTTTTCTTCTATTTTTAGAGTGCATTTTTTCCTCTTGCCTTATAAAATGCCCTTTTCTCCTCTTTCGAGTCTGTTTTAGCATTTGTTTTTAGATTAGTAATTAAAGGAGTTTTCCTTTTAAATAGTATTCTCAGCTGCTTTTGAACACCATTGTTAAAGATCAGCTTGCTTCTGACTAAAGTAAGCTAGCATGGAACGTGTTTCCTAAACTTATGGTACAGTAGGTGTTGTTCAAAAAGGTATAGAGCAGCTGTAAAGAGCTGGTAGCACCAAAAAAGAGAAGAGAGAAATTTGTTATAAGTAGACAGTATTTGCTTGTTGCATGATTTTTTTTAAATGATATTTTATCAGTTGGTGGCTGGCAGGCAGTATAGCCTAGAGGTTACAGCAAAGAGCTTGGTACATCCAGGAGACAAAGCAGAAACAAGGGAAATGAGGTCATACTCTAGCGGATGGGTGGTGCTTGTAAGGGGGTCGCTAGTCCCTGTTAAGTAATCACGGACCAAGGATACCAGTACTCAGTAGAGGATGAGGTGACAGCTGTCGTCGGTGACAAACATAGATACATACATACATAGATACATAGACAGTGTTGGCAGATAAGGGTCTATGGCCCACCCAGTCTGCCCATTTAAGTTTGTAAGTTCAGTTTATGTTTTCCAGGAAGTCTGCTGCCCCTTACCCCTGACCTCCAGAATTCCTTTATGTCTATCCCATGCATTCTTAAATCCCATGATTGTTTCAGCCCCCACCACTTCCTCTGGCAGGGTGTTCCACTTGTCCACCACCCGTTCTGTGAAGAAATTCTTCCTCACGTGTCCTCTGAATCGTCCTCCCTCCAACTTCATCCCATGCCCTCTAGTCCTGGAACATCTTTTTTCGCTTAAAAATAGTGCATTCCTGCACCCCATAGCTGTAGCTACTAACAGCCAACCACACAGTGCATATCACAATGACAAAGGCTGACAAAACTGTCACACCTTGACAACACAATGATAGAGCCCAATACCCCAGTGCTTTGCTCGACGACAGCGTCAGCAGGGGGCCCCCTGATGAATCTCTAGTTAAATGAAGGGCCAGGGCTCTGAGAGCAGTAAATTTATTTAACACAAACAACTGGCAACGTCTTATTTTTGAGTGCTGGTACATCCAGCAGATCTGGGTTTGACTCCCACAACCTCCACTTGCATTCTGTGTGACCCTGAACAGGTCACTTAACCTCCCTGTGCTCCCAGGTCACCCCTGTAAATGTGTCTTATGCCTAGTGGGCCTTGCGTGATTATTAAAAGAATGAAGGAAAAAAAGATTTTTCTAATAGGTGTGATGAATAGACTGGAAGCAGGAATGTCAAGTTCTGCTCCCCATCATACCTCATCAGCATTGCAACCTGACGCATTGAAATAATGACAGACAACCAGTCTGGCGGAAGGTGAGTGGCTCCTCTCTCTTTTTTTTTTTTATGCCGCAATATATATAAGGTACTAGGCCCAAGACAGCGTACAGCAAATTATAAACCGATGGAGATTACAGACAGATGATCTAAGAATGGCCTTGAGACCCCAAAGCATTAGTCAGGAGAGCCAGTTCAGCAAGGAAAATCCATAGAAGAGTGGCACCTTTACCACAGGCTAGTATAATGTTCTGATCCTTATGCTAACCCCCCCCCCCCCGAGGATTACATACATACCTCTCAACCTTTTGTCCCCCAAATGTGGAACATTACCTGTCAAAATGTGGAACAAATGGGCAAAATGTGGAACATTTAATCAAATCTTTACCTAAGAAGCTCAAAACACTGTTAACATGTTGCATTTATGTTCAGAAAGTCTGTTGTTAATTGAATAATATATTGTTTTGCATCATTTACTATGAATTTTTGCTTTAAAATGTTGACTTTGAATGTGGAACAAGTCCTCACAATGTGGAACAGGGAACTTTTGTGAAGTAAAATGAGGAATGTTCCTCGTAATGTGGTACGGTTGAGAGGTATGATTACAGATGTTGGAGAGGCTGATCATCTGTGAGATAATATACAAATAGTTACTGTGATAGTCCGGGCCCAATGAAGTTCAAACCTTACACATTCAGGTGCCACCATGTAGGGGGAAGGATATAGTCAAACATATTACTGCAAGTTCACAAACTGAGTGATGTACAGTAGTACACCTGAAAATAGCATTCTAACAGGACAAGAAAACAGGAGTGGCATAACATTAGAACTTAAACAGTGTGGCAGGGTTTAATAAGGCCCTGTCCCATTTGTTATTCAGAAAGCGTTTAAATGCAAGAATCTGTTCTAGCCTCTCTTTTTCTCTCTGTCTGTCTGGTTGTGCAACCAAATGCTTTCGTGAGACCTAGGAACTGATCACTCTGATGGTCTTGCGATTCTCTGCCTCTTGCCATCCCTCTGCTTTCACTTGCCTTGCCCCTTGCATATCTGTGGTCACAAAATATATGTGAAACTGGGATCCCTTGGTTTGAAAGTGCATATAGTTATACTGTTGAAATGATTGCAAAAAAACTGTTTGGAATTTAGGTGGTTAACCTGAGATGCAGTTTGAGATCCTCTCAGGCTTGTTTGCAAACTTTTTTGCAGAGCTGTCAGCATGGGGCCAGCTTGAGACATTGTTGTATAAGCAAAGAAACTGGTAAGACCATTTTCTGGAAACGGGTCTCTTAGCGAATTCCCAGGCAAATACTTGTAAAAAGAGCAGCAATACTTTTGCTAGAAAGTGAGAGACAGATTGAAACTTGGAATTGGAGAAACCCTCAGATGAAGGGCATTGTTTTCTCTATTTGTACTGCCTTTGTAAATAATTATTCTGAAATAATAATAAAACCTTACTTGCAAATTTTACAACTGCTCCTGGTCTTCCTATGCTTCCTGACCTGTACCTTGACAACAGATGGTGTGAAAAGTGGGATTTATGCCATGCATACTCTAAGCCAGGAGGTTAGTGCCTGGGTACTAGACCTGGTACCAAGGCATAGTAAGACCAGGAGCAGTTGTAAAATTTGCAAATAACATATTATTATTATCAATAACAGTAAAAAATTAAAAATTGTTCAGAATAACTGTGTACAAAGGCCGTACAAATGGGAAAAACATAGTCCTTCATGTGAGGGCTTTTCTAATTTCAAGTTTGTCTGTCTCTCACTCTCTAACAAAAGTATTGCTGCTCTTTTTATAAGTCTTTGCCTGGGAACTCATTAAGAGATATCTTGTTTCTCTCAATTTCTTGCCAGTTTCTTTGCAAATAGAACAATGTCCCAAGCTGGCACCATGCTGATAGCTCTGCAAAAGAGTTTGCAAACGAGCTTGAGAAGAGCTTAAACTGTATCTCGGGTTAACTCCCTGAATTCTAAATAGCTTTTTGCAATCATTTCAACTATATAACTATATACACTTTCAAACCAAGGGATCCCAGTTTTACATACAGATTCACATATATGTTGTAACCACAGATATGCAAGGGGGAAGAGAAGACAGAAACAACAAGTGAAGGCAGAGGGATAGTGAGAGGCAGAGAATCGCGAGACCGTCAGTGGTCAGTTCGTAGGTCTCACAAGAGTATTTTGTTGTGCAGCCAAACGGTCAACAGACAGAAAAGGAGAGGATAGAATAGATTCTTGTGTTTAACTCTTTCTGCTTAACAAATGGGACAGGGCCTTATTCAACCCTGTCACAAACGGCATGATGGGGCATCAACCACACTGCAAAAATGTGACCTGAGAACACCATCAGGTACAGTCAGAAATATATGTGAACAAAATGACCCCATTTACAGGTAAAGACCATAGGGAACCATGCTGTAGTCGCATTAGTCATGCTGCTTCATCATTAGGATCCCGATCCTCCTGTCATTACTGGCTTCTCAGCAAAGTTAACCACTGCCTCTGGCTGTATGAAGATCTGCATTTTATTTTTTTTTTTTTGTAGCTTCTATTTATGCACCCTTGCCTTAGGGGCATCTCTCAGGGTCCCATCTGCAGCTGCCTTACATAACCGCCCACCTGAACAGACTGCTCCGGGCTACATCGGGTAGCGAGGTCTGGGCACTCTCCTCGGCCCCAAGGAGAACCAGAGAGTCAGCCGACATTAGGCATGAGGTCGAACGGACTGCCTATGTTCGCCATCGTCTCACCCGAAGGAAGCTTATTTTTTCCTTAGTTTCTACCCTGGAGCACGGACGTGCAATGACATCCCGCCCAGCGTGCGCACGTTCCCACATGCACCTGGAAGACATGAGCCATGCTCTAATCCCCAAGCTTCTGCTGCCATGCACTACAGGAGCCCCAGCCTCCGCCAGGGGTCACTAGTGCAACGGGAGATCCCCAAACCCTCCCCAGGACTGGGAGAGCTGTCTACGGACGCTCAATCCCAGTCCTCCCCTGCCGACCCCCGGCAATCTGAGCTCGTTCCCGAACTCTGGTCACCGACATGGCGTGAGGTGAGGTATCCAGCGCCTCAACCCTCAGCAGACCATGGTCTGGCAGGTATGGCACCAGGGAAGGGCGGTGGCTAAACAGCAGCTCCAAATGGCTCTGGACATTGGAGACTCCTGTGCCAGATCAGTTGTGTCCGCGGTGGCCATGCGCCGCAGAGCATGGCTGAGGATATCCACCTTCACGGCGGATACCCAGCACAAACTGGCGGATGTCCCTTTCCTGGGGACCGACCTCTTCGGCCGTGGAGTGGAAGATCACCTCCAGCGGATCGAAAAGTCCAGTGCTACTCTGGAATCTGTCACCTCCGCCCAGAAGGACAAGGGCCACCAACAACAGCAGCATAAGTCCTTTCGTCCTTCTGCGCCTGTGGCACATCTGGCCCACCAGCACCAGGGCCAGCAGGCTCACGCTTGGCATCCCAAACCCAAGCTTGCGGCTTCCTCCAATAGGAAGCAGGGAGGTAAAGGCCCAAGAGGTCCCTTGGCCGGTCCCTCCTCTAAGCCTGCCCAGTGACAGGTTGAGGGGTGTCACCCCCCAGCCTCGTCACTCCCCCCTGGGTTCCCCCCCATGAGGGGACAGCTCCGCCACTTCCTTTCCGCCTGGTCCGTTATCACCACAGACTGTTGAGTGTTGGAAGTGGTAGGAAAGGGCCTGCCTCTGGAGTTCGAGCAGGCTCCGCCCTTCCGAGCCATCGCCCCTTGGGGGGGTACGGGGTCCGCATCCTTTTTGTCAGCTCGCCGAGCCAATATCGCCCTGCTTCTCGAAAAAGAGGTGATCAGGAAGGTGGCAGATCCTCCTCTAGACCCGGGGTTTGTGTCCAGGTACTTCCTGGTCCCAGAACGGACGGGAGGGGGGCTTGCACCCCATTCTCGACCTGCACAACCTAAACAGGTTCCTAAGGTCTCGGACCTTCAGGATGGTCACTCTGGCTCAGATAATCCCATCCTTGGAAAAAGGCGTGTGGTTCTGTTCCCTGGACCTTCAGGACGCGTTCTTTCACGTCCCAATCCATCCGTCCCACCAGAGAGTCCTCCGCTTCAGGGCAAAGGGATCCCTCTACGAGTTCCGGGCCATGTCCTTCGGCCTTTCTCTAGCTCCCAGGATCTTCACCAAATGCATGGCAGTGGTGACAGCATTCATCTTGACGCCCGAAGAGGTCGGGTGTACCCCTACCTGGACAGATTGGCTGATTGCAGCCCCCTCCAGAGCAGAGGTGGAGTGTTCCAGAGATTTGGCCCTCCAGGTTTGCTCTTAGGTTGGCCTCCTCATCAACGAGGCCAAGTCGGAACTCGTGCCAAAGCAGGTGATACAGTTCATTGGGGCAGAGCTCAACTTTCTACGAGCCAGAGCACGGCTCCCGGTGGACAGAGCCGAGGTTCTTTCCTCCTTTGCCCAATCATTTCAGGTTGGGCAATTGCGCCCTGCCTGGGACTTCCTGCACCTCCTGGGCCTCATGGCGGCCTGCACCAGCATGGTCCGTTGGGCCTGTTGGTACATGCATCCCCTTCAGTGGGGGCTGGCCAGCCAATGGCCACAGCACTTCGATCCTCTGGATCAGCTAGTGACAGTGACCCAGGGGATGTGGAACACTCTCCAGTGGTGGACCATTCCAGCACATCTGCAGGAGGGCATCCCATTTGTCTGCCCCGAGCCGACGGTCTCTCTATTGATCGATGCCTCTCTGATGGGTTGGGATACCCATCTGGGGGAGCACAAGCCCCACGGCCTCTGCTCGAGTCCCGATACCACATCAACCTGCTGGAGCTTCGAGCAGTGCATCTAGCCCTCACCGCCTTCGCTCCGTTTCTACGGGGGTCAAGTGGTTCAGGTCTAGATGGACAATACCACAACCGTGTACTGCCTAAACTGTCAGGACAGGACGCGCTTCATGCCTCTGTGCAGGGAAGCCCTCCGCATTTGGTCACTCGTGCGCAGCCTGGAGGCGGATCTCCTTGCCATTCATGTGGCAGGAGCCTCCAACACCCTGGCCGTTGCCCTGAGCCGGATAGGGGCTGCATCTCACGAGTGGTCTCTCCTGCTGGAGGTAGTACAAGATCTGTTCTCCCACTGGGGCACGCCTCAGGTGGACCTATTTGCCTCCAGGGAGAATGCGAAGCTGAGGCTGTTTCATGCCCGCCCCCCTCAGCAGGGCTCGCTGCAGGGGGATGCCTTCTCGAGGCCGTGGACCTCGGGCCTGTTCTACACCTTTCCCCCCATTTCCCTTGATCCACAAGGTGCTTCTCAAGGCGAGGAGGGACAAGGCGCAGGTGTTTCTGGTAGCCTCAGATTGGCCCCACCAGTTCTGGTATGCAGATCTCCTCAGTCTTAGCTCCAGGCTCCCGAGGTGGCTTCCAACCCGCCTGGACCTGATCTCATTCAATCAGGGGAAGGTATTCCATCCAGACCTTCAATCTCTGCACCTGACTGCCTGGTTCCTGAGCGGCTAGAGTTCCAGGCCTTGGGTCTTTCCGACGAGGTCCTCAACGTAAGGAGTCGACCAGAAGATGCTACGCCTTCAAATGGAAGAGATTTTCCATTTGGTGTCAGAGCAAGGGCCTGAACCCTTCCTCCTGTTCCTTGGGAAGCATTCTGGACTACCTGTGGTCCCTTTCTCAGCAAGGGCTTTGGTTGTCGACCCTTAAGGTGCACCTGGCAGCCTTCTCTGCTTACCGGACGTGGGCCGGGAAGCAGTCGGTGGCGCAGGAGAAGATGGTCGGGCGCTTTTTCAAAGGCCTTGATCACATATCCCCTCCGGTGCGAGAACCTCCACCTCTGTGGGATCTACTGCTGGTATTAGCTAAGCTCATGGGCAAGCCATTCGAACTGATACACAGGTGTGACATCTCTCATCTGTCGTGGAAGACCGCCTTCTTGGTGGCTATCGCGTCAGCCAGAAGGATGGGAGAGCTCCAGGCGCTTTCCATCGAGTCTTCTTATCTGGTCTTCCACAGGGACAAGGTTGTCCTGCGCCCCAACCCGAAATTCCTTCCGAAGGTGGTGTCGGAGTTTCACCTTAACCGGGTGTTGACTCTGCCGGTGTTCTACCCCAGTCACACCTCGGAGGCCGAGTATAGGCTCCATACTTTGGACCCTAGAAGAGCACTCGCTTACTATAAGGAGCGGACGGCTGAAGCCCGGGGAGAGGTTCGCCAGCTGTTTGTCACCTCTGCTGAAGCCGCATCTGGCAGACCTGCAGCCAAGCGGACGATAGGCAGGTGGGTCATCTCCTGCATAGATCTCTGCTATAGGTTGGTGGGCATGGAGCCTCCCAGAGGGATAAGAGCTCATTCTACCCACCATACCGCTGCATCAGTGGCTACTTCTGGGGATGTCCCTATCCAGGAAATCTGCAGGGCTGCTACCTGGAAGTCGGCACACACCTTCATCACCCACTACCACATCGACCTTGAGTCACGCTGGGATGCTGGTTTGGGGGCCTCAGTTCTCAGTCTTTATTTCCCAAGTGAGAAGTTGTGCTTGCCTCCCTCCTCCCGGAGAACTGCTAGGAGTCTGCCAGACAGTGTGGATGAACAACATATCCATGTCCTTAGAAATACAGGTTACTCACCTGTAACAGGAGTTCTAGGAATGGTATATGTTGTTCATCCACACTCACCCAACCTGGCTTCCAGCGGGCTAGATCTGGCGTCATGGGGCGGAGCCGAGAGTTTTACCACCCAGGTGGGTGGGAGGAGCCAGCTTGAAGACCTTCCGGCAAGATTTAAAGCGGCAAAGAACCTGCCAGACAGTGTGGATGAACAACATATACCATTCTTAGAACTCCCGTTAAAGGTGAGTAACCTGTATTTCTAAGCCTCCAGGCTGGGCAGTGTTGCAGTGGCAGTCCGAGGATGACCCATGATTTTCTGCCGGGGTCTGGATCTCATAGGAATCACAAAGGCCTTCACCATCTGTATCCCTGAATCTTTAGGTAGCAAAGCAAGGTCTGTGAAAATGAGTTTGTGTATTGTGGCTAACAGTTCTAAATGGCCTGCCTGCCAACTGTGGGGGAAACTCCACAATTTTCACATTATTCTGCCGCAAACCATTTTCTAACATCTCCACCTTACTATGAAGAAAGCCGATGTCCCATGCTAGGGTTGCATTCATGGCCTTCTGCCACTCTGCACCCTGTCTGAGCACCTGATTGCAGCCTTATTATCCGCAGTACAGCTGTCCATATCTGACCAGTTTAAGTTCACCCATCGCCAAGCATTTTTAGTGTCCTCTCAGGTTGCCTGGATTTTTTTTTTGTGTTATGTGTTTATCCCTCCTTCTCGCCTCCTAGTTCGCCACTCCTTCTGGCTGCTCATGCTACCTGTGACCCCCTCGCCCTGTCCCTCCTCCCCTCACCTCAGATGCAGCCGACGTCAAGGGTGGCCCGGCATATCCCTTTGTTGGTGGGTCCTCTCCTCCGAGGGGAAGACGGCTGGGAGGGAGGGCAACCAGCGTACTAGGCATCAGTCCTTGAGTGCTGCTGAGGTGGGTTTGAAGGCCACAGGGCATCTTGGGCCAGCGGGAGCGGGCAGCCATCATCCGGCGGACCAGGAGGCTGGAATTTCCGCTTTTCTCCCCAGGGCATGGTGTACCATGAACGTCAAGGTGTAGCCGACGTTCACCACGCCCCCTATGTATGTTGAGGCTCTGCTGTTGGTCTCCCCGGCCTCCGCCAGGGGGGTACCAGACAGTGTGCCTATGTCCCCTCCCTCCCCCTGGAGTAGGCGAGCAGTAGTGGGACGCACAAGCCTACTGCTCCCCGACCGGCTCTCCAGCGACCCGAGTCCGTTCCCGAACCTGGGTCGCCAGCGTCACAAGCAGAAATCCAACCGGTGCGCCAGCGCCTGGATTTTTTTATAACATTTGCAGAATATGAGTGGTCTCTCCGCCTGAGCTGCCTTGCTGTAGTGGCCCACCCACTTGAGCTGATGTACTCACTCACCAATTTAAAAAAAAAAAAAAAAGACAAGAATTAATCTGCCCCGTGTCCGGCTAGCTGCTTATCTTCATTTGGTGCCATTTTGTTATCCACCAGATGTAGCACAAAAGGGCACAGTGAGCTCTGAAGTTTAGGAACTGTGTAAGTATAAAAATAATAAAGACATAAATCTCAGAGCTCTTGGAAAAAATGACCGTTCTGATAGTTGCTCCACAGTGCCCCTGTGAGTGGCTTCTCTTGGGAGAACCACCCTTTCTATGTACATTACTTGCATTATCATGAGATAATTTATGGCTATTATCCCGCGTTGTCTTGCCACAGAGACTGCTTAAAAAAACAAGAGGTCGAAGCAAGAAAAAAAAATTTTATATTCATCAAAAAAGATTATTCAAAACCTTTGAGAGTGTAGATCAGATTACAGCGAGCTACCTTGCTTGTTTTTTGAGCCCAGAAAAAGGTGATTTATCTTGCTCTAATAGTGGAAGTTGCTTTCTTCACTGTTTTGCTGGATGGTAGAGTACAGGCTAGTTTTATTTATTTATTTTATTTAAAAGTTTTACCAGGATGGCCTACTGAGAAGTGAAATGGCTAATTTCCTTCCGGAAGCTAGTTTGGCTAGGTTAGCTCTCCAGCCTGCAGCCATCTCTGTCTTGACAACCAAGAGAGGGGCCTGTGTACCAAAAAAATCATGTAACCCCTAGGTGGCGCTATCCCAAGGGCTACTACCCCTGCCTGCGGGATCAAATGCAGGTTGAGGGGCCTGGGTACTAAAAATGGGTGCCTCCACCTGGAAGACAGGGATGGTGGTAGCGTAGCTGACCTGAGTACAGCCCTCCGGGACACTGTTACAGCCCTCTTTAGCCTCTAGTAGCCTAAACAATGTTCCAAACACACAATTGCCACAACCCCCAAACAGTAGGCATACCACCACACTTGTTGCACTTGCCACCAGGGCTGGTTCCACCAGCTTGGCCCTGGAGACCCCCTGTAAAATAAGGTTAGACACAGCAAGCAGTAGGAATCCAGTGCTATTAGTAAGTACAGAGGTGCACCACAAACCGTTTAAGTGCAAAAAGATTCAGATCTGATTTTATTCAGGGGGAATGAATAAGGAAGGGTTGTAATCAGGTTGATTGGTTTAAGTACTGATTCAATCAGGCTACAAGGCATGCACTTTAGAGTCCCTCAACACACACACACACACACGCTCTGGGTACCCAGTTGGTGAGGTAGGCTAGCCTGATGCGTTGCCTGGGGTAGGCCAGTGTTACAACTGGTCGGGGCCCTACAGGTGGAAAGAAATAGCCATGCACAGTAACCCACAATTTGTAATCCAGAGCCAGATGGCTTAGTTCATGATAATCAAGCAAAACAATTAAATCAGATGACACACTTTGAGCTGTTGTTGCAGGGAGCTACCCTGGTGTTTACTCACGCTACCCAGTACAGGACACAGGATGGACGAAATGGAGACTGCAGGATGATTTGCTGGTTTGCCAGGAGATGCAGGGCC
Source organism: Neoceratodus forsteri (assembly GCA_016271365.2). Taxonomy (NCBI): domain Eukaryota; kingdom Metazoa; phylum Chordata; order Ceratodontiformes; family Ceratodontidae; genus Neoceratodus; species Neoceratodus forsteri. The sequence goes on from CM028129.1 coordinate 192,509,805, forward strand.
CACACAATTCACTGTGGTGTCGTTCCTGTCTGTGATGTTGAGCAGGGGGCTGACCCCCGGGCAGGTCTCTCGTCAATGATGTTCTCTGTGGCATGAGCAGCTGGCTGGGTCAAGGTGGTAGGGCCCAGGCCAAATGAACAAGTCGGATGGTGGTCCGTAGTGCTGGATGCAGCTTCCAGCAAGCGTGACACAATCAGGCAGTGGGGAACCAAATCGCAACCCACTAACAGCATTCTGCACACTTATAGTAAAGAAAAGACAGTACCATAGTTCAGATGGCAGTCCGGTTGCAATATAGTATGTCTCTGCACAAACCAACGCTCCCCGCAGTAGTCTTGAGGTCCTGACAGTCCGATCGCACCAAGGCAAATCTTCGGTCCCCTTCAGGAAGATTTAGTTCATCACAATTCAGGAAGATTTAGTTCATCACAATTCAGGATTCTGGTCACAGCACAGCAACTTTGGAGAAAGTCTGATTTCTCTTTGGCTCAGAAAGATTCCTTCTCAAGGGAAGATGAGGCAGGCAGGCCAAATACAGCCTTCCCTCAGTTTTCTGTGCTACTACGCAGGGGCAGCTGCTCGAATCACTCTAGCTGTTCACTCTCCAAACTCTAACTCCAGACTGACTTCTGCTGCAAGCAGCACCGAGACTTCCTTAGAAATCCAAAAGGTTTGGTTGGCTGATCCATCTGTGTGTCACAGCTAGAGCTCCCCCTCCAGGTCCATTTAGGCGCCAAAGTGTAAAAACTACAATTCCTACAGAAATTCACTCCCACAAGACCCCTGGGGACCAACACCATTTTAGGGTCCCCCAAAGGTACTGATTGGTCCCAATAGGCAGCCCAGAACCAAGATGGTGGTGCAATACTGAAATGTCCATGCTGCAAAGGAAGGCAAGTTAGACAAACGACATTATTATTATTATTATAACAGATAAACAGTAAACAGTCACAGTTCCTAGCAGGGCTTCTTCTGCGCAAATAGCAATGTCAGAATGGAGCGATAACACTGCAGCCTGGGCAGGTCTCGAGCCTGAAACTACTCGCCCCCTACCCAGATTAATTTTACACCCCAAAATAGGCAGCTCTTAAAGAGATGGGAACGGAGGCTAACAGGGCACTCGCAGGCAATAGCTTTTAAATCGCTAGGACACAGAACACCAGCCTGGCAGCGGGCATTTAGGCAAGCCCAAGGAAGACTTTTGGGAATCCCCATTTGTAGGGGGGTTACAATCATATTTTAACAAACAAGGCCAGATAATACACAAACTATGGCTTAAAAGTAATAACGTTACAAGTGGCACGAAACCTGAATAAATGAAAGCATGGACGTATATAAGTAGATAACATGTTTAGACACTACCAGGTTATCTTTTACCCACATGAATACCTGGGCTACAGTGACAGTCCTCACACTTGGACCTTGATTTTCCACTTGGCAACAGACAGGCTGGAATTGGGTAGAAACCACAGACTGTAGTGAGGTGAAGATAGCTAATGTCCCCTCTGACCACCAACATGTCCGCTTTGGAGTACCACAGGACTCCATACTGGGTCCACTTCTCTTTAGCATCTTTCTTAACAATCTCCCTTGCTCCTGACACCAGCAGATCCTCCTCCTATGTGGATGACGCGGTCTTATACACTAGCAACACTGACCCTGAACCACTGGAACATCAACGTCAACTCAGCTTTGAAGAAGTGGAGGACTGGTTCTGGAAACACAAGCTGATTCTGAAGTACAAAAAAACAAAAGTCATGTTGTTCAGCAGTGTTCACAGCAAACACAGATCCAGTGCCCTAACCATCAGGAACTCCACTGGCATCCAGCTTGAACAAATTAAACATTTCAAATATCTAGGGGTAACCGTGGACAGCTCACTGTCATACTTCCAGCATGTTGAGAATGTTGCCAGGTCTGCCAGTATCAAGATAGGGTTACTCCATAGACATAAACACTATCTAATGCCTGAAGGTTTTATACTACCTATCTATAGCTCCATAGTATCCATTGCTAACTATGGTCTGGTTATCTGTGGCTCAGCTTCCACCACTACCCTCCGCAGAGTATCGGGCACTGAATAAAGCATGCTGACTTCTTACTGGAGCAGCACGCCTTACCCACACATGTGAACTGTATGCGCAAACAGGTTGGCTTTAGCTAAATGGGAGGATTCACTATCAAGCCTGCTTACTAACTAAAAAGGCATTTCTTGGGCTCCAGCCTTCTGGTCTTACAAACTTACTCAACCCCTCTTGCAGCTCCCAGCAGACGCGTAGCTCAGTCAACCAACTCTTCTCTGTCCCAAGATGCCGGACTACACAAGGGCAACAATCGTTTGCATATAGAGCACCACTATGATTTAATGCGTTGCCCAATGATTTATGTTCCTTACCAAAATTGGGACCATATAAAGGCACTCTTCATCAGCAAGCCTGTCTGCTCAGGTGTCCCACAGGTGTCTATACTGGGTCCCCTCCTTTTCAGCTTATTCCTGAATAGTCTCCCTCAAGCCAGCCAGTGCCGCATTCTACTCTATGCTGGTGATGCAGTTGTCTTCATGCATGGCTCAAATCCATTTGAACTTGAGCAGCAACTTCAAAGTGACTTTGCTAGTCTTGAGAAGTGGTTCCTAGATCATATACTTATCCTGAACTATAAAAAAAACTAAATCTATGTTGTTCTCCAGCCACCTTAACAAGCATTGTTACTACGCAATACGCAATCTTGCAGGGGCCCCCCTTGATCTGGTACAACATTTTAAATACCTCGGGATCACTATTGACAACTTCTTGTCCTACACCCTCCATATTGACAACACAGCCAAAGCTATCAATAAACGTATTGGGCTGCTTTATCATCATAGGCACAGTTTGACCCCTGAAGCCCTTAAAGTAGCTGTCCACAGCACTGTGGGCTCCCTCGTTGACTGTGGCCCACCTATATATGGCTCTGCCTCTGACACTGCCCTCTGGCACTTAAAAACTGCCTTAAACAAAGCCTGCCGGCTAACCATTGGGGCATCTAGGCCGACTCACACCTGTGACGTATATACCACTGCACAGTGGCTTCCGCTTAATGGTCGACTTAAATCCCAAACCTGCCTTCTGGCAAAAAAAGCCAGTCTTGGAACACTCCCACCGGGGGTTACTAAACTCCTGATGCCTTGCACTAACCAGCGACACACACATAATGCAGAAATTCAGACTTTCATTACACCCAGATGTTGTACTTCCCAAGGCCTAAGGTCTTTTTCGCACCGCGCCTCGCTATGGTTCAACTCCATTCAGGAAGACCTGGTGCATACATCTACGTTGGGTGCTTTCAAAGTCCACTCAAGCAACGCTTCCTAAATGACACCCGTTGTGACTGTCATCCTTCGCTTCACCCCGCCTCTTTCGCCCCCTACTATCTTGCTCTTCCCCAACTGTTCTCCCTCCCCTGGCCTTCCTCCCCTCTTCCCCCACCTGCTGCCCTTATGCTTCCCTCCCCCAGCCTAATTTGTCGCAATATTGCTCACTCATTTTTGGCACTTGGGCTCCTCCCCTCAACATCTTGTTTCCATTCCACCCCTAGAGCCCTATCTTGTGCAAATGACTGGTTTCACTGTCGGGGCATCTCATACCCCTAAGTGTGTTAGTTAGCCCCCGTTCCCTTATCCTAACCTCCTGTGTAACATGTACTACTCTGGTATATGTGTTGTATCTACTTCCACTGTAACTGTACTACTCTGTTTGTATTGTGATCATGACGTGGAACCTAGGTAAAGTGCTCTGAGCTCAAGTGGTGGTATCAGAGACATTAATAGATAAAAAAATCTTACAGCTAACAGTTCCTGTGACTGTTTCAACTGACATGGCACTACCTCAGCAGTATTAACACATCCTTGTGTACCTACATTTTCCCCTTTCTCTGCGAATGACCACATTCACCGTAACCGCTCTGCCCTATTTCCTGCCTCCTTCCCAGATCCTTCTTTCACCTCACTACTCACCCTCCACCTTCTTTCCACTGTTTATCTTCACTTACCTGAACTTTTGTTCACCCAAATCTACCTATACCTATTTAACAAAGCACCTTGGGCTGCCTCCTTTTAGGTTATTTTTGATTTCCTACCAATTTATAGTTTTAATTTTAGTTGCAATATTAATGTCATAATATCATTTTAAATACTTTCTTCTCAAAATTTTATGTAATACCATCCGTTGCATGTCTGTCACCCTTCCCACTGACGTGGAACCTTTGTAAAACAGATGTTATGTGCTCAAAGGTATTGTAATCCGAGAATGAATGAATGAATGACTGTATCCTCAGGTGTACCCTTAATCTAGTTAATGTGACGCAAAGGGGCCTTATGCTTTTCTCAACTGAGGTGACTAGGATCTGGGAACTTGCGATAACATATTGCCCCGTTCATTGCAAGTGTATAAGTACTTGATTTTATCTTCCTGGGGGACAAAAAATATCCTTGACCCCAGCAAAAGGACCTTACATCCCACTTCTGGCTTTTAGAAATGTAGACTTTGACAGCAGATAAGGACTGCTTGGCCCACATAGTCTGCCCATTTCCCTACCTATTGGATAAGCTGCAGATCCTAGTTAACCAACAGCCTACTTCTTCCTACCCCCCCCCCACCAGAATTGCCTTATGTCTGTCCTATGCATTCTTGAATTTCTCCACTGTTTTTGACCCCGCGACCTTCTCAGGAAGGCCGTTTCATGTGTCCACCACCCTCTCCGTGAAAACATACTTCCTCATGTTGCCCTTGAGCTGTTTCTCCTCTGTCTTTAAATTGTGCCCCCTTGTTTTTGCACATCTTTTTCTGAAAGATGCTACCCTCCTGGATTTTGTTGATTCCCTTGAGGAACTTAAAGTTTCTATCATGTCCCCCCCTTCTCCCTCCTTTCCTCGAGGGTATACATATTCGTCTCTCTTCGTATGGCTTCTGGTGGAGACCCTGCACCATTTTAGTTGCCCTCCTCTGGACTGGTTCCATTCTACCCATGTCCTTGCGGAGATGAGGTCTCCAGAACTGCACACAGTACTCCAGATGGGGTCTCACCAACTGTCTATAGAGGGAGAACAACTTCCTGATCTTCCCATGTCAGTCTTCACTATTCATTACTGCTTGGGTGTAAGCCGGAAACGCGCATCCTCTACAGGATTTTTTTTTTTTGGGGAGGTCGGCTCAGTGGCACATACGAAAATGACACACTGTGTGGGAGTGCGAGGGCAGCCGTTAGGTGCCACAGATGACTCCTCCATCCCAGTTCTGTTTCTCCCACCATTGAGGTTGCACCTGCTGCACGAGTGACCATGTGAATTTCCGAATACGCCATTCGACCTACCCTTCGACACCGTTCTTCTCCTCATCCCAGTTCTCATCCCGACGCTGTTAGCGGCCGGTAAGTCCGTTTCATTATTTATTAATGACATCGGGATATTTTGCTGTGTTTTGTTTAATTTCACATCATGTCTGGTTTGGGAGCCAAGCGTAAATCGAAAGCTGGCTGCGCCCCTATGCGTCGGTGCTCCTGTGGCTGGCATTTTTCCATTTCGGACCAGCATGATGTCTGTTTGTGGTGCCTGGAACCTAACCATGATATGGATAGATGCGTCACCTGTTTTGCCATGGATCGCCATGTTTCGGAAATCCTCGTGTTTTTAAAAGTCGGCAGGGCCCCGCCAACTTTCGGAGTACGACGTCGCTCTCGGGCCTCCCAGGCCAGATCTTTAGCCCCTTCCTCTGGGTCCTCTCCCAGGCCTTATACGGTCTGGTGAGGAGGAGGAAGCTTCCTCATCTTCAAACCTTGCCGAGGAGGCGGCTTTTTTTGCGGTGTTGGAGGAGCGGCGCAGATCCACCCGGGGTCGCTTCGTCGACACCACCTCGACAGTCACCTCTCCTGAGGTGCAGGCTCCCCCAGTGTCGTGGCCCACAGTTGCTGGGTCCGGCACTAGCGAACACTCAACGCCGCTTTGTGGTGCCATTTCGGATCCCGGTGCATGTCCGTGTGCACCGATGATCGAAGTGGTGCCACATGTGGTGCAGCGCTGGCACCCTGCGCAACTCTGCCAGCAATGCAGTTTCAGGTTCTGGCACTATGTGCCGGGCCGGAGCCGTGGGTGGGTCGGCGTTGGATTCTGGGGCCACGGGCGGTATGGTGGGAACAACTGGCACCGCTGGGGACACCAGCACCATTCGCGGCGTCATCTCTCGAGGTGCTCCTGGGGTGGCCAGTGTGGAGATCCTTCTGATCGACTCCTCTTTGGAGGGTGATAATCCAGATGTGGACTCGGACTGGCTGAGGAGGGGGTTGTCTCCTCTGGAGGGGCTGTGGCAGCTACCAACCTTGGTGCTGCTGTGCCCTCCCATGGGGGACTGGAGACCCTAGCTTCAGTGGCCTCTGGATCAGGGGACTCCTCTGCTGTGGTCGAGGAGGAGGGTGTATACTGAGTCTGAGGGGTTGAGGGGCCGGGGGCACCCCTCTGCCACCCTGCAGGGCACAGGTAGGAGCCGTAGTGCCGAGCCCCACATCTCCTTCTCAGTCTCCAGGGCCCCCCTGGTGGCGCTGCTGAGGGTTCCCCTTCTGGACTCATGCAACCTCAGGTGTGTCACAGGGGAGATTCCCCATCTGGGCTCTTCTGGAGTTTGCATCCCCAGGATTCCGCCTTGCGACCCAGTTTGATCTCTGGGATCCCTCTAGCTCTGGCACCATTTGCTGTATTCCAGAGCCCTAACAGAGGACAGGCACTTCCCTGCAGGTACCCTTCTCCCATCCTTCTGCACCACCCCCTCTCTCCCAGGCCACATTGGTCCCACGGGGCCCTTATCCTGGGAGACGCTCAGAGACACTGCGGCTGCCTTCCAGTCATATGTTAGACACATGAATGAACGGGTCTTTCTCCTGTCTCCACCGCCGGAGGAGTCTTCTGGACATTCGAGTTCCCCATCCTCCTTGACTCCCTCCTCTGAGGGAGAGGAACCTACCATTCACATCTCGTCCAGTGTTGATTTCACTGAGTATCGGCGCTTCCTATCAAGGATGGTTCGGGATCTCCATATATCCTATGTCAGACGGGATAATACCGAGCTGCAGATGTGAGAATTCCTCAGTGAATTCCATGCCCAACACCTGGTGGTGCCATCCTGGCCTATCCCCTTCCAGGAAGCATCTGTCCACACCTGGCAGTCTCCAGCCGACCCTTTCCCAGCCCTGACAGACTGCAGGAGGAGGTATTGTGCTCCACAGGCATCTCTAGGTTCTCTTCCTCACTCTCCTTTGGGCTTGGCATTCCTGGAGACCCCCTCCAGGCATCAGTGCCTGACGCACGACCATCCACCGGACTTTGATTCCCTACAATTCAACTGGTGGGGCGAAAACTTTTCTTTTCTTCTCGTGCGATGTTGTGCATTACATCACATCAGGCACATTATGCTGCCTACAATAGGCATTTGTGGTCAGTGCTGGCTCAGGTGCTAGCATTGATGCCTGATTCAGAGCAATCTCGACAAGCCATTGCCCTCTCCGCTATAGTTCTGGAACTGGCAAGACACCAAGCACGGGCATCTTATGAAGCCAGTGAGGCGGATTGCAGGGACAGTGATGTGCATTAGGCAGACGGCGTGGCTTCGTCTGTCGAGGTTGTCACCCCTGGCCTGGCATAGGGAGATCTGTTCCGCCTTTCAAGGGACCCACCTTTTCTCCAGCAGGGCTAGAAGACTTTTGCATTGGCTTCCTCCATCCCCTCATCTTCAGGGGACACCTTCTAGCTCTCCTCGGCCTTAGACTTCCCAGTCTGGTATGGCTAGGGTCTCTTCCTCCTGTTTTCCACCAACAGGAGGCTGAGGGTCTTGTTCCCTCAGGGCTGTGCTGGGCCCCCTTTGGGGGGAGCTTGGTACTCACCCAAGCTGTAATGAATGGTAAAGATTGACAAGGGAAGATATGAAAATTGCGTACCTAACATAATTGTTGATCTTCTCTTGTATCTTCACCATTCATTACTGAATCTTGGTCACCTTCCCCTCATGGGCCTCATTTCTTGGGCGTCTCCCCCGCCCTGCTCACCCCGAGGCCGTGAGGGGCTAATTCCGCTGGTTCCTCAGGACCTTCTATTCTTCTCTAAAAAGCAGTGAAGAATTTGAAGAAGGAGGAGAGTGAGTGGAGCTTTCTCCTTTCCATCATAGGGAACTCTTTCTGATATTCCTGGCAGGCGTCCCTTTGAGAACTTTTCCTTCAGGCCAGATTAGTTTAATCACCAGCCAGCAGGGCTAGTTTCTGAGATGGTCCTCTAACCCTCAGTCTTCGGACCTAGCTGATGTCCCCGAATCTTGCCTTGTATATGCGAGACCTGGGCTAGTTACCTCCTCTCAAGCCCAATTAGACAAATTAACAACTCTTGAATGAGTGATCTAGTATCTTTCATCCCTGCCTTCTCCAGGGAGTCAGAAGGAGTTTCCTTCTCTTTCTCTGTCCATATTTCTAAAAGAGGTTGCCCTTCCTTGGGGTGTCCCCTCTCCCCTCTAGTACTATCAAACGGCCATGTACTAGTGGGACCTCCTTCCTCTCACCTAGTTGGGGACTTTCTCCTCCGGAGCAGATTATTTTCCTTCGGCATTCTGTGAGCTCTCAACCTGAGTGATGGGTAACAGGGTAGTGGGATGTGTAGGAAAATCTGCCTCTCATATAAAGCTGTGTGGCGGGTTCGGTTGAACCATCTAAACAAGTTTTTGTCTAAAGGGATCCTTGCTCTTGCTTTTAAACTCCAAGTCAATTTCCCCAAAATTTGTGGCAAAATTTTTTCCCTCCTCCCAATATCCTTTTCTTCCTTTTCTTTTCCTCTCCTTTTATCTGTTCCTCCCTCAGAGCCGCCCAAGGAGTGGGGTCCTGTGGTACCTTAGGGTAGGGTTCTCCTCTTTCCTGTCCTCTTTTCAGCTTATTCCTTTTTCAGTTTGTTTCCTTTCCTTTATCTATCCCTTGGCTCTCTTGCCCTGCTTTTATCTTTCTAAATTCTTATTTCGCCTCTCCGGCTTACAGAACTGGGATGGAGGAAGAGTCTGCCGTGCCTAATGGCCGCCCCTCGTGCACCATGCAGTGCGTCATTCTCGTGGGCGGCACCATTGGCACAGACTCCTCCCTCCCCAAAAAATCCCGCACTGGGTGCGCGGCCCGGCTTTCATCCAAGCAGTAATGAATGGTGAAGATACAAGAGAAGATCAACAATTGCGGTAGGTATGTAATTTTCATTTTTCTACTGGTAATGCCTCTTTCTGTACATCCCAGTATCCCCCCAGCCCTCCTTACTGCCTTCTCACATTTATGTTATTACACCAGTAAGCCACTTATGGTTAGCAGGATCCATTTTCCTTTTTATTTAATTGTGCAATATATCATACACACACGCATATGGGATACATGATGGGCACGAGTGTGATATGGAAAATATTTTGGCCGACTATATCTTATTCATATCTGCCATGTCTTATTTATCCACCACATGTACCTGTACTTATGTTTCTTGAAATACTGTTCATTATTTGTATGTATTATCTTGTTCTTTCCCTGACGTGGAACCTATGTAAAGAGCTAGTAGCTCAAAGGTATTAATCCAAGAATGTAACAAAAAAATTTTCACTCCTCCAGAGTTACCTCTGGATATTCGCCACAAGAGAGTATCCAGAGGTCACTGTACAGGAGTGAAAATATTTTCCATATCACACGAGTGCACATTATGTATCCAATTTCTACAATGGGGGCCCCTATTTTACAAAAGTTACCATTTGCGTGGGTTTTATGCGGATGTAATAAATGTCATTTATCATCATTGTGCTAGCCTCTCCCTGCATTTATTTCACTGTTACAAATGTGTGATTTTATCAGTAGAAAATATGCCTCACTTCTATTGTATAAATATGTATAAAATATATATAGAGTGTGTGTGTGTGTGTGTGTGTGTGTGTGTGTATATATATATATATATATATATATATATGTATATGTGTATGTATATGTATGTATATATATAATATGTATGTATGTATATAAACCTTGGCTGAAATGGAAAGTGATGGAGATTGCCACCCCAAAACCACCTGGCTGGCCAAGATCTGGGGTTGTCATAAATTGTCTGTCTCCACATAGAAGATTGATAAATAAGCTGGGTAGGCTCAGGTGGGTCAGAAGTTGGTCAACTGGGTGGCAAACTGGTTGACGGGCAGAAAACAGAGAGTGGTGGTAAATGGTATACAGTCAGAAGAGATGCAAGTCACAAGTGGGGTATCTCAGGGATCAGTCCTGGGGCCAGTCATCTTCAACATCTTCATTAGTGACCTTGCAGATGGACTAGAGGGTAAGGCTTGTCTGTTTGCAGATGACACCAAGATCTGCAACAGAGTAGATGATCCAGATGGGGTGGGCAGAATGAGAAGAGCTGGATAAACTAGCAAAATGGTCAGAAGAGTGGCAACTGGGATTTAATGCAAAGAAGTGCAAGATCATGCACATAGGGAAGAGAAACCTGAAGCCACTTATAGGCTGGGAGGGGAGGGGAGTTGCTAGCAGTCACAAAGGAAGAAAGAGACTTGGGCATCATCATCATCACTGATGACCTGAAATCATCCAAGCAGACCTCTAAAGCAGTAGGTAAGGCTAGGGGGGTGTTAGGGTGTATTAGTAGGGGTATCACAAGTCGTAAGAGGGAGGTAATAATCCCTCTTTACAAGACACTGGTTAGGCCCCATCTGGAATACTGCGTGCAGTATTGGAGGCCACACCTTCACAAGGACATTAACCAAATTGAGGCAGTCCAGAGAAGGGCAACCAAAATGGTGCAGGGACTGCATCAGAAGACATATGAGGACAGATTAACAGAGCTCAATATGTATACCCTTGAGCAAAGGAGGGAGAGGGGTGATATGATCGAGGCATTCAAACACCTTAAGGGCATTAACAAGGTGAAAGAGTCTAACATGTTTAAATATAAGAAAAATAGCACGACAAGAGGACACAGCATGAGATTAGAGGGGGCCAATTAAGGGGGAATGTGAGGAAATTCTTTTTCACAGAAAAGGTGGTGGATGCATGGAATGGCCTACCTCAAGAAGTGGTGGCTATGAATACAGTGCAGGGCTTCAGACAGGCATGGGACAGGCATAAGGGAGCAATACAAATGAGTATGAATAAATAGGCCACTGACAGAGCAAAGGCCGATGGCACATTTATAAGGTAGAAAAAGAAATGGGCCAACTGGATGGGCCTTGCGGTCCTTATCTGCCGTCAACTTCTATGTTTCCTTAATTCTAATTGGTTAATCTTGGATTTTCTGAGCAAAGGAATGGGTCTTGCAAAATGCATAGCCATTAAGTAAAATATTTCTCCTTTTCTATTCCTTCAAATTAGCATATTGAGGTTTTGTCCTATTACCTTTTTATTTATTTAGCTTTTGTTGACCGGGTAAGTGCACTAGACAAATCCTGCCTATTTTCAGGCACGACCCGGGGGGGATACAGATGAATGCCAACTGACCTTGAACCAGATTAAGCTGTTGGTGGTATTTTTAATGAATGAGGGAAATTTGGCCAGGACACCGGGGAAATTCCCCTACTCTTTTCGATAAGTGCCATGGGATCTTTTACATCCACCTGAACTACCACCAATCCAGGCAGATGGGACCTCGGTTTAACGTCTCATCTGAAAGACTGCACCTCAGAAGTGCAGCACCCCTCTCATGCTGCACTACAGTGTCAGTACTGGGACATTAACCCAAGTGCCAGATGTGGGAACTGAATCCACAGCCCTCTGATCTCCCGGCCTCAGAGGCGAATGTGCTACCTACTGAGCCACTGACACAGCGAGTCGACATAGCGTATTAGATACTAGATTATTTCTACAGGAAAAGTGCATACTTGTGTTATGCAACAGGAGGCAGTTCCCACACTTTATTACAGTACACATTCACATCTCTCAGAAGAATGTATTTTCCCAAGGGTTTCCAAACATAAGGACTGGTAATGTCTGTCTAATGCCAAAGCACTCATAACTACAAGAAATACAGAATGATTCTGTTTAGAAACTTAAGCTAACCATTTAAATAAAACATGACTATGTGCCCATTTTAAAGCATAGCTGCACAGTGTGTTATTTTCAACTGGCACAATAATTATTTTAATGGCATACATAAACAAAGGGGATTACTTAACGAGTTATTTCTTCCTCTGCCTGGAATAACATGTGCAGCTTCCAGTATTCTTGTGAATTCTCAGCAGGGTTAGTCAGATTTATAGCACATTGGGGAAGAGCAATTACAGGAATTGTACCTTAATGGGATACTATCACTCTTCCTGGGCCTCAAGAAGAGGTATTTTTTATCCAGAACAGGAATTTGAAACCTAATGAAATGCTGAATGGTTTTTTTTTTTTTTAAGATTTTCACACAGAGGTTTACAGAAAAGAAGACTACGGTCTTCTATTTTGACGGGCTTCCACTAGAATTCTGTGTTGTAGGGAAATTATGCTAGGTCCTAGTTTGAAGGAAAATCACTTTTACTAGAAAATTACTTTTATAACCAGAAAAAAAGGCAAAAGAATGTACTATTTTTAATGGTTGTTTAAATCCCTATTGTAATTAAGAAAGAGCTTTTTAGGCCCCAAAGTAATTCAGCATTCAACTGCATCAGATTAATTTGATACATTCAACCATCTGTATATGTATATGTGCGCATACTATCAGATTGTGACATTTCTGATACAGGATGCGCATGTGTTTGTCAGTAAATAACGTAATTGTGAACAGTTACAGTATGTGTATGTCGTAATGTGATTATTGTATGACTCCGTAAAAGTTAGATTATCTGTAATTAATCCGGAATTACCTTTGACACAGGGACTGTAATAGTCCCAGTGGGCCCACCCGGTTGCCAAAATTAATTAAATAAATATTTTGGAGGGGTCAAAAGAAGTGGGAAGATGACCAGCCCATGTCTCATGAACCGGAATATGTCCAAATCTGGATGCACTATTTTCATTTTCAAAAGGCACCCAGGAATTGCAACACTTTCCATACAGCTTGCATCAGAACACATGATGTGTGTATCATTTTATTTACCACAAGTGGTGACTTTCTGGACGCAGTGTTCCTGCTGATGTTAGACCATCTAATGGCTGGTCCAACAGTCTAGCAAATATGGCAGGAAATCCTGCCCGTTATCTTTAGTCAAGAAAATACAATACTGTCACTGTGCATTTGACTTTATCGTTTATTTTTTGAGATGCTCATAGAAAGATAGAAACATAGACTTTGACGGCAGATAAGGACCACTTGGCCCACCTAGTCCGCCCATCTCCCTACCTACAGGATAAGCTGCAGATCCTAGTTAACCAACAGCCTATTTGTTCCTACCCCCCACAAAAATTGCCTTATGTCTGTCCCATGCATTCTTGAATTCTCCCACAGTTTTAGACCCCACAACCTCCTCAGGAAGGCTGTTCCATGCGTCCACCACCCTCTCTGTGAAAAAATACTTCCTCACATTGCCCTGGAACTGCACCCCCCCAGCATCTTTAAATTGTGTCCCCTTGTTGTTGCACATCTCTTTTTCTGAAAGATGCTACGCTCTTGGACTTTGTTGATTCCACTGAGGTACTTAAAAGTTTCTATCATGTCCCCCCTCTCCCTCCTTTCCTCAAGGGTGTACACATTAAGCTCCTTTAGTCTCTCCTGTATGGCTTCTCTTGCAGACTCTGTACCATTTTAGTTGCCCTCCTCTGGGCTGCCTCTATCCTATGTCCTTGCAGAGATGGGGTCTCCGGAACTGGACGCAGTACTCCAGATGGGGTCTCACCAACTGTCGGTACAGAGGGATAACAACTTCCTGTTTTCTGCTGGTGATGCCTCTCCCTATACATCCCAGTATCCCCCAGCCCTCCCTACTGCCTTCTCGCATTGCTTTCTAACCTTAAGGTCATCTGATATGATTAACCCCAGGTCCCTTTCCGGTTTTTTTTTTTTTTTTGTTACTACCCCCAAATTGTGTAATCTTCCCTGGGTTTTTTCCCAGGTGTATTATTTTGCACTTCTTTGCATTGAATCCAAGCTGCCATACTTCGGACCATTCCTCCAACCTTGCCAAGTCCCTTCTCATCCTTTCCACACCTCCTTGTGTATCATCCCTGTTGCAGATCTTTGTGTCATCTGCAAAGAGGCATTCTTTTCCTTCCAGTCCCTCTGCAATGTCACTTATAAAGACATTGAAAAGGACTGGACCCAGTACTGAACCCTGCGGTACCCCACTAGTAACCCCTCTTTCTTCAGGGTGGACTCCATTTACAATTACCTTCTGTGTCCTGTTGTCCAGCCAATGTTTTACCCAGGCTACCACCCTGGGACCCACTCCCAGACTGGTTAATTTGACTAGTTATCTTTTGTGTGGGACTGTGTCAAATGCCTTGCTAAAGTCTAGGTAGGCCATGTCCACAGCCCCTCCCTGGTCTACTACTTTGGTCACCCAGTCAAAGAAGTAAATTAGATTCGTCTGACATGACCTTCCCACTGTGAAACCCATGCTGCCTTGGGTCATGTGCCCCACTGGCCTCTAGGTACTCAACAATTCTTTCCTTCAGAAGTGATTCCATCACTTTCCTTACCACAGAGGTCAAACTGACAGGTCTGTAGTTTCCTGCCTCTGTCTTGCTCCCACTTTTGTGAAGGGGAATCGCATCCGCCTTCCTCCAGTCCTTGGGTACTACACCATCCTCCCATGATTTGTTAAAAAGGGCAGTCAGTGGTTTCACTAGTTCTCTCCTTAATTCTTTTAGAATTCTGGGGTGAGTTCTGTCAGGCCCCATTGCTTTGTCCACCTTCAGTTTTAGGAGTTCTTTCAGAACCCTTTCTTCTGTGAAAGGACTGGGATCGACCCCCCCCCAAATCCATAGTGCTTCTGTTAATTGGATTAGGCACCTCCCCCTCCTCTTTTGTGAATACTGAGCAGAAATATTCGTTCGGTATCCCTGCTTTTTCACTGACCCTCTCTGCCCAACCACCATCCATTCTATTCAGCCTCTTTATCCCTCCCTTTGTCTTTCTACTCTCCCTATGTACCTATAAAATGTTTTATCCCCTTCTTAACAGAGTTGGCTATCTTTTCCTCAGTTTGGGCCTTTGATCTTCTGACTTCCCTTCCTGCTTCCTTCTGCCTTAACTAGTACAGCTGTCTGTCCTGCTCCTTCTGTGTTTCCTTATACTTCCTGAATGCTGTCTTTTTCTCCCTGACCTTCCCTGCCACCTCTTTTGAGAACCATAGTGGCTTTTTCTTTCATTTTGATTTATTTGCTTCACACAAAGGCTTGTTGCCTCTCTGATGGCAGTTTTGATGTTTCCCCATTGTTGCTCCACCCCTCCTTCTAGCCTGTTTGCTAGTGCTTTTCTAAGGCACCCTCCTATCTTGCCAAAGTCAGCCCTCCTGAAGTCCAGTACCCTCACTTTTGTATGGCTTGACTCTGTAGGTGAGTTTATCGTGAACCACACTGTTTGGTGGTCACTTGTTCCCAGATGGCTACCCACTTCTAGATCTGAGATCCTCCCACTGTCCCCATTTGTGAGTACGAGGTCTAAGATTGCTCCCTCATGAGTGGGTTCCAAAACTAGCTGTCTGAGGCATGCCACCTGTAGGGCATCGAGAATGGCCCTGCTCTTGGATGTGGCTGCAGCAAATGTGCTCCAGTTAACATCTGGCATATTCAGGTCTCCAATCAACAGTATCTCCCCTTTCTCTACCATCCTAAGAATCTTACCAAGCGCTTACCTGCCTCAGTGGAGTCTATATATAAAAAGATTTCCCCAGTGTACCTGATTCTGAGCATTGCAGGGAATTGTGTTGTGTGGGGAAACTCCATCGGTTTGCAGACTCACTCGGACTGAGTCGAAACTCTTGCAGTGTTGCCTAGTTGCAATACTGATATCAGAGAAATAATGTATTTGAGAACCATCTTCCGTAATATTTGACCTTTCCATTTTGCTAATAACAGAATTTTGTCCCTGATGTGACAGCCTCTAGTTACCAGTAACATAGTCAGAGGTTGCTTCTGTGAGGACAGCTTCCTCTGTGTTGTGGTTTGACAAGCTTTCACCACCAGACCCGCAGTGTCCAAATCAAGAATGTTCGTAATCAGTTCTTGCAAAAAGTTGAGAAAGTATGGCCACCCGCTCCGCTCTAATGCTCCTAGTAAGCAAATATTGGGCATTCACTAGTCCCTTGCTCCCCTGTGGTACCCCTAATAGGTGTATATTGGGCATTTGCTGGTCTCTTACTCCCCTCCAGTACCCCAAATAAGTATATATTGGTCATTCACTGGTCCCTTGCTCCTTTCTGGTACCCCTAATAAGTATATATGGGATGTTCAGTGGTCCCTCGCTCTCCTCCAGTACTTCTTACAAGCGTATATTGGGTATTCACTAGTCCCTTATTCCCTTCCAATCCCCCAATATGTGTATATTGAGCATTCACTGGCCCCTCCCGCCCCTAATAAACAAAATATTGGGCCTTCATTGGCCTTCCAATACCCCTAATAAGCATACAGTACCTCACTCTCCTCCGGTGCCCCAAATAAGTGCTTACTGGGCATTCACTGGTCTCTCAGTCCCCACTGGTACCTCTAATAAGCATATATTCAGCATTCACTGGTTCCCACCTCCCTTCCAATACCTGTAATAAGTGTATATTGGGCGCTCGTGTCCCATTTTTGAGATACTCTAATCTGATGCACAACAGTTTATTTTGTGGCAATAAAAGATTTTGAAATGCTAATTTTGGGGGCTCTTTGTCTTGTGTTTGATGAAAACATCAATATGCATCAGTTAGGGTCAAAGTGAGAAAAGTGTGGGAATGAGGCGTTAGAGTTGAGTCCCTAACCCCCATCCCTCATCCTCCACACACCAACGGGCATCAGGGTGTGCCATGGGGTTGTTAGGTCTAACTCTCACCCCATTCTCCTATACTGTACTCATGTCAGCCTGTTTACACATGGAATGTAATGAGAGTTGGGACTATCATCTCCATGGCACACCCCGATACCTGTTGGTGTGTGGAGGATGAGGGGTGGAATGTAGGGTGGAGGGGGGTTAGGGGCTCAACCCTAGTGCCTCATTTCCATACCTTTGTCATTTCAACCCTAGCTGATGCATTAATGAAGTTTTTTGATATATGGGATATGACATGGCCTGACTGAATATATAATATTTATCTTCATGAGAGGTCAATGATATCTTGATGTCATTGACCTCAAGTGAAGATAAATATATCTTCAGTCGGGCCGTGTCATGTTCTGTTTATACAACATGTGTTTTGGGCCTCATGAAACACAACCCCCTCAAAGACAACTCCACACATCCCTCACCAACTTAATAGATGGCATGTTATTTTAATAAATTAACTGGTTGATCCTGCCATTATTTTTAAATAAGTGATCATTTTAAAATATATTGGGTTGATCCTGCCACTCTGCAATTCGTAAACCTAACAGTTGTATCACTTTCTGCCCCAAAATTTTGCGTGACCGAGCGGTAACAACACTGACACATAATGCACTGTCAGACCTTTATACTGAGGCAGCCCATGTCAGAAAAGTTAAGAAACTGCAGTAAATTTTGGTCAGTTTAACAGTTTTTCTTCAAAAGAAGCCCAGACTGCACCGACAGGACAGCGAGTGAGTCGGATGCTTCAGAACGAGAGAAGGAAGCATGAACGTATGTTGCTATAGCAAGTTGCTATAGCTAGTTCTCCTGTTCTGAAGTGGCCGACTTGTTCGCTGTCCTGTCGGTGTAGTCTGGGCTTCTTTTGAAGAAAAATGGTTACTGACCAGATTTACTGCAGTTTTTTAACTTTTCTGACACGGGCTGCCTCAGTATAAAGGTCTGGCAGTGCGTTATGTGTCAGTGTTGTTCTAGGGACATGGATATGTTGTTCATCCACACTCATTGGCAGGTATCCTTGCCGCTTTAAATCTTGCCGGAAGGTCTTCAAACTTGCTCCTCCCACCCACCGGGTGGTATAACTCGGCTCCGCCCCATGGCGCCAGATCTTCCTTACGGCTTGAAGCTCAGGTTCCCTCCTTAGCGCTCTGCGTTTGTGACTGAGTTCCTATTTCTCCGTTTGCGGTTTAAAATAAATTTTGCAAAAGACTTCATCTTCTATCCTCGCGACTGCGATGGACAAATCGACTCCCGGTTGGAGATGCCCATGCGGGCAGAAGATGTCTCGGACGGATCCACACTCCACGTGTGTCTACTGCTTAGGCCTTGAGCACGACCGCGGGCTTGCGACCTGTGCTCATCTTTCTCGACCTCGTCCTCGAAGACCGTGCTGCCCGTTGCAACTGGGCCGTCCGAAGCGTTCCCTCGGTGAAGTCCAAGGAGGCCGGTTGGCGGTGTCCGCGGCTGGCTTTCGGCGGATCAACTCGGCGGATGGTAAGCCCTCGAAGAGGGCGGTAGACGATATCTTCCTCGACGCGGCATTTATCCGGTCTCTCTGGGTTCTTCCTCTGCGGCTTCTTTTAAGGGCTTTGTCTCCCTCTCCACTAAAGGGAGAAGGGCCTGCGTCTGCTGGACCTTATTCTCGGTCCAAAAAGAGGACAGGGGTAGAATCCCTCCGTCGGCGCTCTTGGAGGCGGAAGGTCCCTCTCCCGGACCGTCGGCGAATGACGGCTAAGCTCGACCACTGGCCTCACGGTGTCCCGTCAGGTCAGTTGACCGAGACTCCACCCGATGAAGTCGAGATTTTTCGACCCATTGAATGGGCTGTCGCCTTTAGCAGCGAGATTCCCCTCTCCCGGTTCCCGGGAGGATTGAGGATCCGTGGGCTCGCCTGTGCCTCCGGTTCCGGAGCCCTCGGATGGACCATCCGAGCCGAAGGGAGTGCCGGTTCCGGCCGACACCTCCCCGCACCGACCTCGGAAATTCCGGGACTCTCGGTCTCGGACCTCTTCGCGGTCCAGCCGATCCCACCGTCTAAGGCGGTCTCGGTCTCGGCACCGCGGTAAGCGGCGTCGCCGCTCGTCCTCGTCCTCCTCCTCGGATGAGGGGCTCGGCGTAAGTGCGTCGGCCCAGTCCGAGACCTTATGTTGCTAACACTCCTCCTGGCCGGGAATAAGCCGACCCCGTCGCCTTCCCGGCCATTAATCGCTGTCACGGGCAGCCGACACAACCCTCGACTTATCCGAGCCTATCCAGGCGGTTGTTACGGCCAAAACCAGCTGCTCCACCGATTCCGGTGGAACCTCCGCCTCCACAGCCACCAATTGGGGCTCCGACCAAGGATTCTCGTTCGGCTAAGAGGTCTACCCCATCGGCTGTCAGTTACCTCACTCGACCGACCTCGGCAGGTGAAGGGTGGCTCAGGCCAGAGGCAGCTCTTCGAGGACTCTTCGAGTCCGAAGATGATTCCTCCTTTTCTCCAGCGACTGGACTTGGAGTCTTCAGAGGTCAGTCAATGGGCGATAGCCGTCGTCCTTCCTAGGACTGCTTGGCTCATCTCGGGTCTACGGGATGGAGCTCGAACCCGTTCCAAAGCGGGCCAGGTATCCCCTCACGGAGATTCTGGACCGAGGGATTCTCCGGCGGAGGCCTTTCCGGTGGCGAGGCCATAGTGGGTCGGCACTGGGCTTTGGCAGCGCCTGCTTCCTGCCCTCGCCTTGGCCAGGATGGCCAGGAAGTATCAGCGGTCCCCGGTTCCTTGTCCGGTTTTTGAACACCCTCTGCTGAGGGTTGGTTACCGACAGCGTTTTCGGCCGCCCGGCTGCGCCAGGGATGTGGACAAACCTCCTGACAAGGTCAGAAAGTGGACTATATCGGTGAAAAGTCTCGCTGCGTCCTCTCTCGGCCTTCGTCAGGCCAGTTCGGCCGTCCTCATGGCACATTTTTCTCATGCCTGTTGGGCTCCTGGATGAGTCATCCCTCATCTTCCCGCCCGATCTGCAGACTACGGTTAAGCAGGTGCGGGACCAGGGCAGGGCAGTGGCCAAACAGCAGCTCCAGACTGCTTTGGATATAGGGACTCATGTGCCAGATCGGTGGCGGCCGCAGTGGCTGTCGTCGGCGGGCTTAGCTGAGGATATCCACCTTTGCTTCGGATACCCAGCACAAGTTGGCGGATGTTCCCTTTTGGGGACTGACCTCTTGACCCTGGGGTGGAAGGTCACCTGCAGAGGATCGAGAAGTCAATGCCACCTTGGACTCGGTCTCTTCCGCTCAGAAGGACAAGGCCGCAAACCACAGCCTAAGCCCTTTCGTCCTTCTGTGGCCCGCGCCCGCCCAGCAGCGTCAGGGCCAGCAGGCTCGGCCTTGGCATCCCAAACCAACGCGGCTTCCTCTAACAGGAGGCAGGGAGAAAGGGCCCAGGAGGTCCCTCGGCGGTCCCTCCTCCAAGCCTGCCCAGTGGCGGGCTGGGGGTGTCGCCCCATCCCGTCACCTTACCCCTGGGTCCCCACGTGGGGGGACGGCTCCGGCACTTCCGTTCCGCCTGGTCCGCTGTTACCACGGACAGGTGGGTCTTGGAGGTGGTGGGAAGAGGCCTGCCTCTGGAAGTCGAGCAGGCACCACCCTTCAGAGCCGTCGCCCCTCGGGGGGCTTCGGGATCCCCAGCCTCACTGGCGGCTCGTCGAGCCGACATCGCTCTCCTCCTCCAGAAGGAGGTGGTAAGAGAGGTGGTGGACCCTCCTTCAGACCCAGGGTTTGTGTCCAGGTACTTCCTGGTTCCGAAACGGACGGGGGGCTGGCGCCCCATTCTCGACCTACACGACCTAAACAAGTTCCTAAGGTCTCGAACCTTCAGGATGGTCACTCTGGCTCAGATAATACCATCCTTGGAGCGGCGTGTGGTTCTGCTCTCTGGACTTGCAGGGCCGAGCGTTTTCCGTCCCTATCTGTCCGTCTCACCAGAGATTCCTTCGCTTCGAGCGAAGGATCCTCTTGAGTTCCAAGCCATGCCCTTGGCTGTCTCCAGCTCCCAGGGTCTTCACCAAATGCATGGCAGTGGTGACAGCATTCCTCTTGGCGCCGAGGGTCGAGTGTACCCTTACCTGGACGACTGGCTGATAGCAGCTCCCTCCAGGAAGGAGGCGGAGTGGTCAGAGATCTGGCCCTTCAGGTCTGCTCTCAACTGGGCCTCCTTATCAACGAGGCCAAGTCGGAACTCGAGGCAAGCAGGTGATTCTATTCATCGGGCGCAGCTCGACTCTCTTGAGCCAGGCGGCGGCTCGGCGGACAGGGCGAGGTTCTTTCCTCCTTTGCCCGATCATTTCTGGTTGGGCAATTGCACCCTGCCGGGACTTCCTCGCCTCCTGGGTCTCATGGCGGCCTGCACCAGCGTGGTCCGTTGGGCCCGCTGGAACATTGCGTCCCTTCAGTGGGGACTGCCCAGCCAGTGGTCCCCAACGCTGCGATCCCTTGGACCAGCTTGTGTCGGTGACACAGGGGATGTGGGCAGCTCTCCAGTGGTGGACCGTTCCAGATCATTTGCAGGAGGGCATCCCGTTAAGTCCGCCCGAGCCGGCGGTCTCTCTATCGACCGATGCCTCTCGATGGGTTGGGGTGCCCATCTGGGGAACACCGGGCTCATGGCCTCTGGTCCCAGCGGAGTCGATGCCACATCAACCTGCTGGAGCTTCAGGCGGTCCGCCTAGCTCTCACCGCCTTGCTCCGTTCCTCCGGGTCAAGTGGTCCGGTCAGACGGACAATACCACGACCATGTACTATCTAAACCGCAGGAGGCGGGGCCCAGCTCCATGCTTCCTATGCAGGAAGCTCTCCGCATTTGGTCACTCGTGCGCAGCCTGGAGGCGGATCTCCCTGGCCATTCCGTGGCAGGAGCCTCCAACACCCTGGCCGATGCCCTGAGGCGGATAGGGGCTGCATCCCAGTGGTCTCTCCTGCGGAGGTAGTACAGCATCTGTTCTCCCTTTGGGGCACACCTCAGGTGGACCTGTTTGCCTCAGGGAGAGCGAGCTGAGTCTGTTCCATGCCGCCCCTCAGCAGGGCTCGCTGCAGGGGATGCCTTCTCGAGGCAATGGACCCGGAGCCTCTTTCAGCCTTTCCCCCATTTCCCTTGATCCACAAGGTGCTTCTCAAGGCGAGGAGGGACAAGGCGCAGGTGATCCTGATAGCCCCAGACTGGCCTCGTCAGTTCTGGTACCCAGATCTCCTCAGTCTCAGCTCCAGGACTCCGCGGCAGCTTCCAGCTTGCCCGGACCTGCTCTCAATCAATCAGGAAGGTGTTCCATCCGGACCTTCAATCCCTGCACCTGACAGCCCTGTTTCCTGGCGGCCTAGAGTTCCAGGCCTTGGGTCTTCCGACGAGGTCCTCAATGTAGTTGAGGGGCGTCCGTAAAGTCGACAGAAAATGCTATGCCTTCAAATGGAAAAGGTTTTCCATTTGGTGTCAGAACGAGCTTGGACCCTTCCTCCTGTTCCTTGGCAAGCATCTTGGACTATTTATGGTCCCTTTCTAGTCAAGGGCTTAGGTCGGCGACCCTAAGGGTGCACCTGGCAGCCATCTCTGCTTACAGGCGGCGGGCTGGGAAGCAGTCAGTGGACAGGGAGAAGGTGGTCTGGCGGCTTTTTCAAAGGCCTTGATCACATTTCCCCTCAGTCACGGGAACCCCCACCTCCGTGGGATCTACTGCTGGTACTGGCAAAGCTCATGGGCAAGCCATTCGAACCTATGCACAGGTGTGCTCTCTCTCTGTCATGGAGACCGCCTTCTTGGTGGCTATCCGTCAGCCAGAAGGATGGGAGAGCTCAGGCGCTTTCCATAGGTCTCCTTACCTGGTCTTCCACAGGGACAAGGTTGTCCTGCGCCCCACCGAAATTCCTTCCGAAGGTGGTGTGAGGTTTCACCTTAACCAGGTGTTGACTCTGCGGTGTTCTACCCCAATCACACCTCGGAGGCCGAATATAGGCTCCATACTCTGGACCCTAGAAGGCGCGCTTATTATAAGGAGCGACGGCTGAAATTCGGGAGAGGTTCGCCAGCTGTTTGTCACCCACGCTTGAAGCCGAGATCTGGCAGACCTGCAGCCAAGCGGACGATAAGCAGGTGGGTAACCTCCTGCATAGATCTCTGCTATAAGTTGGCGGGCATGGGGCCTCCCAGAGGATAAGAGCTCATTCTACCGCCATACTGCTGCACGGTGGCTGCTTCCAGGGGCGTCCCTATCCAGGAAATCTGCAGGGCTGCTACCTGGAAGTCAGCAAACACCTTCATTACCCACTACCACATCGACCTTGAGTCACGCCGGGATGCTGGTTTTGGGGCCTCGGTTCTCAGTCTCTCTTTCCCAAGTAAGTAATGGGGGTGTCGTCTTGCCTCCCTCCTCCGGAGAACTGCTAGGAGTCTGCCAATGAGTGTGGATGAACAACATATCCATGTCCCTAGAAATACAGGTTACTCGTAACAGGAGTTCTAGGAATGGTATATTTTGTTCATCCACCATTCCAACCTCGGCCGTGCGCACAACCTGAGCTTCCAGCGGGCCAGATCTGGCGTCATGGGGCAGAGCCGAGAGTTATACCACCCGGGTGGGTGGGAGGAGCAAGCTTGAAGACCTTCCGGCAAGATTTAAAGCGGCAAGGATACCTGCCAATGAGTGTGGATGAACAACATATACCATTCCTAGAACTCCTGTTACAGGTGAGTAACCTGTATTTACTGCTCGGTCATGCTACATTTTGGGACAGAAAGTGAAACTACTGTTAGGTTTATGGAATGACAGAGTGGCAGGATCAACCAGATACTTTTTTTTTTTTTTCCCCATTATTATTTAGTTAAAAATAATGGCAGGATCAACTAGATGTCAAGGACATATATAAATATATATATTGTGTGTGTGTGTGTGTGTGTGTGTGTGTGTGTGTGTGTGGCAGGGGGGGTGCTAGAGAGAGAGAACCACAGGATGCAAAGTGACACTTTCACTTTTTTTTGTGTGATGTATAGGAACATGGAGATACTGTATCTGTGATATCTCCACTGCCTGGTAATGATACTGTGTTTTATCTGTACAGTTATCCCAAAACACATATTGTATAAATATATATGTGTGTGTGTGTGTGTGTGTGTGTGTGTGTGTGTGTGTGTATGTGTGTGTACGTATATAGGATCCTCCGTGGGTCTCCAGAGCAGTCGTGAGGGCCGCGGGAAGCTAGACGCCCTCCCCATTCACAGAATCTGGGCAGGTACGTGGCGAGGAACTCCCCTACCAACTCGTGGAAGGAGCTGCATTGTTTTGACCCCACCGACGCAGGGTATCTGCTCCCCACCTCCCCCACCACCACCCTTGTTCAACAGTGCCTTTTATAGGGGTTTTTAACCGATCGGCCAACATCTCCATTAGCAGCTTATACATTCTTGCCACTAGAGGCTGCTCTACTGTTTTTTTTCTCTTGGCTTTCACTTTCCCTAAATTTAGCACACTTACAGCACAAGGATGCTTCCCCTTATTTTCCACCTGTGCATTCTGCTTCCCACTTCACAGACCCCTGCCCTGTCCTGTCTCATCAAACCATCCCCTCCTTTTGAACCAGACTGTCTGGATTCTTGGCAGCTCTTAAACTCATGGGTATCCTCCCTCACCCCCCAGTTTGTTAGAACTAGGTCTGAGCATATGATCTTCCCCCTGGTTACTCCCCTTGTTCGCAATCTTAGGCATACAACACTGGACTCGTCCTCCAGAGACTGGCAGCCCCACCACCTGCATCTCCTGATGCAGCCATCCCACCTTTCGTGCCAACTCCTACTCCTGGCTACCCCATATTTACAAAAACTCCCACTCCTACCAGCTCTTCCACTGAGCGCTCAACCAAGCTCTCGCACTACAACAAAAGGAAGATGTCCTGATATCCTCCGCTAAGGTGCCTTCTCCTCCTCCTACTTCTCATGTCAGGCAATGTCCACCCTAACCCTGGGCCCCCAGTACCCGTGGCCCCTTCTCAACCTACTCCTGGTGGTCTGCGGATTGCATCCCTCAATGTTTGCAGTTTATTAAAGTGGGACTCCTTCCAGAGTTGGGTAGTACAATATCAACCTGATCTTATAGCCGTGACTGAAACCTGGCTCTCCCCTAGGATTCCCGACTCTTCAGTAACACTTACCGGCTATAACCTATTCTGTGTAGACCGACTGGGTAAACGTGGGGGTGGCTGTGCCATTTACACTAAGGACATAATCCATGTTCAACAGCTCCCCTACCCCCAGCTGGGATCTGGACCACAGGCCCTTTCTGTTAAACTAACCTTGGGGTGTGCCCATATCCTGCTTCACGTCACTGTGGTATACATTCCACCTAGGGACCAAAAAGTAGCCTTTCACTCGGTACTATCTTACTTGGACACCCTACCATCGCATTCGAAAACGATTGTCCTAGGTGATTTTAATATCAACTGGTTAAGTAAAGATGCCACTCCGCTCATTGATTCTGCCACAGCCCAGGACCTATCCCAGGTGGTCACTTACCCCACCCGCCTTGATATGCGCACTGGAACTTCCTCACTGCTTGACCTTGTCTTCACCAATCATCCACACCAAATCACTAGTGTCTCTGTTCCCCCAAATGCCCTTAGTGACCACTCCCCAGTCCTCTGCTCCTGGTCCTGCAAAGTCCCTAGATCTCCTCCTAAATTAATAGCGCAACGCAAACTTGGCCCTGGTAAACTTGCAGCTCTTAAAGCTCACCTCAGGGCCATGGACTGGTCCTTCATTACTAACTCCATCGACCTGGATATAGCCCTTTACCTCTTCATCCTGTCCTGCAACACTATTTGTGACAAATTTGCTCCATTCACTAAAAGAATGGTTAAAGGTAATCATGTGCCCTGGATCTCAGATTGCCTCATTGCTCTGTTGCGGACTAGAGACTCATTGTGGCAACGCACCATTGAGTCCGGCCTCCCCCTTGACAGAAATAAGTACAGAGAGGCTCGGAACAAGTGCACTTGGGCCATTCGCAAAGCAAAAGCAAACTTTTATAAATGCTTCTTAACCTCCTCCTGGGGCTCAGGGCACAAGTTCTGGAACAATATTAAGGAAATGTGTGGTAAGGACCCCAGCCCAGTCTTGGCACAGGTCATGAGTGACGGGTCCTTGACCAATGACCCTTCCCGTATCGCCGCAGCCTTCAATAATACCTTCACTAACCTTAGCAATGTTCTGTCTCCTAATTTCTTTGATCCTCCATCTTCTAATGCCCCTATTCCCCCCAACGCCGTAGCTCCCCCCTTTTACCTGCACTGTATCACTCCTAAGTCTGCGGAGCCATACCTCAAAACTGCCCTTAGTCACTCCTCCTTCAGTTCCAACTCTCTGGACTTGAAGCTCGTTCGCCTCACCCTTAATGAGGTTCTCTGCCCCCTCACCCACATCTTAAACCGGTCTCTATGTCTAGGTAAATTCCCCTCTAAGTGGAAATCTGCCTTCATCACACCAGTTTTTAAAAGTGGGGATCGTTCCAATACTAATAATTACCGACCCATCTCCATACTCCCACCCCTCTCCAAAGCCTTAGAGCGGATTGTATCTGATCAGCTCACAGAGCACCTCAATAAATACAACCTTCTCTGCAAACAGCAACATGGTTTCCCCAAAGGACACAGTACTACCACTGCCCTCCTCGAATTTACCACACACATACACTCTGCACTAGACAAGGGTCACATCACTGGTGCTATCTTCATTGATCTCACTAAGGCATTTGATACTGTCAACCACTCCCTCCTTCTAACCACATTGACCAACTTGGGACTATCTCAGGATGCCTTGGGATGGTTCATGGACTACCTCTCGAACCGGTCTCAACTGGTCAAAATTGGTGGTGCTTTATCCAGTAGACTTCCTGTCCTCTCTGTCCCTCAGGGGTCCATTTTGGGACCGCTACTTTTTAGCCTCTTCCTCAACTCCCTCCCAGAGTCCTGTCCTGGCAGTCTATTACTTTATGCGGACGACGCAGTCATCTTCTCCTCCAGCCCTGACCCTCTGCAACTCCAACATGCCCTCCAGTCCTCTTTCAGCTGTGCTGAAAGCTGGTTCGCTGCGCAACGCCTTATTCTTAATTATAAAAAAAAAACAAAGTAATGCAATTCTCACACCCGCAGAATACCAGGAAGGTGCTCTGCCCAAAAGTACTAACTTCAAATCTGACTCCGTTGGATCAAGTGGACTCCTTTAAATACCTGGGCATCACCTTGGACCCAGGCCTCAACTTCCACGAACACATATACCACCTAACCAAGGCCCTTAATATCAGGCTGGGGCTTTTGTACCACTACAAGCACTGCCTCACCCCTGTTGCCCTTAGGCTTGCTGTCTCCTCCTCAGTCCTCTCTCTGCTTGACTATGGTATATCAATATATGGGGCAGCAAGCACCTCATCTCTAGCTGGTCTCCATCTCTCCCTAAATAGAGCTTGCCGGCTTGTTTTAGGTTGTGACCGCCTTACACACACCTGCGCGCTTTATAGTGCAAACTGGCTTAATCTCGACAACAGAATTAGGTTCCACACCTGCCTTCTAGCCAAAAAAATTGCCCTAGGCCTCTCCCCCTCTGGACTTACCCCCTTAATCCACCCATACAATAAGTTAAAGTACACTCGTAGCTCTAGCCACCATCTCTTCTCGATTTTTCCCCAGCCGTACCTCTCAATTCCAAAGGTCTTTCAGCTATAGGGCCCCCTTTTGGATGAACAACCTTCCCACCACCCTGGTAAACGAACAAAGCCTTGGTCGATTTAAAACCCTTCTTAGGGTCCACCTCCTGTCCGTAAGCAACTGCGACTGTAACTGAACTCTGGCCTCTTCCTCTGACAGTGGCCTCTGGCCTGCCTCTTCTCTTAAGTGCTCAATGTTGTATTATATCTGCACTTGTTATGCACTATGTAGTTAACTATGCTAAGTAACCCAAGTATCCTAATGTTAGCTTGGCTGTTCTCTTTATGCTCTGAGTGCATTCGTTGTAAATTTTTGTCTGTATCTAATCTATGTGACGTGGAACCTTTGTAAATGAGTCTGCGACTCAAAGGTATCTATCCGAAACTGAAATAAATAAAAATATATTTATATACACACATATATACAGGAGTGGGGTTAAAAATTACAAGATATAAAAGATATCTTAGTGACATCAGTAACGGCAAACTATCCAAAAATATCATTGTTACTATTGTCACAATGGATATCTTTTGTTACTGTCATCACAGTGGCATACTGAACGAATCGGAGAGCAGCTTCTACAATGCTGATGACATCATAATGCCTAGTGCAGCACTAAAGCAGGCAGTTAAAATTGAAGAAAAGCAGTAACATTTTTAAATAAACTGCAGATTTAAAAGCAGTAACTTGTAAATTACTGTTGTATATATCAAATATACTATAGGCTGACTCACAATAATCAATTTATCTTCACTTGTGAGTGGCACTGGACAGGACTTTCATAATTCATTCGTGGCTCTGCCACTCATGTGTTTTGGTCCTGCCCCCTCACACTTGAAGATAAATTGCAAATTTTGACTCAGCCTATTGTATATCCTGTAATATATATGAGTTTTGCAAGAAATCTTACAAGCACGTTCTGCAGGGAGCGAGCATGTGGACAATCGGCAAGAAAATACAGTTTACTTACAAAGGACATTATAGGGCACATTAGCGGCAGCATGAAGGGGGAGTAACCAATCGTGCGTTTAATACTCAGTGATCAGAGTGCATACAGCACAGGAAAACTGCTGGTATGAAACGAAAAAAAAAGACGATATTCCTATTTTGCTATAGTGACCCAAAGGTCTACATAAGCCCCAGTGGTATTAAACAGAAAAACATTTAATACAAATAAATTTTCCCCAGACCCTAAGAGAGGCCTTATAATGCCAATGAATAAGGATCACACTAATGGGCAACTATAACACTGAAGGGCAGGAGGCCTGCTACCCCAATGGGGCACAATACATGTATAACAGAAAGACATGAACAGTTTAACCAGCAACAATTTATGCATGACCGTCTCGGCTGTAGTGAGCTTTACCATGTATATGGTGAGTCCCAGACCATATCATATGGTGAGATGCATACAAGTCTATTCAGTCATACCTCCAACCTGTGAGATGTGTACTATTTGAGGCACAAGCACCACGTTAATCTTGGCAGGAGGGTAAGCAGGAAGAAGAAGGTAAGGCAGCAAAACCGCCATTTTAAGCAAGGATTGACTCAGTCTATAAAGAAGCAGACTGTTTTGTTATAAAAGTATTCCCCCTACCTCCCAACAAGTAACCAGAAAATGCACATTATCATAGAATTATCTATGCATGATCGGAATAAGTCTAGGCACACTCACTACATGCTGCTCTAGCTTGCTTTTAGTCCACCTTAACAGTTTTTCAGCATCTTTTCATTGAAAAGGTACGGTAGTGCATTACACGAAAGATGCAGCTTAGCTGGGATCAGTAGCTGGTGTTGAATGTTTAGTAGCCTTAAGCAGCTTCTCATGTCATGAAACAGTTTCTTCTGGCGGTGCCGTGTTAGAGATCTGGATAAAGCAAAACATCAATACCTCTACAGTGCATCCTGGTCCATTGTTTAGCTGCTGACAAAGCTTGGTCCCTGTCGCCCACTCTTATGCAAATTATGAGAAAAGTTTGGTGGCAGTTGGTGTCACGGCCACCTGCCATCGGGTAATTCTTTAGTCTTTCTTGATTGCAAATGGAGGATCATCTTCTGACAGACTCAGGAGCATAGGCAGCAGGGACTGGGCAAACTGCAGACTGTCCTCTCCCACTGCTGACTCAGGGAGGCCAACCTCCTGCAGATTTTGTTCCCGAGATGGATTCTTTACAGTCTCGTTCTTTAGCGTAAAAGTAAGATCTAAATCAAGGATATTTCCTCCATTAGGCCACACCTCTGGAACTATACCGTCTGTGTCAGGACCACCTGGAAATGTTTGCTAGCCAAGGGGCACCAAGTGACGTGCATTGTCAACGCCCATATAACACAGGCGACCCCATCGCTCCTTAGTTCTTTCTTCTGCCATCAGTCACTCTTGTCAGACCTGCTGAAGGAAACGATGTCAAATATTTTTTTTATTATTATTATTATTTATTTTATTTATTTAGTTCTCGGAATTACAATACCTTTGAGCCAGAGACTCTTTTGCAAAGGTTCCATGTCAGGAGTGAACAAATAGTTACAACAAAACGACATGTGCAAAGTACAGGGACAATGATGCTGAGACAGTTACATACATAAGATCTTAAGAGTAATAAATGGTTACAGTTGAGTAAGAAGGGTAAAATAAAGAGGTGCTGTCAGTAGGATGACTGTCATTAACAAGGAAGCAGGTTGCACGATCGGCAGATGGGCACATAGTGACATTTGAAGATAAGATTGCAAAAATATACAAAGGGTTACAGGTAGATAACAGGATTTAATGCAATATCAGTGCAGTCATAAATTGACTAAGTCTGTATTAGAGTGAAGGAAGGGGGTGGCAAAACCTGAGGCAGCAAAGGCCAGGGTTGACTAAAAGCTAGGCAGTTGGTAGGCAGGTGAGAGGCTATTGCCAGTTGTTTGCTTTATTTTATAAAGTTCAGCATTGTCATCTCTGTATGCCACCAAAGTCTAAAGAGCCTTTATTTCGCTAGTGTAAGTGCGATAACAAAATTTGCAAAGAAGACACACACACAATTTATGTGTGCTGTATGGGCCTTTCTCACAGCATGAGAGCTTGTAAGATTTGCCAGTTTCAACCAGGCTACAAGGCGACACTGTAGGAAAGCTCTAAAAAAGTTCCTTGCCTTGAAAGCAATAAAAGCCATGGAGAAGAAGGGCTCAGTCTGTGTCTTCCTCATTGTTATCTGAGAAATGGTTTTCAAAATTGAAGGACAAGGAAAGGGCATTGTCTGACCTCCTTGTCATCCAGCCATTAGCACAAGGACAAAGATAAGTCTGCTTCACCAGTGAGGTCCCGGTTGCCATTGAGAAACAGGTACATCCTCGTGCACGCCTGCTTCATCGGCATCGACAAAGGCCCCCCCCCCCCCGACCATTGTTGAGACACCAAGATCAGGGCTTGACTTGGGCGGTGCCATACCTACTATGCATAGTATGATTGCCATCATTGTAAGGCTCTCACCCTTTGCAGATAGTCCCTGACCCATTTCAGGTGCCGTCCAACTCCCAGGCTATGCTGGTGTTGTTTTCTGAAATGATCTGACGCATTCTGCCATGTTTTTCATTGCAAGAAGTTGTTCTGCCTTCGGGATCTTCTAGCAGATGGCGCCATCGATCAGGGCCTGACCAATTTTAAAATTGGGTACTTGTCCATGGACAAGTGACTTGTCCAAAAGTAGTAGTCCCGGTGCTTGAGTTGGTAGTCCAGGTAAAAAATGGCATGTTTAAATGGAAAGTCTAAAAATACAGAAAACGTCAATGGATTTATGTTTGTATCAGTTATTTAGTGTGATAGACCATAAGGAAAATACTAATATGAATATATATATATATTTTTTTTTTTTTGTCAGCATGCAGAGGATTGTGACAGATGTAGCAGCAGCAGCAAGTGTTGTTGCAGCAGCAGGACAGTGATGAGCACATTATCCCACACACATCACAAGAATTAATGAAAGCAGTCAGCATAAAGAGTAGAATCAGCAGGCAGCAGCACAGCATCAGCATAGCATCAGGAAGCATTATAGGAGCTTAGCTTGCTGCAACCAGAGCATCATAATAAGTTTATAAGGGGAGTCTCTTTAACCTGAGTGGCAATCATATCACAAGGGGGCACAGACGTAAGCTGGAGGGTGGGAGGTTTAGGAGGGAGGTCAGGAAGCACTTCTTCACAGAGAGGGTGGTGGACACTTGGAATGCACTGCCGGAAGAGATAATCTCATTGAATACAGTGGGCAGCTTTAAGAGGGGCTGGGTTAGACATAGGGAGAATGGGGGCAGTGGGGAGGAGGGAGGGCAGGGACATTAGTTCAAGCTGTGGACCCTGCAGTATGAGCAGACTTGATAGACCAAACGGCCTTCTTCTGTTGGCTTCTTCGTATGTTCGTATATTCAGTATCATCAACACTAGTGACAGCGTCAGGGACATTTTCCTGGAAATCTGCAGAAGCATGACCGTGACCATGAATGTGGTCTGTGCCAGGACCAGATAGTAGCCAGTGGTTGATAGCGGATCAGGATCAAAACTGTCTAATGCAGGACCTTCAACTGCTATATGCAGAAATGACTAGTGTGTGTCATCAGCCAAACTTGTTCTTATTTTTGTTTTTATAAGATTTTGAATGGAGAATACTCTCTCACATTCAGCAGTAGACACACTCCTAGCCAGTGACATTTCTGTTAAGTCAAGGATGTGAGCAAGCTGGGCCAGTCTCTTTAGCAGTAGTCATGAATACTCTTGCAGATATGACTTATCAGCTACCAAGAAGGCTCTTTACTTTTTGTTCCCGATGAAGAAGATGACATGGATGTCCCAGTCCAAAGGAAAAATAGAGTAGTTTGCTTTTGCTTATTTCTTTACATTTTTTTTCTTCTATGCAATTGCGAAATATTCAAAATGTTGTACACAATAAAATTCTATTTTATGTTATCTTTGTATGTGTTGTGCAATTTTTTTACCTTAAGCTGTTCAGTTGTGCTTATGCTTACAACAGTACAAGAGGGCAGGATGGAGTAGGGAGGAAGGGAGTACTAGTAGTAGGACAGGACACTCCGGTATGGTACTGGTAGTAGGTAGGTACTTGGTGGTGGTGGTGGTGGTAGCAGCTTGTAACATGGCAATAATCAGAATGCTGGAATGGGCACCGGCGATTGGTGAAACCGCATCACGGGGTCCAACTTGGAGCGGGTATTAATCCACAATAGATGCCGTGTTCAGAATGGTAGTACCAAAGTGAGCCAGACCCCTAGCTTAGCAGCACTGGGCACGGGTGGGGAGCGGGCTTTAGACAGGCAAGTGCGGCACAGGGAGAGGGAGACGAGCTACATGCAGAGTGCAGCACAGCGGAAGGCAGCACACTGGAGAGGCACTAGCAGCACATGCTGCACAAGATGCAGCGCCCGACATTGGACGACTGTGCGAGAGGCAAGGGGAAGTGACCAGGGCTGCATGTAAATTTGGGAGCAATCGCGCACCGCGGCGAGCAGTGCAGCGGAGACCTCCAACGCCTGGCATGAAAGAAATACCCGTGTAGATCCGCACATTTTCCGGACTGGCATGTGAGTCGCTCTATTAACTTTACTTACACCTAGTGAATATTTTGACCGCATCAGCATCTTAATGCTGTTTTGTAACAAGACTTGAAAGTGCAGGAAAAATGTTTCCTCAGAACTCCGAGTCCCTGTGTCATGTTGTTCAAGGCAGACGAAATAGGCTCCTGGCGACTCTCTCGTCACGCGTCCCATGTTACAAGCGCATTAAGCCACTCTGGCGGTGGCATCTAATGCGATTAATGCATGGTTGGGCGGTTGTTCGCCCTCGGCCCCGGGCCACAACCCTCCCAACCATGCATTATTCCAGCATTAGATGCCACCTTCGTTGTGGCTTAATGCTTACTTGTACCCTTATAGCTAACAGCTACAGTAGCATTGCTGGACAGGTGTTACAGAGTACTTGTTTTGCTCCCCCCCTGACCCTTTCCACCACTTTAGCTAGCTAGGGGTTTATTTTTATTTTGTGTATCAATCACCAAAAGTAGGCTTCTTCCCCTTATGTTGTTTATTTTTATTTAGCCCTCTCAGCCGTTCACAAGTTCCTCTACCCTCTCAGGGCAGGTTCAGTCTCACAACCACACACACCCCTCCACCAAGTTAGCTAGGTTTATTTTTTCCTATAGCACAAAAAATGTTTTTTCCTTTTCTATTAAGCCCTCAGTTGTGCTCTAGTTCCTCTACCCTCTCAGGGCAGGTTCGGTCTCACAACCACACACACACACACACACACACACACACACACACACACACCACCACCACCAAAGTAGTTAGATTTATTTTTTTTCTATAGCACAAAAATGCTGTTTCCCTTTGTATAGTTTATTTTTAATAAGTCCTCAGTTGTGCCCAAGTTCCTCTACCCTCTTTGGGCAGACTCTGTCTGGTCTTACAGCCACACACCCCCTTCCACCAGTGACTGTAGCAAAGCTAGGTTAGGTTTATACAGTGTGTTTCTTTCTGAATCTGTTTATATAAAATCTTTTTTTTTTTTTTTTTGTTCAAATCATTTGCTGTAGTTCTCAGTTGTTGTTCCCAAGTTTCTCCACCCTCTTAGATCAGACTGTGCCTGGTTTCACAGTCACACACCCCTTTCCACCACTGTACCTAGGTTAGGTTTATATTTTTCTTTCTGTATGTAAACAAATCCTTCCTTTTCTTTTAAATAGTTTGATTTAGTCTTCAGTTGTTGTTCCCAAGTTACTCTACCCTCTTAGGGCAGGCTGAGGCTCTGTCTAGTCAGTGGTCTCACAGCCACACACACACTTCCAGCACTGTTAGTTTTCTTTTTAAGAACCAAAAAATGCATTTTCTTTTCTATATATCCCCTTTAACACAAGTTATCAGTTGTCTGGTCTTCTGCCCTCTCAGTCTCATGGCAGGCTTGGGCTGGTCTCGTGCCCCCACCACCACCACTTTACCAGTAAGATATCCAATTATTTTT
The DNA here is from genome assembly GCA_016271365.2 of Neoceratodus forsteri. Lineage (NCBI taxonomy): Eukaryota > Metazoa > Chordata > Ceratodontiformes > Ceratodontidae > Neoceratodus > Neoceratodus forsteri. The sequence continues at coordinate 192,544,481 of CM028129.1, forward strand.
TTTTTAAACTTTAAATTTTTATTCTTTATACAAGCTCTGCAGAGTAAGTGTTTACAGCTTTGAGAGTTAGGATACAGACTTAAGACTTTGTACAGTAATACAATCCATTTCATTGTTATACCAGAGAAAACAAGGATCTAGAAAATTACTAGTAAATAAATTCAGTACTACGGATCACCTTAACCCAAGAGGGGGAAGTATAATATGTCTTAATTTCCTGACAGAGAGGCCCCACCTGATTGAAGCCATATAACCCACCTAGACCATCTCTGAACATAGAGAGTGATCTTATGATTTAATTTAAAGGTGAGTTCCTCCAGGTCAGCCAAACTTTTAATAATCAGGATCCACTCTTGCTTCTGGGGTGCATTAGGACTAAGCCAGGTCCTGGTGATCGCCTTATGGGCCACTGTCATTAAGATTGCCCAGAGGTACAGTGAGTCGGGACCCCTAACCTCAGGGGGAGGAATTCCCAGAACCAGTTCTTCCCATTTCAATGGCTGGGTGATACCCAATATGCTCTTTATGGCAGATGTGATGTCCGCCCAAAATCTATTTAGGCTAGGGCAGGCCCAAAAGATGTGCCAGTAGTTTGCCTTATCTTCCCCACATCCCCTCCAACAGCCAGCCGAGAGGCCTGGGTTCCTTTTATTTAGTACCTCAGGTGTGAGGAAGAAACTGATCCTGACCTTCCAGGCAAATTCTTGCCAAAGTGGAGATTTAGTAGCCAGTTTAGCAGTGCGGAAGACAGAGATCCAATTAATAGGGGCAGGGCCCCAGCCGGCCGGCTTCCTCCAACCATTTGTTTTTAATTTTGGCTAGGGGGTCAGGTCTTACCATCCTTAGAGCCTTGTAAAGATTCGAAATTTGACCCTTTTGGGTTGAAGATGATTTTATCTGTTGGATGGCTGCTATTAGGGGAGCCACCCCATCCAGACCCACAATTTTTCTTTGACGCGAGGAGATACAAGTTCTGACCTGGAGGAACCTGAAATGATCTGCATTCTTAAGCCCAAATTTAATCTTAAGTGAGTTTAAGTCCAGGATTAGCTCCTCCTGGAGAAACTGCCCGAGGAATGTCAGACCTGTTTTACTCCATAACTTCTATGTAGGGTCCATTCGGTTCGGGGGGGAAAGTCCTCAGCCCAGGCTAGTCTCCTAAGTGACCATAGAGAAAGTAGCAATTTATATTTTTGCCACAGTCTATGGACCGAGCGGAGGGTCTCCCCAACCGAACTGAGCCTAGGCATTGGTTGAGATCGAGTCGAAAAGGGGGTCAGTATACGATCTTCGAGGGGTAGCCTAGCCCCGGCCTCCTCCTCTCTCCTCTCCATGTCCCTCCAGCCAGAGGTGGAGCTGGGACCCGACCACTGTAAGGACTGTTTTAGTTGCACCACTAGGAAGTAATCTTCCAGATCTTGAAGTGACCTGTCTCCCACCTCGCATTGGGCTTGTTATGTTTTTAACCTTACTTTTGGTCTCTTATTGGCCCAGATTAATCTCGAGATCATTTTATGCCATGTCTGGAAGTTAGATTTATGAATGTGAAGGGGTATACACTGAAAGAGGTACAAAAATTTTGGCAGTATGTTCATGATTATAGCTTGGATTCTGGCATACATAGGGATATTAATTGGGGACCACCTTTCCAAGTCTTTCTTGATGGAAGATGTCAGTGGTGAGTAGTTTGCCCCGAATAATTTAGATAGGTGTTTAGTAATGTGAATCCCTAGATATTTCATACCCCCAGCTGTCCAATTTAAAGGGAGGAGTTGGCGGATGCCCTCAGATGGATTAAAAAAGAAGCTTAAGGCCTCAGTTTTGGTCTTATTTAAGGAGTATCCAGAGTACCTCCCAAAAGTCTCAAGAATGGGCCACACTTTTTCTATCGACTTGTGAGGTCGAGATAGGGACAAAAGAACATCATCCGCAAACAACAGAATCTTCTTCTGTATTCTCCCCACGTCGATCCCCGACACCCCCTGCGCCCTTCTGATAGCCTCCACTAGGGTTTCGATATAGAGCGCAAACAGCAGGGGGGATAGAGGACATCCCTGCCGAGTGCCCCTCCCAAGATGAAATCTTCCAGACAGGCCCCCGTTTACCTTAACATATGCCTGAGAGCCCCTGTATAAGGATTTTATGGTATCTGTAAACGATTTGGGAAACCCCCTATGTTCAAGTACCGAAAACAGGAAATCCCATGAGACCTTGTCAAAGGCCTTTTCGGCATCTAAGCTTAATAAGCAGGCTGGGGTATGGGGTCATTGGATCTTATCTATCATGTCTAAGGTGGAACGAACTCTGTCGGAGGCTTGACGGCCCATCACAAAGCCCGATTGGTCTGGCTGAATTAACTCTGGTAGTATCTGGTTGAGTCTAGAGGCTATTATGGAGGTGAAGATCTTGTTGTCCTGATTTAGTTGGGATATGGGGCGGTAAGATTTGCATTTCGAGGGATCTTTTCCCTCTTTATGCAGGACAGTTATGGTGGTGTATTGCCATGGGGGGGAGAACCACCCCCAGACCAGATGTTTGAGAAGGCTTTGTGGAGAAGGGGAACTACTTCCGGGGCTAGAATTTTATAGAATTCAGCTCCAAACCCGTCAGGACCAGGACATTTGGCCAGCTTAAGTTTTTTAATTATGGAGGTAATTTCTTCATGGGTAATGGGCTTGATAAGAGTTTGGGCTGCCTCCACTGGGAGGGGAGGGAGCAGTATGGAGTCCAAGTAGTTTCGTTTATCTGATATAGAGGTATTCTCTACTGGCTCATACAACTTTTGAGTAATACTCCACGATTGAGTCTGCTATCTGAGTCACTTGTCTGGCCATTTGGCCTGTTCGGGGCGAGACTATTTTAGTTATTGTAGCTTTGGCTGCATGGTGACGTAGTCTGTAGGCTAAGAGTTTAGTTCCCCTAGGCCCCCCCTCATAATACCTTTGTTTTAAATAGGACAGAGCTTTGTCTATCTCTAGTTTTTGGATGTTGTGTAGGAGTTCCCTGCCCCGGGACTCCTCCCAGTTTATTTTTTGGGCATCTTCTAGAGTCTTGATCTGGGACATTAGTTCCTGTTGGCGTTGCGCCTGTTCTCGTTTTCTGCCTGAGGCTATTGAAATTAGTTTACCTCTGAGGACTGCTTTGAGTGTCCCATAATATCTGGGGTGAAATCTCTTGCCTGGTATTTTCCTCGAGGGTAACTTTCAAGTGATCCCTGAGTTCCTTCAGTACGCCTTTGTCCTGGAGGAGGAAAGTGTTCAGTCTCCAGTATTGGGGTCCTTTTAGGTAGTCCCAGCTCCACCTCCAGAAAAATAGGACTATGATCTGAGAGAATAGTTGTGCCCACCCGTGTGGAGGGGAATCTGCTCAGGTCGCCCTTAAATAAACATAGAAACATAGAATTTGATGGCAGATAAGGACCACTTGGCCCACCTAGTCCACACTAAATGTGAAAAACATGTCTAGACGAGAGAACACTCTAAACCTTGGTGAAAAGCAGGTAAACTCCCATGCTGTTGGGTATTTTTCTATCCAAATGTCACACAGGCCTAATTGATCCATTTGAATTTTAATAGAGTAAGCTTTGGCCATGTCTCCTTTTGGGATCTGAGAGGTAGAACCAAGGGCCCTATTTAAAACTATGTTCCAGTCTCCTCCCATTATTAACATGCCTCTATCCTTTTCTGCCACTAGTTGCAGAATACTTGAGAACACTTGGCAGGAGATCCAGTGGGGATGTAAATGTTTGCCAGAGTTACTAATGTGTTTTGGATGGTCCCAGTTACAATGATGTACCTAGCCTTGGGGTCCTCTATCATCTCCTGCTGCTGAAACTGTAGCATCGGGGAGAGTAATATGGCTACCCCCCTCTTTCTGTCCACTGGAAGCGAGGAGTGATATATCACTGGGAAAGCCTTAAATTTAAGCTTTTGGGCTTCCTGAGGAGAGAGGTGCGTCTCTTGCAGAAACACACCTCCACAACCCTGGGACATAACAAATTGCTGGATCCTCTTTCTCTTTATTGGGCTAGTCGATCCGTTCACATTCAGTGACATAAACTTGGTTGTACAACTAGCCATAATCCTTCCACTTAAGGCGGACATTCCTTTTCTGAGTTGTAGATTCTCTAAGCGTTGCCAGTTTAAGTATGTAACAAATCTGCAGAGCTAAACAAATAAAACAGTAAACCTTGAAACTTAATTAAGAACTTTTAACCACTATTCTACTAGAAACCCTTTGCTCTGGCCTCAACCTGTTTAGGGCCATGAGCTGACTTGAGTGATGGGAAACCTCGGCCGAAACTCCTCTCTGTCCGATTTCCCAATAGTCTATAGTGTGGCTTCCAAGGGAATGCTGACCAATCTTTGGTAGCAAGGAGGTGTCTGAAAAGACAGACCAGGTCAGGGCACTCAGAAGTGCAATGAGTAAACCCTGGGAGGCCCAGGAATAAAGCCCCACCCCCTTCTGTCAGGGAAAGACTGCATATGGAATGGGAGAAAAAAACACGTATCCCGACAGGTGTTCGGTACCCACCCACACGAACATACCCAGGATTATGGAAAATAATTCCCAAAGGGGGAGGGACCCCCCTCTCAGGGGCTGAGTGAGAATCGCCTAGGTTCCGTTGATTTGAGGCATTCTGTATTTGGCAGCCCCAGTCTTTCAGCACTGCCTAATCACCACGTCCCCTTTGCCCACGGCCCATGTCCTCCCCAGAAAGAGGGGGAGGGACATAGTGATGTCACCCAGAGGTGGCAAGGGCTCCCACAGGTGCAATCCCCTCCCTCCAGAGTCCTCCTTCAATTGTATACATATGTCTGTCCCCCACCCCCAGGGAGTGGAGGGGGGGCTACGTTTCTGATCAGTTGTGCCCCAGGTGGGTAAGTGCCTCCCTCAGGCCCCCACGCTTAACAAGCCTCTAAGGAGCAAAAGGCCAATTAAGCCTTGTCCTCCCACGCGGGCAAAACCTGCACTGAGAGACCTGAAGAGTACCCCCAGGACCCCTGGCTGAGTTATAAACCCTGCAGAAGGAAGAGAGCTGGTGCCAAAGCCATGTCCCCCATCCGGGGGCCTCTCCGGAGAGGAGGTGCCCCCAGTCTGGCCACAAGGTGTGTTGCCCTTAACCACCACCCCATCTCCCAGCCCCATAGCTCCTCCGGTCCTGCTGGTGGTGGAAAGTCGGCCATCCAGTTGGGGGATGGACAACTCCACATCAAACCTCCTCCGGCACCGCTCTGCAAAATCCCCCGACCCCACCCTCCACCAGGAGCACCAGCTGCCAGAAATGGACTCGCGTAGTAGATATATGGAGGGGAGAATACCAGAGAAGAGCAATGCCAGAGCCAAGGTATAGCTGTGAAAGGATGCTAACCTCCCACTCCAGCCATTGCGGTGGAGGCCAACAAGCCCGTCTCCCACCCCACCCCCAGCAGCCAACTACGAGTTGCATGAGTGAACAAGTGAAGCGCCCCTTGTTGTAATCTGTGGCCTTTGAATTACACAACATGGCCGGTATATATTCAAGAAGACCCCCTTCCCCGACCCTGTAACAGACGTTACCAATTATTAGAAAAGTCAATAAAACGAATAGTCAGGCCGGCGACAGAGACACAGGAGTCACTTGAGAGTCAACCGGTGGTTGGTTAGTCCAGCCAATCTGGGTTCATATGTCTACTCACTGCGGCCCTCCAGACCAAAGGGGTGGAGAAGGGGAATGGACGGACAGTCTGCAGGCGTGCACACCACGAGAGAGAGATAAGGTCAGTTCGGCTCAACATGCCCGTGGGTCAACTTTTTAGGGGACAGTTCAGTACAGGAGAAGAAAATCAGTGTAGACATCGCCTCAAGGCTCCATAAGGTAGTCTATCGATATGGAAGGTCCGAGTCTTCTGTCACGTTCACCAGTAAGGCTTGTTGCAGATAAGATGCATTCTTATTCATCAGGGCTGGGTCCCCTAATCGTCGCAGCACTGCACCAATATCGGCACGGAGTGAAGTTTGTAGGCGGCGCTCCGAGGAGCCTGGCTTGGCTGTTCCTTTCTGAGCCACAGACCAGGCCGAAGCCAGGAGATCTCTCTCAAGCCTCTCCTTCGTTGGGGGGGTGATCCCCAATTCTTCCAGGTAAGGAGAGGCAACCACGAGATCCTTAAATATTTTAGTACCGTGTTCTGTTATGACTTTTAGCCTTGCAGGATGCAGAATTTGGGCCTTAATATTTTTGGATCTCGGTGATTTCACAATCGGCCAGAGCACCTTCTGAGCTTCCTGAACTCCTGTGGTGTAGTCGTTATCAATGGAGATTTTGTGGCCTTCAAATTCCAGAGGGTTCTGCTGCCAAGCTTTTAGCAAGACCTCTTCTTTACTGGCATATTTGGTGAATCGAGCGATCAGCGATCTGGGCCTGGCTTCCGGGTTACTTGGCTTGGGGGCCAGGGAGCGATGTGCGCGGTCGAGACTCAAATCCAGGTCCTCCGGAAGATCTATCGTTTTTCTGAGGAGCCTCTGGGTGAATTCAATAGTGTTTGAAGCTTCTCCCTCAATATTCTCAGGAACTCTATGTATCCTAATATTCTGTCTTCGACTTCTGCCTTCCAGGTCGTAAAGCTTGTGAGTTAGTTCGTGGTCCCAGGCCAGCAGGTACAGTAGAAGCGTATCTTGCCTATCAGACTGCTCGGAGACCGCTGTTAGACATAATTCCATTTGGTCTGTCTTATGCTCGATTCTACCCAGATCGGATCGGAGCTCAGAAAGGGTCCGATCTATTTTTGTGACTGTATGAGCTGTCTGTTTGATTGTTTCTATCAGGTCGTTGTCTTGGAGGCCTCCATGCTGACAGGATTGCTGTGCTTCCCCTGGGGTCTCAGATTCATCATGACTTTCAGCCTCTTCTTCTTGCAGTAGAGCCTTGAGTTTTTGCGAGGGGGTTAGAAATATCTTCCCCACTTTGTTTCTCTTCTGTTTGGCTGGGGATGCCATCATCTGAAGTGCGATTTAATGTGGATTATGTTTAGTGGGCAGTGGAGTGGGTAAGTCAAACCGCCATACCGGTCCCTGACATCACCGGAAGTCTCAAGATATCCAATTATTAATAAAAGAAATGTTTTTATTTATTTTTCTTCCATTTTTCATGTTCACAAGATTCTCTGCCCTACCAGGAAAGCATAGACTTACACAATCACTTCCCCCTCTTCAAAAAAGAAAGTGCTTTTTTAATAACTTTTTTCTTACTGTATTTATTACATTCACTCATTTAATGTTCTGAGTTCCTCCCCAGGTGGCCAATCCACACTATCTGTCAGACACAACGCAGAGACACAGCCCTCTATAGTCAGTGTGCTTTCCCTTTGTTTTTGTTTTTCTTTTTAAACTAAACTTATGTATATTTTTTGCAGATTATGTTGAGACAGAGACTGTCCCCCAGGCCATATGCCTTTCAGTACTAGTCCAGCCTCCTCTGTCTTCCTAACTATGATCTCTCATGTCCCCCACCAGACTTCAGATCCTAATTAAGTTCCCGCTCCCTCAGTCCCGACCCAATGCCTTTTATTTTTTATTTTGTCCTAAAGTGCGGGGTACTGGTAGCCAAACAAGTATGTTATATTTCTTAACCCAGGAGTCCTTTAGCGTCAGTAACTTCAGCACTGCCCCGGAGGTGCTCCTTTAAGAGAATTTAAATGAGCTTAGTCAATACTCAATCAGAAAACAGGAAGGGTAGTGAGCTGATTGAGAGCTGCTGAAGGCTTCAGAATGTTTTCTCCGCTGGACTGAGCAACATTGCCCCTGAGGTGTCTCTCGGCTTTCCTTGTTGACAGCCTCCTAGTGCTTATCTGGGTAAAGTTTTCCTCACATTTCTTTTTTAATAGTATGTTGAGTGAACGTTTTACAAATTCGTTAGCACCACGCACATTTTTTATTTTTAGCGCAACTGCACTATTTTGACTGTATTTTTACCACGACTGTTCATTTAAATGTTAAATTTATCACGGGTGCTTAATTTTGATGGTTCCTCTCTTTTCTGACCAAATTCTCATGAGAAACATCGAATTAGGGACAGTTGCCTTGTTTTTTTACCTTGGACCTCACGGGTTTTACCACAAGGCATTCCATTGGAGTTCAAATCTTAACAGTGCCTGGGGGTCTTTCTCGGGATTGACGTATTAAGAGAAGCCCTTCTGTTATATATATTTTTACATAAGGAACTGGACCTAAGGTATCATCTGTCGCAGGACTGTCCGTAAGGGTCCAGCAGCCACCTGTGGCAGTTGGCAAGTATTACTGGGTTTTCTGTTAAGATTGGCACTGGTGTAGATCCCAGTTCTACAACCACAAAAAAAAAAGCACTGGCAACAGACAGAGCTAATTAACTGGGGCAGGACTGGCTGGTGGCATTTTCACAGAAACTTGAACTCAGTTCATAAGGTCCAGGACCGGTTTGCTTTGCTTGAAGTGGCAAACTTGGCAGACAAACCTTTGATTATTATGGCTGAGGACATATCAAAGGCTTCCGACAAGGGGCCATCCAAAAGTAATAAAAATGTAAGGAGGTGCTGAGGAACCCTCAAGATCCCAGCCAAAAATAAAGCTTCCAAATATGAAGTTTCTCACAAATTAAAAAAATAATAGAAGTGACGAAGGAAGGAAGCTTGATCAAGCCGCTGATGAAGTGGCTAAAAAGGAACTCTGTCTAGACATAAATGCTCCCGGTGCTCCTGGGAAAGCAATAGCGAGACAACAGGCAGCTTCAAGCATACAAGAAACGAAGTACTCGCAAACTCTGCACAGTATTCCATCTGTGCAACATATGGAAAAAGCATGGCAACTGTTTCAGACCCTACAAAAGATGGGTCCTTACTTTACTGGGGCTGGCAAACACTCTTCCACAGTTCTTTTTCCCATAGACTGTGAGGGTGATACAAGTGATGATAACTAATTTTATGATGCCCCTGCCTGCAGAGACAGTGAACACTCTTCCACAATTCTCACCCCAGAGACTGAGGGTGATGCAGTTGATGGTAAATAATTTTATTATGCCCCTACGTGCAGGAGCTGCTATCACTCTTCCACAGTTCTTGCCCCTGAGACTGTGAGGGTGACACAGATGATATAAAAAATTTTTATGATGTGGAGTGTCTAGAACCCTATGTATTCAAGGAGGTTCTCCCTCTGTGCCTTCGTTTATCCAAAACACATTGGACACCCTGGACCTCCCTTCTCTGGAGTCCTTCCAAGATGAGGATAAGAAAAGATCATAGGGAAATAAAAGGTTCCACCTCCTAAAAGCCCTGTCTATAATGAAAAAATATAAATAAAAATACCACAAAACTGCTTCAAACCCCCACTTCTGTGGCAGAGGTTTACAAGCAGTCTAAAAGTGTTAATAAATAAATATATCAGTTGTTTAACAATACTGAGTGCCTGTCTGTACATTCCAGCCATGTGAGTATAATGCATCAGGCAGCTTGCGAAAAAGTTGGGGTCTCAATGTCCTTCTTACCCCCCAGATAAGGACTCCAGAAAATAGATTTCTTAGTTATCCGCAGATGCTTGTCAAAATCTTTACCTACTTGACTTTTCGGCCAGATATCACCCAAAAAAAAAAAAAAAAAAAGCACTGCAGAACTCTGTCCTGGTTCTGGTGCGTGGCCGGTGGATACAGGTCACCTGCTCTGGAAGCTATGTAATACCAGTTCCACAGGATGACAACAAGGATGCCGCATGCCTCCAGAGTCACGGCCTGTGCCGTCTCTCTGAGGTGCTTTGTCTGTCCTAGAACTACTGGTCTACCCTCAGGCTCCCAGTTTAAACCATGGGTTTTCCTTGTGATCAAAACTTACTGTTCAATTCCAGAACATCTTACTGCAACAAGGCCCCCGTCCCACGGAAATTCCTCCTGAGGGCATTAGGGGCAGAGTTTTTTTTTTTCCCCCAGCCTTCTCTCAGTACAGGGGTGTTTTCACAATCCAAAACATGAAGTTAGTGTGGGCATACTTCATGCGTACTCAGGTGCTAAGCCTCTATCTCCAACACAGACGTTACCGTTGGAGCGGGAGGCAAAAACCAGTCTAGCTTTGTGAATGGTGGAGTGGGCCGCTGGCCATGAAAAGAAGAAAGGGCCTCTGCTCCACATAATTCCTGACGCAGACAACTGGGGAGTGGCTTCCCATTTTGCTGTTAAAACTCAAATTCAAGATGGTAATTCTGTTACTATTCATACAGCACTTACAGTAGGGAGATGGGCTAGCCTTCCTGGTCCAAAATGGGCCCCCTTTTTTCCATATACCTTTAATGAGGTCTCACACAAGGGCAGGCTCACTGCGACCTTTCAACCTTCCTCAGCCCAAAGAGTCTTTACAAAGGGCTGGGCAGCGGTAACAGCACCCCTCTGGAATCTGGGTGTCTCTAGCTACACCTAAGTTGCCAATTAGCATGCCAAAGTCTCCTTGTCAGGTCAAGGAGACCCTTTATTCCTCTTACAGGGCTCTATCTGTGGTCTCGGGGTTCCCGGATAAATCTAAACAAAGTCTCACCTGGAACCCTCCCAGCATCCAGGACGGATGTGCCTTCCTTCCGCAGACAAGAATTCAAGATGTCCCTCATTGGCAGTTTTCTTCATCTAGGGACAGCGAGACCAGCCAGCAAGTGCTTGACTGGGTTTGAATCATTAACCCTCCTGGTTCAGTATATGATGCGGTCCTGAGCAAAACATGCAACTTTGACATTTCCTCCACATGGAAGATTTTCAGCAGTACAACTGGGGCCACCCACGCCATCAACATCCCCAACCCTGTATAGGCGTGGGCAGCTCCGCTCCCTCCTCAGTTCTTTCCCATAGTTGACTCGCATGCATGGGTCTCTGCGGAAGCTCCACAGTATTAGCACCTTTTTTTCAACCTACGGCTTTTTCACTTTACCTTGTTAAAAAATCTCTTTTAGAGATTTCTTCATTTTGTTTGTCGAGAGTTGGTCCTTCTACTTCTCTCTTCCGTTGCTGCCACTGCGGAAAGAAGATTGCCTCTGCAGATGAACACTCCATTTGTGTCTGCTATCTTGGGCTGGACCACGAAGTTTTGACTGTGAGCTCTGCCAGAAGTTTAATCAAACAACCCTTTGGCAATGCAAAAAGGCTCTAAAATTCCTGATGGTTCAACAGGTAGCCAGCTCCGGGCAGGGGTCTTCTGGGGCCCCAGCTCCCCAGTCACCAGCTAGTTCTTCGAGCTCCAAGAACCGAGACACGTCCATGGGGGGGGGTGATAAATACCGAGATTGCGGCCACTCCCCCCACAGTGTCGCTCTCGCTCCCTGTCGGCCTCACCTTCTTCTGGGGGATCTTTGTCAGCTGCAGCTGCTCTGAAGAGAACTGCTGTCTAGGTCTCTGTGTCCACCAGACCCATACCGATCGCACCTCCACCTGATTCACAGAGTGCCTGGCTGTCAACCTCTGGGTTGTCGACTCTGCCGTTGAGGCCTGCCCCTTCTCCCCACCTAGGCTGCAGGCTCGTCGGGTTCTCAGGACACAGCAGGCAGGTCATCAACACCTGTACCATTGAACCCCCCCCCAATCAACGCCTGCCTTCGACCTCAGTGAAGTCCTGCTCAAGTTCACCAATGTGTTTATGCAGCAATTGGGTGCCTTAAACAGTCTCCCCATCGCCGACATCAACAATGACAATTTCATCGTCGACGCCAACTCATTGGCCCCGGGAAGCTCCTCGTGGGCTGTTGATGGTGCACCAGACGCCAGGCCCAGAGATCGAAGGGGTTGACGTCGAGGTGGAGTACCATCCAGACCTCATTCTTCTTGAGGATGAGGAGGAAGAAGAGGAAGAGATCCTGCTATCTGATAGGTCTACAGCCTCCTTTCTCAGTGAGGACTCTGTGAAGCATACTCCCAGGTCTCCTCCTGAGGACCCCACATTTTTAATGTGATGAAACGGCCACCCTCAACCAGGGGCTTTCACACTGAGGAAGAGGATGCCACCAGAGAAGATCTGGTGGATTTCCTAGAGATTCCAGAATCTTCCCCCAGAGATCATTCCTCTAATGCTCCCAACATTGAAAAATGCAGCCACAGCAGCCTGGCACAGACCAGACATGGTGCCAGCCATGCCACGCAGGGCAGACCAACTTTATCATGCCCCCCAGAGTCTCCCCTGTTATGCTGCTCAGGCAGAAACTGACTCAGTGGTCATTAAGGCAGTTCATGACAGATCTATGGTGCCTAAACACCTTAGTTCCCTTCCCCCAGACAAAGAGTCTTGTAGATTTGACTTACGGGGTAAAAGGGTTTATGCCTCCTCCACCTTAGGTTTGAGGATTGCTAACTATCTGTCACACATGGTTAAATACCATTTGGAAGAAGGGCAAGGCTGAGACCCAAGCCCTTCCTAGGGCCACTCAAAGGCAGGAGCTGCTTCAGTGCTTCCAGGCAGCTGAAAATGTTAGTAAACATCTCCTCAGAGCATTGTATGACATGGCGGACAATGTTGCCAGAGCAGCTGCCATAGTCACATGCCTCGCAGGCACTCATGGCTCAGAATATTAGGATTTGCAGCTGATGTGCAGCAGAAAGTGCTTAATGCCCCTTTCAATGGCACTAAGCTGTTTAGCCCAGATGTCCAGGACCTTATAAATGATCTGCAAGCCTCGAGCAGGGCCATCAAATCAGTCCATTTCCTCTACCACACTCAGCCAAAGGGTAGAGGGCAGACTCCTTTTTGTAAACAGAACAGTAGGCCTGGAACAGCTCCCTGTCCTCAAGGAAAACGTAGAGCCCAGGCCCCCTTGCCCCCCCCCCTTCCGCTGCTGGAGCAGCAGCCATGCAACCCTGAAGTGAGGGACCAGCCTCTACGGCTGGCTCCACCTCTGCTTGACTCCTTGCCGGACCCACCCTCCTCTGGTCCGCACCAGGAGGCGGTGGTCGGAGGTCGGTTCTCCCTCCATCTGAACCAATGGAGAACCGTAACTTCGGATGCATGAATTCTACAGATCATAGAAGAGGATCACACCTTGGAGCTCATAGAGCAGCCTCCAGACACCCCACCTCCACCTCCAGTTACCCCCACCCTGGCTCACTTGTCTGTTCTTTGGGAGGAAATGCAGTCTCTTCTGTACAAGCAGGCCATCGAATCAGTGCCTGGATGCCAGAGAAGAACGAGGGTTTTATTCCAGGTTTTTCCTGGTCCCCAAAAAGACCAGAGATCTGAAGCCTATTTTAGATCTCAAGGACCTCAATCTGTTTGTCCAGTACAGAAAGTTCTGGGTGGTAACTTTGCCAAGCCTAATGCCCCTCCTCAAGACTGTGGACTGGCTCTGCTCACTGGGCATGCAGGATGCATACCTGCACATTTCAGTCTTTTCTGCTTCACAGGAAGTTTCTCAGTTTTGCCTTTCAGGGTGAACATTATCAGTTCAAAGTGCTGCCTTTTGTTATATTCTCTGCGCTGCGAGTCTTTAGCAAATGCTTGGCAGCAGTCACAGCAGCTCTCAGAAGAGAGGGATTGTATGTCTTCCGTTACGTGGACGATTGCCTTCTAAAGGCCCCATCCAGGGAACAGCTTTTACTGACTCTGGAGTGCACTCTCCAGCTCTTCCACGCCTTGGACATTACCGTCAACTTTCCAAGTTGGTTCCAGTACCATCCTAAAGGCTACAGTATATAGTGGTGGTTCTGGACTCAGCTCAAGGGAAGGCCTTCCTGCCCCAAAACAGGGCAGAGTGCCTCATAGCCCAAGCTCAGGAAGTCGCTCAGAGCTGATACATTCCTGCCAGGGTGTATCTGAGATTCCTGGGCCTAATGGCAGCTGCCATACCCACCATTCCACTGGCCAGACTTCATATGCATACCCTCCAGTTATAGTGGGACCTGTGCATAGATGAGTTAAAACCATCTATTCCTGGTCTCTTCCCCAGTACGCAAGGTACTACAGTGGTGGATGGACCCCTAGAATTTGCTTCAAGGCGTTCCATTCCAGATCTCTTCCCCACATCAGATCCTAACCACAGATGCATCAGGTCTGGGCTGGGGAGTACACCTGGGTTCCTTCCAAGCCCAGGGCTACTGGTCCCAGTGGGAAGCTTCCCTGCATATCAGTGTCCTGGAGATGACAGCGTTGCTCTATGCCATGCCGGCTTTTCAGGAGCATCTTGCTCCAGGCCAGATACTGGTGCAGCTGGTCAATTTGAGTCTTAATATACTACATCAACAGGCGGGGACTCGTGTGTACCCCCTTTGCCGGGAGGCAATGAGAGTGTGGTACTGGGTGCTGGATCACAGTCTAACACTCTCTGCAGTCCATGTGCCAGGCATTCTGAACACCCTGGCAGACAGTCTCAGCAGGACTCAGACCAGCATGCACTAATGAGCGCTTCTCTCATCCATCACAGAAAACTTGTTTGACAGATGGGGTCATCCAGATTTGTACCTTTTTGCGTCCCCACTCAACACAAAACTGCCCAAATTCTGCTTGCTAGATCCAGGGCCTAGTGTTTTCTGGTGAGATACGTGTTACTTCTCTTTGAGTGGGAGGTTTCTTTGTGCATTTCCTCCATTTCCTCTGATCCAGAGGGTGCTAATCAAGTTGCAGATGGAGGGGGCCAGCATGATTTCTAGTGTCTCCATTCTGGCCTTGCTAGATATGGTTTCTTCTACTTCAGCAGATGGTGGAGGAACCTCGGGTCCCTCTTCCTCTTTGCAGGAATCTGCTGACCCAGTATCAGGGACCCTGATCCATCCTAACCTCCGGTCCTTTCATCTGCATGCCTGGCTCCTGAGAACATAGCCATTGTGGGTGGCCCCAGTTGTACTGCTGAAAATCTTCCGTGTGGATTCCCCTTCACTGACGGTGAAGATTCCTACGGCGTTACCTCATGACTGAGATCCCCTCGAAGAGCTACTGTTATGATAAGTTCTTACGTAACTGTTCTTTTCTGATGCTTCTGCCCAGGCTGCAGCTTCTGGCATTTGCATGAGAAGGTAAAAATGTGACTCTTGAAGACAAAGCCATTGCACATTTTGGAGTATCCCCTAAAGTTGCTGATGTCCTGCTTGCGGATAGGAAGTCTTATACAATTCTTGGCTCAGTCGCTGGCTTTTTTTTTTTTTGTTAATCTTCTCCTCCCTCCTCCCTGGCTGGCTGTTCTTCCCTCCACCCCACCCCCATCTCCTGACTTCTTCTGGACTTACTTGGCTTCAGCTTCCTCCATGGCTTGCACCCCATGACAGGGTGGCGGAGAGCCATCGCTCAAGCAGGACATGATCCGGTGGGAGCCATGCCAGGTCGCTGGTATGGGGCCTGCAAAGGATCAGAGGATTCTCCTGGCCAGCCAGGGTGATATTTTGTGTTTTCCTTGTTCTTCCCTCCCCATGGTGTGAAGGAGGTGGTGTGCAGTGGTTCCAATGGCTGAGCTGCACACACTTGCACATGCAGCATGCCAAATGTATGCACAGCTTCTGCCCCTTACATGTGGTCCCAGTGTTATGACCCCCCTACCACTGCTAGGGGCCAGACTAATGCCAGGCGCCAGTCTCACCCCTCAGCGGAGGAGAGTAGTCCATCGGATGCGCAATCCTCCTCCCTCTGGTCAGCCCTTCGACTTTCGAGTTTGCTCCCCAACTCTGGTTGTTGGCGTTTCCAATGGTAGTGCTACTGCTGTGCCAGAAAGCCAGACCCAGAGTCACTGGCTTTGCCACTAATGTGCAATAGGAAGTTTTGAATGCCCCTTTTAAGGGGTCCAGACTGTTTGGCTATGATGTCATAGAAGCCCTGCATTGTCTTCAGACTTACAAGATGACTCTGAGGTCTGTTGAGTACCTATACCCCACTCCCGCTAGAGGTAATTGCAGGGCCTCATTTTGCAAGCCTACTGCCCGGGGGATCATGCCTACCATCAGCAGGGCCATGGGCATGACAGAGGGTGGTGATCCTCTTTCCTTCTCCCCGTGCCCATGCAGAAGCACCTAAAAGAATCTGTTCCAGTGACTCTGCCACCCCCAGTTCCACATGACTCTCTTCCGTCTTTGATCCCTCCTCAGCTGTTACCTTTAGGGGTAAGTGTGGGTAACAGGATCTCCCTGCATCAGAAATAGTGGCGGGAGATCACCACGGATGAATGGGTTCTGGAGATAATTGCAAGGGGACATGCTCTGGATCTGCTGCATGTCCCTCCGGATCATCCTTTCCGCTTCTTTCCTTTTATCCTCTGGGCCCTTTGTCCCTTCTAAAGGAGGAGATGCAGACCGTATTTTCAAAGCACGCCATAGAACCGGTTCCTCTTTGGGCAAAGGGTTGTATTCCAGATGCTTCTAGTCCCGAGATGGACAGGAAATCTGTATCCCATGTTAGATCGCAGGGATTTCAAACTGTACATGAAATGCAAAAAGTTTCGAGTGGTATCCCTACAGGCTCAGGTTCCCCTGCTGCAAACAGGGGACTGGCTCTGTTCTCTGGTCATGAAGGATGCATACCGTCATATAAAGATCAGGACGTCCCAGAGGTGGTACCTCTGCTTTGTGCTGGAGAGTGAACAATGTCAGGTCAAGGTATTGCCCTTTGGCTTGTGCTCTGCACCATTGGTCTTTACAGAATGTTTGGCGGTAGTTGCAGTGGCCCTTGGCAGGGAGGGACTTTGTTTTCCCCTATTTGGATGATTGGCCCCAGAAGGCCAGGTCTAGAGAGGCTCTGCTTCATACCCTGTTTTGGACACATCAGTTATTCAGTGATTTGGGGGTCATGGTGAATGTGCCAAAATCTTGTCGACTTTGCTAGGGAGGTACAGTACATAGGGGCAGTTCTGGATGCAGAGAAGGGATGTGCTTTCTTGCCATATGACAGGGCAGACACTGTGATTTCTCAGGGACACTTGGTACACTGGAGCCACTACATTTTTGCACTAATAGCGTTACGTCTCCTGTGCCTCGTGGCTAGGCCATAGTGACTGTGCCACTGACACATCGTCATATGAGGATACCTCAGTGGACAATCTGGGTCCAGTGGGATCAATTGAGCAAGCTTGAGCAAATGGTTCTTGTCCCGTCTCATTGTCGCAGAGTGGTGTTATGGCAGATGGACCACAATGACCTGCTGAAGGGTGTTCCATTCTTTGTACCAACTCTTGTATAGATTCTTACCATGGATGCCTTGGGCTCCGGTTGGGGTGGTCATCTCGGTCCTTACCATGAACCAAGGTGGAGACCAAGCTGCATATAAATGTCCTGGAATTGCAGGCTGTCCTTTACAGCCTCCAGGCTTTTCAGAATTATCTCTGCCCTGGTCCTCTGCTAATCCAGATGGACAAAGTCAGTGTGATGCATTATATCACCAAACAAGGGGGCACTCACTCCTGTCCCCTGTGTAGGGAAGCAGTGAGGGTATGGTACTGGACTGCCTGTGTCTCAAGGCCTTCACTTGACAACCGTGTTTCTCCCAGGCCTCCAAAACATTTTGGCAGACAGGATAAGCAGGTGCCAGTCAGTGGTTCATGAATGGGAACTCCTTTTCTCCGTGGCAAACAACCTCTTTACAAGATGGGGTTGTCCAGAGTTGGATCTTTTTGTGTCCCCACACAACACAAAACTGCCACATTTCTGCTTGCTCACTCCAGATGGTGACGCCTTGTCCCTCTTTCGGAAAAGGAAATTCCTTTAAGTGTTTCTCCCCATTTCTCTAATACAGAGGGTTGTGCTCAAGCTGTGGGTGGAGAGTGCCACTCTCATCCTCATTGTGCTGCCATTCTGGCCTCGCCAGATATGGTTTCCTTTCCTTCGGCATCTTGCGCTGGGGACTCCTATCCCTCTACCTTTGTAGCAGGGACTGTTGTTGCAGGGCAAGGGGTCTCTGGTTCATCCGGACCTGAAGTCACAGCATCTGCATGCAGGGCTCGTGAAAACATAGCCATTGCACGTTTTGGGGTATCCCCTAAAGTTGCTGATGTCCTGCTTGCAGCTAGAAAGCCTTGTACCAAACATGCACATTCTCTGAAATGAAAGTGCTTCACTTTATGATCTGCTTCCCAGAATATGGACTCTCTTTTTTTTTTTTTACATGTCTTGTGAATTCTGTGTTGGAATACTTGCTTTCCTTGTCTGACTCTAGTCTGCAGTATTCTGGTGCATTTGGCTGCTATATCAGCTTTCCATGCCCCTATTTATGGTCATACAATTGCCCAATTAGAGGTGTCACATACATTTCTGAGAGGTTCATATGAAACCTGTCTGTAATCCAATCCTGCCTTGGCACTTGAATTTCATTCTTGAGAAAATTGACATTGGCTCCCTTTTTAAGCTGCTGCAAGTTGTGGCTTAACGTTTCCTATCAGGGAAGACATTATTTTTAGTTGCTGTGACCTGTGCTCAAAGGATTTCTGAGCTTCAGGCTCGAATATGTGAGCCTCCTTATTTAATTTTTCACAAGGACAGAGTCTCTTTATATATGAATCCTAAATTTCTGCCAAACGTGGTATCAGAAGTTACACTGAACCAAACAATACACCTTTCTGTTTATTATGCTGAGCATGCGAACCGGGGTGAGGTGCTGCTCCATACTTTAGATGTACATAGAATATTGAGATACTATATTGATCGCATCAAGGACTGCAGAAAGTCCTGTCTGCTTTCTGTTTTTCACCCCTGGGAAAGAGAGCACTCCTGTGTCTAAATGTTGCCTGTCCAAATGTCTGGCACATTGTATTACATTCTGTGATAGGAAGTACGGTAAGGAGCTTTGTGGTGCTGTTTGTGGTCACTCGACAAAGGGGTATGGCCTCTTCTGTTACTTACTTCAAAAATGTCCTCGCTGCTGATATATGTGCTGCATCACCTGGAGCACTCTTCACATATTCACCAAACCTAACAGCTTGGACATTCTCCTGTAGATGTAGTAGTGTTGGTCTTGCTGTACTGCGAGGCTTTCTGATCTTATTACAAATCAGACTATGCCGTCCTCCCTGTTGCTTTGTACTGCTGGGGAGTCATTCCAAAGGTGTGGCCTAATGGCGGAGATATCCTCAATGAAGATAGAACAGTTAAGGAGGAGGAGGAGATATCCTCAATGAAGATAGAACAGTTAAGGAGGAGGAGATATCCTCAATGAAGATAGAACAGTTAAGGAGGAGGAGATATCCTCAATGAAGATAGAACAGTTACCTAAGAACGTATCGTAAATGTAGATCTTCAAGAGAATCTTCTCCATTAGGTCATGCCGTACCCTCCCTCTGTCCCCTTTTCAATTTCATTGAGTTACATAAGGTGCTGTGCCTAAAGCCTTACTCCATGCATCCTGTTTCCAGTTCGATGCCTCTCCTGTTTGCCTGGCACTGGTCTAATCTCCTGGTTCCTCATGGTTAGAATCCCTCCGAGCCTAATCTCTGTTGGGGAACTGAGAAGTCATGAGCAGCTCACGTTATATGGGCGTCAGTGCTGCATGTCATTGTTGGCAGCCCTTTGGCTGCCAGACATTTCTGGGTGGTCCTAACGCTGACAGCTTACAGTTCCAAAGGTATGGCCTAATGGAGGAGATTCTCTCGAAGATCTACTGTTACGATAAGTTCTTGCATAACTTTTTTTCTCTTTGGTTAACTTGGTGGTGGTGACTGTATTTTTAATTGCTGAGTTTACAGCTTCATGAACCAGACTGATCCATCGTGTCCATTCTGTTTTCCAATGCCAACACTCAAGGATGGAGAGTATCAACTTTGTGATCCAAGTCTTGCACAGTTTTTACTGTCTAAAGGTAATATTCACAGTAGCTAGTGTCACATCTCCATGCTGCTGTGCGACTCGAGGTTGGCTTGCGTACTTGCTGTGTAGGCCTCTCTTCAGGCTGTTGACCCTTCAGTTCAGAAAGTTGGCTGATGTGACAACAGCTGCCCTCAGCTTGCCCATTCTGATGTTGGTGTGTCCATCAGTGCTTTTGAGCTGGTTAAAGTTCAGTGAAGCTGCCCAGATATGGAAAATGTTTTTATATTTTATAAAATCCTTTTAGTAGCTCGAAGTGAAAGTGGTTTCCTGCTCTGCTGGTCAGCCTTACCTATTGTTAACTGCATTTCTTTCGTACCATATGGACAGAAATTAATATAACCTGTTCAGTATATGTACTGTATTAAAAAAAAATATGCATTTTTTTTTTTCTTTTAAGTACCCACCTGCTACTTTTTAGTATATCTGGATCAGTACTCTACCTGGAGGCTGACCTATCTAATCCAGCTCCCCTTCATACCTAATTGATACTGTGAGTACAGTTTGTGATATAATGACTGACCAACGAGAGCCCCTCCCTTCTGCTGTTGGCCACTAGTAATGCTCTGTTGAGTGAGGTCACAATACTGATGGGGTATAAAGCAGAGTAGAGCTAGATATGTCAGCTTCCAGATACTGTGCAAGCTAATGTATACATCACTCCTAGCAGGAATAACACTTCAAACTTAATGTAACTAGGTACTTTCGAAAATTATTAGCGTTTTCTGTCTGCTGTTTTTGGCAGTACTAACTTATTAATGGATAAAAGCTGTGACTTAGTACCATTGACTAGGACCTGCTGCTGTCTACCAGATAAATAGTTTCCAAACCAGTTGAGAGAATTATTATTAAAACCTAAAGATGCAAGTTAATGTAGCTGAATAAGGTGATTATAGGAGTCAAATGTCTGGACAAGTCAGTGAAGATTATCTCCGTATAGAGACCTCTGTCCTCAGCATCTTGTACATCACTACATACTCTGGCTAGGACGGTTGTAGTGCTATGCCAAGCACAAAACCCACACTACACTGTTCATAATGCTGTTTTTATAAAAATATAAATGATGGCTCTATCTGGGAAAAGCACAGAAACTTTTGAGTCTAAGGTTGATTAGATAAAAAGAGGTGTATGATATTCTTGTGAAAGCTATTCATGGCTTAACGACTTTGACACCAGAAGTAAGGTTGGTCATTGCTTGGAATTTGTTACTCCCTTATCTGGACACTGTTTCCCTATTTATTCGCAAATCTCATCCTCCAACCTGTCCAGACACAACTTACAACATTTACAGATTGCCTTGAAGACCCCTTACTCTACTTATCACTGGATCCTCTACCAGGCCCTCTGCAAGCTTTCCCCGCAGTCCTGCCATGAAAGCCTACTAGGCTGCCTTGTAGACAGATTCCTTTGAGGAAAACAGTCATCCCTTCTGTCTTCCTTCCTCAAACCTAAACTTTGTCCCTGTAGCCTCAGGTCCTTCTCTAGTTCTCCTGGAGTGCCCACGAATTGCCACCTGTATGGGACAAAAAAACCTCTGCTGCTGCTGCTCCAAGCCACTAAAGCAGCCTTCCAGTTCTCCTCCACTCTCTAGGTTTGAACCGTATATTCAAATTGCAGTACAGGACATCCCTCACAGAGGTCTCTGCCTGCAGTTGCCCCGCCCAACGCAGAGTCCAGATACCCCTGGTTTGGTTCAAGCAACCCTGCTGGGGTTTTTTTTCCTCATATTTGTGGCATGGTGGTGCTTTGTATATTCTGTTAATTGTGTACAATGTTATTTATTGCTTGACTGACTCTCGCAACTTAATGTTCGTCATCCTGTAATGGAACTGTTGTACTTCTTGTCCTGCATTTTCACATTAACTGGGTCAATCTAGCTGTATTGTAGCATTCTAATGTATCTCAACTTGTATGTACATTTTTACTGTTATCTGTAATGTTCCATCTTAATGGCCTGAGCTGTGGCTGAAAACAGTTCTTGGGATCAGTGCACCCATAGAAACATAGACTTTGATGGCAGATAATGACTGCTGGGCCCACCAGTCTGTCCATTTCCCTATCTATTGGATAAGCTGCAGATCCTAGTTTTACCAACAGCCTACTTCCTCCTACATCCCACTAGAATTAACTTATGTCTGTCCCATGCATTCTTAAACTCCCCCACTGTTTTTGACACCACGACCTCCTCAGGAAGGCCGTTCCATGTGTCCACCACCCTGTCTGTGAAAAAATACTTCCTCACGTTGTCCCCAAGTTGTCCCCCTCCTTCAAATTGTGCCCCCTTGTTCTTGCACATCTCTTGTTCTGAAAGATGCTACCCTCTTGGACTCTCTTAATCCCTTGAGGTACTTGAAAGTTTCTATCATGTCCCCCCTCTCCCTCCTTTCCTTGAGGGTATACATATTAAGCTCTTTTAGTCTCTCTTCGTATGGCTTCTGGTGCAGACTCTGCACCATTTTAGTTGCTCTCCTCTGGACTGCCTCCATCCTTTTATATCCTTACAGAGATGAGGTCTCCAGAACTGCACGCAGTAACCGGATGGGGTCTTACCAACTGACTGTACAGAAGGATTACAACTTCCTGTTTTCTACTGGTGGTGTTCTCCTGTGCATCCCAGTATCTCCCCGCCAGCTCTCCTTACTGCCTTCTCACATTGCTTGCCTACCTTTAGGTCATCTGATATGACTACCCCAGGTCCCTTTCCATTTTGTTGTTGTTAATACTCCCATTGTGTATTCTTCCCTTGGGGTTTTGTTTCCCAGGTGCATTACTTTGCACTTCTTTGCATTGAATGTAAGCTGCCATACTTTTGACCATCCCACCAACCTTGCCAAGTCCCTTCTCATCCTTGGTTAACAAATAAATACAAAAATAAACAAGCCTTTGTTAGTGCCGAATGTTCATTGCTGTTGCACTGGCTCTTGCTGTTACACATTTGTACTATAGGTTTACCCAGGACAGAGCAGGTGTGATGCAATGTCTCATTTTAAGTGGTGTCCTGCCTTTACACATTGTTAGATTGTAATTAGCTAGGATAGGGCAGCTGAGAGGCAGTATCTTATTTTCAGTGGGCTCCCACTTTCTGACCCCAATTTTTAGCACTCTTTTTATGACCCGATGTTACGATCAAGACAGGTGGACTTTTTAAAATTCCACGAGAAAGGTGATTTTGCTGTGCCACTATGGAAACAAGTTTTGAAGGGGATTTGAAAAATGACACCTGCCATGTTCAGGAAGTGGGCTAACGCAAGAGATATGTTAAACATTAGGGGCCAAAATCTGCAAAAAATCAAGTTACAAGTAAATGTCGAAACAATTCAACGTTTCTTCATAACGTAGCTGTTTTTTCACATTTTTACCCCAAGTTTTCAAGATAGTCTTTTTATGAGCACCCCTTCTGAACATGACAGGTATCACTTTATAAAACTGTGGCCGAAACATCATTTTGCACCACAAGTGTAAAAACACATTTTGGCTAGGATCTAAGAAATGACAGCTGTCTCATTCATGAGGTGGTGTGAAAAAATGACTGTCAATCTGGTGTCAAAATACTGTAAAGTACCACAATTACAAGCGTGCATTGAAAAATGTCAATGTACACTCATACATAACTTTGTTTTTTAATATTTTTACTCCACATTTTCAACATAACCTTTATATGACCACGTTATAGCCTTCTTGTGACACCACCTCATGAACAAAGGTGGAGAAAATGTACAAATTGTGCTAAAAGTTGATTTTGCTCCAAAAGTGTGAAAATGTATTTTGGCCAGGATGTGAAAAAAAACAGCTATTACATCAATGAGGTGGTGTGAAAAAATGGATATGTTGAAAAGTTGGGGTCAAAACATTGAAAATTACCACACTTATAAGCGTGCATTGAAAAATTTCAACGTAGGCTTTGTTGTTTTTATCATATTGTTGCCACAAATTTTCAACATACCCTTCTTGTTAACCCATCTCATTAAACAAGAGCAGAGAAAAATTTCAAATCCTGCCTGAAAGGTGATTTGCACACCAACCACGAAATCTGCACACCAACCGCGAAATCTCCTTTTGGGGCAGATTTGCATAATTTTGCTGTCATTGTTCATGAGATTTATTTATTGTTCATTTAGGATTCTCTTTACAGAGAGTGGACTGCTGCTCTGACCTTGGGATTACATCACAGAGCTGCTGCTGTTTGGTTTCAATTCAGGATTCTCTTTACAGAGAGTGGACTGCTACTCTGACCTTGGGATTACATCACAGAGCTGCTGCTGTTTGGTTTCAATTTAGGAGCTAAACACTGGGATAGTTAGGGTGTTGAGTAGGAGGGCATATCAGGAAAGGAACAGCAGCAAGTGAAGGGTGACTGCTCTCTAGTGGAAGGGAAGTAAATGCAAATCTAGGAGCTTTCATTATTACTTTTTCGCATTGATATTGCATTGGGGAAAGGAGGAGTAGGAGTTTGAAGAAGGTTGTGCAATGGCTACTTAAAGCCTGTTTTTGAGTGTGGATAGGAAGGATAGGAATATAAAAAGCAGTTGCTCAATATATCTAAACGTGTGCAACAAAGGAGGTAAGGGAAATAAAGAAAATGTTTTGCACTGATAGAGGAGGGAGAGGGGAGACTTGGGGGAGTGTTTGGTATCCTGCATCTGGAAGGGTGGGGGTCGCTGTGGGCAACGACAGTAATGGGTAGGGTGGTAGGCTGCAACAACTGCGTGTGCACCAATCTTTCTAAAATTGCCTGAGTGTGGGAGGATGTTTAGTGTGCAACCACATAGAAAAACTTAGAAAGGAGAGTGAGGGTCTGCAGGAGGAACTAAGACAGGCAAGGCAGATTGGGAGTGGGTTTAGCCCAGTAATGGAGGGAGGAAGAAGGGGAGATGAGGGAGGGCGATTTATGCCAACAGTGGTGAGGAGAGGGTCAGAAGAAGGGAAGCAGAGACAAAGGGGCCCAGGCCAGGAAGAACAGTTGCCGGGGAAACCAGGTCAGGAGACAAAAGACAAATGGAAGGAGGAGATAGGGACTTGTGAGGGGAGGCGAAGAAGTGGCAAAAGTCATGGAGTGGAAAGTAGAGAACAGGTTACTATGAAGAGAGAGGGAGTGGGCATTTGTGAAGGGCCTTCAGAAAATAGTTGTGCACTGCTAGAGAGGAAGAAGGTGGAGGAGGAAATGATGAAATTAGAGGAGTAATTGATAAATGCCTGGACCAAACTGGAGCGGGGGGAAGTTCTGCTGGATAATTGCAAGGGGTAAAAGGGGGAATGTGCAGGAGGAAGAAGAGGAGCTGAAAATGAGAGAGGGAGATGAATGGAAGCAAGCAGGGAGTAAGGAGGTGGAATCTTAGTGCTGGGGGACCTAATACTAAGAGGAGTTAGGGTGGTGTAGCAAGGGGGAGAGGCATAGTCGCATTTGGGTGGAGGC
The DNA here is from genome assembly GCA_016271365.2 of Neoceratodus forsteri. Lineage (NCBI taxonomy): Eukaryota > Metazoa > Chordata > Ceratodontiformes > Ceratodontidae > Neoceratodus > Neoceratodus forsteri. The sequence goes on from CM028129.1 coordinate 192,569,623, forward strand.
CATGCCAGGAATGACAGCGGAAAGGGTGGGACAGTCTGTTCTGAAATATGCTAGAAGGGGTAGGGACAAGCCTCATTTAATTATACATCTTGGGACAGACAACCTGGCTGACAAGACAGTAGATACAGTCCAGAGGAGATTTGAGGAACTAGCACAATTATGTGAGGGAGCAGGAAGATCAGTAACTTTTTCAGAGATACTTCCGGTGCCAAAGGCAAGCACAACAAGGAAGCTGAGAATAGAGGAATTTAACAGATGGCTGAGAACCTGGTGTTGTGCTAAAGGGTATGGGCTGTTTGGGGGGTGGGAGGGACTTGGGAGGACAGTAGTCTCTATGCCAAGGACAGACTACACTTGAGTGAGGAGGGAAAGAAAGTGTTGAAACAGAGGATGGAGGAGTACATAGAGGAAGTTGGGAATTTAAACTAGGAGTGGGGGGTGGCAGTTGGGGAAGAGAGATGCAGAGACCACAGGTTGGGGAATCATATGAGCTTACCCCCCATAACTGACAAAGGACAAGTGGCAAGTACTGTTGGTGATGCTAGGAAAGTAGGGCAGGATGGGAGGGGGGGGAAAGGGTGAAAGGTGGTTACCCTTAATGCTAGGAGCCTTGGGAGGAAAACTGCAGAGTTACAGGTTCTCATGGCAGAGGGAGAGATGGACATTGCAGCCATCACGGAAACATGGGCCACCCAATACAATGACTGGGACCTGTCTGTACCAGGGTACAGGTTATTTCATAGGGACAGGGTGATTGGGAAAGGAGGGGGTGGCACTATATGTGAAGGAAGGACTGAAGTGTGTAAGGGAGGAAGGGGAGGAGGGTAGTACGGAGTCACTTTGGATGCAAATCCAGGATTCCAAGAATAGGATTCTTAGAATGGGAGTGGTGTACAGGCCACCATCTCAGACGGAGGAGTTAGACAGGAAACTAGCGGGACAGATCAGGAGGACCTGCGAAAGGGTAGTGTGGTGATTGTGGGGACTTCAACATGCCAGGAGTGGACTGGAGCACCCCAACAACCAGGAACAGAAGGGAGCAGGTACTGCTGGATGCCTTCCAGGACAGCTCCTGCTGCAAATGGTCAGTGAACCAACCAGGTTAGGGAATACCCTTGACCTTGTGCTGGCAAATGGGAACTTTGTGAGAGAACTTATAGTGGAGGAACCGCTGTCAGGGAGTGACCACCACTCAGTATGGCTCACATTGGATATGGGCAAGGAAGGAGTGGAATCTGGCACAATAGTGCTGGACTCCAGGAGGGCCGACTTTGGGAGGATGGGGGAAGTGGTAAAAGGGTACCTGGCCAGAATTCAATCTAGTATGGACACTAATCAGAGGTGGGAGCTCATAAAGCTGGGGATAGTGGAGGCAACCAAAACCTGCTGCAAAGCCCAGAGCAAGAAGGCTAGGGCTAAGAAACCGATCTGGTTGAGCAAGGAGGTCATGGAAAAGGTAAGGAGGAAAAGAGCTGCCTTTTAGGAAGTACAAGAAAACAGGGAGGGGGAGGACAGGGAGGAGTACTTGACAGAATCGAAGGAAGTGACAAGGGCAGTAAGGGGAGCCAAAGCATCTACGGAACTCAGGTTGGCACAAGGCATTAAGAAGGGAGAAGGACTCAAGTACATCAGGGAGAAAAGGAGCTGTAAGGACCACATAGTAAGGATTAGGAAGGTGGAGGTTGGGTGAAGCAGGGTGCTATAAGGCGAAGCACTAAAATGAGTACTTCTGCTCAGTATTTACTAAAGAGAAGAGGGGTGACACCCAAGGTGGGAGAAATGGCAGAAGCAGGGTGGGAGGGGTGACAGATGGGAAATCATGGAGAGCAGAGTTCAAGAGGGTTTGAAAGCACTGAGGGTGGACAAGGCACCAGGCCCAGATGGCATCCACCCCAGGGTACTGAAGGAGCTGGCAGAGGTCCTTGCAGGACCTTTGGCAGACCTATTTAATGCCTCACTACTATCGGTGTGTGTACCTCAGACTGGAGGATAGTTCGCGGTGGTGCCCTCCACAAGAGTGGCCCCAAGGATGAACCGGAACCACAGACCAGTGAGCCTCACATCTATCGTGGGTAAGCTAATGGAGACCATCCTGAAGGAGAGGCTGGTGCCCTCCCAGAGGCCAAAGGACTACAGGACAGCAGACAGCATGGCTTCACACGTGGCAGATCCTGCCAAACCAACCTGGTCGAGTTCTGTGACTGGGTAACTAGGCAACTGGACAGGGCCATGCAGTGGATGTCCTGTATCTGACTTCAGTAAGGCATTCACCCAGTGCCATGGAAGGCTGGGAAGGAAGTTAGTAGGCACAGGGCTGGTGCAAACTGGTGAGATGGGTAGGAAACTGGCTGCAGGGAAGGCAACAGAGGGTGGTGGTGGGGAGCTCTCACCCAAGGGCAGTGACGAAAGTGGTGTTCCACAGGGCTCGGTGTTGGGACCAGTGTTGTTTGGGATATTCATTGCAGACATATCATGGGACATCAAGAGCAAGATCAGTCTGTTTGCTGATGATACCAAGGTAGGCGCGGTGGTGGATGACCTAGGGGGATGGCAGGGGTTGCAGGATGATCTGGCAAAGCTTGAAACCTGGTCAGACACCTGGCAACTGGGCTTTAATGCCAAAAAGTGCAAGGTGCTGCATTTTGGGATGAAGAACCCAAGGAGGAGTTACCAGCTAGGGGGAGTGCAGCTAGCCCAGACAGAGGAGGAGAAGGATCTGGGTGTGCTCATTACAGGGTCAATGAACAACTCGGCACAATGTAGGAAGGCAGCTACAAAGGCCAACAAAATGCTGGGTTGTATTGCAAGGGGTATATCCTCAAGGAGGGAGGAGGTGATTCTGCCACTGTATAGGTCATTAGTTAGACCACACCTGGAGTACGCGTGCAGTACTGGTGTCCGTGTCTGAAGAGGACATTGTTACTGGAGGGGTGCAGCAGAGCGACACAAAGATGATCAAGGGGCTGGGGGACTTATCATACGAGAGGAGGTTGAAGGATTTGAACATGTACTCACTGAAGGAAAGGAGAGACGGGGTGACATGATTGAAACCTTTAAATACATGAAAGGAATAAACAAGACAAGTACAGAGGGGCTGTTCAAAGTAAGGGAGGGGAGGGACACCAGGGGCCATGATATGAGACTGGAGCGAGGAAGGTTCAGGAGGGAGATAAGGAGACACTTTTTTACAGAGAGGATGGTGGCTGGGTGGAATGCGTTAACTCGTGAAGTAGTATGCAGTAGAACAGTGGACTGCTTCAAACGAGGATGGGACAGGACAAGGGGGAGGGTTAATGAAGGGGAAGGGTGGAAGGGAGGGGCAGCTGCAGAATAAGGGGTGCTAGCTGCACATTCGAGCAGACTTGATAGACCTCTAGGCCTTTATCTGCTGGCAAATTTCGTATGTTCGTATGAGATGCAGTCCTGAAAAAGCCATGTTGAAAATTTGGGGAAAACTATTCAGAAATGACCAAGTTATGACAAGTTAAAAACCCCATTGAAATACATACCTGATTTTCTCAGTTCACAGTCTAGTGTTGAAGAGTGAAGGCGTGTCTCCAGTTCGAAGAGGATTACAGCGTTTGACCCTGATACGTAAGTGCTTGGGGAGGTTGCTGAGAGGGAGTGTCTGGTGAGGGTGACAGTAATGGCGGCAGCAACAGACATCTATGGACGGTTTTCTTTTTACAGTGTGTATTTAAAAAAAAAAAAAAACTGAGGGATGGTTTTCTTTATTTCAGGAACCAACACTGGGGATTGGGCACCCCATTGTCAGTGTTATGTTTACCGGCATGGGGGTTGGGCTCCCCGGTGTCGTACAGTGAAAATGGGCAGGGTGGGGGTGGCAGCAGGTATTAGGGATTGGCCACCCTGGTGTCGAAAAACTAACATGGAAGGGATTGAGGGTGGGCACCCCAGTGTCGCATAGTGAACATGGGCAGGGTGGGTAGTTGTAGATGACACTGGTTGGGGACTGGGCACCCCGGTGTCAGAAACGTAAGGACAGTTGTATTATGTTTGACGGTACTAGGGGTGGGTTCCCTGGTGTCACACAGTGAAAACAAGCAGGGGAAGAAAGGAAGGATTTTTAGCTATCAAACAGAACGTGAGTTCCGAGTGGCTTGGTTTCACTTTTAATACCCAGAATGAACTTGAAAGGGAAGCTGCAGTTCTGAATTGGGGTCACCCCCTTCTGTTGCACTCCGCCGGTCAGCCTTTCACAGTTGGGCACAAAGTGCAGTAGCACTGTACATCCCATACCGCAAGACCCTGGTAATGGTATTTCAGCAAGCTGCAGTTTGAGTTCAAGTAAGTAGTAACCGAAGTGTTGACCGTAGCCGCTTCGATAGTGTCGAAGTGGAGAGTGCATTTGTTATGTGGATTAGCAGGTACAGTAGCTGTGTCGAGTTTTACTCATTTGTTGCAGGGTTGTTGTCAGCTGAGACCATGCACAGCACCACAAGGGACATAAACTGCAGCGAGCTGAGCCGCTCTCTGGGATTATTTAGAACCAAAATGCTGTCACATAACACTGCAATGTTTGCCAGTTCTCAGTAGACACTTTCTGTGATGGGATCTGTGATCCTCCTGCAGGGGTAGGAGGGATTAAGGGACAGTTTTCTTTATTCCACAGTACATTGGCGGAAGGGACCACAGCAGGCAGATAATTACAAATCAGCTGTGCTTGCTGGGCGGAATTATGCAGATCAAAGGAAAGAGCCGCCGTAAGATTGGGCCAGCTGTCCCCTTTGAACTACACAAAGTTTCCAGTCAGCCTGGCTGATGGTTGGTGTGACACTGACAAGCCCCTTGCAGACTGCCCTGCATTGGACTGACAGTGATGCAGTCTCTCAAAAGCCACTCTCATAACAATATGTTTGCTCATGCAGGCGCAGAGCAAACACGATAAATGGAGTGGGCTGTGAGGTGTTTCCCCACAAAATCCTTAAAGTTGCAGCCCCCACCATTATCAATCCAGTTACCACAATTTTAAAGCTTTTTCTAGAGTGACCCTTAAAAAATGGAAAAACTCCACTCCAGTGTATACATCTGGTGACAACAAAATTAAGTGATGACTGTCGCCAAATTTCAATTGTGCCACATCTGGGTAAATTGTTAGGAAAGTTGATATGCATACAGCTTGTGGGGTAATTGGGGAGGGGGGACCATCTGTTGGCCCCAAAACAGCATGCTGTTTAGGAGGGGGCATGGGACATTGATGGCCATGGTCAGGTTCACGAGTGATGTCTTCATGAACTTCACAAGGCCTTGGATCTCATCAGCCATGACCTGTTAATTAAAACGCTTTGTGCATTACGAGCTGTTCCACGTTTGATAAATTGGTTTATCAGCTACCTCATAGGGAGATCACAGTGGGTTAGAGTGGGTCAAACATTGTCAGAAAATACAGGCATTAAATGTGGAGTCCCTCAAGGTTCCATTTTGGGACCAAGTTTATTTGCAATTTTTATTGCTTGCACGCATGTGCAAGAAACATAGTGCCTTCATCGGAGATTCGGAGGTGTGTCACCTCCTCCTCCAATTCAGTCAGTGGGCTGGCAGGCTCGGCCCCTGTAAGCCAATGCATTTTGGAGCTGTCTATGACACGCTCCAAAATGCAGTGGCATACAGTTGAAAGGGGGAGCTACGCTTGAGTGAGCAGCAATAAGATAACGCTGCTCACGCGCAGCTCCCCCCTCCCAACCACACACACAGACGCCCGCGGCCGTGCATGCCCCCCACACGACGGTATAGCCGACGGGTGCCCAACTCCCGCCGCCTGTGCCCGCGCCTCCGCCCCAAAGGTTTAAAATGCCACGCTGGGTGCCTCACCCCAGCTGGCAATCTATCATATAGCCGACTGGGGTGCCTAACTCCCCGCCGGCTGCACTGTCCTCCACCCCCCAGTAGTGAGTGCCACACTGGGAGCCCACCCAGCGCAGGCACCAGAGGCCGACGGGTGCCCAATCCCCGCTGGCTGAACGCCCTCCCAACGTTTTTGTGCCACGCTTGGGAGCCCACCCCAGCGTGGCAAACGCCCCACGTCATTCCGGTTCCCTTTGTCACCTGTAAAGGAAAACGGTCTCAACGGCGAGTCTCCCCCACCCTCCCACAACCCGCACCTCACCCACTGCGCACTCCAGCCTCCCCAGACCCCACCCCCACCCCATATTTACCTCCGACTCCGCGCGATAATCTCGTGGACCAGGAACACGCCTGCACTTTTAAAGCCGACCGTAACTGAGGAAATGCCGTAAGCTGTATAATGGGCTAAATAGGGGTTTCAACTTTATTGCATATTCAGGTATTTTTTTGATTTTAATCACGCTATATGGGCGTTTACGATTGATGTCACAACATGGCAAGAGCTGTTCAAGCGGTGATTTCGCGCAGTGACTGCGAATCACCCTTCGGCCCGGCTAACGCCATGACAGTGACATCAATCATGAGAAGGGATCTCAAAACCCCATGTTGAAAATTTGGTGCCAAAATTCTAAAATGACTGTTTTATTTCGTGCTATGCAGTTCCTACGCAGGCTCGTAAGTTCGCGAATTTTCAATATTTTCACTCCAGATTTTCAACATTGCCATTTTACCACACCTTCTTATGAGTAGTACAGCTGTCATTTTTCTCTCTCACCTAAAATATGTTTCCTACTTCATGTAGCAATACAATGACACAGTTGTGCTTAGATCAATGTAATGGGACAATTAAGAAAATCACAGTGACACTGTTCATGAGGTGAGTGTTAAAATGGCTATGTTGAAAATTTGCAGGAAAAATTCCAAAAATGACTTTACGAGCATGCTGCTACAGTTCCTATGCATGCTCGTAAGTTGCAAATTTAATATTTTCATCCAGATTTTCAACATGTCCATTTTATTAAACTTCCTTATGAACAGTACAGCTGCATTTTTCATATGTCGCCTAGAATGTGTTTTCGCACATGCAGCCATAATGGTGCTGTTGGTGTGCGAAAGCAATGTTTAGGACAGATTAAGAAAATCACAGTTACACTGTTCATGAGCAGAGGTCTTAAAATGGCTATGTTGAAAATTTGGTGACAAAAGTCCATGAAATGACTGTGTTACGAGTGAGTATTGCACAGTTTCCACGCACCCTCGTTAGTTCATGACTTTGTAATATTTTCAGTCCAGATTTTCACCAGTGGCATTTTACCACACTTCCTTATGAACAGTACAGCTGCCATTTTTCACAACATGGCCGAAGTGTGTTTTCACACTTTCAGTGCAGAGATGCGTGGTCGCTGTGGGAAATCATTGTTCGGCACAGATAAAGAAAATCACAGTGACACTGTTCATGATCGGAGGCACCAAATGCCTGAGTTGACAATCTGCTGTAAGAAATCCCCAACCTAATTATATTACGGTTCTCGTTGCACAGTTTCTATATGCGCTCGTGACTTCACCATTTTTTAAATATTTTTACTTATACATTTGCAACATAGCTATTTTTACACCTCCCCATGAAAGAGTACAGCTGTCATTTTTACATCCTGTTCGGAATATTTTTGCACCTGTGGTGCTAAATGCCGTAGTCACTGTGCATAAGCAGCTTCCGGCTAACAAACTGATATTCCCTCTGTTCATGAGGTGGGGTCACAAAACAAACATGTTGAAAATTTGGAGTGAAAATACCAACGAATGCCTGAGGTATTAGGCTTTTCAACTATAACGCCCAACCCTATAGAGAATGTAGCAATCTAGGTTCGAGCAGACTTGATAGACCATAAGGCCTAATCTGCTGGCAAATAGTATGTTAGTATGTTAGTATGAATGACAGGAATCAGGGGTGTGACTTGGGATTCTTGCCTGTGATGTTCATACCGTTCCATACCCTGCAGTCACTGAGAGGCATCGAGGTATGCCTTGGACTCTTCGGCCCCAGTGTTCACCCCATTCTCCTATATCGCACCCATCTCACCATATTTCCTAATGAAATGGGGTGCGCATAAGGGCCAAAGGCCACAAGGAACACCATGGCACTTGTCAGTGTCTGCAGGGTGGGGTGTGGTGAAATGGCGTGGCCATTATGCCTGATGACCCAAACGCACACCCCAATGCCTGTCACTCTCTGCAGGGTGGTGGTGGGGTTAGCTTCAGTTCAATACTTCACTGCCATTCCTATTACGCACCTCTGTAACTTCTACACTACCACTGCCAATGCCAGCAAGCAAACATTCGGCATTGACAAATGCTTGTTATTAGTAATTTACTGAGACATTTAAATACTTAATGCGAACAGTGCTATTATTTACATGGGAATGGAATCAATACTGCAGGTAAATGTAAGTATTAATGCAGCTTTTTTGATACTTCAGTCATGGCTGGAGAATTACAAGTAATTATAAAATTGGAATGGAAAATCCTGCTTCCTGATTGGTGGAAAAGGTTCCAAAGCATTGTGGTTCAGGAATAGTAACTGCACTGGTAAACTATTTATTTATTTATTTATTTTTAATAGTAGACCCACTTTATAACCACAGTTCGACTCGTGAGGGTGTGGGTTACTATTCCCAAATTGCACCGCCAGGTGATTGAAGGCACTTAGCGTTAATTACTTTGCACCTCACAGCACACCCGGGCGTGTGGTTCAGGAATAGTAATTCTCACCTTGGCGCGTGTAAACATATAATTGGTTATATACTATATATAAAAAAAAAATTCTAAGACCCTGCTGTTTGGAACAAAAAGGAAATGTAATGTTAATCATGGCAGTCTACTGGTGAAGGCCAAATATGGGACATTCCTGATGTAAGTTAACTTCCTTTAGGTGCCTAAGTATCTGGCTGGCGCCCAGTCTGACTTTTGAAAGCCATATTGCTGTAGCTACTAAAATTATTCTCTCTTAATTGGGCACGTTGTATAACATAATCATCTTACTAGGGATACCAGAAACAGGATTTCATTTGGTTTGCTACTGTTGGTTCTAAATTATGGGTGGCTTCAAATTGGACAGGGGTCCCAAGCAGTACTGAGAAAGAAAAAAAAGTTTGTTAAATAAAATTGCAAGATTTATTGTAATGATGAATTAATCTACATATTTTTTATTTTACAACTTTTGGCCAGGAAAGTCTCACTGAGCCAAGGCTTAAGTGACTTGCTCATGGTCACACAGTATGCAAGTGGTGCCTGTGGGATTCAAACCCAGTTCTCCAGGTTTGAAGCTCAGTTCTGTTAACCACTAAGCTATACTGCCAGTACGATATACTGCTATACCATTATGGAACTGTGCCGAACCTGCAAGTCATGTTGCTTTGTAGAAGCTGTGTTTTAAATATTGTTTTTATTTCTGTTATTGTTCCATCTCAAAAGACTTTTTAGTTATCCCAGTGAGTGTTTCTGATCTTCTCTCTGGTGTTAGGTGCCATTTCAGAACTATATGATGTAGTTTATGTCCCACTAGCCACAGAGTTCTATAGTAGAACATGGGTGAATTGTACCAACAACGGAAGATCTGGGCAAGGGACATAAACTACATCACACAGTTCTAAAATGGTTCTTGCCCGCAGTGTATAAATTGGAAACACTTACTAGGATAATTAAGAAGCCTGTAGATATGAAACAGTAACAGAATTGGATCCAGTATTTAAAAATCAGCTTCTGCTATGGAAAATGACTTACAGGTTCAGCGCAGTTCTCCTTTAAGGCCGCGTACCGACTACAGAAATGTTTTTTTAAAATGTGTCTTAAAGGTGACCTGTAAAGTAGCTATGCAGCCCACTCCCATCCCCACAAACCTTATAATGCTGCTTGGGGCTGCCTAAATTATAAGTTTTAATCCAGCAGTGAAAGTTTTGTAAACTGCTGAAACTTTTGGCCGAATGTAGAAGCACCACGCAGGTCCCGATTGAGCGGGTGCAATTGCTCATGGGTATTTCACCCATTTAGTGATGTCGCTACCACCACAGCTCTTATTATAGTAGCAGTAGCGGTACTTTATTATACTTATTTTATGGCTTCCACAGAGGTATTAATACCTGTAATGTTACCTACAGCAACAGCCTGTCCAGGTTGTGAGCTGTGCTTTCTGTCATGGAACGCACTCTTTCTAGTTTCTGTTACTTCTGCTCGAAGGATTTCCAAGCTACAGGCCCTTATGTGTAAGGAGCCTTATTTGTTTTTTCACAAAGACAGAGTGTCTTTGCGTACTAATCCTAAGTTTTTACCTAAGGTTATGTCAGAGTTTACTTTAAATCAATCCATCCGCCAGCCAGTTTATTTTCCTGAGTATTTTAATCAGGGGGAGGCGTTACTCCATACTTGGGATGTTCACAGAATGTCGTGGTATTGCACGAACTGCAGCAAGTCTTTGAGGAAAACTGATCAGTTGTTTGTTCCATTGTCTCCCCAAAGAGAGGACTCTTCAGTGTTTGTCTAAGTGGTTAGCAAACTACATAGTTTATTGCTACCGCAAGTACAACAAACCCCTTCCGGGGATGGTCAAGGGCCATTCCACCAGGGTATGGCTGCTTCCATGGCTTGCTTCAGAAATGTATCTGCTGTGGACATCTGTGCAGCTGCCGCGTGGAGTTCTGTCCACACCTTTACCAAGCATCACAGTCTGGACATCGCCTCTAGGTGCAGAGCCAGTTTCAGCTTGGCAATTCTTCAGGGCCTTCTGCCATGAGCTCTAGACTGCTGATTGGTCCTCCTTCTGGTGTCAACCGGTATTGCTTGGGACTCAGTCATACCATAAGAGTAGATCTTCGAGAGAAGCTCTTGCAGTAGGACCTGCTTTCCCTCCCTCCTTCCCCTTGAAGTTCCGTCTCTGTTGACCTTCTTCTGCCTGCTTTTTGGCACTCGGGGAAACCTTGGTTCTTCTGCTACCTGTACGGCATCTCCGGTGGGAGAACTGAGGTGGAGTGGGGGAACCGCTTTCCTATATAGGCTATGTTGACGTCAGTTGACTGTTGGCGGGGGTCGGTCCCTGTGGTAGACTGCTAACTAGAAGTCTTCTGCGTGGTCCTCGCACCTGGCGGCTTAGTCCAACTGGTGTGGCCTGCTGCAAGAGCTTCTCTCAAAGATCTACTGTTACGGTAAGTTCTTATGTAACTGTACTTTTTTCCCCAAAATGAAACTGCCCCTGGCTTATTGTTCATAGACTTTGACAGCAGATAAGGACCACTTGGCCCATCTAGTCTGCCCATTTCCCTACATGTTCTTTTGTTTTCATGTCCCCAGATACTGGAACATGCTCCCAGTCTCCCACATGCCTTAAGGAGAGACTGTAATGTCTCTTCTACAAACATTTTTACTTGATAAATTCGTATGCAAGTGTTTTGAGATAACCCAAGTCAGTTTCACCGGTTGGGTGTTCTACTAACTCTGTATTCTAGTGCTGTAACTCTTTTAATCTTAAATATTTGTACAGTTGTGTTACACTAATAGAATAGTAGATAGGTGAGTGTGTATTACAAGGGAGAAATACCATTGAGTAGTTCTGGGGACATTGACTCAGCACCAGAGTTTGAGTCAGAAACGACTACTGAGTTTACTAATAGGCCAGTAGAGATGGAACAGGAGCAGAACTGGAACAAGTATTTAATGATTTTGAGGTTTGTTGCTATTCTTCTTTAATCTTTATCCCATAGAGTCCATTTATAGCTAAGGTTTATTCAGGAGTTGATGTAATAATCCTGGGTTGTGATAACAGTCAGTTGCTGTGGAAATGGCGATGACGTCACAAGCCGGACGTAAGTACTTCAGCCCCTGAATAAGCCTCGGCTGTAGATGAATAGTAGGGGGCAAAGCTCCCGTTGTCATGTAACCAGCTTTAGTAATGAAGTAGGAAATGACTCCAGATGTTTTTGGGGAGATTTTGTGTAGATAAGTTCAGCTGGTGCCAGCTGCAGTTTTGTTTTACTTTCTGCTGGGGTCCCCACCCTAACCCTCTGCACATGGGGCACCACTGATTTTCCCACTGAATCACTGTTTAGGAGGTAAACGCTACTGTGCCACATCTAGATTTTTGAAGAGGAACATTGCACTGACATGGGATGCTGCCTGGCAGTGTCACGGAGAATTATATCTGTAATGATGCCGTGGATTCATTATATGTAAATCCATGGTGGAAAACAGAGACGCTAGTACACCAGGAGGAGCTGTTGACAGCATTGAAGGCTGAGGGAGGGGTGTTCTGTGTGCATTTATGCCTCTGGAGGTGGGATTGTAAGCTCATCTGAGATCTGTGTGTGCTTGAGTTACCAGATCACTGAAGAATAACATTGTCCTCTTGAGTAATTTTTTTTTTTAATTGTAGCATTTACTGTAATAATTTTTTTTGGCCAGCCATATGAGGTATCTGAATGTTCTTGTCCATTCTGTCCTAGGAGTTGCTCAGCCCAGCATATTAGTTTCCACCAGCTAGCACTGTTGTTCAGGCCCAAAGATAGAGCCATGTAAATAGACTCTCTCTCTTTTAAAAGGGTCATAAGGAAATACTATTTCACAGAGAGGGCAATGGGCAGTTGGAACCAGACTTCCAAGCACGCTGGGAAGATCCAAGTCTGTCTAGGGTTTAGGTGGGATGGAATAGGTACAGGGGGTGTAGTTACTGTGGAGTCAGGGAGAAACAATTTTAAAAGTGGATCAGAGCTCACATTTGGAGGCTTAGACCAAACCACTCGGTGATGGCCTGTAGTGGGGTATCGGTAGAACACTGCCGACTTGGACTCCCAAGTCATCATCCGCCTGCAACATTTCTGTGCTTCTGTGACTCAGTGACTCAACAGTTCCTTTGCCTTTCCAGTCAGATTTTCAATTTTTTTAAAGCAAATTTGGATCCAAGTGGAGTTTTGCAGCTTCAGTATATTTGTGCAGAGGAAGCACAAAATAAATGGCTTAAAGAGCTGCTGACACTTCAAAGAAAACTTTGAAAAACATAATATAGGTAGACATCCTCTCTGTCTTGAGTTCAGCAAGGCCTTTGACTCTGTGCCCCACAAAAGGTTGATCAAGAAGTTGGTGGATCTCAGGGTTGGGGAAAAGATGGTCAGATGGGTGGAAAACTGGCTGAGGGACAGAACCCAGAGGGTGATTGTGGGGGGAGAGTTATGTGTCACCAGAAATGTAACCAGTGGGGTCTCACAGGGCTCAGTGCTGGGGCCAGTGTTGTTCAGTGTCTTCATCAGTGGCATTGGGGATGGCATTAAGGGCAAAATGTGCCTATTCGCGGATGACACCAAACTCTGCGGGAGAGTGGATGCAGTTGAAGGGATACAGGACCTACAGGAAGATCTGGAAAGGCTGGGGAGGTGGTCCAGGATCTGGCAGCTTGGCTTCAATGCCAAGAAATGCAAAGTTGAGCATATTAGAGCCAAGAATCCCAGGACAGAGTACTACCTGGGTGGAGTCTAAATATCTGCATCAGAGGAGGAGAAGGACCTGGGAGTGATGATCACTAGTCACCTGAAGCACTCCACGCAGTGCAAGAAAGCAGCACCAAAGGCAAACAAGATGCTGGGATGCATATCGGGGAACAGTAGTAGGAGCTAGGAGGTTATACTGCCCTTGTACAGGTCACTGGTAAGGCCACATCTATAGTATGGAGTTCAGTACTGGTGCCCACACCTCAAAAAGGGCATTAACCTGCTGGAGAAGGTCCAGAGGAAGGCTACAAAGATGATAGCGGGGCAGCAGGGTAAGGCATACGAGGAGAGGTTGAGGGCACTGAACATGTACTCCCTGGAAGACGAGAGAGAGGACATGATTGGGAACTTCAAGTACTTGAAAGGGATAAATAAGGTTGATGAGGAGTCTCTTTAAGCTGAGTGGCAACCATAACACAAGGGGGAACAATTTTAAACTGGAGAGTGGGAAGTTTAGGAAGGCGAAGGTCAGGAAGCACTTCTTCACAGAGAGGGTGGTGGACACTTGGAATATGCTGCCGGAAGAGGTCATTGCGTTGAAGACAGTGGGCAGCTTTAAGAGAGGCTGGGATAGGCATAGAGGGAAGGTAAGGATCATGGGTAGGGAGGATGGGAGGAGTGTCAAGGGAGGGCAGGGACATTAGCTCAAACTGTGGACCCTGCAACGCAAGCAGACTTGATAGACCAGATGGCCTTCTTCTGTTGGCTTCTTTGAATGTTCGCATGTAATATTTTGGTACAATTCTGCTTGCATGCCATATGTATTCAGTAGACTTCTCCTCTTCATTGCTTATTACTAAGAAATGTGCATGGAAACATGCTCTGTATCCCTTAGAGTACGAACATACGAAATTTGCCAGCAGATAAAGGCCTAGAGGTCTATCAAGTCTGCTCGAATGTGCAGCTAGCACCCCTTATTTTGCAGCTGCCCCTCCCTTCCACCCTTCCCCTTCATTAACCCTCCCCCTTGTCCTGTCCCATCCTCGTTTGAAGCAGTCCACTGTTCTACTGCATACCACTTCAGCAGGTAACGCATTCCACCTAGCCACCACCCTCTCTGTAAAAAAGTGTCTCCTCATCTCCCTCGCTCCAGTCTCATATCATGGCCCCTGGTGGCCCTCCCTTCCCTTACTTTGAACAGCCCCTCTGTACCCATCTTGTTTATTCCTTTCATGTATTTAAAGGTTTCATGAAGTACATCTTCCTCTTTTGCTTACTCCCTACTTAATGTCATAGTCCTCTGTTGTGACATCAAAATAATTTACCATGGGAGTAATTGTGATGTCACAGCTCGAGCATTATGACCTCAGGTAGGGAGAAAGCAACAGAAAGAGATGAACTCCTCAGGAGCAAAGATCCTGTTTTCATGCAAGTGGCCTCAGTAATAAATAATGGGGAGGGGACATACAGAACTAAAGTTAAATTCAAGCTGAACTGTCTCTAAATAATATGTTTTGCTGAAGTTGTCCTAATGGTGTCAACTGCTATTTAACAGTCTGGGCACATTGTCCTTAATGACTTAGAACCCGGTCAGAATATTTCACTAGCTATTAAGGTGCTGAAAAACTATTGGTTCATTACATTGATGTTAACACTTGAAAACCTGTTTATTTATAGTTATTACATTGCTCCCAGTGCTATCTTCCTGAAACATGTGCCCCTACCACCACTCATGGTGCAGTGAGAGGAGACTGTTGCATCATTAGTGGCTGGACTGTGTCTTGGCATTCCTAAATTTCAGGAAAGATTTGAACCAGAATATGTTTTGATACCATTACACCAAAAGTTATTTTCCCCTTTTTTCTAACAAAAAAAGAAGTAGGTAGAAAACTGCCATTTACAGCAACAAATTCTACAGCAGGCGAGCAATCCTAGAATTTTCTTTATCTTTTTTTCTCCCCTTTCTCCATCCTCCCCCTTCTGCTCATCCGCCCTCAGCCCCACCACGCTGGCATCTCCCAAGATTTACCCAGCCTCCATGCCCTCCCTTTAGTGGGGGCAGCAGAGCTCCCAATTCCTGCCGCGGAATGGCTCCGGTTGGAAGGCAGTGCCTATGTAGCCATATGTTGGGGCCTGCGTGTGGTCAGTGGCATCCTGCCATCCAGGGCATTTACACTTTTTCCGTCCACTCCCCAAGGACTTTGGCAGCTTGGGTGCGCAAGCACACTTGGTGCAGCACCAGTCAGTGCCATCCCACTAACTGCTCTGCCACCTGATGTCATTCCTGTGGTAGTACAGCAGTGCGAAGCAGAGCTGGCTGCCCTCCTCCCGAAGGAAGAGAGCATTCTCTGGGATGTTAAGTGCTCCTCCCCACCTGGCCCTCGATGACTAGAGTTCGCTCCATAACTCTGGTTGCCAGCACCACGAGCAGTAGCGCCGCCGCTACACTGATGGGCCACCCACACAGTGTGTTTTTCAAACTAGAAACAGCATTAAGACAAAGTATTGGCAGTGTCCCTTTAATAGAGGGAGTGAGGCACAAGTCAACCAAGTGGCCGCTTGGGGTGCCAGAACAAAAGTGACAAGAGATCAGCTTGAAATGCAAAACAATTTTAACAAAGAAAAAAAAATGGTTGTCGTCACCCTTGTGCTCTGAGAAGTTGGATGCGGGATAGGGCAGAAGGAAGGAGAGGGGACGGTGGGGAGTGGTGAAGGGGGGCATCAGAAGTGTTTCTGCTTGTGGAGTTGTCTAAAACCAGTCCTGCCCTTAAATAAAGCTCCACTTTTTGATTTAACTTATTACAGTTTCTCTCCTGATGAGTAACATTTTAATCCCTGTTGAATAATACACACCTCAGTACCCTTCCCCACAGACCCAGTTTGCCCATTTTTGGGGGGAAATTAGTCATGTGGCTCTGTGTTAGGACTGACACTCGCTTATCCTTCCCTTTGTTTTGTACAAACGGGGTGCAGACAGTCATTCTGAGGGTTTGGTTATTTGCTGCACAGTAACAACACAACAGAGGAGTCGAATTTGAAAAGCCACATAAAGTGTGCCAAAATAAACACCCCCCAGAGTCTTTGCCTGGTTCGCAGTGGTCCACTTTCTGGGTAATAATGAATTTTCTTTTGGCATAGCACTTGATGTGGCTTTTTGAGTGGTACTCTTCTGTTGTGGTGTTACAGTGTGAGATGCAGTCTGGCAGTGGCTGGCTGTTCTTAGGAGTCTGTACTATTTGTGGTGGTTCTGGTGCTCTCTTTTTATTTGCTCTGGATTATTTATTTCATTGGGTCAGTTCTAATCTTGATCGCTAGATTCTCTCATTCAGAAAATGGATCTACTGTATCTGCAGCAGACAAAGGATGCCTTCTTGACACTAAGTTGCAGTTTAAGAAAGAAGCACCATGTGGAAATCCCATCATAAAGTCTTGTATGGGAAGAGAAATTATTAATTGTATGCTGTTTGGGGGGAATCGGAAGACAGATTATGTATTTCTTTAAATTCTGTGCAGGTTTTTCTGATTTATTTTATTGTCTCTGCTAAAAGCCAGTTTCCCCTGATGGGCTCTGTCTAATAATTCATAGTACAACTCCTTTTGAGCTGCTTTGCTGTTGCACATAAATAATATTTTGCATATAAGGAAGTGTGTTTTCTTGATATAGCTCCCTCTTTCGCTGGTCCTTTAAATCCTTGCTTTCATTTAGTGACGGTCTCTTGATCTCATAAAGGCCCACAGTAGTTTGTGGCAATATTCAATATATTGTCATTCCTGTTCACTGTTAGCTGTCGGATATGCAGAGTTTCTCTTCTGCATTTCCATTTAAAGCAGCATCTGTTGTTTGGCTTTAAAAAGTAGAGTGCATTTAGCATTGCTAGAGTCTATGAAGAAAATTAATTATTTATTGAAATGTTTCACCAGGAGGGCACACTGAACAACAAGTTGCTCGTCTCACGGTGCGACCTGGGGGGAGGGGTTACATAGGGTTGTGAAGGATGATCAGTTACAATAGTATGTGGGGTAGTACAAACAGTACAACATTGTAAGATTGTGCAACAGTTGGAACACAAGGTATTGTACAATAAACAGTATTGTAACACGGCATTATGGACAGCCGTGCCAGGGAGCCCCGCGATAGGCGCAACACCGTCACGTGGTGCAGGAGCAACACGGCATTGTGAGCCGATAATGCCGTGTTGGTGTTGTGGGAAGCGCGGGCACGAGCCCAACTCGGCATTATTTCTCATAATGCCGTGTTGCTCTTGCGCGTTCCCGAGCCCAACACAGCATTATCGTCTCATAATGCCGTGTTGCTGCTGTAGTGGGCACGATAGCCACTGGGTGGCAAGTAGCGCTGTGGGCGGTCGGCGCCTACGGATCCCAAACGGGGGATAGAGCCTGCAAGGAGCAAGACTGCTAGGCGCAGATGCAGGGGGTAGAGTTAGACAGCACACACATAGGGAGACACACGCAGAGAGCCGCAGGTAGTGTAGGCAAAAATTAGATGGCTGTGGAGTTTCGTTTATGCGCAATCGAGGTTGTCCATGTCACAAGTGCATTAATCACCGACAGAGGAGGG
This sequence comes from Neoceratodus forsteri, assembly GCA_016271365.2. Lineage (NCBI taxonomy): Eukaryota > Metazoa > Chordata > Ceratodontiformes > Ceratodontidae > Neoceratodus > Neoceratodus forsteri. The sequence goes on from CM028129.1 coordinate 192,587,533, forward strand.
CTCTACTGGTGATTAATGCCCGCTGTTGAACCCTCGGCCGCCCGCAACAACGCCCCAGCGGGCATTAATCACCGGTAGAGCCCTCCTCTGCCGGTGATTAATGCTTACGTGGAACATTGGCTAAATTACAATACATGTCCAAAATCATACAAAATGTACAAAACAGTAATCATGCGATGGAACATTATAAATAGAAAAATAGAAAGAATTTTTTTTTTTTTTTTTTATGATTTCATATTTCTTCCCTGATCAAGTGAAGAGCCAGGTTCTGTTTTGTTTTTGTTTCTTGTGGGGTTTTTTTATACCCCCACACTCTGTTTGGAATGAAGCTCGAACAGTGATACATGCAGAATAATATATGCTGTCTTTCAAAATAGCCTGCTGGAAAATCCATGAAAATAGACAGCGGCAACGTACAGTACATATCACCATGTAGGGTAGCGTATCCAAATTCAAGACATGATAAATAAGCTTGCTGAAGTATCCTGGATAGCAGTTCAATCTTCAAGAAAGTAAAACAGGCAAATGTGTTATTCCTGCCCACATTTAACCAAGTGTGAAATACACCTTCAAGTTCATCAGTCTCCAGCTGACATTTCTCATCTTCCCCCAGTTAGAGGCACCAAAGAACCAGATGGCTCTCGCCAGCAGAGCCATAGCTCAGGGGGGCAGATTCAGTGCACATCAAAGGCTATTTCATTTCCTTGTTTTTCAGCCTTAACCATCTCAGCATTTTAATGGACCCAAGCCATGGCCCAATGTGCTGTTGCGGCTTAGCCAGCATTTGATTAAGCCTAGTAAAAAATTGATAGATTTATTGTTATCTTGTGCATTTTCTTTAAATAGCATTACACTTGGAGGTAGAGTTTCAGCTTCACAGTGTAATTTGGGTACCACGTAAAACATCTAAAGACCCATGGGGGGTGGGGTAAGTTACCCCCAGGTTGTTCTGTGTTGTAACTCAACAGTCACATTTATATACGAAAACAGACTTTCAACCCAAATCTGAACAGTGACTCTGTTTATAACTGAGAAGAGCAGTCATTTCTGGCACCCAAGGAGACTGAAAAATCTGCTTAGACAGTATCTTTATTTTTTTTTTGTGGTCCTAGGTAACTGGATAATGTCCACTGGGCACAAGGCTAATTTACAGGAGTCACCTGGGAACACAGGGAGGTTAAGGGACTTGCTCATGACCACACAGTATGCAGGTGAAGACTGTGCAATCAAACCCGTCTTCTAAGTGTACCAGGCTCGTTCACATCTAATGCTAACCAGCGTTTACCTTTTTCATTTTATTTATTTATTGTTACTTCCTTCTTTACTTCCAGTAAAGAACACAGGGCTCCCAATCGGGAACACCCTATCTCTGATGGCAACCGCATAAGAGAGGCTTTTTGAACACCAGCCAAATACTATAACTGGCAAGGGGGAGCAAAAGGAAAAGCACCTCGAGTTTCCTCTGCCTGGACATGAAACAAATGTGGCAGTTTTTAAAAACAATGCAGAATTTTGAAAAACCTGCCTCTGATGTGCTTCCTAGTCTCTCATAGAGCAAGTATTTTAGGAGAAAGAGGAACAGAAACCAATTTCCCCACAGGGTACTACTGCAAAATACTTTGTTCCCTACCCAGGAACCCACTGAAATTTGTATACAAATGGCTGATGAGCTGAATTTACTTGCCATTGAATCAAAAGTGGTCATAGAGGAGACAGAATTCAGGAGTATTCCGACATGAATGAACTGTGTCCATACATATCAATAATGCTTTTAGAAATGCCACTAAAATTCTTGCTATACCATGATCCTTTATTGTTATAGACAAGAAAATTGAGAAAAGATATGTGGTACTCAGGGAAGCCTCTGACTTCACGTACACACAACCGAACCGTGAGGAGATTGCTTGCGAGAAAGCACCTTCGAGGTGAAATACACCTTCAAGTTCATCAATCTCCAGCTGAGATTTCTCATCTCCCCCCAAGTCAGAGGCACTGTAGAACCAGATGGTTCTCGCCAGAAAGGTTCACCTTCCGGCATCACTTCCTGATAAAGCCAAATGGTGAAAAGGGCATACATTAACCTCCACCCTGTTGTTGAGGCAGGCAGCCTAAGTTATTCTGCACAGTTAACTGCAGAATATATCCATACTGCTGTGTGAGAGCTTACCTTCCCTAGAGAAGCATCACCCAGCACATACAGTGAAGGCTGGTCTGGAAGCTGCTATATACCAGTTTCAAATGGCTTTTGATGTGAGTGAATCTGGATAATTGTGCAGTCACGAACTGCAGAAAATAAATTTGCAGACCAGATGAACGTCAAAAATCTTCAATATGGTAGAGTGGAGGTACGTTGACTGGAACCCTCAGTCCCAGCACTTCAACCTTAACTGGGGCTTCGTCGGGGGGGGGTCTAACTGGTGATGTGAGTGACACTGCATCTAGGGCTTTAGTCAATTCAATGTCTGCTAGGAGAAATGGATGGCTTAGAACAACTGGTTTCTCACAGGACATGCAAAATAAGGCAGCTGATGTCTCCTTTAAAGTTACATCTCTGGTGACAAAACGGGTAGGTACGCATAAAAAAGGAAATGCTAAAAATCTGACGGGAAGGGGAGAGGTTTGCATTGCCTTACATGCCCTGTGGAGGGGGAGGTATGAAATGGGCACCATAAATACATAGCTCTTCTTGAAGGACACCTCCCCTCCCCCATTGAGTCACACCTATAGAACTTGGATATAGTCAGGGTGCTCAGAAACTTTTGCCTGGCTGATGACACGCACCATCAACGCCTATATAACATGGGCATCTCATACCTCCTCTGTACTTTCTCTTCTGCCTTCAACTGCATGTCGAACCGAAGGAACACCCTCCTCGGAACCTGCCCTTCATTGCCGTTTTGTTTTTTTGCCTGTAAACAGTAGTTCTGTGTGTTATTTTTTTTCTGGTTTTCATTCTGTATGCATAAGTAAATGAGATGGGTGTTCTGTTTCATTTGTGGTAGCCTTTAAAAAAAGTTATTTCAGACGGATATGTTTTACGTTTCAGGAAATGTCATGGTTGTCATCACAGACCTCTTTAAATTGTGCAGTAGTACCGGCCCGTTGGCGCTGAGGGTTGAGGCACTGGATGCCACACCTCGCGCTACGCCGGCGACCTGGGTTCGGGAACGGACTCGGGTGGCCGGGGTCGGGTGGAGAGGGATGATCAAGTGCCCCAACGGATGCTCTCCCTCAGGGTGGGAACTATGAACGCTTCGCTGTTTCACATCACCCTCATAGCCGGTGGAAGCACTGACAATAGAGGGATGGAGGCGGCTCCATCTAACGGAGTCAGGGGAGGGGACACCGCCGACGATGAGGGCTCTGGCGGCGCCAGCACGCCATCACTCGGACGACGCTCCCAAGCGCGCTCGACGCCCCAGGGGATAGGGGATGGGAGAAAACGGAAACCCTCCGCAGCCTTAGATGAAGGCCGCCTAAGTCCACCCGGACCACCTGCAGGACAGACCCCACTGTGCAAGGAGAGGAGGATGGGCATTCTAGGGGCAGATCCCCAAGGTAGGTAAGGGAGACCTGAGCGGACGGAAGGAGGGGGCTCCGGAGGTAGTAAGGAGGGAGAAAGAATGAAAGTAAAAAAAAAAAAAAAAATTGTGCAGTAGTTTAAAAAAAAAAAAATCAACACACACCATAATGTGCTAACCATATGTACGCCTTAGTTTAGCACATGCTGTACTGCCAGAGGATAAATGGATTCCATTGCTCTCTGGTATGCGACTTGTTTCTCAACATGATGTAAAGCGATAGCTTCCTTGAATTTCCTCCTCTCTAAGTAGTGCGCCTTCAAAGAACGTTTCTTTTGTTTAATTACCACACAATTACAAATACATCAGATGAAAAAAAATATATATATACTGGGATAGGTTTTCACTTGACTGCTAGCTGGAAATGTACTAAAGTGATAATTAAAGCCCAAAAGCTGTAAGAGTACAGTTTGTGTTCAGAAGGTCTAGTGCATGTTTCTGGAGTATTTTACCTTTTATTAGACTAACTGAATAATTGTTATGCAAGCTTTGGGGACCTCTTAAGGTCTCTTCATCAGGTGTTGAGGAAACTAACCAGCATTTCAGAATAATATACAGAAGTATTGGAATCACAGCTTGTTGAGATGGAGGAAGTCAAAATATTGCATGCAGTAAAGGCAGTTGTCAGGAGATTGTCCTGATGTCCACCAAGAGGTGGAACATATCACATCAGAGATGCTTTTTCTTTTACTTGGGGATGGTTCCTCTAACTAAGCACATCACAGCTCCATCAGCACATCTTTGTCCTGAAACTTAATTCTTACTTATGTTTACTATTCTAACTCCATGCTGCCATGGAACACTGGTGGGTAATGCTTGTGAAAGCAATTGATTTGATGGTCCAGAATCAAACCCTGCCTAGTACCAGAAACACCAGGTGGGATGTGGGTACAGTGTGCCACCTAGCTACCACAACCAGTGGCGCCTTCCTGCGTTTTTCTGGTTTTCTGACAAATTTATGTCCGCAACAGGTAGAGTGGCTGATGTAGGAGTGACATGTTACATTGGTGGGATTAAGTAGCTTTCACATTTTTTCAAGGGGGGGGGTGCTGTTTTCTGTGTTTGCTATAGAGGGAGAAAGAACAGACCATTCAGTGTCCTGTGACTGATGATATATTTCTGCTCTTTCCTGTTTAGGATTAATACTGCCTAATGGGGACATTAACTGGAACTGCCCGTGCCTCGGTGGGATGGCCAGCGGCCCCTGCGGGGAACAGTTCAAAGCTGCTTTCTCCTGTTTCCATTACAGCAAAGAGGAGGTGAAGGGCTCGGATTGTGTGGAGAAATTCCGGACCATGCAAGAGTGTATGCAGAAGTACCCAGAGCTCTATCCGCAAGAGGATGAGGAGGAAAATAAGCCAGATGAAGCTCCAGCAGTGATGGATACAGAGTCCAGTACAGCCAAAGAGGAGGGGTCTAGCTAATACAAATAATGGAGACTGCTGGTCTCCAGAGCTTATGGAATAGTAATGAAATGACATGGACATTAGACCAAGTGTTTGTCTCAAGTCTTCAAGAGAACTACATTTCCGAAGTTGTGTGTTTAAAATGCGTGTCGCAAGTAATTTATACTATGAGTAGAATTATCAGCCAAGTGAGTTGGCAAATAGGTTGCAAGTGCCAGGTCTGAAACCGAACTTAATAGTACAGGTAACTGAGAAAGAAAGGGGCTGTTTGTTTTACATGAAGATCTGTTGTAACAAGTTTTCTTACGAGACTCAACAAATAAAAGGTTGCAGCTAGGCTTGTGGTGGGGCCATGTGGGAGAGCCACCTCTTCCGCAATGAACTCGTGTGATGGTGTTGCAGATTGAAGGGTGTGAACTGCACGGTATGGACTAGCTTTGATATTCGTTGTTTAGGCCATGCATATTCCAACCTCTGGTCTAGTGGGACCAGTACTACTGTTGTTGCAGCCACCATGTTGGAGGCGGACAATCTTTGTTTCTCTTACACCTTTGTCTGCTCCCTGCTGCTTATTCTCCCATCTGATTTCAGAAGCCTCTGTTTGAGACATTTTTCAGGTCTTTGTTTCTACAGCATGAGATTTTGTGTTGCATGACCTGTGACCTCAGTTGGGGAATAAGCAGAAGGAGCAGATGGATTCTATAAAGATCCAGGTTTCATGCAGATATACTCAGAGATTGTTTTCAGTTTCCTGCAGACAATTCACAGTTGGTTTAAGCAGAATTCTGTTGCACAAAATTCCTCAGACGTTTGAATTTCCAGCTTGCCCGGTGGCGTTTAGGGCCGTGCAGTGTGTGCCTTACCTCCTGCCATGCCAGCAACCTAAATTCAGAAACAAGTTCTGGTTGTGGGGGGGGGGTGGTCAGCAAATGGGAAAGGACTGAGCATCCGGAGGACTTCTCTCCCAGGGTGGGGAGGCTTGCCGTCTCATCCCCTTGGCTGCCCCAGGTGGAGGCCTAGATGTAGCGCCGGTGTTAAAGCACCAAAAACGGAGGGGCTGTGGTCTTGTGGCATGCCTCCATGAATGTTCACACCGTGGCAGGGAGACCCAGGAAGAAGACAGAAAAGAACGATGTTCTCAGGGTCCATGAAAATCCACCCGCCTACCCAGATCCACACCATAACTCAGACCACTGGTCCACACTGTATAATGAAGATCCAGGTGGGGAGAGGATGACCCCCTTTTTTTTTTTTTCTGGACCTGCCATGGGGGTGGAGGGGGAACAAGCTGTAGGGAGCCACTAAATCCAGGTGAGAGCCGGAGGAAGCAGTGGCTGGTCAAGGGTGGGGCGGGACAGATGGGAGTAGCCTGTGCCTGACTCAGCCAGGGAAGAAGCAATATTTGGGGGTTGGGGGGGTTGAATTTCAGGACCTCACATTTTTTTTTTTTCCATGAGTGGATGGAATGTATTTCCTGCATCCAAGGCACTTTACAAGCTGCAACATTCAAACGAACCACAAAACAATAGCAACAAACTAATAAATGCACTCTAACCCATTACTGAGGGCATGTTCATTATAACAGTGTCTTGTCCCCTTTGACTTCTGTTCATGTCGCTTCTCTCTTATGACATCACAACCTGCTGCCACAGAAATGATTCTGGATTATGACCTCGGGGCAGGTAAAGCAGCAGGAACAGGTGAAGTCTGAGGGGTACAGATTCCGTTTTCATGCAGCGTCTTTAGTAATAAAGAATGGAGTGATCTTGAAATTCAAATTTTAGGGTGCATGCATGTTATGAAGTTTGATTCCTGCTGAAGCCAACTGTGATTCTTTTCTCTTCTCTTTTCTTTTTTTAATAAGTGAAATCATATTAAGTAGAAAGACACACCAGGGCATACGTCATGCAAAAATAGCATCACACCTTGAATGCATTGTAAGGCACGAGGCGACTGGCCTGGGTGCCTTGAGTTACCCAAGAAGAGATGTTATCCCAGTGACACATGCCCTGAACTGCCTTACTGTGATTTTGAAAAAGATCCATTTCAGTGTTTACGGCAGTAAGTAGGTGCAAAACGTCACCAATCAGCTTTCAGCATTTGTTTCTGTCCATTTTATAATAAAGAGCGACAGAAGAGAGATGCAGAGAAGAACATGACAAGTTTTCCCAGACACGTCATGCCTGAAATTAAATATATGCTTGCATGGTATTCTCAGCGCTGCCTACTTTCCACTGACTAGCTGTTAAAGGCTCTATATTAAGTCCACAGCAGGGATGTGCATTTAACTGGTCACCGTTGTACAGTAACACATTCCGGGTCAAGATGCAAAGCACTGGATTGTCTTGGAATGGAGAAGCCCAAAAAGGAAAAACAGAAAATAATTGAGGGGGAAAAAAAGGTTACCCCTTTAAACTGACCAGGTGTCATCAGCACTTCAGAGCGGTTTGCAAGGTCACTTGAATGGCGTGCCGATCTGCCTGACTTACATGGCTGTGGCCAAGATCTGAGACTGCATCTTTTCGTAATAAGCAGCTTGAAAAGAAAAATGCATAAGTCATAACGGGTGGACCTTTGGTTACTAAACCCTGCACTGTTTTAATGGGGAAGGGGAGTATCTGTGGTTTTAAATATTCATCAGTACGCTAAGAATATTTTCAGTTTTTATAGTTACTTGACTGTTAAGCTTCTGAGTTATACTAGCTGGTTAAAAAACTAGTTGGACCACCTTTAAATCACTGACCAGAAAAGAACTTACAGTGATAAAGGGGCTTAACTTGGATAGTCTGTAACTGAACCATAACACAAATTTTGATCTCTTGTCTTTTTTTGGGCTGTTGTTTTTGTTATGCTGCTTTCTGACATACATCTTGTATGAAAACATTTTAAAACTTAAGGTTATTGTAGCTTTAAAGGGGAAGATAACTTTTGGTCAAGGGTACTGGGCTTGCCTGAATGTGTCAGATGTCCGAAGATGTAAATCTCTAAATCATCTGCAAAGTAATTCAGGGCAGCAGCCATTTTGTGGAATCTTGAGATACACAGTGACATCACCAAAATGGAAGCAGTAATTAACAACATACAGCTTGCCCCTTAGTGATGTCACTTTGTTTCAACACAATGTAATGGTTGCTGCCTGGATTTAATTTACAGAAGATTTAGATATTTATATCTCAGGACTTCTGATACATGCAGGCAAGTCCAGTACTATGTCTGAAAGATGTGTTCTTGGGCTTTCAGTTTTTAAGGGACCTGGCATACTTGCCTTTCCCTGTAAATCACTGACGTCATTAATGTTTTTTTACAAGAGTACTATTTTAGCTGTATAGGCATTTATGCTGTTTAGTCTGGAGCAGCCTCCTCTACTGTGACAAAGCATGTTACTTTCTTGGATGTCTGTCCTCTTATTATGCAGTCGAAATGAAATTCCCTGTCTCTTTGAAGTACCTCTGGGATTTTGTGAACTGTACAGCACCTGTTCTACTGAAAGTAACAGGAAGCGTGATTGTGCATGCCATGTTGTTGAATGAGATTTGTCTGCACTGTCCACCCAACCTGTTGAAGTAAGCAGAGGTGTGCTTAAAATCCAAAAAGAGCAGGGTAGAGTAGGTTCTCATTAATATCTTCTTGGTCTTTCCATGAAAAGATGTAATGTCTGTGATTTGTGTAGGAACTGTTCTGTTGGAAACTTAGATATTCAGAAGCACTGAGCAACCTATTTTATATACAAATATCAAGGTTCTGAAAATATTTGTTACATTTGGTTTCTTGTGATGATGAATCACCACCTCCATTGGTACCCACATTAGTGCCTAATCTCGTGATGTCCCCTTGTATGGACCACTCACTACAGCCTGTGCTTAAAACCCCTGGAATGGAATATATAGGCTGTTACCTGGAGTAGCAGTAGCTAGGGGAATGAGAGCATTCGACTGCTGTGCAAATTAAAGTATTTTATTTTGCCACCCTTGGAAACTTGTGTGGCTCAGTTCCATAAGTACTGTAGTTCCTATCATTTGCCACAAGGGGCAGCCCCTCTGATTTACAAAACTCAGTATTTACTTAGTGTGTGCTGGGGGAGCATAACTCTAAATCTTGTCACTCAATTGTGGGAGGGGTAACTGGCCCTCAGAATGTGGGGAACATAATAAAAATGGCAATGTGATTTATTTTTTGTAGCACTTATTTCACATGGAATAGGAGTACTTTCCAGGGCAAACACTAAATTAAATAGAAAAGCAAAAACTAAAATCAGAATAAACAATATCGCACAGCCCAGTGGCGTGAGGGTTAAGGTGTTGGACGCCACACCTCGCGCCACGCTGGTGACCTGGGTTCGGAAGCGAGCCCGGGTTGCTGGGGCTCAGGGGGGAGAGGATCAAGCGTCCGGAGGACAGCTGTCCTCTCCCAGGAGGGACAGGGGTCCCTGTTCGGCGCTCGGCTGTCTTCTGGCGGAAGCCAGAGACAAAGCAAGCGCTGAAGTGTGAGAAGGAGTCGGGAGTGGCAGACGTCTGTACCAGTGCCTTGATGTCAGGGTGCTAGCCACTCCCTAGAAAACAGAAAATACCCTTCAGCTCCGGCAGAGACTGAGCACTGTAGCTTGCCCTCGATTTGCGGCTGCCCTCCTGGCACCCGACCAAAGCTACTGAAGGTATTAGGGTGTTGGTGCCCACCTCATCCCCGCCCGGGGGGGTAAACCGAGGCTACATGATTGACGGAGGACTGTCCAGGTAGGAGCGGACGGTAGGGGGGGTGACTCCTTGGTGCTGCCAAGGAGAGGAGGAATATATAAGAAAGTAACAAAACAAAAAAAAAAGAATAAACAATATCAGCGTTAAGATTTCTGCAGGACATGATTGAGCCTGGATAAACCATTCTGTATAAAAAAAATACAGGTTTTAGAATAAAATTAGATGCACACCCACTGTTGGAACTGTGGTTGGTAGACGGAAGTGCATTACATAGCAGGTGTGCCCCAATTCTTAATGCCTTGTCCTCTGATATTCTCTGGCAGAACTTATGCAAAAGTTGCAAATCAAATTCTTCGGTGGGGGGAGGAGGGGGTAATCTGGGGCATGCAGCATGAGGAGGTCCGTGCGATAGCAACACACAAACCATAGACCATTGCCCAAATTAGTGCATTGGCATTCATAGCTTACTGTTAATTAAGCATTCTTAATTAATTCTTAATTATGTATATTGTTTTAATGTGTTGACTGGGAGAGGTACACTAAGCCAGAGCTTGTTTCCCAGTGCATCCTGGCATATGAAGTTCTTCCTTAAAGGGCAGCTGACGCCTTCAAGAGAACTTTAGCAAAACCTATTTAGACACAGTTCAGCTTGTAACACACTATAGTTCTATATTTCTCCTTCATGTTATTACTGAGGTAATCTGCATTGAAAGAGGATCTTTGCTCCTGAAGAGTTAATCTATTCCTTCTGCTTTCTGCCTACCTGAAGTCAAGATGCACTGCATGTGACATAAGTTACTCCGCATGGCAACAGATTGTGATGTCACAACATAGGATTATGACTTGGAAGTAGGGAGTAAGCTATAGAGGCAGATGAACTCAAAGGGATAAATATCATGTATTCATGTAAATTTCTTCTGTAATAATGGAGAGGAGAAAGCTGTAGAATATATATGGAATGCAAGTTGAATTGTAACAAAGTATTACGTTTTTCAAAGTTTTCTTTGAGGCGTCAGCGGCTCTTTAAGGTCTCAGCATTCAGTGGTACAGTAACGGATTTTTCTCTTACTGAGAGGCATCGTGGGGGGGGTCTGATTTGCTGGGAACATCAAATTACGGCAGGGTTTTTAAATTAGGTTGTTTAATTTTCTGTTACCATTTCATTTACTATAACAGGGCAGTTCTTTTGGATTTTATTTACTGTAACTGGGCAGTTCTTATGGATTTTACATGGTGTGTACAAAGCATGGTTTCTCGCTGCACTGGTAGCACTGCTTCCTTATCTCTGCATCTTGTATGTTAAAAAGGCCCTCATTGATTCTCTCTGATCAAGATAGAAACACCAGTTATGAAAGCTGAGAGCACCTTGAGGAAATGGATCCTCAGTAGTATTGGCACCTGGCCCTTTTTACTCAGGTCATACTGGCTTTCTGTAATATGCCTGAGCAAATGTGAATAGTCTACTGGCAAAATGTAAGTTCAGAATGACAAACTGCTGTGTCTGAGGAAAGTGTCACTTTAACTTGGACCAATGTGAGCTCCTAATAAGAGGAGAGCCCCCCCCCAAAGGCTACCTCCCCTTCCTTATTAGCCTTTCATGAAGTATCAGAAAATATTTTGCATACCTAAATAGTTAAGTATTTCAACTTTGTCTGATGCTACAGATATGTAAATGAACCCACACTGTGGCCCATGTAACCCACTTCTTGCGATGTAACCACGAATGAGCTGCCACAGGTCAGTGTGCCTTTTCTGGTCAAACGTGGCAAAACAAAATAGACAACCTACTGTGGCAGGCTTGGGGTGTCCTAGCTGTTTGTAAATCAAGACTAGATGCACAGCATTGGAAAAAAAGGAGTTTACAGGATGTCTGCTAGAGATGTATGTGTTATCACAGTAAGTACATGAGGTAGATTTGTGGTTCATGTCCTCCTCCTCCTCCCCAAAATTTCTTTCTCCTTCTCTTGAGTCTTTTTTTTTTTTTTTTTTGCTTTCTCCAGCATCTCAGATGGATCTCTGACTCCCTCCAGGGCAGGTTTTTCTCAATCCATCCAGGATGTAACACTGGCCGCTAAAATATTACATCATGTGGGAGACGATGTCAGGGTGTCTCATGGATCTTCACTCCTCTTGTAGGTGGAGGAAGCACTCCTGACCAATCGGTGCACTCCATTCCCATGAATGTGAGAGACTCTTATTCTGCAAATAGTGGCTGACACAGTGTCACTGGTAGTTAGGCACCTTCTGTGAGCTTTCATTTTTAAATATTGACCACGATCTCAATTGATAATATATTAACGAACATGTGATGCCTCTGAGAAGATGTATGAAATTTTACTCAGTTTTCATTTTATTCTCTGTATTCTTTCCCTTTTCTATTACTGTATATTGGGGGTAGCTGGAGATCAGGTAGGGTCTACAGTGACAATATAGGCAGGGGAACAAATAGGTAGACTTGCACCAGGCAATCCTTATCTGTCGACTGATTCTATGTTTACTGTGGCCAGCTGTATGCAAACAGGAACCCCTGCCCTTCGGTCTTCATCTGCTCCTGCTGTTTGTCTATATGTGATGTCATCCCCTGCTTGTGACATCATAATCATTTCAACAGCAACCAATTGTGTTTTACAGAATGCAGCATATCACATATGCAGACAGGCAGAAGGAGCATTTGAAGTCACTGAAGATTACCACCAACTTAATCTGGTTCGGTCTCAGATGGTTTGCATCTGTAGCCACCCCCCACCTCCCATCCCAGGACAAGGTTGAAAATAGGCAGTATTGTCTAGCCCTCCTTTCCTGGTCAACAGACATGAAATAATAAATCAACAATAGTCTGTGAGACGAGGATCCTATTTTCAGGTGGCCATGTGGCACCCTACACTCCTGCTTAAAGCAGAACCAGCCTGTATTAATTCATGGTGGGGGAGGTATTGATTATGGGGGACTTTAGTCTGCCGGATCTAGATTGGAACGTTCTGGCAGCAGCAGCAGCCAGAAGCAGGGCCATCCTAGACTCCCAGCAAGGAGTATTTATTAAGCAGCTGCTTACAGAACCCATTAGACCTAGAGCATTGCTGGATCTGGTGCTTACAAACCGGGATGGCATTGCAGATACTGCAGTGGGTAGCCTCCTTGGGTACAAGCAATCGTCCTGTGGTGTGGTTTAGCATATTGATGGGGCAGGAGAAGAACCACACTAGAACAAAGGTCCTGGACTTCAGGAGAACAGATTTTTGGAAAAAAATGGAAGACTGCCTTGGGAAATACCTTAAAGCGGGGATGACCGTCGAGAGTGGAGGCACAATGGAAAAGGATAAAGCAGGGAATAACCAATGTGATGGCAAGCTGTTTGAAAGAGACAAACATGGGTAAGAGGAGGAAGAGGTCACTGTAGTTCTCTAAGGAGGTAGTTAATGCGGTAAGGGAGGGGGAAGATAGCTTTTAAAAAGTACAAGGAGATCCAGACAGAGGGGGACAGGGAGGTATATGTAGCTTAACAGAGGGAGGCAGGTGAGGGTAGCAAAGGCTTTGCTCAGAAGATAGGATCACCTAGAATGTCAGAAAGGGGATACGACTTATATTCAGGTACATGAGTGAAAAGAGGAAGGCAAGTGGAGAGAAGGTGAGTATCAGGAGAGTAAGGGGGGACTGCAGAAGATGATTAGGCAAAAGCAAAAATTTTTAAATGATGCACAGTCTTTCTAGGATCATGGATATGTTCTATCCACACTGTTTGGTATGTTCTCTCCCTTTAAGAATCTTGCTGGAAGGTGTTGAAGCTGGCTCCTCCCACCCACTTGGGTGGTATAACCCTCGACTCCACCCCACGACGCCAGATCTTCCTTTCTGCTGGAAGATGCAGGTTCCATCCTTACCACTGTTGCATTATGTAGGCCCTGGCTCTGAAATCCGTGGATTTGTTTAAACTCAGACTCGTCAGAGATGCTAAAAATCGCTTCACAATCTCGACTGCTATGGAGGACAAATCCTCTCCCGGTTTCCGCCGCTGCCCGTGCAGGCAAAAGATCCCACACCGATCTGCGTGCTACGTTCGTGTACTGCCTGGGTGTCGGCCATGACACCCAGGCTTGTGAGATGTCTCGTTTTCCACCCGAACATCTTGGACAATCGTCTCACACAGCTGAAACTGGGCAGACCAGAGAAACTGAACCCGTCGGTCAAATCTAAGAGGCCCGATGGGCGGTCTCTATGGCTGCGGGGTCCACTGAGCAGCTTGAACAAATGAAGGCTTTCAAGGAAGAGGCAGCTCTGGCCTTAGATCAGTCCTCGAAGTCCTTTTTCGTACCACTCAGCTTGGGCTCCACTTTCTCTGAATCCTTTCGGGAGGTGTGCCAGTCCGCTCCCACTAAGGGCAAGGGGCCTTCGGGCATGCATGCCTCATGGTCCCGTAAAAAGGACAAGGAACCAAGCGAATTTTCATCTCATCAGACGACGTTCCTGGGATTGTGAGAGATCTCGGACCCAGGAATCACCTGTCTCGACTTCAGTCGAGGTTGTGGCCTCAGCCGCTGGTTTCAAAGTTACCCCTTCAGGCCAGCCAGCCCAGACACTAGACAGTGATCCGATTGAGATCACTGTCGACCCGTTGTCGCCCGAGGAGGCTGACAGCTCCTTATTCAGGACCTTGGTCCTGCCTCTCCCTGATGAGACCCAGCCTGCTGGGAACCCCATCGGAGAACCGGTCCCAGACCAAGAAGAGCCACCGGTCTCCCCGGTGACTTCTGATCAACCCCATTGGTCACCCCGACAATCGAGGTCTCGGACTCCTTCGACCGACAGGCCGAAGAAGGCTCACAAGTACTCTAAGAAGAGGTGCCGACGACATTCTTCTTCATCCTCCTCGGAGGAGAAGAGGCTTCGATGGAAACTGACGCTAAGAAGATCTAATGTGGTACTAGCTGATCTTGTCCAGTCAAAAGCCGGTTCCGGCTTCCACCCCTGTCATTACTTGGCTATCTCCTCCCAGGCTGAAGCCGACTCTGGAGCCGGCCCGCATCATTCCTCCTTCCATGGAGCTGGTCAGAACCATTCCGGTTCAGCCAAAATCGACCTCTCCACTAATTTTGGTGGAGCCGCCACCTAAACAGCCCCCTGTGGAGGTGTCTGCCAAAGAGTCTCAGCCTGTTCCGGGCTTCCTGCATAGATTCTCTGTTACCCTCACTCCTGACCATCCTAGGCAGATGGAGGGAGACTCAGGTGGCCATCCGATTTATCCAGACTCTTTGGAGTCTGAGGACTTGGACCTACATTCCCGTCCCTTGGATGAGGACTCGGTCGGTAGTCTCTAGACGGAGGAAAGCCCCTCTTCCTTTATGGGCATCCTCCATCTTCTCTCCGAATCTACGGAGATGCCTCTCGAACCCTTTCTGAAATGGGCTGAATATCCCTTCACGGATATCCTCAAATGGGGGCATTCTCCAATGGAAGTCTTTCCGGCGGCTGAGGCCATTGTTGGTACGACATTTGGAGCTATTGCAGCATCCTGCCTCCTGCCCCTGTGCCTTCTGCCCGTATGGCCCGCAAATACATGATGCCCATTGGGTCCCTTTCTGGGTTCACAGAGCACCCCTCTGCACAGGGTCTGGTAACTGAATCTGTGTTCAGATGCTTGGGTAGTTCGGCGGATATAGATAGACCTCTGGACAAGGAGTCCAAAAAACTGGACCACTCTGCCCATAAAGTCCATGCCGCCTCTATGCTGGGCGTCCATCAGGCAAGCTTGGCCATCATCATGGTGCATTTCTCTCACACCCTTCTGGGCTCCCTTGATGAGGTTCTGTCTCACCTCCCCACAGACCTCCAAATCACGGTCAGTCCGGTCCAGTACCAGGATCGGGCTGTTGTGAAGCAGCAACTCCATACAGCTCTGGACCTCAGGGACTCATGCGTCCGCTCAGTGGCAGCTGCAGTTGCCATGCACCGCAAGGCTTGGTTAGGGGTCTCCACCTTCACGGCAGACACCCAACACAAGCTAACTGACGTCCCCTTCCTGGGTACCGACCTCATCAGCCCAGGTGTGGATGGTCATCTCCAGTGCATCGAGAACTCCAGTGCCACCTTGGACTCCATAACTTCTGCACAAAAGGAATCCCAGAGTTCCAAAAAGCAGAAGAAAAAGCCATTTCGTCATTCTGCCACTGTGGCCAAGCAGCCTCACTTTGAAGTGGGGCAACAACAGCAGGCACAATCTTGGCGCCCTCAGCCCAAGTCCAGGTCTCCAGCAGCCCATAAGCCTGGAGGCCTGGGCTCAGGTGGTCCCCAATTTGGACCCTCTTCCTCCAAGCCTGCCCAGTGACGGGATGGGGTGGCCACCCTCATACCTGTCACGTAAGCTCTGGGTCCTCCCGTGGGGGTCAGACTCCTCCACTTCCTTTCTGCTTGGTCCGCTGTTATCACAGAGAGGTGGGTTCTAGAAGTGATGGGCCAGGGACTGCCTCTGGAATTCTAGCAGTACCCTCCAAGCCGAGCCCATACCCCACGGGAGGATATGGTGTCAGTACACACTCAGTCGGCTCTTTGAGATGACATTGCCCAACTCCTCCACGAGGAGGTGGTGGCCAGAGTAGCGGACCCCCCGGTCAACCCAGGGGTTGTATCCAGATACTTCCTGGTTCCGAAGTGGACCGGTGGGGGGGCTGGCGCCCCATTCTGCATCTGCATGACATGAACCAGTTCCTCAGGTGATGCACCTTCAGGATGATAACTCTATCCCAGATCATACCATCTCTCGAGCAGAACATGTGGTTTTGCTGTCTGGATTTCCAGGATGTGTTCTTTCACATCGTGATCCGTCCGTGTCATCAGAGGTTCCTTTGCTTCCGAGCAGAAGGAGCCCTATTCGAGTTCCAAGCCATGCCGTTCGGCCTGTTGTTGATCCCATGGGTCTTCACCAAATGCATTGCAGTGGTGGCGGCCCATCTTTGGCATCGAGAGGTCAGAGTTTACCCATATCTCAACGACTGGCTTGTGGTGGGTTCCACCAAGCAAGAGGGGGAGAGGTCCAGGGACCTGACCCTCCAGACCTGCACCGACCTTGGTCTCCTGATCAATGAGGCCAAGTCGTGACACGTACTTTCGCAGGTGATATGTTTCATGGGGCAGAGCTCAACTCGTGCAGAGCCAGAGCCTGGCTCCCAGCGGACAGGGTGGAGGTCCTCTCCTCCTTTGCCCAGTCATTTTTGGTTTGGCACTTGTGCCCTGCCCAGGACTTTCTGCGCCTTCTGGGGTACATGGCTTGCACTACCATGGTCCGATGGTCCCGGTGGCATATGCGCCCTCTCCAGTGGGAGCTGGCCAGCTAATGGACTCAGCGTCATGGTCACTTTGACCAGCTGGTCACTGTGACCCAGAAGCTGTGGGACGCTCTCCAGCGGTGGACCATACTGGATCACTTGCAGGAAGGGATCCCATTTGTCTGTCCCGAGCCGAAGGTTGTCCTTGTGACTGATGCCTCTCTCACGGCTGGGGAGCCCACATGGGGAACCACAGAGCCCATGGGTTCTAGACCCCCGAGGAATCCCGGTATCATATCAACCTGCTGGAGCTCAGAGTAGTTAG
Organism: Neoceratodus forsteri; assembly: GCA_016271365.2. Lineage (NCBI taxonomy): Eukaryota > Metazoa > Chordata > Ceratodontiformes > Ceratodontidae > Neoceratodus > Neoceratodus forsteri. The sequence goes on from CM028129.1 coordinate 192,604,792, forward strand.
ACTGGCACTGTCAGCATTCGTTCCGTTCCTTCGGGGTCAAGTGGTGCAAGTCTAGATGAACAATACCACGACCATGTACTCCCTCAACAAACAGGGTGGCATGCACTTCCGGCTGCTGTGCAGGGAAGCGCTCTGCATCTGGACCCTTGTGAGCTGATTGGAGGCAGATCTAGCCATCCATGTGGCAGGAGCCTCAAATCAACTGGTGGACGCTCACAACCATGTGGGCGAGATATCCCACGAGTGGTCTCTCCATCCAGAGGTAGTACACACCCTGTTCTCCCACTGGGACCTTGAGTGGATCTGTTCACCTCCAGGGAGAACACCAAGCTGAGGCTGTTTCATGCCTGCCCCCCTCAGCAGGGCTCGCTGCAGGGGGATGCTTTCATGAGGCCATGGACCCCAGGTCCCTTCTATGCCTTCCCTCGGTTCAGAAGGCGATCCTCAAGGTCAGGAGGGACAAGGCACAGGTGATCCTTGTAGTCCCAGACTGGCCGTGCCAGTTCTAGTATCCAGATCTCCTCAGCCTCAGCTCCTGGCCTCTGAGGCGTCTTCCAGTATGCCCGCACCTGTTATACATAGATACATAGGCAGTGTCGGCAGATAAGGGCCTATGGCCCACCCAGTCTGCCCATTTGAGCTTGTAAGTTCAGTTTGTTTTCCTAGCAGTCTGTTGCACCTTACCTCTGACCTCCAGAATTCCTTTATGTCTATCCCATGCATGCTTAAATCCCGTGATTGTTTCAGCCCCCACCACTTCCTCTGGCAGGGTGTTCCACTTGTCCACCACCCGTTCTGTGAAGAAATTCTTTCTCAAGTTTCCTCTGAATCGTCCTCCTCCAACTTCATCCCATGCCCTCTAGTCCTGGAACATCTTTTTCGCTTAAAATAGTGTTTTCCTGCACCCTGTTCCTCCCTGTAAGATACTTGTATGTCTCCATCATATCCTCTCTCCTCCTCTCCTACAGGGAGTACATGTTCAGTTCCTTCAACCTGTCTTCATAGGACTTGTGATGCAATGCATGCACCATCTTTGTTGCCCTCCTCTGAACCTTCTCTACCCTGTCTATGTCCTTACGTAGGTATGGTCTCCCAGAACTGTACACTGTACTCCAGGTGGGGCCTCACTAGTGTCTTGTATAGCGGAATTATGACCTCCTTTTCCTGCTGGTAATGCCCTGCCTATACATCCCAGCATCCTATTTGCTTTACCTGCTGCCTTGTCACACTGTTTCCCTACCTTGAGGTCATCAGAGATGATAACCCAAGATCCCTTTCCTGCTTGGTGCATGCTATATCCTCACCCCCCAACTGATATATTGTGCCAGGGTTTTTGTGCCCCATATGCATTATCTTGCACTTCTTTGCATTGAATTTCAACTGCCAAACCCCTGACCATTCTTCAAGTTTCTGCAGGTCGCTTCTCATTCTGTCTACACCCTCTGGTGTGTCTACTCTGTTACAGAGCTTTGTGTCATCAGCGAACAGTGAAATTCTGCCTTCTAGGTCCTGCGCAATGTCACTGATGAAGATATTGAATAGAACCGGTCCCAGCACTGATCCCTGTGGTACCCCACTGGTCACTCTTCCCTCTGTGGAGTGACAGCCATTTACCACCACCCTCTGTGTCCTGCCACCCAGCCAGTTACCTACCCACCACACTACTGTCCTGCCCACACCCATATTCCCCAGTTTGTGCAATAGTCTTCTATGTGGCACAGTGTCAAAGCCTTGCTGAAGTCAGATAGGCCATGTCCACTGCCCCCTGATCCACCTCCCTAGTCACCCAGTCAAAAAATTCAACGAGGTTGGTCTGACATGACCTCCCCCTGGTGAAACCATGCTGCCTTGGGTCCTGTAGTCCATTGACAACCAGATGTTCCACCAATCTCTCCTTCAGTAGTGCTTCCATGATCTTGAGGCTGACTGGTCTGTAGTTCCCTGCTTCCTCTTTGTTCCCACTTTTGTATAAGGGGACTACATCTGCTGTCCTCCAGTCTTTGGGTACCTCCCCTGTTTCCAGTGATCGGCTAAACAGGATAGCCAGAGGTTCAGCCACCACCTCTCTTAGTTCTTTAAGGACCCTGGGGTGCACCCCATCTGGCCCCATTGCTTTATCAACTCTTATTACTTCCAGTTCCTTCAGGGCCCTTTCTTGTGTAAAGGGACTTGTGTCCATTTCTGCACTATTCTCACCCTTGTACTCCCTTCAGACCCATTACCCTCTTCTTCCTCAGTAAAGACTGAGCAGAAATACCTGTTCAGTATGTCAGCTTTACTGTTGTCATCCTCACACAGCCCCATCCTCCCCTTCAGTCTCACTATCCTTCCTTTGTCTTTCTTTTTCATTATATGCATGTAAAAGATTTTGTCCCCTCTACCCACTGATTTTGCAGTGTGTTCTTCTGTCTGAGCTTTGGCTTCCCTTACTGACCTCCCTGCCTCCTTTGCTTCTCCTGGTACTTCTCCCTATCCCCTTCTGCCTGTGTCTTTTGTATTGCCTGAATGCAATCTTTTGGCTTTAACTTTCTTTGCTACCTCTTGGAAAACATAATGGTCTCCTCTTCCTTTTCCTCTTGCTAACCTGCTTAAAACATAATTCTGTTGTTCTTGTAATCCCCATTTTAAATACTGCCCACTGTTCCTCAACCCCTGATTCCTGTCCCATTCCCTTAATGCCTCTTTCAAATATCTCCCCATTTTCCCAAAGTCTGCCCCTAAAATCCAGGATACGTGTTTTGTGTGGTTTGGTTCTGCTCTTTCTGTGATTTCAAACCACAATGACTGGTGGTCACTGTTTCCCAGGTGCTCCCCACTGTTACCCCCATCACACTGTCCCTGTTTGTGAGCACAAGGTCCAGTATTTCCTTCTGCCGAGTTGGTTCCCGACCAGTTGCTTGAGGAAGGCTCCTGAAGGAGTCCAGGATAAATCTGCTCCTAGTTGATGCTGCTGCTGGGATGCTCCAGTCCACGTCTGGAATATTGAAGTCTCCAACCAGTACTACCTCACCCTTGTCTGCCATCCTTTGGATGGCTAGCATCAACTCCCTATCAGTTTCTTCCTCCTGGGCTGGTGGTCTATAGACCACACCTGTGCGGATGGCTGTCCCCATTTTCCTTTCCAGCTTAACCCACAGTATCTCGCCCCCATTTTGTTCCTCCTGGATCTCTCTGGCCCTTATGTAATTTTTCACATACAGTGCCACTCCTCCTCCTCCCTTCCTGCCTGCTCTGTCTCTTCTGAATATGTTGTAGCCAGGTATGGCCATCTCCCAGTCGTGGTTATCATTACACCAGGTTTCAGTGATGGCCACAATGTCCAGGTTATCTGTCAGTCAGGGGAAGATATCCCATCCGGACCTTCAATCCCTGCACCTGACAGCCTGGTTCCTGAGTGACTACAGTTCCAGCCTCTGGGTCTCTCTGAGGATGTACTCACCGTAGTAGAAGCATCCAGGAAGGAGTCAATCAGGAGGTGCTATGCCTTCAAATGGAAGCGGTTTTCCATTTGGTGTCAGGGTAAGGGCCTGGACCCTTTGTCCTATTCATTGACTAGATTCCTAGACTACCTTTGGTCTCTGTCCAAAGGGGGTCTTCGGTCTGTGACCCTTAAGGTGCACCTGGCACCCATCTCTGCCTACCGGGGCGTGGGCCAGTCAGCAGACTGTGGCACGGGAGAAGGGGTTCTGGAGTTTCTTTAGAGGCCTCAACCACATATTCCCTCCGGTGTGTGAACCTCCACTTCCGTGGGATCTACTGCTGGTACTGGCAAAGCTCATGGGCAAGCCATTCGAACCAGTGCACAAGTGTGAGATGTCACATTTGTCATGGAAGACCGCCTTCCTGGTGGCTATTACATCGGCCAGAAGGTCTGGGGCGCTCCAGGCACTTTCGGTGGAGTCTCCTTACCTGGTCTTCCACAGGGACAATGTTGTCCTGTGCCCCCACCCAAAATTCCTTCCGAAGGTGGTGTTGGAGTTCCATCTTAACCAGGTGTTGACTCTGCCTGTGTCCTACCTGAACTACACCTCAGAGGCCGAGTACAGGCTCCATACTCCGGGCCTGAGATGAGCGCTCTCTTATTATAAAGAGCAGACGGCGGAAGTTTGGGGAGAGGTTCACCAGCTGTTTGTCACCTATGCTGAAGCTGCACCTGGCAGACCTGCAGCAAAGCGGATGATTGGCAGATGGATTGCATCCTGCATTGATCTCTGCTACTGGTTGGTGGGCAAGGAGCCTCCTAGAGGGATAAGAGCTCATTCTACCCGGCATACTGCTGTGTCGGTGGCTGCTTCCAGGGACATGCCTATCCAGGAAATCTGCAGCACTGCTACCTGGAAGATAGGAAACACTGTCATTACCCACTGCCACATTGAGCTAGTCATGCCAGGATGCTAGTTTTGCGGCCTCAGTTCTCCAGTCTCTGTTCCCTAAGTAAGTATATCGGAGGAGGTGTGTGCCTTGCCTCCCTCCTCCTGGAGAACTGCTTGGAGTCTGCCAAACAGTGTGGATAGAACAACATATCCACGATCCTAGAAAAACAGGCTGCTCACCTGTAACAGTAGTTCTAGGAGTGGTATATGTTCATCCACATGAACCCACCTAACCTCCCCAGCTTCGATGCACAACCTGAGCTTCCAGCAGGCAAAGATGTGGCATCATGGGGCAGAGCTGAGGGTTATACCACCTGGGTGGGTGGAAGGAGCCAGCTTCAAAACCTTCTGGCAAGATTCTTAAAGGGAAAGGACATGCCAAACAATGTGGATGAATAACATATACAGTACCACTCGTAGAACTACTGTTACAGGTGAGTAACCTGTTGAGAGTGGATGGAAGAGTATGCATCAGCTAGCTCCGGGGAGAGTGGACACAAGTCCATTTTCAGAAGATAGAGTCCACCAGGGATTGGAAGCCCTGAAGAAAAACAAGGCAATGAGTCTGGATGAGACCCATCCAGGGGAGCTAAAAGAACTGGGCTCAGTGCTAGCTGCCCCTCTGGCAACACTATTCAGCACCTCATTGGAGACAGATGTGGTTCAGGAGGGCTGGTGTATTTTCTCTGCACAAGAGCGGAAGCAGGGAGGAGGCTAGCAATTACAGGCTAGTCAGTCTCATATCAATGGTGGGGAAATTGATGGAAACCCTGCTGAAGGAAAGACTGATGGAGTACTTGCAGGCAGATGGCTGTAAGACCACTGTAAGCATGGTTTTACAGGGGAGGTGCTTGGTCACCAAGTAAGAGAGGGACAGGGTAATCATATTTGACGATCTCAAGGTGGCAGAGCAATACAGCACGGCAGTAGGCAAGGTCAGTGGGATGCAGGATTGCATAGGGAGGAGAATTTCTAGCAGAAGGGTGGTCTTGTATTGCTCACTAGTGATGTTCCACCCTGGAGTACTGCATCCAGTTCTGGAGGCCACACCTCCACAAGGACATAGACAGGGTGGAAGTGATCCAGAGGAGGGCCACCAAAATGGTGCAGGGGTTGCATGAGAAACCATGTGAGGAGAGGCTGCAATAGCTCAGCATGTACTCTCTGAAAGACAGAAGAGTGAGAGGAGATGTGAATGAGACCTGTAAGCAGTGGGGGTGAACAAAGTAAAGGAGGGGAGTCTTGGAGTACGGGGAGAACCAGAACACAGGACATGCTATGAAGTTTGGGGGCGGGGCGGGTTAAGAGGGATGTGGGTTGGTTAAACACTGTCTCTGTGCATCAACTTGATTCCTACAGGGATTTGTACCAGAAGGGCTAGAAGAACGTTAATATTGTGTTTCATTCGACGCTGCAACCTGCTGACATCTCCACATAATGTAGTGACATTCCACACATAAGGGCTGCAGTGTTAAAACTCCGGAGTTCACACAGAATGGCTGGATCTGCTCTTTAAAGTGAGAGATCTGCACTGAATTACGAACTGTTGCAATTCTTACATCACCAGTAGGATTAGGCCCACTTCCAGCAAATGAACAGGTGGCCTGTCAGGTTTGCATCAATTTGTAGGTTGTTAAAACACATAGTGTATAGTGGTGGAAGGGTTTTAGAATGGGGGGTGGTACATAAAAGTTTTAATTCCAGTAGATCAGTGTCTTATTCCCATTATGAATTCTGACTTAAAATCAGTAAACGATTGCTCACTATCCTGCTTTTATCACAAGTATCAGTACAATTGTGCCTAGGATCTCATGATTAGTGTAGTTTGGCCAGGGGAAGGGGGATACCTTTAACAGTGAAGTGGTCTTTTATATTGCTGCTCATGTATAGGGTTGCATCCTGTCCTTTATTTGGACCAGATCATCCAGTTAGAATCCTTATCTGTCCCTCCAGTTTTCCGCAGATACGTGCAGGTTTTTAAGCTGTTTGGAATGGCCGCATCCTGTTAAACATGGTCGTATCATTGTGTTTTTTGCTGCACATCCAAGTTGCACATGAGGGTAGGATGTCATACTGACATTTGCTTCCAATGCCTGCCAGTCGGTGAGTGAGGTGAAAATTGTAGCTGTCGGTACTCTATATAGTGGATTAAACTTGCATAGAAACATAAGCATTGTGTCAGTAGAGCAAGTCCAGTCTGCTCATTACCTCTGCCTACTGCCAGACTGAATTTAGAGATCCATTACCCCTGTGGCTGATCCTCACCCCTTCCCAGCATGTGTCCCCTTTTCGCTCTGTATTTTTATTTTTAGCATTGCCTTTTTTTTTTTTTTTCCTTTTTTGGTTCACCGGGTAAGTGCACTAGACAAATACCTATTTTCAGGCATGACCCGGGAAGGGGGATATAGATGAATGACAACTGACCTTCAACCAGAGTAAGCTGTTGGTGGTATTTTTAGTGAATGGGGTGGGGGGTGGAATTTGGCCAGGGCACCGGGGAAATTCCCCTACTCTTTTTGAGAAGTGGCATGGGATATTTAACATCCACCTGAACTACCACCAGAACAGTCAGATGGGTCCTTGATTTAACATCTCATCTGAAAGACTGCACCTCAGGAGTGCAGCACCCCCCCCCCCCCAGTGCTGCACTACAGTGTCAGTACTAGAATTTAACCCAAGTGCCTGGTGTGGAGAAAGAACCCACAGCCTTCTGATCTCCCTGCTGAGCTGCTGACACTATTTAATACTCCAGAAATGTCCTCTTAGACAGATGACATTTGAGGAAGTGCGGTGTACACCTTAGTTCTGAAAAGGGGCGTGGTTTGTCTTCCAGATTTTGTGTTTGCGGAGGAGGCAACCTGGTGTGTAACACTGAGGTAAAGTCATGGTACACACTCACTGTGATGCCCTTGGTAGTTTTGGAGGTTCAAGTTTTTCATAAACCCCCATCATTGACAGTCATTACAAGCATATGTGATGGGACACAATATTTTATAGGAGTTACACTAATAACATGGGACATATGCATCTCTTTAACAGTAAAAACGATATGAGACACACCTACATAAAATGTTTTTATAAGTGACCTTGAAGAGGAGCTAGAAAGTCTATTTGCAGATGACACCAGAATCTGCAATAGGGTGGGCACGAAGGAGGAGTGGAAAGAATGAGCAGAAACCTGAGAACTAGATAAGTGGTCAGGGGTATGGCAGATGTGTTTGTGTGACAAAGTGCAAAGTAATGCACTTATAGCACAGAAACCCAAGGGAGTTTCATACAGTATATAGTTAATATTACATTCCATTCTTACCCTGTCTTTTCAGTTTACTGAAATTTATCTCTAAACTTGTTGTCTTTCCCTGTAGTGCTTACTTCACATTTCTAAAGCCCCTCATCCTGCTAGTCTGATAATGGCTGCTTCTGTCGATGAGAATGTCGAAATGTGTGAGCCCCACTGGTGCTCAAATTTGTCTGCTCATTCCCTAAGTTCATATGTCGTGTTCTGGAAGCAGTACTTTCAGCAGCTGCCATGTGGCTATTGTGGGCTTATTATGTGGTACTCTGGTGTTTTGGATACATTTTCTCTCCATAAGCAGTGTCTGGTTACCATTGGGTACAGCTCCCATTCCTTTCCTCAATGGTCTTATACACTGAACAGTAGTGAGAGATGTTATCTTAAATATGGGATTTCCTAATGTGGGTAGTCTTTTTTTGCAAAATTTGCTACCTTCATCCGTAATGATCTTAACTGCTGGCATTCCCAAACATAGTGTACTGTATATATGTTCTGCTTGTCCTATTGCAACTACCACATATGGGTGATACCCCTACTTTGAATCTGCTCACTGTATCCAGGGATATATGTATAGCCTTCGCTGAAATTTGTACTGCTCCTCTTTGTAACAATTACAGATTAGGAGCCCCACGTGGGACCCGCACAGGGTAGCCCAGGCCTCATTTGGGATCTTACAATGTTGATTCCTCTGCCAGTCTCTCCTAACTTTTCACAAGAGCTCTGGGGACCCCTCTTTTGCTGTCTGATAGTCTGCCACCGAGGATCCCTTGGGGTCCAGTCTAGGCTGGAGTATGCCTTGCTCCAGGATGTGCAGCGGGGGGACTCTTTTGGATTCAATCTACCATGACCGTGAGCCTAGTTCCTCACCTAAAAGTACCAAACTCTAGGAGATTGGGATTCCTAGCTCCTCCACCAACCTAGGAAGCCTTTTTAAAAGCCAGTGGAGTCTATAGATGTCTGACATTTTATTTCTGCTTCTTCCAAATCATGGAAACTCCTATCCTCCAGACCCGGCAGAAATTCCAGATTAGCCATGATCGGAGCCAGAAGCATACCTGCTTCCCATCTACCATGTGCTTCTTTATGCCCTCTGCCTCCCCCTGATTCAGGTAGGCTGTTATGGGTGGGGCATTTCATCCTTCCTTATGGAGACCCAATGCACACCCTTCTACCCATTCTGGCAGACCTGTGGCTTGTGCTGACAAGTTTGTGTTGAAATCTGGAAATCCGAGCCCCTCATTTGCTGTGGAATGCTATAATCTCAAGATACTGATTCAAACAACATGAAGTCTTGCTATATTATGACAATTGCAGTTTGTCCCACCATTAGAACTGCTCCGGAGGTGAAAGGGTTAACTACCATTCTAAGAATGGAGTTTGTAGTGCGAGCTCGGTTAGAGAAGCTCTGTCTGGATAATTTCAAACTGAAACTGTCAGATTCTTTACTCCGCCTCACTGAACAGTCACTCCGGAGATTTCTCGTACTGCTCGGTTCATTTCTCGGTTTAAACAGTATTTTCTCGGTTAATTTTAACCGCGACTATTATTATTTTTAACCGCAAACCGATCGGTTCAAGCTGTCTGTGGTATTGTAAGTATAGACAGGTTTTTATTTCTGTGTGGAACTTGTAAACTTTTATCGGTTCGGTTCGAACCGATCAGGTTAGGTTAAAACTTTAAAGTATAAACATTTTAAAGCTTTTAGAGTGCAGTTCCCGGTTCTTATCGGTTCTAAAAAAAGCGGATTTCATTACGTTTTTCCACGACCCGTGACACGGTTTGAGGAACCAATAAGGGTGTCTTGCCCGGCACTGCCGTTAAAAGGGCAAGTTTGTTGGTTAGGCTGGCATCATGTCTGAGAAACCCAAGAAAAACCGGGCCCACTGGGTTTCCAACACTGCGTGTCTGTGGGAAGCCTTTGCCAAGGCGGCCACACACTACATCATGTTTATTGTCTGGGGTTTGACCACCTCAATTCAGACTGCCAGATTTGTAAGAATTTCCCTGCAGCCACCCTGGATAAGAGAGTGGGCAGGCTCAGGGAACGAGAGGCCAAAAAGTCCACTGACCCGGATGGCCAGCCCAGTTCGGTGCCAACCGGAGGGAGTGCCCTCTGACCAGAGCAAGACTTCCTCGGGCAAACGTAAAGCTGGCTCTGAGGAGCCAGTTTCAGCAAAGAAAACTAAAAAATCAGCAGGTATGGAGTCCAAAATTCCTTCTCCAACTGCTGCAGAAATAGCAAAAGCTATACAAATTGTACAGTCACTTTCTCCGGTTCCGTCCGAACCGCCACTGTCTGGTAGGAGGTCGGTTCGGTCAGTTCCACGGTTCAAGAAATATGATATTGGAGATTTTTATGAACCAGAGGAGGGGAGGAGGATTATGAACAGTGTGAATGTGACTTTGAGAGTCTGGATATGCCCATTGAACGGACATCTCCCCAGACAGACCTTTAGAATCTCCCCTATGCTTTCTGAGTCCCCTTCTCATTTTTGTTTTATAAAGGTTGCTGAAACCCTCAGTTTCCATTAGAGGAAGCTGTGGATGAGCAGGAGGAACCTGATTTTGTGGAAATGATGGATATCCCAGAGTCTAGGAGATTATCTATCCCTTACATAAGTCTTTTAGGAAGCAAACAATAAAAATTCTAAAAGCCCTAATTCTGTACCTCCTGTTGACAAAAGATGGACAGGAGGTACACTTTGTCAGAGTCCTGATACAGATTTTCTTTCACAGCAATGCAGTCATGTTGGGGTAGTTCAGGCTGCAGCCTGTGATAAAGCTAACATTCCCTGGCTTCACATCCTCCTGACAAGGACTCCAGGAAGATTGATGCCATGGCTAAAAACAATACATGGCGTCCTTGGGACTCAGACAAGCAAATTACATGGCTTATGTGGCAAGATACCAAAATCTAGATGGGCCACTGTCATGGCTTTGGCTAAACAGGCCCCTGGCCAGCTACTAGAGCTGGAGCAGGTGGCTACTGATGGTATTGAGGCTTCCAAGGTGCAATTCCATGCAGCTGTGGATTCTAATGATGTATCCTCTAGAGTCATGGCTACATCTGTGGCCTTTCGTAAGTTAGCTTGGCTCAGGTGTACTAACTTGTCACAGGATACCCAGACTAAGGCCATGGATTTTCCTGTGGTGGGAATTCTCTGTTTGGGAGCAAACAGAGAATTACATGAAAAAATGGATGAATACAGAACAACTTATAAGTGCACAAGCCAAGGAGTGGCAAGCCACTCCTCAGAAACAGGCCCCCAGGGGTAGAGGTAGGTCCTTTCACAGGCCTTTTTACCAAACCCAGGCTTCTTTGGCTTATGCTCAGAGGGGGTTCTGCAGAGGCAGACGGGGTGCAAGTAGGTCTGCTCCCACCCCTCAGCCTAAAGCCCCTGCCAAACAGGCACCCTGATGGGGTGCCCAGGGCTGGTTCTCCACTTCCTGTAGGGGGCAGGCTGGCTTACTTCGCCCAGGACTGGGAGTCTCTAACATCAGACAAATGGGTCCTGGAAGTAGTAAGCCAGGGTTTGTTCTCAGCTTCAAAACATTTCCAAAGATGAGAGCCAGATTTTTCCACCTGCAAACCCTCTAGAGACCTTTACCTTAGAAACAGAGGTCTCAACCCTCCTAGCTCTCAGAGCTGTAGAAAGGGGTTCCCCCCTACACCAGGGCAAGGGTCTGTACTCCAGATATTTCCTTACCCCAAAAAAGACAGGAGAATGGCGGCCCATTTTAGACCTAAGATATCTGAACAAGCACCTTTTGAAACCAAAGTTCAAAATGGTGACTCTGGCAATGATTTTACCTTCTCTAAGGCCAGCGGACTGGCTAGCTTCCCTGGACCTCAAGGCTGCCTATTTCCATGTTCTAATCAGAAGCTCCCACCGAAAGTACCTCAGATTCCAAACTGCCCGGGTCACTACCAGTTCAGAGCAATGCCCTTGGCCTCACCTCTGTCCCAAGGGTATTCACAAAATGTCTGGCAGTAGCAGTTGCTCATTTAAAGGCAAAGGATTGCTGTCTTTCCCTATCTAGGCGACTGGCTCATTGTAGGCCAGTCTCCAGAACAGGTCAATCTCACCTGCAAGTTACCCAGCAGCTGCTCACCTCTCTGGGCTTCTTGCTCAATCTTCCAAAGTTAGTTCTGGAACCTGTTCAGGTACTCACCTTCATAGGTGCAGAATTGGACACAAAGCAGGCCAGAGCCTTCCTACCCTTAGAGAGGGTAAGGAACCTGGTGGCCCTGGCCTCCTCCTTCACTCTGCAGGTCTCGACCAGCAATTCACTTCTTACAGCTCCTAGGGCACATGGCTGCTTCCACAGCTGTAGTGCAAGGAGCAAGATTTCAGATAAGGGACATTCAGTTTCACTTGAGAGCCTTTTGGTCTCAGAGAAAAGATCCCCTTTCCAAGTTGGTCCCAGTGACTCAAACCCTGATCCAGGCCCTTCAGTGGTGGCAGGATCAGAGCAATTTAAGACTGGGGGTCCCCTTCATTCCTCTGTCTCATTCCTTGACCCTCACTACGGATGCATCCCTTCTGGGATGGGGAGCTCACATGGGCGACCTCTCCACTCAGGGAGTGTGGTCCCCTCAGGAATCTCTGCTCCACATCAATTTGCTGGAACTCAGAGCTGTCTTTCTAGCACTTCAAGTGTTTTCTGCATCTGTTCAGAACAAAGTGGTACAAGTCAGAACAGACACCACCACAATGTGGTACATCAACAAACAAAGGGGCACTTTCGGTCTTGACCTTGTGCAAGCAAATGAAGTTGTGGTCTCTGGCTTATTCCCTGAACACTTCCCTCATAGCAGTTCACCTCCCAGGAAAGGACAATGTCCTGGCAGATGCTCTCAGCAGGATTTCCCAGGGTCATCACGAATGGTCACCGGATCCCCAAGTACTGGGGATAGTTTTTGCCAGATGGGGCACCCCTCAGATAGACCTTTTTGCAGCCCCAGACAATCATCAACTTCCACTGTTTTGTTGCAGGTCCCCAGTGATGGGCTCAGCCCCTCTGGATGCCTTTCTCCTAGATTGGGAAGGGAAGTTTCTGTATGCTTTTCCTCCCTTCCCTCTCCTATTCAAGGTGCTAGTCAAAATCAGATCCCAGCCTTGCAGGATGATTCTGATTGCTCCAGATTGGGCCAGGCAGCCCTGGTACCCACTCCTTCTGTCCTTAACAGTCCATCTTCCTCTGTGCCTCCCCAGGAGACACAACCTGTTCTCTTGTGCCCAGGGGAGGGTTTGGTATCCGAATCTCAAATCCCTCAACCTCAAGGCCTGGCTCTTGAGGAGTTAGAGTTTGCTGACCTACACCTTTCTCAAGGTGTTCTCGACATCCTGAAGGCTTCTAGGAAGCCTTCCACTAGGGCTACTTATACTTCTAAATGGAAAGGTTTTCCATCTGGTGCTCGGGAAGCATATTTCCCCGGAATCTGCTGATTTGCCCATTGTTTTGGACTATATGGTCCATCTCAATTCTTTGGGCCTGAGACCAGCTACCCTGAAAGTGCATTTGGCAGCTGTCTCTGCTTTTATTTCAGCAGGAAAGCCCTCTTCCCTTTCCACTCACCCTGTATTTTCCAAGTTTTCCAAGGGATTACTTCATACTAATCCACCTTTCAGGGACCCGGACCCTGCCTGGGATCTTAATGTTTGCATTGCTCAGTTGATGCAACCCCCTTTGAGCCCCTGTCTTCTGCAGAGCTCAAGTATTTGACTTGGAAAACTGTTTTTCTAGTAGCCATCACTTCTGCCAGGCGCATAAGTGAGTTACAAGCCTTGTCAGCGGAGACTGACTTTATTTCCTTTCACAGGGATAAGGTAGTCCTGAGGACTAACAGGAAGTTTTTGCCTAAGGTGGTTTCAGACTTCCATCTCAACCAATCTATCTCCCTTGCAGTGTTCTTCACTGACCATTCCTCCTCTGGTGAGGAGGCTGCAACAGATGTTAAGGGCCTTAGTTACTATATAGAAGTACCAAGTGGTAGAGGTCGAATCCCTCCAACTTTTTCTCACTTATGGTGAGGTTGGTAAAGTAAACCTGCCACTAAGAGATCCATTGCCAGGTGGATTGTCTCTTGTATCAATTTTGTTATCAAAACTGGGAAAGGTTCCCCTTCAGGCCTGAGGGCTCACTCTACCAGAGGTACAGCTCGTCTATAGCTGCTGCCAGAGACATCCCTATTTTAGAGATATGTCAAGCAGCTACCTGGAAAGCGGTACACTTTCACCAAGCATTACTCCTTGGATATCCATGCCAGGAGGGATGCTAGATTTAACACAACCGTACTTCAGAGCCTATTCCTAAGTAGGTTCTGTTCCTCCTCCATGTAGGTACTGCTGTGTATTCTGCAATTGCATTAATATAGCAAGACTTCATGTTGTTTGAAGAAAACATACTCACCTTAGTAATGTTGTTTCTTCTAATGGAGTCTTGCTATATTATGACCTTCCCCCCCAGCTTGCCCCTCTCAGAACTTCTACTTGGGTATGGGGTGGGCAGTCCAGTGTGGGCACCGGTTATGCCCATTGTTTTTCACCCCTTTTGGGGTTTTGGGGTCTGGTGTTTTATTCTACCTTATTTTATTGTGTTCTGGTTCCCTGACTTGAGTCTTTGTGTTGGGACCAGGAATATGTGTTAATATTTAGGTAGCCAGTTGGCTAGTGTAGGTTACAGCTTCCACACAGAACCTTAGTGAGTTTTTGCTCGTAAAGATCTGACAGTTTCAGTTTGAAATTATCCAGACAGAGCTTCTCTAACTGAGCTCGCGCTCCAAACTCCAAACTCCATTCTTAGAATGGTAGTTAACCCTTTCACCTCCAGAGCAGTTCTAATGGTGGGACAAACTGCAATTGTCATAATATTGTCATAATATAGCAAGACTCCATTAGAAGAAACAACATTACTAAGGTGAGTAATTTTTTCTTCTCTGCCTTTTCTTGGCTTAGATGTACTCTGAGCAACACCTCTCTAGCCTCTGGAGGCCTGTTTTCTTAAGTCCCATTGACAGTATCTGGGCTGGGTATAAGACCTTGGTGAGTACATTTATTTTAATTAAATTAGTTCTTCCCAGCCATGAGATTGAAAGGCCCTGCCATCTAGTCTGACCTCCCCTAATACTGGCCAACAGGGGCTTGTAGTTCAGATTATATGACTTCAATGAAGACCCACCCTGATACCCAGGTATTTGATGTGCAAGGCTACTTTCTATCTATGCCCTCTCGGGTCTCTTGTGTCCACCACACTTGTGCCCATAAATTCCAACTTTAAAATGTATCTTATACCCTGAGAGTATGGCAAAGATTTATGTAATTTGGGTTGGTGCAGATAATGTGTTAAGAACAGTAGGCCAGCCGCATGTAGTGATATCTTGTGCTGACTGCCCTAAGCCCCCCTCACCTCTGCACTGTTCCTCATAATTTCTGCTAGTGGCTTAATTACCAGTGTGAAGAGTAACAGGGAGAGGGGCAGTCCTGCCTTGTTCCCCTTTCCAGCTGAAATGCAGCAGATAGTCCTCCATTGATTAAGATATTTGCTGTAGGGCCATTGTAGAGCAGCTTGACAATGTAAGTGCACTGGTGTCCCAGGTCAAACAGACTGCTCAACTCCACTCTATTAAAAGCTTTTTTGGCATCCAGGGCGGGCACACATTCCCCTTGGATGCCAAGAATCCCACTGCAGAACATTCAGCTGCTGCCTCGCATTATGATAGGAATGTTGGGGCCTCACAAATCTTGTCAGGTTCTCACTTACCAAATCCAGAAGGATGTTTTCTAGTCTCTTAGCCAACACCTTGGCTTGTACCTTCACACCACAGTTCAAGGCCAGTTTTGGCCTGTAGGCCACACACTCCATGGGTGTAACACTGTAATGGTGACTGGGTTATGCAACGCATGCTTACTTTTCTGCACCCACAGTTCCTCTGATAGGTCACACGAGCTGGGAGATGGGCAGCACTACTGGTGGGTGTGAACGTCTGAGCCAATCGGAGAGCACCAAGTGGATGGACAGCCCAGCAGCCCTATGAGTGGAACAGCTACTATTCTGGTAAGTGCCTGTTTTGTAGTCTTTTGCTTCTCGAGGTTCTGCTGTTGGTGTGGCTGTGGTAGGGATGGTCATTGGGACATTGCATCTTCATCAGCACAGCTCTGGGAAATACTTTGTCAGACTGTTTAGTCTTATCTGAGAAAAGATTAAAACCTAGTGAATGGGGAAAAAGTTTCTTTGAAGCCCCTGTGCACTTGTTTGTATGTGTGTGTGTGTGTGTGTGTGTGTGCGCGCGTGCGTACATGGGGGAGATTGCCGAATCGCAAGGTCTTCAATAGGCCACCCAGCCAGCTGTGACAAACTTTCTGCTAGATTGTAGAGAGGCCGCATTAAAAAAAAAAGACATTTGAGTGGCACTGCATTCTAAAAATATTACCACAAAAGAAAAAAAGAGAAAAAAAATCCTTAAACAAGCTGTTTTTTCTTCCTTTTGTGGGAAAAAGTAAAGGTTCTCACTGTTGGTGCTGCACAGCAGCCAATTGCTATGGTAGAGAGGAGACAGGGACACAATGAGCAAGACTAGGGTGACCCAAAACAATACCTCCATTCTTAACTTATCCCTCCTGTTCTAATAATTTACAGAAAGAAAATTTGTAACAAAAGAAAACCCAGAGGGTGTCCTTCCTAGTGTGTAAACTAAGTATTCTAGCTTTCCTCCAAATAATACTGACCATGTCTCTCCTATTATAGTGTGAGGGAAAAAAAAAGCTTGGGTCTCCACGTGGTGCCACCACTGCCCTGCCTTGTTAGTAAAGGTGTGATTTTGCCCAAGTCTTTCTTCACTATTCATTACTGATGGGTCCTACTGGAGGTCAGGACCCTGCATGGAAAAAAGAGCGCTGCCTGTTTAAAACTTTTGTGCTGGGTGGAGACAATGTTGGGATGGCGCCGCCCTCGAGGCCAGCGTTCTATGTGGCACTCGCGGGTTGGCCAGTAACAGATGCTAACTCTTCCCAGCCCTCAGTTCTGTTTTTTCCGCCATCAAGGAAGGATCCTGCGCGGGAATCATTTCAAGCAACTGCATCACTATTTGGGCCTCAGTTTCTGCTGTGACGTGAGTATTGGTGTCATTCGATGCCGGAGGGCTTTTTTTTTATCTTAGTTTAATTTCAGTGCCAGGTGTCTCTTTTCCTTCAGTTTGTTTATATTTAAGCTACAGCAATGATACGTCGGGGTCGGGGTGTCCTCCTAAGTCGAAACAGTCCGGAGTTGCCCCTGTGTGATGGTGCCCCTGTGGCAACTTATTCAGAATCACAGACTGCCATGATAATTACTTTTCTTGCCTGGGTCCCCACCATCCGATGGAGGAGTGCGATGCCTGTTTTTCAGTGGATCTTTGTACCTTGGTTGTTCGTATGGTGCATTGGGGTATGGAACCCCTGACATTCAGTGGAGGTTGACTAACTGTATGCCAAGGCAAGAACTTTGGTCTCTGCCACTGGGCGCCCCCCCCCCCCGGGGCCTATATGACCCAGCAGGGTAGGGACCCCTCTACTACTCTTGCTGGGGCATGGGGTCTCCACAAGGGGTTAATGGGGAGGTTGTCTTCCCTTGGGGAGACAACTGGTCACCTCTGTCAGACTCCTCGGAGGATCAGACAACCGCAAGGTGGAGTCAGAGCTGTACGCGGGCTCTTCTTGGGAGGTCCCCTTGAGACTGCGCTGTCCCCCAGTTTCAGCTCTCGGCACCACCTCTGATACAGATGAGAAGAGTGGTAGTGTTAACATGTCTGAGCCTTCCCCTGATGCCTCTCGGGGCACCAAGGGGTCCAGAGTTTCGGATGTGGCCCAGTTGGAGGTGCCCCTTGTCTCCTCTCCTGCCTTGGGGGGATGGTGATGGGAGCCTCCCCGACTGGGTCCTCAGCTCTTCAGATTCCACTCAGACATCTTCTGGGCCGCTGGGATCTCCGGTGCAGGTATCTCATCCAGGAAGTGGTGCCGCTGGTGGTGTCACTACCCCAAGCCCTTTGGAGACCTCTTCTGTTTCTGAGGGACCTTCGTGGCTTCCTCATTGGATTCTGGAAAGTGGTGCCATGTCCAGCCACGGTGCTGAGGTCAGTGCTGAGTCAATGGTCGGTGCCACCTCTTCCTTGGCCACAACCAAGCCATCCCTGAAACCTGACTCTACCTCATTAGCCAGATCCAATCCTACAGTAATCTGGATTCCGGCCGACAGGGAGGAGCCTCAGAAAGACCCTCTAACCTCCTCTGGGTTTGGTGAGTCTTCTCCTTTGAGGGGGGCAAGTCCGGATTCCTCCACTGGACCTCCTAAGAGGGACAGAGCTTCTTCCCAGTAGAAGAGGGCTGGTAAGGGTCTTTGTCTGGGACTGTCCAGTTCAGCCTCTCTTCTGAGGAGGGGTTCTGCAGTGGGCGAGGGCAGGAGCCTCCCGAGAGGCGCTGCATGGCTCCAGCCTCACCTTCTGGGGGATTTCCCCCAAGAGCGTTTCCCCATCCCACTCCTTAGGGGTTGGGTGAGCTGGGGTATCAGGGTTTATTAGTTCTCCCCCAATCAGCACATATCTGGACAAACCCAAGGCTTTGGCAGAGGTACTTTCTGGTCCAGCCAGGTTATCCCTCCTCCAATATCTCTACCTCCCCTACCTCCTTTCCTGGGGTTTCTTAGCCCTGATGGCCCCTTTTCTTGGGAACAATTCAGGGCTGTGGGGGTGCTGTTCCCCGTTCCTTCAGGGCTGTCTCTGAGGTCTTTTTCAGACCTTCAACTTCGGCACCGCCAAGCTCTGAATTGGAGTTCCTGTCCTCTTCAGCTTCCTCAGTGCAGGAAGAGGATTATTCATGCCATTTTTCCACTGTGGGGGATCTTGCATCCTACCGTTTCCTTTCAGAGATGATGAGGGAGCTCCATATCTTTCACCCAGTCAGACAGAACGCCAATTGTGCAATGCTGTCATTCCTCTAGGAGTACAGTGCTGACAGTCTGGTCATCCCTCCTTGGCCGAGGCCATTACCGGAGGCGTCACATTGCCATCTGGCTACATCCCTCTGCCCCTAGGGACTGCATGCACAGATACTGTGCAGCAGCGGGGTCTCCACGTGCCCTGCCACAGCCTTCCTCAGGTCTGGGGTTCCTGGATACTCCTTCGGCATGTCAATACCTCAGTCGGGACCGCCTCCTTGACTTTGTCTCAGCTGAGCTCGATCAATGGGGAGGAGGGTTTTTTTTTTTTTGTTTGTTTTGGTTTTTTTGCATGCTTCCTGTTGCGGATATTGGCTCATCAGGCGCACCAGATGGCTTCTGCAACATATATCTGTTCCCTCGTGGGGCAAGTCCTAGCAGCACTGCCTGAGGGTGAGGGAACCAGGCAAGCCATTCGCCTAACTGCTCAGGGCCTGGAACTAGCAAGACACCTCTCCAGGGCAGTCTGTGATGCCAATGAGGTGGCTTCCAGGCTGGTAGGATACTCAGTCTGCATTAAGCGGGCTACGTGGCTTCACCTATCTAGGTTGTCACCCCTGGCCTGGCGTACGGTGATGTCCTCACCTTTCTCAGGGGGCCCACTTCTTTTCTCACAGGGCATGGCGAGTCCTTCCCGGGTTCGCCTTCTTGGTACTCGAACCCATCAGTAATGAATGGTGAAGATTGATTTTGGTAAGAGATAGAAATTACGTACCTACCGTAATTATGATCTTCCCAAATATCTTCACCATTTATTACGCCTACTCACCCTGTGATGAGACACTGGGCGGTTCAGTCTCCTCCCCCATCCTCTGGGCCAAGGGAATAGGAAAACAGGACTCTGCCTTGGGTGAAGCCTGTGTCCAGTCTGAATGCTTTTCCACAGCTGGTGGATTATGAGGTTGCTCCACCACTTCTGGGGAATAGCCTTAATTGCTTCTCTCCAACTGAGCAGTCCTCCAGACTTTAAAATCTGCTTTCCTGGAGCAGTCCTCTTCTGGTGCTTTATTTTTTGCCTTGTCTGGTGAATTTTAGAACATCAGTGGGCACTCTGATAAGGAGGGAAGGTATGGATGGATGGATCAATCAATCAAAATTTTTATTTATCCAGGCGATCACCATTGAGCAAGCTCATTCACAAGGTGGACCTGCTGTGTTCAAGGTCAAATATACATACATACAAATTGGTGCAGTATGCAAAATGATAAACAGGAAACAAACAAAGAAATAAAAGACAATCTTACAGCAACATGTTGGGCGCAATATATACATTCCAATTGTTCACAGAGAACCTACATGTGTTACATAATATTATTGCAGTATTTACAACCTTCATATACATAGAAGTTGAGGCATCATGTTTATTATTGCCTACATGGAAGGGTACAAATATTTTCATTTCAGCCCTCAGTAACTGTTTATGTACTTGGGTGAGGGTCCTAGGTCACAGAGGTTATGGATGAAGACGGAAGGTAAGAAATGACTCCATTAGTATCTCATTCAAAAATAAAAAGGAATTTTTTTTCTCAGTATGGTCTGGTTCCCCAGCTCCCCCCCTTATCCAGCTTGGGTTCTTAAGTCCTGGATCATTCTTTTCCCCATTTTAAATGGAATCTAGTCCTCTGGATGTTTTGTTGGAGAGAGAGTCCTGTGGGACGGGGGAGTGTCGGGCCAGTTTTTCTTCTTCCATCCCTCTCTCTCCTGTCTCTCAGTTGTTTTACTTTGCCCAGGGCTGTGCAGTGTTCTGGTAACCCCTATCTGTCCATCTTGGTTTCCCCCTGGTCTAACCCTAGTTATCCTTTCGGCCTCACCCCTCCCTCCCTTTCCCCTTTTTTTTTTTTTCACGTAAGCACTTGTTTACTTCTTAACCCAGCACTTATTACTGTCCACTCTTTCTATATGTTATGCGCAACACTGTTGTAACACCTGCCTTACAACTGTATGTTAATGTTGGTCTTGCAATTTGAATGTTTAATGGTTCATTCCAGTTGTACCCCTCCCCCCCCGGTCGTGCCGGGAGATGAGCGACTTGTTGCTCAGTGTGCCTTCCTGGTGAAACATTTCAATAAATAAATAAAATTTTGTTTTATTTCCCACCTTTACCTATCATTCGAGCACCCTGGCCCTCTGATATGCCCTTTCATGTTCTTCATCTGATGGACAGAACTGAGGGCTGGGAGGAGTTGGTGTCGGTTACTGGCCAACCCATGAGCACCACTTAAAATGCTGGTCTTGAGGGTGGCGCCATCCCAACGTTGTCTCCATCCAGCACAAAAATTTTAAAGAGGCAGTGCTCTTTTTTTCCCTGTAGGTTCCTGACTGCTGGTAGGACCCATCAATAATGAATGGCAAAGATCATAATTACGGTAAGTACGTAATTTCTATTTCTTAAATGTTGCTTTTCCTTTCCACCCTGCAACTGTCCTATCACATGTCTTATGTTATTCTTTTAAAAAAAGAAAATAATTGTTGGGGGGGGGGCCTGTATGTGGTGCCACTACTGGACCTGCCAGTACAGGCGTGTTTTTCTTGCGTGTCTGAACTGTTGCTTTCCTTTTCCTCCCAGCAACAGCCTGTCACATCTCTTCTGCTATACTTAAAAAATAAATAAATAAATAAAATAAAAAAGGAAATAACATGTGATAGGCTAGGACTTTACGTGGTGCCGGTAGTGGACCTGCCAGTAAAGGTTTGTTCCTTCTTAAGTGAGCTAAGTGTTGCTTGCTTTCCTTTCTTTCTCTCTCAGCAACTTTCATGTCCCTTCTGTTATACTTTAAAAAATGAAAATTACTTGTGTGTGAGAGAGAAAAAAAAGTCTGGGGTGTCACATAAAGTGCCAGTAAAGCATGTTACTTCCTAATGTGTGAACTGTTGCTTACTTGCTTTAACTGCCTAGCAACTGTCGTATCACATCTCCTCTCTCCGGTTCTAATTTAAAAACAAAAATATTATTTGTGAGAAAATAAATCTGGGGTTTCACACAGTGCCAGTCCTGGAGCTACTGTGCCTGTAATGGCGTGTTCCTGTGAATTATTGTTTTCTCCCAGCATCCCCATCGTTAAAAACAGATGAAAATTTGTGTGCGAGAAAAACTCAGGTTTTTGACACCTCATTAATATATTATACAGGTTAACCTACACATATAGCTCTGCTGTGTTTTACACAGTCTGTCTCAAAAAAAATTAGGGGCCTTCAAACAACATGAAGTCTTGCTATATTCTGACATATGCAGTGAGTCCCAACCTTCGAACTGCTCCGGAGGTGAAAGAGTTAACTTTCCATGCCAGGCATGGAATGCTGTGCTCGAGTTCGGTTGAAACTCTGTTTCAAACAACATGAAGTCTTGCTATATTATGACAATTGCAGTTTGTCCCACCATTATAACTGCTCCGGAGGTGAAAGAATTAACTTCCATGCCAGGCATGGAACTTAGAGCACGAGCTCGGTTAGAAAAGCTCTGTCTGGAATATTTCAAACTGAAACTGTCAGATTCTTTACTCCGCCTCACTGAACAGTCACTCCGGAGATTCCTCCTACTGCTCGGTTCATTTCTCGGTTTAAAAGAGTTTTTCTCGGTTAAATTCAACCGCGATTATTATTATTTTAACCACAAACCGATCGGTTCAAGCTCTGTCTGTGGTATTGTAAGTAATAGACAGGTTTATTTCTGTGTGGAACTTGTAAATGTTTATCGGTTCGGTTTAAACCGATCAGGTTGTTTTAAAACTTTATTCTGAAGCATTTAAAAGCTATTTAGAGTGTGGTTCCGGTTCTTATCGGTTCTAAAAAACGGTTCATTACGGTTTTTCACGACCCGTGACACGGTTGGGAACTGATAAGGTGTCTTGCCTGGCACTGCCGGAAAAGGGCAAGTTTTTGGTTAGGCTGGCATTATGTCTGAGAAACCCAAAAGAAAAACCGGGCCCACTGGGTTTCAACACTGTAGTGTCTGTGGGGAAGCCTTTGCCAAGGCTGACCCACACACCACATGTGTTTATTGTCTGGGATTTGACCACCTCAATGCAGACTGCCAGATTTGCAAGAATTTCCCTGCATCTACCCTAGATAAGAGAGTTGGTAGGCTCAGGGAGCGAGAGGCCAAAAAGTCCACTGACCCGGATGGCCAGCCCAGTTCGGTGCCAACCGAACCGGAGGGAGTGCCCTCTGACCAGGGCGAGACTTCCTCGGGCAAACGTAAAGCTGACTCAGAGGAGCCAGTTCCAGCAAAGAGAACTAGAAAATCAGCAGGTGTGGAGTCAAAAATTCCTTCTCCAACTGCTGCAGAGATAGCCAAAGCAATCCAAATTGTCCAGTCACTTTCCCCGGTTCCGTCGAACCGCCACTATCTGGCAAAAGGTCGGTTCGGCGGTTCCACGGTTCAAGAATATGATATAGAGGAGTTTTATGAACCAGAGGAGGGAGGATGATTATGAACAGTGTGAATGTGACTTTGAAAGTCTGGATGTGCCCATTGAACGGACATCTCCCAGACAGACCTTTAGGAGAATCTCCCCTAGGCTTTCTGAGTCCCTTCTCATTTTCTGTTTTATAAAAGTTGCTGAAACTCTCCAGCTTCCTTTGGAGGAAGCTGTGGATGATCAGAGGAGCCTGACTTTGTAGAGATGATGGATATCCCAGAGTCCAGGAGATTGTCTATTCCTTTACATAAATCCTTTAGAAACCAACAATAAAAATTTTAAAAGCTCCTAATTCTGTGCCTCCTGTGGATAAAAGATGGACAGGAGGTACACTTTGTCAGTCCTGATACAAAATTTCTTTCACAGCAATGCAGCCATGTTGGGGTAGTTCAGGCTGCAGCTTGTGATAAGGCTAATATTCCCTGGCTTCATCCTCCCGACAAGGATTCCAGGAAGATTGATGCCATGGCTAAAAAACAATACATGGCAGCGTCCTTGGGACTCAGACAAGCAAATTATATGGCTTATGTTGCAAGATACCAGAAATCTAGATGGGATACTGTCATGGCTTTAGCCAAACAGGCCCCTGGCCAGCTTGCCAAGGAGCTGGAGCAGGTGGCTGCTGATGGTATTGAGGCATCTAAGGTGCAGTTCCATGCTGCAGTGGATTCTAATGACGTATCCTCTAGAGTCATGGCTACATCTGTGGCTTTTCGTAGATTGGCTTGGCTCAGGTGTACTAGTTTGTCACAGGATACCCAGGATAAGGCTATGGATTTTCCTGTGGTGGGAAATTCTCTGTTTGGGGAGCAGACAGAGAATTATATGAAGAAAATGGATGAATATAGAACCACTTATAGGAGTGCACAAGCCAAGGAACGGCAAGCCACTCCTCAGAGGCAGCCCCCCAGGGGTAGAGGCAGGCCTTTTCACAGGCCTTTTTACCAAACCCAGGCCTCCTCTTCAGCTTACGCTGAGAGGGGGTTCTTCAGAGGGAGAGGCAGACTGGGTACAAGCAGGCCTGCTCCCACCCCTCAGCCTAAAGCCCCTGCCAAACAGGCACCCTGATGGGATGCCCAGGGCCTGTTCTCCATTACCTGTAGGGGGCAGGCTGGCTTACTTCATCCAGGACTGGGAGTCTTTAACATCAGACAAGTGGGTCCTGGAAGTAGTAAGCCAGGGTCTGGTTCTCAGCTTCAAAAAATTTCCAAACATGAGAATCAGATTTTTTCCACCTGCAAATCCTCCAGAGACTCTTGCTTTGGAAACAGAAGTCTCAACCCTCCTGGCTCTCAGAGCTGTAGAAAGGGTTTCTCCCCTACACCAGTGCAAGGGTCTGTACTCCAGGTACTTCCTTACCCCAAAAAAGACAGGAGAATGGCGGCCCATCCTGGACCTAAGATATCTGAACAAGCACCTTTTAAAACCAAAATTCAAAATGGTGACTCTAGGAATAATTTTACCCTTCCTAAGGCCAGGATACTGGCTAGCTTCCCTGGACCTCAAGGATGCCTACTTCCATGTTCTTATCAGAAGCTCCCACCGAAAGTACCTCAGATTCGAACTGCCCTCAGGCCATTATCAGTTCAGAGCAATGCCTTGGCCTTACCTCTGCCCCAAGGGTATTCACAAATGCCTGGCAGTAGCAGTTGCTCATTTAAGAAGGCAAAAGATTGCCATCTTTCCCTACCTAGACGACTGGCTAATTGTGGGTCAGTCTCCAGACCAGGTCAAATCACACCTGCAAGTTACCCAGCAGCTGCTTACCTCTCTGGGCTTTCTTCTCAATCTTCCAAAGTCAGTTCTGGAACCTGTCCAGGTACTCACCTTTATAGGTGCAGAACTGGACAAAAAGCAGGCCAGAGCCTTCCTTCCCCTAGAAAGGGTAAGGACCCTGGTGGCCCTGGCCTCCTCCTTCACTCTGCAGGTCTCTCAACCAGCAAGGCATTTCCTACAGCTCCTAGGACACATGGCTGCTTCCACAGCTGTAGTGCAAGGAGCAAGATTTCAGATGAGGGACATTCAGTTCCATTTGAGAGCATTTTGGTCTCAAAGAAGAGATCCCCTATCCAAGTTGATCCCAGTGACTCGAACCCTGATCCAGGCCCTTCAGTGGTGGCAGGATCAGAGCAATCTGAGACAAGGGGTTCCCTTCATCCCTCTATCTCACTCCTTGACCCTTACTACAGATGCGTCCCTTTTGGGATGGGGAGCTCACTTGGGCGACCTCTCCACCCAGGGATTGTGGTCCCCTCAGGAATCTCTGCTCCACATCAATCTGTTGGAACTCAGAGCTGTTTTTCTAGCACTTCAGGTTTTTTCTGCATCTGTTCAGAACAAAGTGGTACAGGTCAGAACAGACAACACCACTACAATGTGGTACATCAACAAACAAGGGGGCACTCGGTCTTCGGCCTTGTGCACCGAGGCAATGAAGTTGTGGTCTCTGGCTTATTCCCTGAACACTTTCCTCATAGCAGTTCACCTCCCAGGCAAGGACAATGTCCTGGCAGATGCTCTCAGCAGGATTTCCCAGGGCCATCACGAATGGTCACTGGATCCCCGAGTACTGGGGATAGTTTTTGCCAGATGGGGCTCCCCTTAGATAGATCTTTTTGCAGCCCCAGACAATCATCAACTTCCACTTTTTTGTTGTAGGCCCCAGTGTTGGGCTCAGTCCCCTGGATGCCTTTCTCTCGATTGGGAAGGAAGTTTCTCTATGCCTTCCCCTTCCCTCTCCTGTTCAAGGTGCTAGTCAAAATCAGATCTCAGCCCTGCAAGATGATTCTGATTGTTCCAGACTGGGCCAGGCAGCCCTGGTACCCACTCCTTCTGTCCTTAGCAGTCCATCTTCCCCTGTGTCTCCCCAGGAACCACAATTTGTTAACCTGTGCCCAGGGAGAGTTTGGTATCCGAATCTCAAATCCCTCAACCTCAAGGCCTGGCTCTTGAGGAGTTAGAGCTACTGACCTACACCTTTCTCAAGGTGTTCTCAAAATCTTGAAAGCTTCTAGGAAGCCTTCCATTAGGGCTACTTATAACTCCAAATGGAAAAGGTTTTCCATATGGTGTTCTGGGAAGCATATTTCCCCGGAATCTGCTGATTTGCCCACTGTTTTGGACTATATGGTCCATCTTAATTCTTTGGGTCTGAGACCAGCTACCCTGAAAGTGCATTTTGCAGCTGTCTCTGCTTTTATTTCAGCAGGGAAGTCCTCTTCTCTTTCTGCACACCCTGTATTTTCCAAGTTTTTCAGGGGATTGCTTCATACCAATCCACCATTCAGGGACCCTGCCCCTGCCTGGGATCTTAATGTTTGCATTGCTCAGCTGATGCAGCCCCCCTTTGAACCTCTGTCTTCGGCAGAGCTTAAGTACTTGACTTGGAAAACTGTGTTTCTAGTAGCCATCACTTCTGCCAGGCGCATAAGTGAGTTACAAGCTTTGTCAGTGGAGACTGACTTTATTTCCTTTCACAGGGATAAGGTAGTCCTCAGGACTAACAGGAAGTTTTTGCCTAAGGTGGTTTCAGATTTCCACCTTAATCAATCTATTTCTCTCCCAGTGTTCTTCACTGACCATTCCTCCTCTGGTGAGAGGAGGTTGCACAGCTTAGATGTTAAGAGGGCCCTAAGTTACTACATAGAGCGTACCAAGGGTCACAGGTTTGACTCCCTCCAACTATTTCTCTCTTATGGTGAGGTTGGGAAAGGGAAACCTGCCACTAAGAGATCCATTGCCAGGTGGATTGTTTCTTGTATCCAATTTTGCTATCAAAAACTGGGTAAGGTTCCCCCTTCAGGCCTGAGGGCTCACTCTACCAGAGGTACAGCTAGATCTCTAGCTGCTGCCAGAACATCCCTATCTTAGAGATATGTCAAGCAGCTACTTGGAAAACAGTACACTTTCACCAAGCATTACTCCCTGGATATCCAGGCCAGGAGGGATGCTCAGTTTGTACAACCGTGCTTAGAGCCTATTCCTAAGTAGGTTCTGTCCCTCCTCCATGGAGGTACTGCTGTGTAGTCTGCAATTGTCATAATATAGCAAGACTTCATGTTGTTTGAAGAAAAAATTACTCACCTTAGTAATGTTGTTTCTTCTAATGGAGTCTTGCTATATTATGACCCCCCAGCCTGCCCCTCTCAGAACTTCTACTTTGGGTATGGGGTGGGCAGTCCAGTGTTGGCACTTATTGATGCCCATTTTCTTTTTTTTGTTTTCCACCCCTTCTTTTTTTGGGGTGTTTGGGTGTTGTGTTTTATTTTATCTTATCTTATCTTTTTCTGGTCCCCTGACTTGAGTCTTGGTGTTGGGGCCGGAAAATGTGTTAATATTTAAGTAGCCAGTTGGCTAGTGTAGATTACAGCTTCCACACAGAACCTTAGTGAGTTTTGCTCATAAAGATCTGACAGTTTCAGTTTGAAATATTCCAGACAGAGCTTTTCTAACCGAGCTCGTGCTCTAAGTTCCATGCCTGGCATGGAAGTTAACTCTTTCACCTCCGGAGCAGTTCTAATGGTGGGACAAACTGCAATTGTCATAATATAGCAAGACTCCATTAGAAGAAACAACATTACTAAGGTGAGTAATTTTTTCTGTTTGTTCTTCAAACTCATACCGTCAGATTCTTTACTCCGCCTCACTGAACAGTCGCTCCGGAGATTTCTCCTTCTGCTCAGTTCATTTTGTCGGTTAAAGTTTTGTTTTTCTCGGTTTTTGACCAAATTTAAACCGCAACCGGTCGGTTCAGGCTCTGTCTGTGGTACTTGTGAGCAGCAGTAGTGCAGGGAGCCAGATTTCATATGAGGGACATTCAGTTCCATTTGAGAGCCTTTTGGTCTCAAAGGAAAGACCCTCTAACCAAATTGATCCCAGTGACTCGAACCCTGATCCAGGCCCTACAGTGGTGGCAGGATCAGAGCAATCTGAGACAAGGGGTTCCTTTTGTCACTCAGTCTCACTCCTTAATCCTTACAACAGATGCATCCCTCTTAGAGTGGGGAGCTCACATGGGCGACCTCACTACCCGGGTTGTGGTCCCCTCAGGAATCTCTGCTCCACATCAATCTGTTGGAACTCGGACCAGTTTTTCTATCACTTCAAGCTTTTTTCAAATCTGTTCAGAACAAAGTTGTACAGGTCAGAACAGACAACACCACCACAATGTGGTACATCAACAAGCAAGAGGGCACTCTGTCTACGGCCTTGTGCACCGAAGCAATGAAGTTGTGGTCTCTGGCTTACTCCCTGAACACCTCCCTTATGGCAGTTCACCTCCCAGGCAAGGACAATGTCCTGGCAGATGCTCTCAGCAGGATTTCCCAGGGCCATCACGAATGGTCACTAGACCCCCTGGTCTTGGAAGTGATATTTGCCAGATGGGGCACCCTGCAGATAGATCTTTTTGCAGCCCCAGACAATCACCAACTTCCCCTCTTTTGCTGCAGGCCCCCAGTGTTGGGCTCAGTCCCTCTGGATGCCTTAGTTCTCAATTGGGAAGGGAAGTTTCTCTATGCTCCCCCCCCTCTTGTTCAAAGTGCTAGTCAAAATCAGATCTCAACCCTGCAAGATGATCCTGATTGCTCCAGATTGGGCCAGACAACCCTGGTATCCACTCCTACTGTCCTTAGCAGTCCACCTTCCCCTGTGTCTTCCCAGGAATCACAACCTGTTATCCTGTGCTCAGGGGAGGGTTTGGTACCCGAACCTCAAATCTCTCAATCTCAAGGCCTGGCTCTTGAAGAGTTAGAGTTTACTGATTTACACCTCTCTCAAGGTGTAATGGATATTCTGAAGGCTTCTAGAAAACCTTCCACCAGGGCTACTTATAATTCCAAATGGAAGAGATTTTCCATATGGTGCTCTGGAAAGCACATATCTTACTTCGAGACACAGCTCTTGCAGCAGGTTACACCATTAGGACCGAAGCCGGGCGTCAGGACCCCGGAAAAATTCTAGCTAGCTATCTTCAGGGGGACCACCCCGATGTCGGTCCCGCCTCCGGCGTCAGGCGTGGTACATAAGAGGCGGTCCCCCAGATTCCAGTTCTTTCCCCGCCGACTTGCATGTCTCAATTCTCTCGGTTACAGTCTAGCTATGACGCGTGGTTTAGTACTTTCATTTGAGAAATTGATTTTCTTCAAGCAAGACCTTTGCTGATGTCTCTCAACCTCTGGTCACTCCTCCAAGTGTGCTTGCAGAAACAGATCCCCTTCAAGGACCCCAGCACGCTGCGTAGGGTGCCTGGGCCCAGACCACGATACCGGGCCTGCTCGTTCTGCCAGGGGTTCAACAGTCGCATCTGGATCCGACGTCAGAAGGCCCTTCAGGCTTTTTTTTGGAGGAAAAGCTGAAGACCATGTCCTCCAAGGGGGAATCTTCTTCTCAAAAATCCCGCAAGCACCTGGAGAAACGAAGGGAGAAGGCCCCTTCAAACACCATGAAGTCTTGCTGTAATTAGGACTATAGCAGTCAGCCTCAGCCTCTGAACTGCCCCGGAGAGGAAAGGGTTAACTCCAGAGAAGTCTGGAGTTCCGCAGCGCGAGGGCGCTGTTCAAAGCTCTATCTGTGCAGTTTGAAGTCAAACTGCCAGATTCTTTACTCCGCTTCACTGAACAGTCGCCCGGAGATCAGCTCCTTCAGCTCGGTTCACCACGCGGTTTTCGGTCGGTTCCTTCGGTTCAGAAACCGGCAAAGCCCTTAAAATTACCCATGTTTCGCTAAACTCTATCTGGTAAACTTAAGTAAATAAAATTTAGTCTGTGTGGAATAATTATCGGTTCAGTCTGAACCGATCGTTTCTTTATATTTTGATGAATTTTTAGGCGTGAGGTACCGGTTCTTATCGGTTCAAAAAACCTCATTTTAATAGGGTTTTTCCAATACCCGTGACACGGTTAGGAACCGATAAGGGTGTCTTGTTGGCACGGCCTGAAGAAAAGGGCAAGTTTTGGTTAGGCTGGCACTATGTCTGAGAAACCCAAAAGAAAACCGGCCCACGGGTTTCAACATCTGTGATGTTTAGGGAAGCTCTGCCAAGGCTGACCCACACACCACTTGTGTTTATTGTCTGGGGGCTGACCACCTCCTTTCAGACTGCCAGATATGTAAAATTTCCTGCAGCCACCCTGGAGAAGAGATTGGCCGGCTCAGGGAGCGAGAGGCCAAAAGTCTGCTGACCGGATGGCCAGCCCGTCCAGTACCCACTGGACCAGAGGGAGTGCCCTCTGACCAGGGCATTACTTCCTCGGCAGAGAAAGGCTGGTTCAGAGGAACCAGCACCAGCAAAAGACAAAGAAATCAGCAGGTTCGAGTCTAAGATAGTTTCTCCAACTGTTGCAGAAATAGCAAAAGCCATACAGATTGTTCAGTCTTTGTCGCAGGGACTTGAGAGCCCTCCACAAGTAGCAGAGGGGTGGCTCGCCTAGGTCCAGTGGTTCAAGATTATGTTATTGAGGAGTTTATGAACCACAGGAGGAGGAGAATTTGATCAGTGCATTTGTGACTGGAAGGTCTGGGCGTGCCCATTGAACCGGGCATTTCTCCAGACAGACCCTTAGAGTCTCCCCTCTGTTGTCTGAGTCCCCTTCTCATTTTGTGTTTTATAAAAGGTGGAGAAACCCTCCAGCTCCCTTTAGAGGAGGCTGTGATGAGCAAGAGGAGCCTGATTTTGTTGAAATGATGGATATTCCAGAGTCTAGAAGGTTGTCTATTCCTTTGCATAAATCATTTAGGAAGCAAACAACAAAGATTTTAAAAATCCTCATTCTGTCCCTCCTGTAGACAAAAAATGGACAGAAGGTATACTTTATCAGGCCCAGATACAGACTTCCTCACTGAGCAGTGTAGTCATGTAGGTGTTGTTCAAGCTGCAGCCTCGACAAGGCTAATATTCCCTTGGCATCACATCCCTGACGAAGATTCCAGGAAGATTGATACCATGGCAAAAAAGCAATATATGGCAGCTTCTTTTGGGACTCAGGCAGGCTAATTACATGGCTTATGTGGCTAGATATCAGAAGTCTAGATGGGACACTATTTGCAGTTAGCCAGCAGGCCCAGGGTCAGCTGGCTAGTGAGTTGGAACAGGTGGCTGCTGATGGCATTGAGGCCTCTAAAGTTCAATTTCATACTGCTGTTGATGTTAATGATGTTTCTTCTAGGGTCATGGCCACTTCTGCTAGCTCTCCGTAGGTTGGCATGGCTCAGATGCACTAATTTGTCCCAAGACACCTCAGGCAAAGGCTATGGATTTCCTGTAGTAGGTAACTCTCTGTTTGGTGATCAGACAGAAAATTACATGAAAAATGGATGAATACAGAACTACAAAAGTGCCCAAGCTAAAGAGAGGCATGCCCCCCAGAGGCATGCCCCCAGAGGTAGGGGTAGGCCTTACCACAGGCCCTTTATCAAGCTCAAGCCTCTTCAGCCTTTGTTCAGAGGGTTTCTTCAGAGGCAGGGCAGGCGGGCTCTGGCAGACCGTCCCCTTCTTCCCAGCCAAAAACAGCTGCCAAGCAGGCACCCTGATGGGGTGCCCAGGGCCGAATCTCCTGTACCGCTGGGGGCAGGTTGGCTTATTTCAGCCAGAACTGGTTGTCCTAACCTGGACAAGTGGGTTCTGGAGGTGGTAAGCCAAGGTCTGGTCCTCAGTTTCAAACAGTTCCCAAAGATGAGGGCCAGACATTTCCCACCGCGAATCCTTTGGAAGCCTTGCTTTGGAAACAGAGGTTTCTTCTCTGCTGGGATGCAAAGCAGTAGAGGGTTCCCTTGCCATCAGGGCAAGGGTCTTTATTCAAGGTATTTCTTACCCCCAAAAGACAGGAGAATGGCGGCCCATCTTAGATTTAAGGTTCCTGAACAAGCATCTTCTGAAACCAAAGTTCAAAATGTTAACTCTGGCAATGATTTTGCCCTCCCTGAGACCAGGAGACTGGCTAGCTTCCTTGGACCTCAAGGACGCTTATTTTCATTTCTTGATCAGGCCTTCTCACAGAAAGTACCTCAGGTTCGAACTACCTTCTGGCCACTATCAGTTCAGAGCAATGCCCTTCGGCCTTACCTCTGCCCCAAGGGTTTTCACAAAATGTCTGGCTGTGATAGTGGCTCATCTGAGAAGGCAAGGGGTGGCGTTTTCCCTACCTGGACGACTGGCTCATAGTGGGTCAGTCTCCAGATCCGTAAAATCTCACTTGTTGGTCACCAGCAGCTTCTCACTCTCTGGGATTCCTGTTGAATCTTCCAAAGTCAGTTCTCGAACCAGTTCAGGTACTAACTTTCATAGGTGCAGAGTTGAACACAAAGTCTGCCAGGGCATATCTCCCTCGAGAGAGTGGACAGACTCATTGCCCTGGCATCTTCCTTCACCATCGGGTCTCTCGACCAGCAAGGCACTTCCTGCAACTCCTAGGACACATGGCTGCGTCCCACAGCTGTCGTGCAGGGAGCAAGATTCCAGATGAGAGACATCCAATTCCACCTGAGATCTTTTTGGTCCCAAAAGAAGGACCCCTCACCAAATTAGTCCCAGTGACAAGGTCTCTGATCCTGGCCCTTCAGTGGTGGCAGGACCAGAGCAATCTAACTCAAGGGTCCCTTCTTACCCATTCCTCACTCCCTCACACTTACCACAGATGCCTCCTCCCTGGGATGGGGGCTCACTTGGCGACCTTTCCACTCAGGAGTGGTCTCCTCAGGAATCTCTGCTCCACATCAACCTTCTGGAGCTCAGGGCTGTCCTCTTAGCTCTCCAGGCCTTTTCAGCTTCTGTCCAGAACAAGGTAGTTCAAGTCAGGACAGACAATACCACAACAATGTGGTACATCAACAAGCAAGGGGGCACTCGGTCTTCTGCCTTGTGCACCGAAGCAATGAAGCTGTGGTCTCTGGCTTACTCCTTGAATACCTCCCTGATAGCAGTTCACCTTCCAGGGAAGGACAATGTCCTAGCGGATGCCCTCAGCAGGATTTCTCAGGACCACCACACGAATGGGCCCTGAACCTCTAGTGCTGGGGTCAGTCTTTGCCAGATGGGGCACCCTCAGATAGATCTTTTCGCAGCCCCAGACAACCACCAACTTCCTCTGTTTTGTTGCAGACCTCCAGTGTTGGGATCAGTCCCACTGGACGCCTTCCAGTTGGATTGGGAAGGGAAATATCTATATGCCTTCCCTCCCTTCCCTCTCCTTTTCAGGGTACTAGTGAGGATCAGAACTCAGTCCTGCAAGGTGATTCTGATTGCTCCAGATTGGGCCAGACAGCCCTGGTACCCTCTCCTTCTGTCCCTGATTGTCCACCCTCCCCTGAGCTTGCCCAGGACCCGACCTGTTGACCTGTGC
This sequence comes from Neoceratodus forsteri, assembly GCA_016271365.2. Classification (NCBI taxonomy): domain Eukaryota; kingdom Metazoa; phylum Chordata; order Ceratodontiformes; family Ceratodontidae; genus Neoceratodus; species Neoceratodus forsteri. The sequence continues at coordinate 192,638,186 of CM028129.1, forward strand.
ACAGGGAGAGTGTAGTATCCGAACCTCAGTTCCCTCCACCTCAAGGCTTGGTTCTTGAGGAGCTAGAATCCTGATCTACACCTCTCTCAGGTGTCTTGGATATTTTGAAGGCGCCAGGAGGCCTTCTACTAGGGCCACCTATAATTCTAAGTGGAAGAGGTTTTCCATTTGGTGCTCTGGGAAGCAAATCTCCCAGAATCTGCTGATTTGACTGTTTTATTGGACTATCTGGTCCCTTAAATTCTCTAGGCCTTAAGCCAGCTACCTTAAGGGTTCATCTGGCAGCAGTCTCAGCTTATGTGTCAGCGGTAAACCTGCTTCCATCTCTTCTCACCCTGTAATTTAAGTTTTTAAGGGGTTACTTCACACTAACCCTCCTTTGGGAACCAGCTCCTGCTTGGGACCTGAATGTTTGCATTACTCAGCTAATGCAACCCCTTGAGCCCCTGTCTTCGACAGACCTCAAGTTTTTGACTTGGAAGACTGTTTTCTAGTGGCCATCACTTCTGCTAGACGATAAGTGAGATGCAAGCCTTGTCAGTGGAAGAAGATTTCATTTCTTTTCATAGGGACAAGGTAGTCCTTAGGACTAATAGAAGGTTTTACCAAAGGTGGTCTCGAGATTTTCATCTCAACCAATCCATCTCTCTCCAGTATTTTCACTGAGCATTCCTCTTCAGGGAGAGGAGATTGCACAGTCTGGGCGTCCAAAGAGCTCTAAGCTACTATTTGGAGGCACCAAGGGTCATAGGTTTGAATCCTCCAGCTCTTCCCTTACCTATGGGGAAGTAGCAAGGGAGACCTGCCACTAAGAGGACAATTGCAAGGTGGATTGTCTCTTGTATCAATTCTGTTACCAAAACTGGGTAAAGCCCCCCTCAGGATTGAGGGCTCATTCTACCAGAGGTACAGCTGCATCTCTAGCGGGTGCTAGAGATATTCCCATTTGGAGATCTGTCAAGCTGCTACCTGGAAAACAGTTCACACCTTTACCAAACATTACTCCTTGGATGTTCAATCCAGGAGGGATGCCCGTTTAGCACAGCTGTGCTTCAGAGCCTATTTCCCAAGTAGGTTCTGACCCTCCTCCATGGAGGTACTGCTGTGTAATCTGCTATAGTCCTAATTACAGCAAGACTTCATGGTGTTTGAAGAAAAATTACTCACCTTAGTAATTGCTTTTCTTCTCATGGAGTCTTGCTGTGATAGCTAACCCTCCCTCTACCCGCTCAGAACTCCTCCTTGGGTATGGGGTTGTAAATTAGTGCAAGCACTGTGTCATGCCTTTTCTTGCTTATTGGGTTTAGGAACTAGGTAATTCTGTTGTTCGTTGAGTGGTAGGTGGCCCCTCCCTGGACTTGAGTCTTTTGGAAGAGGGGGTCTGTTAATGCTTCTTTTCAGTAATGCTAACAATATTTAATAATTTTGTTGCTATTCTGTGATTGTTGTGTGTTTTGTAGTTCTACTACTGGTAGGTAGCCAATGGCTAGTGTAGGGTTTTTCCACAGAGACTTGCTATATTAGTTTAGCTTCATAAGAATCTGGCAGTTTGACTTCAAACTGCACAGATAGAAACTTTGAACAGCGCCCTCGCATGCGAACTCCAGACTTCTCTGGAGTTAACCTTTCCTCTCCGGGCAGTTCAGGCTGAGGCTGACTGCTATAGTCCTAATACAGCAAGACTCCATGAGAAGAAAAGCAATTACTAAGGTGAGTAATTTTTTCTTCCAGGTCCCCTTCCAGGGCTTCAGAGTCACGCAGCTCCGGTTCTAGGTCCGACCGCTCTCCCTCCAGGGCCAGCTCTCAGCCTCCCCCGGCTGCAGTAAGGAAGCCTTCTTCTCAGGCCAAGTCCACCAGGCCATCCTCGTCTTCATCCTCCAGGGCCTTGGCGAAGTTCGGGGAGCGCCACCATCATCATCACAAGTCGGGTTCCCGCCTTTCGGTACCCGACGTCGGGTCTTCTTCTGTGCCTCCTCGCAAGACGCTGGAGCTCACGCCCTTAAAGAGACCTGTGGACCCGACGCCGGCGCGACCGTGCGTCGGCCCGCATCATACCTCCTGGAGCCGCGTGACCAGATGACCGTCGCCGGCCAAACCAACACTTCAGCCCGGGCGCCCGGTAGGGGACCAACGTCCGCTCCTCCTGAAGAGGCCTGGCGCCTCCGACCGGCGTCGGTCAGGAGACTTTGACTGAGGAGGACTTACGCAGCCCGAGGACCAGGCAGGTGACCCGGTTTTTCGAAACTCCCAATGATTCCTCGCCGTTACCAGAGCCCCCTGTGGAGCCGACGCTGGGACCCGATGACCGCCCACCGGCGCCCGGGCCGTCGTCGGGCCTTTCCTTAGTGGAAGTGAAGGACCTCTTCACTTACTGGTGGGACACCATAAAGAAGGACATGGTTCCCACTGTTCCTCCTCCTCCTCCTCCTCCTCCGGTTCCTGCACCCCCTTCGCCATCGGGGTCGGCAGGCCGTTTACTTCCTCCCCGGGAGCCTAGATCCTCTCCCAGGGGGAGACCAGAAAAACAGAGACCTCCGTCGAAATCTTCTTCTGGGTCACCCAGCCCCAAGAGATCCAGGAGACACCGACGTTCGCCTTCGACGGAGGACACGGGATCAGACTACTCTTCCTCTAGATCCCCATCTCACTCTCCATCCCTTCTCCGGGCCCACGTGAGATGCCGAAATCTCCTCCGGACGATCCTTCGTTCCTGGATATTATGAGACATATACAAGAGAACATGGGATGGGATGCAGAAGAGCTAGACCCCGAAAGGATATGCCTCGCCAAATATCTTCGGCAGAAGGACCCCAAGCCTGTGGTGGTACCACCCTTGGTGGACACTTTTGTGGACATCACCAAGGCAGCGTGGAAGCATCCACATTTGCTCCCGGTGATGCCGAAAAAAGCTGATCGCTTGTACAAGGCTCCTAAGGAAGACCAGTACTTGACGCAGCAGCCTCAGGCCGATTCTCTGGTCATCACAGCCTCACATGACTGGTCACAGAGGCCGCAACATTTGAGCACCCTGCCACCGGACTCAGAGTCCAAGCAGTTGGACGCGTTGGGTAGGCGCACGTATGCTTCCGCTACCTGCACCATCAGATCCTTGAACTATTTAACCCATATGGTTCAGTTCCAGAACGCTTTGTGGGAACAGGGTCTGGAAACGGCTGAAAAATTGCCTGAAGGTGAGCAGAAGGAGGAGATGCTTCAGCTCATCCGTACGGGTTCAGACGTGGGGACCCAAGTGCTACGAGCCACGTACGACTCCGCGGACTCATCGGCCCGAGCAGCAGCTTCTGGCGTATGCCTCCGGAGACACTCCTGGTTACGCGTCTCTGTTTTACCCCGGATGTCCAGAAGAATATTATGGACGCTCCTTTTGAGGGAGAAGTCTTGTTTGGTAATGCTTCGGAGAAGATCATTACCAGACTTCAAGAGGCCGGGAAGGCGGTAAGGTCGGTTCAGGCCATGTACCGACCCAAGCTTGGTTCCTTTCGTAGGAACCAAAGCCATTTTCATGGGCGGATGCAGAGGCAGCAGCCCCGCTCCGCTACACATCAGAGGGGCTCCGGCTTCCGTAGAGCCCAGGGGAAACAGCCCGCCAGCCGAGGTCAGCGTTCTCCTAAGCCGGCCCAGCCAGCGGGCCCATCTGCCGCCACAGCCTGACTCCTTTCCGGCCCCCGCCCCTCAGGATCAACGGGAAATCATGGTCGGGGGTCGCATTGCGAACTTCCTGCCGGGATGGCAGGCTATAACCACCGACAGGTGGGTTCTTCAGTTGGTCAGTCTAGGCCACTTTATAGAATTCACAGGAAAGCCACCCTCGAGGCCTCCTTTGCTCTCCCGGTATCCGGGTCAGCACAAAACTTTGATCTGGCAAGAAGTACTCGCGCTCCTGCGAAAGTGAGCGATAGAGTACGTCCCGGAGAACCAGAGAGGACAAGGATATTATTCCCACTTCTTCCTGGTTCCAAAGAAAACAGGGGACCTCCGTCCAATTCTGGACCTCAGCGACCTCAACGTGTCGGTCGCCTACAAGAGATTCCGCATGGTGACTCTTCCGGGTCTTATTCCCATGCTGAAACAGGACGCCTTTTTAGCGTCTCTAGACATGCAGGACGCATACCTGCATATCCCTATAGCTCAGGCACACAAGAGGTTCCTGCACTTCGAGTTTCTCGACCACCACTTTCAGTTCCGAGCTCTTCCATTCGGACTGTCATCCGCACCAAGGGTATTTACCAAGTGCATGGCAGTCATGGCAGCGTCTCTGAGGAGACAGGGCCATTATGTGTTCCCGTACCTGGACGACTGGCTTCTCATGGCCGCCTCCAGAGAGGCGTTGCTACATGCGGTTCAGAGCACCCAGGACCTGTTCCGATCTCTGGGCATCCTCATAAATTACAAGAAGTCTCTCCTGGTACCGTCACAGAAACTGCAGTTTATAGGTGCAGTTCTGGACACTGTTCAGGGAAGAGCTTTTCTTCCGGACGACAGAGCAGAGCGCATCAGATCCCTCATAAGGGATTTATCGTCGAACAAGATCGTACCTGCCAGGTCGGTCCTTCGCTTGCTTGGACACATGGCTGCGGCCATTCCTACTGTCCCTTTCGCAAGGCTCCACATGCGGGTAACTCAGTGGATGCTCAAAGTGCAATGAGACCAAAGGCAAGACCACTTGCAGCATCCGGTCAGGATTACGAATTCCGTGATTTGAGACTGGCAGTGGTGGCTAGTCCCAGGGTCGCTCTCCACGGGCGTCCCGTTCGTAGCACCGTCCCCGGAGGTAACCCTCACCACGGACGCCTCAGGTCTTGGGTGGGGGGCACACCTGGACGGGGTAAAGTCCCAGGCTACGTGGACCCCGATGGAAGCTCATCTACATATCAGTGTCCTAGAGATGAGGGCGGTTCTCTATGCCCTGCAGGCCTTTCAGTCAGTAATCCCACCGTGTACTCTTCTGCTTCAGACAGACAACATGGCAGTGATGTATTACCTCAACAAACAAGGAGGCGCACACTCTTACCCCCTTTACAGGGAGGCCATGAGGGTGTGGGATTGGTTAATCGGACACGGCACAAATCTGATCACTGTGCACGTTCCCGGGGTGGACAACACGATTGCAGACGGCCTGAGTCGATACCAGGCCAGAGTCCACGAGTGGGAACTTCTTCAAGAGGTAGCAGAGGATCTGTTTCTTCGATGGGGAATTCCAGAACTAGACTTGTTCGCATCCCCATCCAACGCAAAACTGCCCAATTTTTGCTCGCTAGATCCAGGGCCTGGTGTTTTCTGGCGAGACGCGTTATCCCTCTCCTGGGCGAACAGATTCCTCTACGCTTTCCTTCCCCGTTGATCCAGAAAGTTCTTCTCAAACTGCGAAGGGAGCACACACTCATGATCCTGGTGGCCCTGTTCTGGCCCAGACAGATCTGGTTCCCTTTGTTGGTGCAACTATCTCGGGAACCCCCGCTCCCGTTGCCGCTCAGCTCACACCTCCTGTCTCAGGAGAAAGGTTCACTTGTCCATCTGGACTTACGTTCACTGAACCTGCATGCTTGGCTCCTAGAGACATAGCCATCTTGCATCACGGGGTCTCACAAGAGGTTGCAGAGGTTCTTTCTGCAGCCAGAAAGCCGGCAACGCATGCGACGTACGCTCATGAAATGGCGCCGTTTTTGTTTATGGTCGCGAGCATGCGATTTTTCCCTTTAGGTTGTCCTGTGGGAGTAGTATTGGATTATCTGCTCTCCCTCTTTCATTCGGGTCTAGCCTACTCCTCTATTAAGGTGCACCTCTGTGCCATTTCTGCCTATCACCTCCCGGTGGGACATCGTACAGTGGCTCAATTGGACGCCTCTCGGAAATGTCTTAGGGGAGTGTTACACCTTAGGCCTCCTATTAGGGACTCTGTGCCTCCATGGGATCTGCTCTTTGTCCTGGAACAGCTCACGCTCCCCCCCTTTGAACCTGCCGCGGATTGTGAGCTTCGTTTTCTGTCATGGAAAACGTTATTTTTAGTTGCTGTTACTTCAGCGAGAAGAATATCTGAACTTCACGCTCTCACGTGCAAAGAGCCTTATTTAGTTTTCCACCGGGACAGAGTATCCCTGAGGACGAACCCTAAATTTTTGCCTAAGGTGGTCTCTTCACTCACTCTGAACCAGGATATTGACCTTCCGGTCTACTTCCCGAGTTACTCTAATAGAGGAGAGGCTCTGCTTCACACCCTGGATGTTCACCGCAGCCTGAGGTATTACCTCAACAGAACTAAATCTTTTCGTAGTTCTGAGCAGCTTTTTGTTTCCTTCTCTGAGAGAATGATGGGCCAATCCATATCCAAACAGTCCCTATCTCGCTGGCTTGTCCAGTGTATTTCTTACTGTTATGATATAAAACAAAAGCCCTTCCCGGGCACAGTCCAGGGTCATTCTACTAGGGGTGTGGCCACCTCCTTTGCAGCACTCAAAAACGTTTCCACCTCTGCTATATGTGCTGCAGCCACTTGGAGTTCTGTGCATACCTTTTTCAGGCATTATAGCCTGGACATCGCCTCTTGGCGAAGGGCTGGTTTTGGCCTGGCGGTGCTACAGGGTCTCCTGTCCTAGGTTCAGGACCTGGAATGTACTTCCTATTTTCCTCCTCCCGGAATTTCTGGCAGCGTTACTGCTTGGGAATCAGTCCTAATGGTGTAACCTGCTGCAAGAGCTGTGTCTCGAAGTAAGATAGTACAGTTACGTAAGAACTTACCGTAACAGTAGATCTTCGAGAACAGCTCTTGCAGCAGGTACCTTCCCGCCCACCTTCCCCCTTGGAGGAGGCATGGCTTTGCCTTTTCTTATAGGGAATTTCCTCCCTTATTTTCTTCTGACGGTGGATCCTCGGTCTCCCACTCTGATGTCATCCTGCAGCCGGGAGTCTCCGGCGGGAGAACTGGGGAATCTGGCGGGACCGCCCCCTTATGTACCACGCCTGATGTCGGAGGCGGGACCAACGCCGGGGGCGGTCACCGCTGAAGATGGCTAGCTAGAATTTTTCCGTGGGGTCCTGACTCCTGCCGGCTTTGGTCCTAATGGTGTAACCTGCTGCAAGAGCTGTTCTCGAAGACCTACTGTTACGGTAAGTTCTTACGTAACTGTACTTTCCCCAAAATCTGCTGATTTACCCACAGTCCTGGATTATATGGTCCACTTAAATACCTTGGGGCTGAGACCAGCTACCCTAAAAGTGCATCTGGCAGCTGTGTCTGCTTTTATTTCAGCAGGTAAGCCTTCTTCTCTTTCAGCTCACCCTGTATTCTCAAAAATTTTTCAAGGGATTGCTTCACACCAACCCTCCATTCAGGGACCCTGCCCCCGCCTGGGATCTTAATGTTTGCATTGCTCAGCTTATGCAACCCCGCTTTGAGCCTTTGTCTTCAACAGAGCTTAAGTACTTAACTTGGAAGACTGTGTTTCTGGTAGCCATCACTTCTGCCAGACACATAAGTGAATTACAAGCTTTGTCATTGGAGCCTGATTTTATCTCCTTTCATAGAGATAACATGGTCCTCAGGACTAACAGGAAGTTCTTGCCTAAGGTGGTGTCAGATTTCCGCCTTAATCAATTTCTCTTCGTGTACTTCACTGACCATTCCTCCTCTGGCGAGAGGAGGCTGCACAGCTTAGATGTGAAGAGAGCCCTTAGTTACTACATAGGGCGTACCAAGGGTCACAGGTTTGACTCCCTCCAACTGTTCCTCACTTATGGTGAGGTTGGTAAAGGGAAACCTGTCACTAAAAGATCCATTGCCAGGTGGATTGTCTCTTGTATCCAATTTTGCTATGAAAAACTGAGTAAGGTTCCTCCCTCAGGCCTGAGGGCTCACTCTACCAGAGGTACAGCTGCTTCTCTGGCTGCTGCCAGGGACATCCATATTCTAGAGATATGTCAAGCAGCTACCTGGAAAACAGTTCACACATTTCCAAGCATTACTCCCGGACATCCAGGCTAGGAGTGATGCTTCGTTTAACACAAGCTGTGCTTCAGAGCCTATTTCTAAGTAGGTTCTGTCCCTCCTCCATAGAGGTACTGCTTGGTAGTCTGCATTTGTCAGAATATAGCAAGACTTCATGTTGTTTGAAGAAAGATTACTCATCTTAGTAATGTTGTTTCTTCTAATGAGTCTTGCTATATTCTGACTCACCCCCCGCCTGCCCCTCTCAGAACCTCTGTTTTTGGGATGTGGGTGGGCAGTGCAGTGTTGGCACTTAGTAGGTGCCCACCTTGTTGTTTTTCACCCCTTCTTTCTTGGGGTGACTTGGTGTTGTGTTTTTCATTGTTTGGGTCTCCTGACTTGAGTCTTTGTTTTGCGACCAAAACATGTGTTCTTTTGTTTAGTAGCCAGTTGGCTAGTGTAGGTTTACAGCTTCCACACAGGACCTCAGTGAATTTAGCTTGTAAAGATGTGACGGGTTGAGTTTGAAGAACAACAGACAGAGTTTCAACCAAGCTCGAGCTCAGCGTTCCATGCCTGGCGTGGAAAGTTAACTTTCACCTCCGGAGCAGTTCAAAGGTTAGTACTCACTGCATATGTCAGAATATAGCAAGACTCCATTAGAAGAAACAACATTACTAAGGTGAGTAATTTTTTCTTGTGTGCCACCAGCCACTAAAGGCACTAGCTTTATTTTTTGTAAGGGGCAACAGCTGTGTAGTTGCATTTTTACTTAACAGAAAATAAACTTAGAGCCACGTGTGTCGTTTTGGTCTGCCACTGAGGACCCTTACATTCTTTCTGTTCTGCCAGGCCTAAAGTAGGCATCTTGCTGTACCGTATGAAATATTAAGTTGGACCCACAAAATAATAAACGAGCAGGTTTATTCATAATTTGTAGACCTTGGCGGATAACTTGAGGTTCAGGAACAGACTGATTAATGGTGTTTCTTGCCCCTACTAAGCACAAATTAGCATACAAATTATAATAATGAGCCTAACTTGCTTAATCTGGTTCAATTTCAGTTGCTTACCATCTGTATCCCCCCCTACCCCCGGTCACCCCTGAAAAAGGGACTTCTAGGCCCAGTGGGCTTACCGGGTCAACAAAATTCAATAAATAAATAACTTGCTACAGTTGTCTTGTGTTCTTAAAGGGGCGGCAGCTAGATTAGCCCAATACTTCAGATGTACTCCACACTTGTGTGCCACTAGCCAGTGAAGGTGTTGGCTTTGTTTTTTTTCTGTAAGGTGCAGCAGTTGTGTATCTGTATTTTTACTTAACCCAAAAAAGAAAACAAAAATCTTTAAGAACTTTGTGTGCCACTAGCCACTGAAGGTTTTTTTTTTTTTTTTGTAAGGGGCAGCAGTTCAGTAGCTGTATTTTTACTTAACCCAAAAAACGCACACACAAAAAAACTTTAATGGCCTTGTGTGCCACTAGCCAATGAAGGAGTCTGCCTTATTTTTTGTAGAGGTAGTTGTGTAGCTGTATTTTAACTTATAAGGGCCTTGTGTGCCACTAGCCAGTGGAGGCATCAGCTTTATGTTTTGTGTAGGGGCAGCAGTATTTTTTACTTAAAAAAAAAAAAAGGGGAAAAAAAACTTTAAGGGCCTAATGTGCCACTAGCCAGTGAAGGTGTCAGCTTTATTTTTTGTAAGCAGTTGTGTAGTTGTATTTTTAGTTACAAAAAAAATAAATGGGGAGAACAGTATAGGGCCTAACTGTTGTGTGCCAGCATTGCTAGTGAAGGCAGATTTCTGTTTATATCCTGTCTCCACCACTGTGTAGCTCTCTAAGTTGGGCCGCAACCAGCAGTACCAAGCTCCGATCTGTTGGCGTGTCATAAACAACAAACTTGGAGAAAACTGCTTTATTGCAGTAGAGTACAGTGTAGAAACTATTGAGCTTTGGTTTCAAATTATCTCAGAAATGGAAACATCCTGCTGATCAAGATGCTACACCCGAGATCACAATGTCAGCTGGACCAGATATTGTTGTCCAAGAGACTCTCAGCACCCCCTGTAATAAAGATAAAAAAACACCTTGAAGCACAGACCAACTGATTTTTTACAATGACTGGCTTAAATACCAGTTGGCTACAGTATAAAGAAAACAGTGGCATGATTGAAGCACTTTGCATACAACACAAACAGATGCCCCAATCAGGAACAGTTTGGATAATGACTGGGTGCAAAACATTCAGAGAAGATGCTATAACAAGGCATCAGAACAGTTCTGTTCATGTCATTGCTTCAGGGCTGGAAGCTAATAGCAGGATTTCAACTGATAAAGATGGCATGGAGCAAGAAATGCAGCAGGTCAGGGCCCTGGAACAAGCAGCTTTTGTTGCATCCCTTCATGTACTGGCTAATAAAAAATTAGCTGCCTCCCAATGAAATATGGCTCGCTGCTGGATCTCGCCAAATCATAGGGATGCAAAATACCTGGACAACATACAGAGTGCTGATGCTGTTAAATATTGTTCTGATCAAACAATCGGAGAAATGGTCCTCTCACTAGTGAGGTGGTGAGATCAATTCTTTTAGATTTAAAGTCTGCAAAATTCTTTTCTTGTCTGGTGGGCCGAAACAACCGACATGAAGCAGCTTGTTTTATATGGCATGTACTGCAAAGAAGGGAAAGCCAGAGTTTCTTTCCTGGGAGTTAAGGAACTATTTGATGGAAAGACAGATACTGTTAAAAATAAAGGGCTGGCGTTCTCTGAAAACAATGGAATCTTGGTTGATCACCTTGCAGGGCTGGGCAGTGATGGAGCAGCTGTTATGCTGAGCAGGAAAAATGTAGTAGCCACAAAATTAAGAAATCAGCCCCATACTTGTCAAAAATCACTGTATGACTCCTCGGGAGGCCTTGGCTGTAAAGGCAGCAGCAAGTGAAGTGAATGCCTTTAAAAAGTTTAATCAAACTTGTGATCATTTATATAGATACTATGAAAACGTACCGGGTCATCATGTCGCATGGCATTACAGCGAACCCAGACTTGTGCACACCCCAAGTTGGACCCAGAGTTGAGAATCTATAGTGGGGGTGTGTGAGGGGCGGAGCCCCCCACAGAACAAAGATATATGCCTCACGGCATCAATCGCGCAGTGTGATTGTGCCATGTGGCATTATGTCGTGCGACATAATGACCCTGTGCTCTATGAAAATTCTGCTGTTTGCATGGCTGCCCTTCAAGAAATTCAGCAGGCAATGGAAACCCCTGTTTTAAAGTCAAAACCAGTAAAAGGTGTTGGGTGGCTGTCCATTGATGCAGCTTGTGACACACTAAGGAAGATTCTTCCCTCAGTCATTACACCCTTGCATAGAGAAGCCTCCGACAGGAACGATCCTTAAGCTGTCGGCCTACTAAGAATGGTAGGAAAGTTTTTTTTTTTTTTTTTCTATTCTCTGCATGATGTGTGACATACTTCCACACCTCAGCATTTTATCTAAATGCTTTCAAACCTCAGCATTGAATTTTAGGGGTATAAACAAGCACAATAATTCAACTATAGAGATTTTAGGGCACAACTGCTCATACCTGGTCAGTAGTTCTCCTCCATATCTACTGAACTAATACTCCTGAATGATAGTGGGCTCAACATGCCATTTACAGAAACCTAGCTGAATAGCTTCAGAACCTCTGTGCACGGGTTGTTTATAAGGGCCCTGATTGCTCAACCTGAGCAAAGGTTTGCAAGCACAGAACTTATGGATGCTTTCAGTATCTTTCTCTTTCCTCCAGCCTTATCCCCCACCTCTCTTCCCTTCCCCACTTCCTTCTACTTACAACCCTCCTACACCACCTTCCCCCTTTACTCCTGTCCCACACCACCTCTAGCTACTTTGACAGCGCCAGTCTGGCTGCTTACCTTTCCCCCATCATCCCCAAAGCTTAACACGGACCTATTATTGACATGTCTCACTATTCCCAGTGTATCCCTACCCTGCAACTTGAGGTAATGTCATTTACTTTACTTTTAAGATGTACCTGAAACTAGCAGGTCTTGTACCCCATGTGCCATTTTCATGATGTTCATGATGCCTGCCATGTTTTTCTTTTTCACTGTTATCTTAATTTGTACTTATTGTATTGCTTTGTTTTGTCCCTGACTTGGAACCTTTGAAAATGAGTCTTTGACTCAAAGGTATTAATCCCAGTCGAAATAAATAAATAAAATCTTTGACTCCAGCATATTGGGTAGTGATATTAAGGAGCTGGAAGGCTATGGTTGGGACAGTCTTGACATTATTCTGGCTCATTATGCTACTGTTGTGGGTCCATGCTTCTAGGCTGGAATGGGCTTCTCTGCACAGTCTCATGTACACTGAAAAGGTGGCCTTTGAGACTGTTTCAGATGTCCTACACTGTCTAACTGCTAAATATGTAGACCTGCATCCAAACAGATTTACTTTCGCAGAACTGGTTAAGATGAAACCAATGTCAACTGCAGAGTGTGAGGGGATTCTCTGCACTAAATCGAACAAAGACCCAGGAAAGAAATAGATTAGGTGCCAAATGCACTCATGATTGTCACCATTGAGAGTCCTGGGGTTGACAATTTCCCTTACTTGGGAGCAGCTGCTCACTGGGCAGGACTGCAAAACCATAAATTAGATCTTGGCTTTGTATGCACTAGTAAAGAGTACGATGTATAATTCTACCCAGAATAATGTCATAATGATGAGGTGCTCAAGTATGTCACACATTATAGCACTTTATTTACTATATGAAGTCAAAGCCTCCCAATCAGTCACGTTATTATTTTTGGTCCATTTATGCATTCTGTACGTCCTGGGGCTGACGCTGCCCCTCCATGGAGGCTGCATCCCCATTTACCACTACTGTATATTTTCAGACAGTGGGGGACACTGGACATGTACCCTGACATGGTCGGAGACCATAATTGGGTGATCTGTGTACATTCCACCCTCCCGTACCAAACTCTAGGGACCATTAAGTAGTCCATGTATTACCAAGATCTGTAAGAGTTCAAAAAAAAAAGAACATTCTTTTGTTCTAAATTAGCCTTCTTCCAAACCTCTTATGAGATCAAGGTCAGTCATCCCCCTTGCCCATCTGGCCATTGCGAGTTCTGTTTGCCCCTCTTCCCTGTAACCCGTCAAAGTATGGGTCTAGTGCACAGCTGAAGTCACTGGCCAGCACTTGATGGGGAACTGTTCTCTTTGGAGAAGGGCCAGCAATGGATCATAACAAAAGGTCATGCATAGGCGGGGCATATACATTGCCTAACGTGACCTCCACACAGATAAGGCCCTGCACAAATACAGATGTTCCATTACACAAGTCTGCCACCACCCTTTCTTCTGTAAAGGCCAGGCTCCCATGCAGAATAATGGCTACTCCTCTTTATGGCCATTCAACAAGGCTGCATAGCAGTGTCATATTCACTCCCTGACCAACTTGAGGTGTTCCTGTTTGGTGAGGTGTGTTTCTTGTAACATAGCAATTCGAATGTTATGTTTTAGCACGTTCAGGATTCTTTTTCCCATTTTGCAGGAGAAGAAACACCCTGGATGTTCCAGGTGGCATTGTACGCTTCTAGTAGTGGTTCTAGAGGAAGGCTAAGCCCTACCAAGCACAGATCCAGGATCACCGTGTTGTCAAGTGTTCCTCCCTTGCTGTACACATGTTGCATATCTTAAAAGGTTGTAGTCTCCAGTCAGGCAAGAACTGTCTTCGTGTCATTACCATTTAAACAGTTTGCAAGAATATACAATGGCAACTTAAACCTTGGTCGGTGAGGCACTGGATGTATGGTTAGTTTTGTTCTATGTCTGTGTCTTGGTTTGAGAACACCTGCCCATTGCTCTCACCATACAACTGTGGACCCACATCTCCTGTACCAGTCATAGGCCGGCCCACCTCTTTTTTTTTGTTGAAAACACATTTCCCATTATTCAAAACAGGAGGAGGCCACTTGAAACACTGCTGGTGCCATGACATAAAGTCAATGCAAGCAAAACAAGAAGTCTGACCACTCGATGTACGACACAATAACTGACCTCACAAGTACTAGGTCACATTAAAACGTATATTTATTTAAATGATACAAATGAAAAACAGCACCGTCTCACAGCCACCAATGTTTCATGTTGTACTGATGCCTTGACAAAGCATCAGTATGACATGAAATGGTGGCCAGAAGTTTTGAAGTTTCAAGTTTTGTTTAAGCCACAAAGAGTGAAATTGAGTGTTCTGGCATCTCTCACCAGCCTCTACAGTGTTCACATTTTCTTAAAATGTTCAACCTATTCAGTCAGGGAGGTGTGGGAGTGAACTCGGCTAAAGTATCACAGCCTTAATTGATATGCAGTCTCCCGTTGCCTACAGTCCCTGTTATTCAGTGTTCATGTGTCTTTCTTGGCATCCCTTCAAGCCAGCTTTTTTCTGCACAGAATTGCATCGCCTTCTCAAGGTTGCAGAACATAAAAGACTAACCTTCCAGTTTGGTGGCTAGCATCACTGGGTATGCAAATTGAAGTTCGGTCACTTTTGCCCTCAGCTCATTCACGAGCAGTGCAAATGCCTTCCTCTTGAGCTGCATGAGGTGGGAGAAGTTCTGGAAAAAGAAGAGTTGTTTCTCTCATTTTTAAAGTGTCAGTTTTTTTAAATGTCTGCAGAAGTTTTTGCTTGTCAGGGAAGTGATGTGAGCGCAGCACAACCTGTCTCTGCAGGGTCTGCTCTTTGGACTTGGGACCATGGCAAAGTGCACTTTGTTCTTATTCTGTCCTTTGGACAATTTAGCTTAAGAATTTTAGGGATCCAGGCTTCCAAAAAGGGCACCATGTTTGGACCCTCTATATCGTCTGCTAAGTCTCTGATCAGAATATTACATCTCTGACTCCACTCAAGCAAGAATGACGTCATTTTCCTCAAGTTCCAGGTACTGAGCTGCTAGTAACTTAAGGAAAATTATGTAATTCTTGCTTGATTGGAGTCAGCACTCGCCCAAGGTTCCGCTAGTTGGTCAAAAAATGTCTGAGAGATTTTCTGTGAAACCATCAAATAGGAGAGTATTAAAATAGTATCTAAGCTTGACAAATGGCAATTTCTTCATTTCGCATGTAATAAGATCTTGTTGTCCTTATGTTAGGGAAAATGAGTAAAATTTGTAGTATGTTTATAATATAGCTGCAGTTGATCTTTAAGTAACGTTTGGTCTGAACTCAGCATCTTTTCTTTTTTCCTTTTCCAGAAGCGATTGTCAGTCATTTAAGAAGCATACCACCATAGTGTATGTGTAAAACCACAAGATAAATTAATTGAACCAGTACAAGTATTTTTCTTTCATTATTTTTACTCTGCTATTCTAATAAAGGAAGAACTCCAGAACCCTTTGAAGTGCATCTGTTCATCAATATTCACTTTGTAAATGTGAGGCTTGAATGAAATATTTATGAATTGAAAAATGCAGTAAGATAAAGAAAAATCTTTATAAGAATTGTTTTCCAAAGTAGTGAAGCATATCTTTATGAACACTTCCCACTGATCTGTTCTAAAGGTGATCCAGTGTTGGAGCAGTGTTTTGAGGATAAGCCAAAACCCAGCAGTTTTGACTCTAGTTGGGGTGGGGGCTCCAAAGTTTCTAGTATTTTTTTTTTAACTTGTTGGCACATCGACTGTGTAATGTTGTGTTTCTTTGTTTACAGGGATCTCACACAACTTGTGCAA
Source organism: Neoceratodus forsteri (assembly GCA_016271365.2). Lineage (NCBI taxonomy): Eukaryota > Metazoa > Chordata > Ceratodontiformes > Ceratodontidae > Neoceratodus > Neoceratodus forsteri. The sequence goes on from CM028129.1 coordinate 192,653,870, forward strand.
GTTGCGTGACTACGGCAGTTAGTGATGCTGAAGATCATAATCTTATACTGCACAAGAGTCAGTGCCATTTCCATCTCTTCATTGCTGCACAGGGACTTATGTGCACTGAGTGTTGCATTTCTTCTGTTGTTTTGAAAAAAATAGTTTTTGATTGAAAACCACTTTAAAATCATCAGCAAAATGTTCTTTATTATTATAATACTTAACCATTAACTGTAGATCTTCTTCAAGAGTATCTCCTTAGAGGCATAATACGTTGGACTATGTAAGCTGTGGGTATCTGAGCCTTGCTGGTACCATTTCTGTGATGGAACCACCCACGTTTTATGTTGGCTTGTGCATGCGCAGCCAGCATATTGTGGTAGTAGCAAATTTGGAGATGCAATCACTGTTAGGCGAATGCAGGACATGCATCAGTAGGTGCGTCCCTCATTCCCCAATAAGCCTGCATGCCAGCACCACACCATGCATACATAATGTGGTGAGCACATCTAACAAAAGGTCTGCTGCAGTGCGAGCAAAGCTCATCATATGCAGTGGACCTCCCGACGTGCTTTCCCTGGTGAGAAATGGATTACAAATGGTGGCACAATGCCAACTTCGGGGTGCCCAGTCCCCCTGTTGGCATGCCGTGACCCTATGTATGTGCCGACAGGGAGCCCATTCCCCATCGGCATAATGCACACGCCCCCATTTGTTATATGCAGAGTGGAGTGCCCAATCCTCCTTGGCTCTTGCCCCCCCCCCCCACTTTCATTGTGTGCCGACAGGTGCCCAATCCCCCATTGGCTACAGCATCCCCCCAAAACACTTAGGGTGGCACTTTGGGAGCCCACCCCAGCATGCCAAATCCACTGAAAAATAAAACCATCCCACAGTTTTTTTTTTTTTAACCCTGTGAAAGAAGAAAACGGTCCCTTGCGGTCTCCCTGCCCCCTCCCACAACCTGCGCCCACCCTGCTTCCCCATGCACCCCCTCACCCCATACTTGCCTCTGGAACCCAGCGTGACAATGTTCGGTGAACCAGGAACAGGTCTGCACTCTTCAAAGCCGACCACGAACTGAAGAAATGCCGGTAAGCTGTATAATGGCATAAATCATTTTTTTTCAACTTTGGTGCATATCTCAGGCATTGTTTGGAATTTTTGCACCAGATTTTCAACATGGGGTTATTGGGACTCCTCTTCATGAATTCAGTCACTGTCATGGCATTATTCAGTCCTGAAAGGTGATTTGCGGTCACTGCGATGGAATCACCTTCGGGACCGATAACAAACGACAGTGCCACTGTTCATGAGGGGCGCTCTCAAAAGCCTTATGTTGCAAATTTGGTCAAAAAATCCCAGAATTTGTAATATTTTCACTCCAGATTTTCAAAATTGGCATTTGTCCACACCTCCTGATGATCAGTACAGCTGTCATTTTACATATCCTGGCTGAAATGTGTTTTCGCGCATCCGGCGCAGAATAGCGTGGTCGCTGTGCAAAATCAGTTTTTGGGACAGTTTGAGGATATGATGGTGACTCTGTTCATAAGCAGAAGTCCTAAAATGCTTACGTTGAAAATTTAGTGCCGAAAGTCCATAAAATGACTGTGTTACAAGCGTGTGTTGCGCAGTTTCCAAGCACCCTTTAACTTCGCAAATTTGCAATATTGCCATGCCAGATTTTCAACACTGGCATTTTTTCACACCTCCTTATGAACAGTACAGTTGTCATTTTTCACATCTTGCCCAAAATGTGTTTCTGCACCTGTGGTGCACAATGGCGTGGTCGCTGTGGGAAATCAACTTTTGGAACAGATTAACAAAATCACAGTGCCACTGCTCATGAGGGGAGGTCCCAAAATGCCTATGTTAAAAATGTGGCTAACAAACTCCCAAAAATAATTGGGTTACGGACATGTGTTGCGCAGTTTCTATGCATGCTCTTGACTTCACCAATTTTTCATATTTTCACTCCAGATTTTCAATGTTGCAATTTTTTTGCACCTCCTCATGAACAATACAGTTGTCATTTTCCACATCCTGCCCAAAATGTGTTCTTGTCCCTGTGTCGCCAAATGGCATAGCTGCTGTGCAAAACCACCTTTCAGCTAACAAACTGATTGTGCTGCTTTTCATCAGGTGGGCTCACAAAAGGCCCGTGTTGAAAATTTGGAGTGAAAATACCAACACACGCCTACGGTGTTAGGGTTTCCAACTGTAACACCCCACCCTGTAGAGACTGACAGGCATCAGGGGTGTGACTTGGGATAATTGGCTGCAATGCTCATGCCATTCCACCCCGCCCTCACCCTGCAGCCAGTGACAGGCATTGTGGTGTACCTTGCACTGTTTGGCCACAAAGTTCACCCCATTCTCCTATACTGCACCCACCTCAGTGTATTTCCTTATGGAATGGGGTAAGTATAACTTCCAAAGCACACCACGACACTTGTCAGTGTCTACAGGGTAGGGTGAGGTACAATGGTATGAGCGTTATAGCTGACAACCCAAAGGCACACCCCAATGCCTGTCAGTCTCTACACGGTGGAGCTGGCTTCACATCAATACTTCACTGCCATTCCTATTATGCGTCTCTAACTCCAGCATTGCCAATGCCAGGGAGACAACATTCAGCACTGACAAATGCTTGTTTGCTTCTGTGCTTGTCCGCACACAGCATCACCTATATAGCGTGGATGGGCCATAACCACTTAAGTTCTTTTAAACCCGCTATCAAGAGAGTGAATGTTAAATTAATGGAAGTTTTTCTTCTCATTCTGGTCAATGGAGTTGTATTATTTTGTTAGTTGCTATTTTGGGAATTCAAACAGCATGAAGTCTTGCTATATTATGACATATGCAGTGAGTCCCAACCTTCGAACTGCTCCGGAGGTGAAAGAGTTAACTTTCCAGCCAGGCATGGAACTTTGAGCTCGAGCTCGGTTGAAAACTCTGTCTGTTGTTCTTCAAACTCAAACTGTCAGATTCTTTACTCCGCCTCACTGAACAGTCGCTCCGGAGATTTCTCCTTCTGCTTGGTTCATTTTGTCGGTTAAAGTATTAATTTTTAATTTTTTTAACCGAATTTAGACCGCAACCGGTCGGTTCAAGCTCTGTCTGTGGTATTTGTAAGTACTAGATAGGTTTTACATTTACTTTCTGTGTGGAACTTGTAAACGGTTTTATCGGTTTGGTTTGAACTGATCAGGTTGTTTTAAATACATTTATCTGTCTTTTAGAGTGCGGTTCCCGGTTCTTATCGGTTCTAAAAAAAACAGATTTCATTAAGTTTTTTTCAACGACCCGTGACACAGTTGGGAACCGATAAGAGAGTCTTGCTTGGCGGATTGCCATAAACGGGCAAGTTTTTGGTTAGGCTGGCACTATGTCTGAGAAACCCAAAAGAAAAAAATAGGCCCACTGGGTTTCAACACTGCAGTGTCTGTGGGGAAGTCTTTGCTAAGGCCGACCCCCACACCACCTGTGTTTCAAACAACATGAAGTCTTGCTATATTATAGACATTAGCAGTTTGATCCAGCTCTAGAACTGCCCTGCAGTGAAATGGTTAAAACCATTCCAAAATAGAATTTTGGCACGAGAGCAGCTCTATCTGTGTCATTTCAAACTTGAACTGTCAGATTCTTTACTCCGCCTCAGTGAACAGTCGCTCCGGAGATTTCTCCTTCTGCTCGGTTCATTTCTCGGTTTAAAAAGTGTTTTCTCGGTTGGATTTAACCGAGAATAGTTTTATTTTAACCGCAAAACCGTTTGGTTCAAGCTCTATCTGTGGTAACCGTAAGTAAATGAAGGTTTTGTCTGTGTGAATTTGTAAGTTATCGGTTCGTTTTGAACCGATCAGTGGGTTTAAAACTCATTTAAAACTAAAAGTTACTATTTTAGAGTGCGGTTCCGGTTCTTATCGGTTCTAAAAAACGGATTTATTACGTTTTTCCAATACCGTGAACACGGTTAGGAACCGATAAGGGTGTCTTGCTTGGCACTGCCGCTAAAGGGCAAGTTTTTGGTTAGACTGGCATTATGTCTGAGAAACCCAAAAGAAAACCAGGCCCATTGTGTTTCAACACTGTGGATGTTTGTGGGGAAGTCTTTGCTAAGGCTGACCCACACAATTACATGTGTTATTGTCTGGGGTTTGACCACCTCCAGTCAGACTGCCAGGTATGTGAAGAATTTCCTGCAGCCACCCTGGAAAAAGATTGGGCAGGCTCAGGGACGAGAGGCCAAAGTCCGCTGACCCGGATGGCCAGCCGGTTCAGTGCCATCCAACCAGAGGGAGTGCCCTCTGACCAGGGCCAGACTTCCTCAGGCAAAAGAAAAGCTGGTTCTGAGGAACCAATTCCAGTAAAGAAAACAAGAAAATCAGCAGGTCTGGAGTCCAAAATTCCTTCTCCGACTGCTGCAGAGATGGCAAAAGCCATACAAATTGTCCAGTCACTGTCTCAGGGTCTGTCCGAACCACCACTATCTGGTAAAGGTCGTTCGTCCGTCCCAGTGGTTCAGGATTATGATATTGAGGAATTTTATGAACCAGAGGAGGGGAGGAGGATTATGAACAGTATGAATGTGGCTGGGAAGGTCTGGGTGTGCCCATTGAACCGGACATCTCCCCAGACAGACCTTTAGAATCTCCCATGCTGTCTGAGTCCCCATCTCATTTTATGTTTTATAAAAGTTGCTGAAACCCTCCAGCTTCCTTTAGAAGAGGCTGTGGATGAGCAAGAGGAGCCTGATTTTGTAGAAATGATGGATATTCCAGAGTCTAGGAGATTGTCTATTCCTTTACATAAGTCTTTTAGAAACAAACAATTAAAATTTTAAAGCTCTAATTCTGTGCCTCCTTTAGATAAAAAGATGGACAGAAGGTATACATTGTCAGGCCCTGATACAGAATTCCTTTCTCAGCAATGCAGTCATGTTAGGTAGTTCAGGCTGCTGCCTGTGATAAAGCTAATATTCCTTGGCTTCACATCCTCCTGACAAGGATTCCAGGAAGATTGATGCCATGGCAAAAAACATATATGGCAGCCTCTCTGGGACTCAGGCAAGCAAATTATATGGCTTATGTAGCTAGGTATCAGAAATCTAGATGGGATACTGTTATACAATTGGCCAAGCAGGCCCATGGCCAGCTGGCTAGTGAACTAGAACAGATGGCTGCTGATGGCATTGAAGCCTCTAAGGTTCAGTTTCATGCTGCTGTGGATGTTAATGATGTTTCCTCTAGGGTCATGGCCACATCTGTAGCTTTCTGTAGGTTGGCCTGGCTCAGGTGTACTAGTTTGTCACAGGATACCCAGACTAAGGCTATGGATTTTCCTGTGGTGGGAAATTCTCTGTTTGGAGAGCAGACAGAGAACTACATGAAGAAGATGGATGAATATGGGACTACTTACAAGAGTGCAAGAGCAAGGAGCGGCAAGCCACTCCCTCAAAGGCATGCCCCTTAGGGGTAGGGGTAGGCCTTTTCACAGGCCTTTCTACCAGACTCAGGCCTCCTCTGCCTATGCTTAGAGGGCTTCTTCAGAGGCAGGACGAGGTGGGCAGACCTGCTCCCCCCCCAGCCTAAAGCTCCTGAAACAGGCACCTGATGGGGTGCCCAGGGCCATTCTCCTGTACCAGTGGGGGCAGGCTGGCTCACTCAGTCAGAATTGGGCTTCTTTAACCTCAGACAAGTGGGTTCTGGAAGTAGTAAGCAGGGTCTGGTTCTCAGCTTCAAAAAGTTTCCCAAGTTGAGAAGCAGACTTTTCTACACTGCAAGTGCTTCAGAGACCCTCGCTCTGGAAACAGAGGTCTCATCCCTGTTAGCTCTCAGAGCAGTAGAAAGGGTTCCTCCCCTGCATCAGGGCAGGGGTCTGTATTCCAGATACTTCCTTACCCCAAAAAAGACAGGAGAGTGGCATCCCATTTTAGATCTCAGATATCTGAACAAGCATCTTTTGAAACTAAAGTTCAAAATGGTAACTCTGGCAATGATTTTACCTTCCCTAAGGCCAGGGGACTGGCTAGCCTCCCTGGACCTCAAGGATGCCTATTTCCATGTCCTAATCAGAAGATCCCATCGAAAGTACCTCAGATTGAACTCCCTCAGGTCATTACCAGTTCAGAGCAATGCCTTGGCCTTACCTCTGCTCCAAGGGTATTCACAAAGTGTCTAGCAGTGGCAGTGGCCCACTTAAGGAGGCAGAGGATTGCTGTTTTTCCCTATCTAGACGACTGGCTCATTGTAGGCCAGTCCCCAGAACAGGTAAAATCTCACCTGCAGGTCACCCAGCAGCTTCTCACCTCCCTGGGTTTTCTGCTAAACCTACCAAAGTCGGTTCTGGAACCTGTCCAGGTACTCACCTTTATAGGGGCAGAATTGGACACAAAGCTAATGAGCCTTTCTTCCATGAGAAAGGGTAAGGAATTTAGTAGCTCTGGCTCTTCCTTCACTGCAGGTCCTCGACCAGCAAGACACTTTCTGCAGCTCCTGGGGCACATGGCTGCATCCACAGCTGTTGTGCAGGGAGCCAGATTTCAGATGAGAGACATTCAGTTTCACTTGAGAACCTTTGGTCTCAGAGAAGAGACCCCTTTCCAAGTTGGTCCCAGTGACTGAACCTTGATCCTAGCTCTCCAGTGGTGGCAGGATCAGAGCAATTTAGAGCGGGGTCCCTTCATTTCCCTTCTCACGACTTGACTCTCACTACAGATGCTTCCCTTCTGGGTTGGGGAGCCCACATGGGCGACCTTTCCACTCAGGGAGTTTGTCCCCCAGGAATCTCTGCTCCACATCAATTTGCTGGAACTCAGAGCTGTCTTTTTAGCTCTTCAAACTTTTTCTGCATCTGTCCACGACAAGGTGATACAAGTCAGAACAGACAACACCACAACAATGTGGTACATCAACAAACGGGCACTCGGTCTTCGGCCTTGTGCACCGAGGCAATGAAGTTGTGGTCTCTAGCCTATTCCCTGAACACTTCCCTCATAGCAGTTCATCTTCCAGGGAAGGACAATGTCCTAGCGGATGCCCTCAGCAGGATTTCCCAGGGCCATCACGAAATGGTCTCGGATCCTCAAGTGCTGGGGATAGTTTTTGCCAGGTGGGGCATCCCTCAGATAGATCTTTTTGCAGCCCCAGACAATCACAAACTTCTCTGTTCTGTTGCAGGCCTCCAGTGCTGGGCTCAGTTCCCTGGATGCCCTTCTTCTAGATTGGGAGGAAGTTCCTCTATGCTTCCCCTTTCCTCTCTATTCAAAGTACTAGTCAAATCAGATCTCAGCCTTGCAGGGTGATTCTGATTGCCCGGATTGGGCCAGGCAGCCTGGTACCCACTCCTTCTGTCTCTGACAGTCCATCTTCCCTGTGCCTCCCCAGGAATCACAATCTGTTGACTTGTGCCCAGGAAGGGTTTGGTATCGGACCTCAAATCCCTCAACCTCAAGGCCTGGCTCTTGAGGAGTTAGAGTTGCTGATTTACACCTCTCTCAGGGTGTTCTTGAGATCCTAAAGGCTTCAGAAAGCCTTCCACTAGGGCTACTTATAGTTCTAAATGGAAAAGGTTTTCCATTTGGTGTGCTGGGAAAATATTTCCCAGAATCTGCTGAATTGCCCATTTTGTTAGATTACATGGTACATCTTAATTCCTTGGGTCTCAGACCAGCTACCCTGAGAGTTCATTTGGCAGCTGTGTCTGCTTTTGTGTCACAGGAAAGTCATCCTCTTTCCTCTCATCCTGTGTTTTCCAAGTTTTTAAGGATTACTCCATACTAATCCTCCCTTTCGAGAACCGGCCCTGCTTGGGACCTTAATGTTTGCATTGCCCAGTTAATGCAACCCTTTGAACCTCTGTCTTCTGCAGAGCTTAAGTACCTAACTTGGAAAACTGTTTTTCTAGGGCTATCACTTGCCAGGCGCATAAGTGAATTGCAAGCCTTGTCAGTGGAGACTGACTTTATTTCTTTCATGAGGATAAGGTAGTCCTTGGGACTAATAGGAAGTTTTGCCTAAGGTGGTTTCAGATTTCCATCTTAATCAATCTCCCACGTATTTTTCACTGATCACCCTCTTCGGTGAGAGGAGGTTGCACAGCCTGGATGTTAAGAGAGCTCTTAGTTATTATATAGAGTGTACCAAAGGTCACAGGTTGAATCCCTCCAACTTTTCCTTACCTATGGTGAAGTTGGGAAAGGCAAACCTGCCACTAAGAGATCAATTGCCAGGTGGATTGTCTTTTGTATCCAATTTTGTTATCAGAAAGTGGGCAGAGCCCCCGTTTGAGGGCTCATTCTACGGGGTACAGCTGCGTCTCTAGCTGCTGCCAGAGATATCCCTTTATTAGAGATTTGCCAGGCTGTTACTTGGAAAAACGGTACACACTTTACCAAGCATTACTCCCTGGATGTCCAGGCCAGGAGAGATGCTCGGTTTGGCACAGCTGTTCTTCAGAGCCTATTCCTAAGTAGGTTCTGCCCTCCTCCATGGAGGTACTGCTGTGTATTCTCGTAATACTATAATATAGCAAGACTTCATGTTGTTTGAAGAAAAAATTACTCACCTTAGTAATGTTGTTTCTTCTAATGGAGTCTTGCTATATTATAGACCTCCCCAACCTGCCCCTCTCAGAACTCCTACCAGGGGTGCTGGCAACTTAGTGTGGGCACTACTTATGTCCTGTTAGCATTTTGTCCCCTTGGGACTTTGGGGGTGTATGTAGCAGGTGTGTGTTTTATTATACTTATGTTCCATTTCATATTATTAGAATGGTGTTAGTATTTCTGGTCCCCTGACTTGAGTTTTGGGTGTTGGGACCATCAATGGTTGTTATTATTTAGGTAGCCATTTGGCTAGTGTAGGTTACAGCTTCCACACACCTTAGTGAGTTTGGCTCGTAAAGATCTGACAGTTCAAGTTTGAAATGACACAGATAGAGCTGCTCGTGCCAAAATTCTATTTTGGAATGGTTTTAACCATTTCACTCTGGGGCAGTTCTAGAGCTGGATCAAACTGCTAATGTCTATAATATAGCAAGACTCCATTAGAAGAAACAACATTACTAAGGTGAGTAATTTTTCTTATTGTCTGGGGTTTGACCACCTCAATGCAGACTGCCAGATTTGTAAAATGTTCCTGCACACCCTGGAGAAAAGAGTTGGCTCAGGAGGAGGACAAAAGTCCGCTGAACCGATAGCCCAGCCGCTTGGTTGAAACTAAACCGGAGGGAGTGCCCTCTGACCAGGGCGAGACTTCTTCGGGCAAAAGGAGAGCTGACTCGGAGGAGTCGGTTCCAGCAAAAAGGACTAGAAAATCAGCTGGTGTGGAGCCAAAACTTCCCTCTCCAACTGCTGAAGAAATTGCCAAAGCGATTAAAATTGTCCAGTCGCTTTCCCCGGTTCCGACCGAACCGGCACCATCAGGTAAGTGTACGGTTCGGTTGGTTCCACCGGTTCAAGAGTATGATTTAGAGGAATTTTATGAACTGGAGGAGGGGGAAGAGGAGTATGAGGAGATGAATGTGGATTTGAAAGTCTGGATGTGCCCATTGAACGGACATCTCCCCAGACAGACCTTCAAGATGTCTCCCCTAGGCTTCTGAGTCCCTTCTCATTTTATGTTTTATAAAAAGTGGCTGAAACCCTCCAGCCCCTATGGAGGAAGCTGTGGATGATCAAGAAGAGCCTGACTATGTAGAAATGATGGATATCCCAGAGTCTAGGAGACTATCTATTCCTTTGCATAAATCTTTTGGGAAACAGATAGTAAAAATTCTAAAAACTCCTCACACTATACCTCCTGTGGATAAAAGAATGGACAAGAGTTCCTTACACAACAATGCAGCCATATTGGGGTAGTGCAGGCTGCAGCCTGTGACAAGACAAATATTCCCTTGGCCTCACACACCCCTGACAAGGACTCCAGGAGGATTGATGCCATGGCAAAGAAACAGTACATGGCAGCATCCTTGGGACTCGGACAGGCAAATTATATGACTTATGTTGCTAGATACCAGAAATCCAGATGGGACACTGTTATGGCTCTAGCAAAGCAGGTCCCTGGCCAGCTTGCCATGGAGCTGGATCAGGTGGTTGCTGATGGTATTGAGGCATCTAAGGTGCAATTTCATGCTGCAGTGGACTCTAATGATGTGTCTTCAAGAGTCATGGCTACATCTGTGGCTCTTCGCAGAATGGCTTGGCTCAGATGTACTAGCCTGTCACAGGATACCCAGACTAAGGCCATGGATTTTCCTGTTGTGGGTAACTCTCTGTTTGGGGGGCAGACAGAGAATTACATGAAGAAAATGGATGAGTATAGGACCACCTATAGGAGTGCACAGGCCAAGGAAAGGCGGGCCACTCCTCAAAGGCAGCCTTCCAGGGGCAGGGGCAGGCCTTTTCATAGGCCTTTTGACCAAGCCAGCCTCCTCTTCAGCTTATGCCCAGAGGGGTTCTTGAGAGGGAGGCAGACAGGGTACAAGCAGACCTCCTTCCACTCCTTAGCCTAAAAGCCCTGCCACAGGCACTTGACGGGTGGCCAGGGTCGATTCTCCATCATCGGGGGCAGGCTGACTTACTTTGTCCAGGACTGGAAGTCTCTAACATCAGACAAGTGGGTCCTGGAAGTAGTAAGCCAGGACTGGTTCTCAGCTCAAAAACTTTCCAAAGATGAGGCCAGATCCTTTCCACCTGCAAATCCATCAGAGGCTCTTGCCCTAGGGCAGAGCGTTTCTACCCTTCTGACTCTCAGAGCTGTGGAAAGGGTTCCACCCCTACACCAGGGCAAAGGGTTGTACTCCAGGTACTTCCTTACCCCAAAAAAGACAGGAGAATGGCGGCACATCCTGGATCTCGGATACCTAAACAAGCACCTTTTAAAACTAAAATTCAAAATGGTGACTCTGGGAATTATTTTACCCTCTCTAAGGCCAGGGGACTGGCTAGCGTCCCTGGACCTCGAGGATGCCTACTTCCATGTTCTCATCAGAAGCTCCCGCCGAAAGTACCTCAGATTCGAACTGCCCTCAGGCCATTACCAGTTCAGAGCAATGCCCTTCGGCCTCACCTCTGCCCCAAGGGTATTCACAAAATGCCTGGCAGTAGCAGTTGCCCACTTAAGAAGGCAAAAAATTGCCATCTTTCCTTACCTGGACGATTGGCTCATAGTAGGCCAGTCTCCAGACCAAGTCAAATTACATCTTCAGGTAACTCAGCAACTGCTTACTTCTCTAGGTTTCCTTCTCAATCTTCCAAAGTCAGTCCTAGAGCCTGTCCATCTTCTCACCTTATAGGTGCAGAACTGAACACAAAGAAGCCAGAGCCTTCCTTCCTCTGGAGCGAGCAGGACCCTGATCTCTCTGGCCTCCTCTTTCACCTGCAGGTCTCTCGACCAGCAAGGCATTTTCTTCAGCTCCTGGGACACATGGCTGCTTGACAGCAGTGGTGCAGGGAGCCAGATTTCAGATGAGGGACATTCAGTTCCATTTGAGAGCCTTTTGGTCTCAAAGGAGAGACCCTCTAACCAAATTGATCCGAGTGACTCGAACCCTGGTCCAGACCCTTCAGTGGTGGCAGGACCAGAGCAATCTGAGACAGGGGGTCCCCTTCCCCCCCCCTCAGTCTCACTCCTTAATCCTTACTACAGATGCACCCCTCTTGGGGTGGGGAACTCACATGGGTAACCTCACTACCCAGGGGTTGTGGTCCCCTCAGGAATCTCTGCTCCACATCAATCTGTTGGAACTCAGAGCAGTTTTTCTAGCACTTCAAGTTTTTTCCAATTCTGTTCAGAACAAAGTTATTCAGGTCAGAATTGACAATACCACAAAATGTGGTACATCAACAAGCAAGGGCACTTTCGGTCTGTGGCCTTGTGCACCAAAGCAATAAGTTGTGGTCTCTGGCTTACTCTCTGAACACCTCCCTTATGGCAGTTCATCTCCCAGGCAAGGACAATGTCCTGGCAGATGCTCTAAGCAGGATTTCCCAGGGCCATCACGAATGGTCACTGGATCCCATAGTACTGGAGGTAGTATTTGCCAGATGGGGCACCCCGCAGATAGATCTTTTTGCAGCCCCAGACAATCACCAACTTCCCCTTTTTTGCTGCAGGCCTCCAGTGTTGGGTTCAGTCCCTCAGGATGCCTTCCTTCTCTGTTGGGAAGGGAAGTTTCTCTATGCCTTTCCCCCCTTCCCTCTTCTGTTCAAGGTGCTAGTCAAAATCAGATCTCAACCCTGCACGATGATCCTGATTGCTCCAGATTGGGCCAGACAGCCCTGGTACCCACTCCTTATGTCCTTAGCAGTCCACTTTCCCCTGTGTCTTCCCAGGAATCACAACCTGTTAACCTGTGCTCAGGGGAGAGTTTGGTACCCGAACCTCAAATATCTCAATCTCAAGGCCTGGCTCTTGAAGAGTTAGAGTTTGCTGACCTACACCTCTCCCAAGGTGTATTGGATATCCTGAAAGCTTCTAGGAAGCTTTCCACCAGGGCTACTTATAATTCCAAATGGAAGAGATTTTCCATATGGTGCTCTGGAAAACATATTTCCCCAGAATCTGCTGATTTACCCACAGTCCTGGATTATATACCATTTAAATACCTTGAGACTGAGACCAGCTACCCTAAAAGTGCACCTGGCAGCCGTGTCTGCTTTCTTATCAGCAGGTAAACTCTCTTCTTTTTCAGCTCATCCTGTATTCTCCAAGTTTTTCAAGGGGTTGCTTCACACCAACCCTTCATTCAGGTACCCTGCCCCTGCCTGGGATCTTAATATTTGCATTGCCCAGCTTATGCAACCCCCTTTTGAGCCCTTGTCTTCAGCCCAGGCTTAAGTACTTGACTTGGAAAACTGTGTGTTTTGTTGTAGCCATCACTCCTGCCAGACGCATAAGTAAATTACAATCATTGTCAGTGGAGCCTGATTTTATCTCCTTGCTTGTAGGTTGCTAGCCTTGCTTGTAGAGCAGAAAGCAGCTAATTAAAAGAAGCTACATTTTCTTCTTAATTTAAAACTTATATCTCAGTAGGAGTCCGTGTCAGTTAAGATTAAGTAGACAGATAACTTTATTAGAAGTAGAAGGGGTCTTATTTAAGGTTAAAGAAAAGAAAAGAAAGAAAGGCAGTGTGTGTTCTATGCAGGGAAAGGTACTGTATCAGGTGACTTTGCTAAACCAGTAAGAGGAAAGAGAGCTTACCTGGGGGTGTGGTTTAGACACTAGAAAAGCAGGTGAATCAAATTACAAGTTCCTGTTGCTAGCCTTTTTTCTTACCAATTGCCCTCCATCCCACCCACCCAAAGCCAGTTCTACTTTTATAGCCACTGGATTTAACTGTCAACAAGGAACTTCCTGTTTGGCAGTAGGAAGAAAAGGATCATAGAGAAACATTGGTTTTGTCAACCCTGAAGTGAAAAAGTAGCTCACTCTCTCCCCAGCTGCTGGTGGTTTGATATTGAGCAAGGAAGAAGGAGACTACTGAAGAAGAAGAGATAGTTGCTGTCCCAGAACAGGAAGGGTGAGAGTTGTAAGGAGAGGAGAGAGTAAGCATCCAGAGAAACAGTAGAGGGGACACAAAATAAGACATGATAGGAGTGGTGCAGTGCAATGGCTTGGGGCGACAGTGTTCCAGGAGACATTCTGGAGGCTGCGATGCTGCCATATTTGCAGGCACCTCTCTGGTCTGAGAGAGGAGGTTGCCCGTCTCCAGGCTGACCTGGCTAGGATTCATGAAACCTCCTCCCCCACCCAGGGACCACCAGGGCCAATGCCACTACCTCAGAGGTTGCCAAGAAAGAGGAGTGGCTGGACCAGGGTGGGTTCAAGGAGGGAGAGGGTGGTGGAACAGAGTTGCATCCCTTCAGCTGTACATCTTCACAGTTCATTCACTCTTCTGGTGGATAGTGGTTCCTCTATGGAGGCACCTGCAGTGCAGACCAAGGAGGATGCTGGGAACCTTCACAAAGGAGACCCAAAGGAGGGTGGCATGGGACCCCACAGGGGAAGGAAACAACTCCTGGTGGGGGACTCAGTCATTAGGGGGGTGGAATTAGGGGAGGATGGGAAGAGGGAGGTAAGGTGCCTTCCTGGCGCCACGGCTTGGAGGGACAGGAAGCGAATCCTCAGGATCATGGGAGGAGCTGCACGAGGGAGGGAGCTGGATGTCATTGTCCACCTGGGGACAAATGACCTGGCTAGGAATGGATCAGAGCAGTGCAAGAGGAGTTTGTAGAGTTGGGAAGGGGCCTTAGACAAGTAGCGCATAAGGTAACCTTCTCAGAGGTGCTGCCTGTCTATGGCAAGGGAGATGCTAGGGCACTTCTCACCAGGGAATTCAATGAGTGGTTGAAAAACTGGTGTGGAGCTCAGGGTTTTGGCTTCATTGGGGACTGGGGAGCCACCTGGAGGAATGCAGACCTATACTGGTGCGATGGTCTGCATCTGTCCAGGGGGGGAACCAGGATCCTAGGTGAGAGGTTTAAATGCTTCAATGGCAAGCATTAAACTAGCCAAGGGGAGGCACTGAAAAGGAGCTGGGAAATCTGAGCCTCCCCACAAAACATGGTGATTAGTGAGGTAACACCAAGGTACAGAAGTTATTAGGAGCAGAACAGATTTAAATGTAAAAAAAGGCAAAGGCAGTAAGGACAGAAATGTTGCTAAAAGGGGTAAGGCTGTCAAAAAGTGGAGGGTGATGAGTACCAATGCCCGTAGTCTGTGTAACAAGCTCCCTGAACTAGTGGCCTTGATGAAAGAGGGTTGCCTGGATATTGTGTCAGTCACAGAAACATGGTACACAGAGAACCATGACTGGGATGTCAACATACCAGGATACACAATCTACAGGAGGGACAGGGAGGGTAAAAGAGGAGGAGGAGTAGCTCTCTATGTAAAGGAAGGGATCAAAGCAAAGAACTAAAGAGTAAACAGGGAGCAGATGAGGCACTTTGGGTCACCCTGGAGACAGGAAATGTCACCACAGTCCACATGGGGGTTGTATACAGACCCCCATCTCAGGGGGAGGGACTGGACAAGGAAATGATAGAAGGCTTTCTTAGAATGGCAGAAAAAGGGGAGATATTGTTGATGGGGGACCTGAATATGCCAGATGTTAACTGGAGCACCTTTGCTGCAGGCACATCCAAGAGCAGGGTCATTCTTGATGCCCTACAGGGGGCATGTCTCAGACAGCTAGTATTGGAACCGACTCAGGAGGGAGCAATCTTAGACCTGGTACTTTCAAATGGGGATGGAGAAAGAATCTCAGATTTAGAAGTGGGTAGCCATCTGGGAACAAGTGACCACCAAACAGTGTGGTTCACGATAAACACAGCCATAAAATCAAGCCATACAAAAGCAAGAGTACTAGACTTTAGGAGGGCTGACTTTGGGAAAATGAGAGAGTGCCTCAGAAAAACACTAGCAAACAGGCAAGAAGGAGGAGTGGAGGAACAATGGGGAGTGATCAAAACAGCCATCACAGAGGCAACAAGCCTTTGCGTAAAAAAAATCAATAAAACACAACGAAGGAAAAAACCGCTATGGTTCACAAAAGAGGTGGCAGGGAAGGTTAAGGAGAAAAGGGCAGCATTCAGGAAATATAAGGAAACCAAGAAGGAACAGGACAGAGAACTTATCAGTTAAAGCAGAAAGAGGCTGGGTAGGTAGTCAGAATAGCAAAGGCCCAAACCGAAGAAAGGATAGCTAATTCTGTTAAGAAGGGGGATAAGACCTTTTATAGGTACATTAGGGAGCGAAGAAAGACCAAAGGAGGGATACTGAAGCTTAATAAAGGGAAGGGAATGTGGGTAGAAGGTGACAGTGAAAAAGCAGGGTTACTGAACGAATATTTCTGCTCAGTATTCACAAAGGAAGAGGAGGGGAGTTACCTAAACCAAACAAGAGAAACACTCTGAAGACGAGGTCATACCAGTCCATTTACAGAAGAAAGGGTTCTGAAAGAACTAATAAAATTGAAGGCGGACAAAGCAATGGGGCCTAATGGGATTCACCCAGAATTAAAAGAACTAAGGCTAGAACTAGTGACACGCTGACTACCTCTTTAACAAATCATGGGAGGATGGGGTGGTACCCAAGGACTGGAGAAGGGCAGATGTAATTCTCTTCACAAAAGTGGGAGCAGGACAGAGGCAGGAAACTACAAGCCAGTTAGTTTGACCTCAGTGGTAGGGAAAATGATGGAATCACTTCTGAAGGAAAGAATTGTTGAGTACCTAGAGGCCATGGGGCACAGGACCCGAGGCAACATGGATTCACAATGGGAAGGTCGTGTCAGGCGAATCTAATAGATTTCTTTGACTGGGTGACCAAAGTAGTAGATCAGGGAGGGGCTGTGGACATGGCCTACCTAGATTTTAGCAAGGCATTTGATACAGTCCCACACAAAAGATTAATACACAAGATAGCCAGCCTTGGAATGGGTCCCAAGGTGGTAGCCTGGATAAAAAATTGGCTAGACAACAGGACGCAAAGGGTAGTAGTAAATGGAGTACACAGTGAAGAAAGGAGGGTTACTAGTGGGGTACCACAGGGTTCAGTACTGGGACCGGTCCTTTTTAATGTCTTTATAAGTGACATTGCAGAGGAAATGGAGGAAAAGCTATGTCTCTGCAGATGACACAAAGATCTGCAACAGGGTTGATACACAGGATGGAGTGGAAAGGATGAGAAGGGACTTGGCAAGGTTGGAGGAATGGTCAAATGTATGGCAGCTCAGATTCAATGCTAAGAAGTGCAAGATAATGCACCTGGAAACAAAAACCCAGGGGAAGCGTACACAATGGGGGGTGAGATACTGACAACAGTAAAAATAGAAAGGGACCTGGGGGTAATTATATCAGATGACCTAAAGGTGGGCAAGCAATGTGAGAAGGCAGTAAGGAATGCTGGAGGGATACTGGGATGCATAGGAAGAGGCATCAATAGTAGAAAACAGGAAGTTGTTATCCCTCTGTACAGACAGTTGGTGAGACCCCATCTGGAGTACTGTGTGCAGTTCTGGGGACCCCATCTCCGCAAAGACATAGACAGAGTGGAGGCTGTCCAGAGGAGGGCAACCAAAATGGTGCAGGGTCTGCACCAGAAGACATACGAAGAAAGACTAAAGGAGCTTAATACGTATACTCTTGAGGAAAGAAGGGAGAGAGGGGACATGATAGAAACTTTTAAGTACCTCAAGGGAATTAACAAAGTCCAAGAGGGTAGCATCTTCCAGAAAAAGTGATGTGCAAGAACTAGGGGGCACAATTTGAAGATAGAGGGGGGACAGCTCAGGGGTAATGTGATGAAGTATTTTTTCACTGAGAGGGTTGTGGATGCATGGAACAGCCTCCCTGAGGAGGTCGTGGAGTCAAGAACAGTGGGGGACTTCAAGAATGCATGGGACAGGCATAAGGCAGTCCTAGGGGCGGGTAAGAGGAAGTAAGCTGTTTGTTAACTAGGATCTGCAGCTTATCTGTTAGGTAGGAAAATGGGCAGACTAGGTGGGCCAAGCGGTCCTTATCTGCCATCAAATTCTTTGTTTCTGTGTTTCTATAGAGATAAGGTGGTCCTCAGGACTAACAGAAAGTTCTTGCCTAAGGTGGTTTCAGATTTCCACCTTAATCTGTGTCTCTCCCTGTGTACGTCACTAACCATTCCCCCTCTGGCGAGAGGAGACTGCACAGTTTAGATGTCAAAAGAGCCCTTAGTTACTACATAGATCATACCAAGGGTCACAGGTTTGACTACCTCCAACTGTTCCTCACTTATGGTGAGGTTGGTAAAGGGAAACCTGCCACTAAAAGATCCATTGCCAGGTGGATTGTCTCTTGTATCCAATTTTGCTATGAAAAACTGGGTAAGGTTCCTCCCTCAGGCCTGAGGGCTCACTCTACCAGAGGTAGAGCTGCATCTCAGGCTTCTGCCAGGGACATCCCTATCCTAGAGATATGTCAAGCAGCTACCTGGAAAACAGTTCACACTTTTACCCAATATTACTCCCTGGACATCCAGGCTAGGAGTGATGCTCGGTTTGGCACAACTGTGCTTCAGAGCCTATTCCCTAAGTAGGTTCTGCTGTGTAGTCTGCATATGTCATAATATAGCAAGACTTCATGTTGTTTGAAGAAAAAATTACTCACCTTAGTAATGTTGTTTCTTCTAATGGAGTCTTGCTATATTATGACCTCCCCCATGCCTGCCCCTCTCAGAACCTCTGCTTTTGGGATTTGGGTGGGCAGTGCAGTGTTGGCACTTAGTAGTTGCCCACCTTGTTTTTCACCCCTCTTTTTGGGGTGACTGGTGTTTTGTTTTTCATTTTTTGGGTCTCCTGACTTGAGTCTTTGTTTTGGGACCAAAAAATGTGTTCTTATATTTAGTAGCCAGTTGGCTAGTGTAGGTTTACAGCTTCCACACAGAAACTTAGCGAGTTTTGCTCGTAAAGATCTGACAGTTTGAGTTTGAAGAACAGACAGTTTTCAACCGAGCTCAAGCTCAAAGTTCCATGCCTAGCATGGAAAGTTAACTCTTTCACCTCCGGAGCAGTTCGAAGGTCGGGACTCACTGCATATGTCATAATATAGCAAGACTCCATTAGAAGAAACAACATTACTAAGGTGAGTAATTTTTTCTTGTCGATCACTGATGTATGCCATCATTGAGTGGGGTGTTTTATCACCATTGTTGCTGCTGAAACATGATTCGTCATGAGGACACCCATTCGTTTTTGTGTGTGTGGCGTTTTGGCTTGTCCCATGATGTGAAAAACTGAAATTGCTGAGGTCAAACCCAGACTTTAACCAGGCTAATGGAAACACAGGTAAAATTTTGAAGCATTTTTTTGAAGAAATGGACATGACTGCTGCAGTGTCTATCAGCTTGCTGAATTCCACTGCCAGCACTGAAAAAAGTAGAAATTACTATTGACGGAAAGGGGGTCCTCGAAGTCACCATG
Organism: Neoceratodus forsteri; assembly: GCA_016271365.2. NCBI lineage: Eukaryota > Metazoa > Chordata > Ceratodontiformes > Ceratodontidae > Neoceratodus > Neoceratodus forsteri. The sequence goes on from CM028129.1 coordinate 192,672,812, forward strand.
TAAATCAATGACCTAGTCACAGACCAGATTCATTGCCTTGTCTGGGTCTTGGTTGTTATCGATGGAGAGCTACTGGAGTCAATGGGAGTTGTACCACTTCTTGTTTGTGAGTTAGATACCCACTTTCTAAAGGGGATAGCAAGTCAAAATAATATGTGGTATACCAGTGAATAGGGTGGTTTCAGCCTCTGCAGGGCCAGAACCACAACCTGCAAAATGCTTAGATTGGATAGCCAACGCACCACAGCCTCCCACTAGCACCTCTAAAATGGCATCGTTGAGCATTATCTCATCAACAGGAGTAGTCCTGTTGATGCTGGTAAAGGGGGCAGTTCCATTGCCATTGACTGACTTGACAAGGAAATTATGCCTACTCTGCCACAGTCAACAGCGCAGGTTATTTCGCAGACGACGTCTGGTCTTTCTGTATGTCCTCAGACCCCTCCTCCAAGGTCTGTGACATACGAACATATGAAGAAGCCAGCAGAAGAAGGCCATTTGGTCTATCAAGTCTGCTTGTATTGCAGGGTCCACAGCTTCAGCTAATGTCCCTGCCCTCCCTCCCCACTCCTTCCATCCTCCCTACACATGATCTTTACCTTCCCCCATGCCTATCAGCCTCTCTTAAAGCTGCCCACCATTTTCAATGAGATTACCTCCTCTGGCAGTGCATTCCAAGTGTTCACCATCCTCTCTATGAAGAAGTGCTTCCTGACCTCCCTCCTAAACCTCCCACCCTCCAGCTTAAGACTGTGCCCCCTCATGTTATGGTTGCCACTCAGCTTAAAGAGACTCTCCTTATCAACCATATTTATCCCTTTCAAGTGCTTGAAGGTCCCAATCATGTACCCTCTCTTTCTCTCTCTCCTGTCTTACAGGGAGTACATGTTCAGTACCCTCAACCTCTCCTCATGTCCCTTACCCTGCTGACCAGTTATCATCTTTGTAGCCCTCCTGTGGACCTTCTCCAGAAGGTTAATGTCCTTTTTGAGTTGTGGGCACCAGTACTGAACTCCATACACTAGATGCGGCCTTACCAGGTAAAAAAAGACTCAGCCTCCTGTGTAGAGGAACAGAAGAGTGAGAGATACAGTCCTCAACTCCTCAATGAGGAGGATTGGGAAGAAGAGGACGCTGATCTTTTCCACCCTCTGGGACAGAAAGATTCTGCTGATTCCAATGTGTCCTCCAGGAGTAAGGATACAGTCTTTACAGACCCATTCTCTTCCTGAGGACTTTACCTTACAAGCATTAATAGGATAGAGACAGGAGACTGAATTCCATAGAGGAAGAAGATTCTTCGTAAAGTATGTGATTTTTTTTTTTGAATAGGTGGAAAGTGCTTCCTGTGTGATTGCACCTCCTGTGCATGCTGTTCGGGGGGATGCTAGCCTGGCATAGGCCCAGTACCTTGCTGGCTTTCCTTGGAGGATAAAGACCAGTCTCCTCAGTAAAGTCATTATGGGCAAGCACACGTTTGCCTTGGCCTGGCTATTGTTAATTACCAAGCTTATGTGACAGAATATTAGAACTGCTTGTGGAAAGAGATGGGCTGTATTGTCAGCAGTATCCCTAATATGCCTGTCAAGGCCAAAGCCCTTAAATGTGTGTCACAAAGCCTCAGAAGCAGGTAAGCACCTCCTGAGGTCAGTTTGTGATGCCTTGGATGCTGCATCCAAGGCAGCAGCCTCTGGCATATGTTCAAGACCCCACTCCTAACTTTGTGTTGCAGGATTTTGCCAGGCCAGGACATGCAGCTGTTAGTCCTGAATACACCCTTTAAGGGCAGCAAACTCTTTGGCTCAGAAGCTGAAGCCATTCTCAGTGAGCTAGAGGCCTGCAGAAGTCTGTGAGGAATGTTCAGTATTTAATCCTGAAATTTTTTTTTTTTTAGTCTTTGGTAACCGGGTAAGGCCCACTAGGCACAAGTGCCTGTTTTCAGGGGTGACCTGGGAGCACTGGGCAGTTAAGTGATTTGCTCAGTCGCACAGTATGCAAGTGGAGGTTGTGAGAATCAAACTCAGGTCTGGTCTGCTAGATGTACCAAGCTCATCCACACCTTGTTCCTCTTAACCTCTAGGCTATACTGCCAGCCCAATGACTGACTCAGCATGGCCGTGACAGAGGCTTTATTTCACAGGAACACTCACAGCAGTACTCTGTATGGGCAGGGACAAGGTTATGCACCACTGCAGAAGTAGGTTATGTGGACCCCCTACAAATCCCTTAGGGATTTGGGAAAGGTGGGCATAAGACACCCCCTCTTTTTGACTCCTTACCTCCACCTCTGGATCCCCCATCAAGGACTTTGGTGTAGTGCAGTATCTCTCTCTTTCCGGTACAATGCCAGACAGTGACCACAAGACAAATGTCTAGCATAGCTGTACCCTGGATTTGGTGTAACATCCCATAGTGAGCCCTCAAAGACCCTGTCACTACTTCCCTGGCTTCAGCACACAACCATTCTGGGGAGATGTGCAAGCACTGCTGCTCAAAAAGGCCTTTTAGCCAGTTCCCTTAGCAGAAATTAACCACGGGCTGTACTTCAAGTACTTCCTGGTGCCCAAGAAAACCAGATGCTTGCAGCTTATTCTGGACCTCAGGACTAAAGGAGCTTATGGCATGTACAGAGGATATACAATGGCCTGTGTTCAAATATGCCATTTATTTCCATCGGTGAGGGGGCAGGATCATAACACGAGTGGTGAAGTCACGGATGAGTTATGAAAGCCCCGCCCCCTCAATGAGTGGAAATAAATGGCATATTTGAACATAGGCCTTTTAATGTTCTACGTATACAATGGTCTGTGAAAGAAGCTGCTTCCCTTCAAAACTGCGGGCTGAATGACTCCACTGAATGTACAGTTTCCCCTCAAAGTGATACATGGCAACAGGTGGTAGGATTACGATGAGGAAGGAAGAGAAACCGTCCCTGCATGTTTTTTGTCCTCCCTTTTAAGCTTGATGAAATTGAAGTCCCCCTGCCACAAGTGCATAGCAGGCTGATCTTCCCACTTCTAAAACGACTGTACTCACTCAAATATTAGTAACTTTTTTTTTTGTCACATCTAGTCACAAGAGTGAGTGTGTGGTGGTTGTTTCCCGGCACATTTTTGTTTAAAAGCGAGTGAGCATTCGAGAGCAAGCTGGCCATGGCAAAGAAGTGTGTGCATGCTGGAGTATCTCTCCCCCTCCCCCTGCCATTTGAAGGTACTGTATAAACCCCTCTTCCAAGACAGACACACATGGAAAAGATTTCCAGTTCTCATTCACATTTGGAACCTCAGTTACGTGCAGTCAGAGATTCAGCTATCTGTTGCGCAGTGTTGGCGAGAACCGTGGGTGACCATTTTCATTCTTGCAGTGTCTGTGTGTGATCCCAAGATGGAGAGAGAGATTGCGAACTTTGGGTAAATGGTATTTAAAAAAAAAAAAACATATTGAAGGGCACAAAATACTGACAATGGGTAAAGAATAAGGGGCTGGAAGATTGCAGCAATGAAAAGCAGCTTTATTTAAAATCTTTTTTTTAATAACAGTGAAGCAGGGAATCAAGATGGCAGTGGGAGCAGAGATTTCAAAACCAAAGGAGAAGTGGTATTGGTTGTTGCTGTGAGGAGGATTCCTTGTGCGACTTGTCAGAATCTGATGTCAATCATGTTGATTTGACATTTTCTTTGATGGTGTGACGTAGGCAAGTGAAAAATAAATTGTGTTATTTAATAACTGGGTCAGTAACATTTAATTTTTCACTTGGGTCAGATGCTTGGGAAAATAACTGGTTTATTTAACCAGTGAGATGCCAACATACATTGTATACAAAAAGTTCTGCATGCTGTCCCTAGGCTCCATCTTCTGTTGGAGAGGGATTGGATGTGCATCCTGGATATGCAGGATGCCTGGGTGCACATCACAATCAGGGGGTGTCACCTGAGGTTCCTAAACTTCTAGCATGGCATGGCAACACTACCCATCCAGAGTCCTGCCTTTTCAATTAATGTCAATGCTGTGTGTCTTTACCAAATGCTTTACTGTGGTGGCCATGGCGCTGTGATGGGAGAAACTCTAGGTCTTCTAGCACCTGGGAAACTGGCTTCTAAAGGGAGCTTCCCTATCCAGGGTGTACGCTTTCTGCCATGCCAGGCAACAGCTGGACAGCATGGGGTGCTGATGAATGTAGAAAAATTTGTTTTGGTTCCTTGTCAAAGGCCGCAACACATAGGGGCAGTCCTGGATACACTACAGGCAAGGACTTTTCTACCTGAGGACAGAGCCACGGCCATAGTAGCCCAAGCCATCTTGTTGTGTCGCAGCTCATCATGCTGTGCTGTCTTTCGGATGAGACGTTAAACCGTGGTCCCATCTTCCTGTTCTGGTGGTAGTTCAGGTGGATGTTAAAGATCCCATAGCACTTCTTGAAAAGGGTTGGGGAATTTCCTTGGTGTCCTGGCCAAATTTCCTCCCTTCACTAAAAATACTGCCAACAGCTTAATCTGGTTCAGTGTCAGTTGGCATCCATCTATGTCCCTTTTTCCCCAAGACGAGGCTGAAAAAAGACAGAATTGTCTAGTCCTCCTTTCCCAGTCAACAAAAACTAAATAAATAAATTATGGGTCTCTTGGCAGCTGCTATATTCCTGGTTCTTATGGCTAGCCTGCATATGAGGATTCCTTAATGGTTACTGCAAGCCCAGTGGTCTCATGGCTCACTGTCCCTAGACCATCTGATCACTGCCATCTCCTAAGGTGTTTCCTGCTGTAGTGGCAGGACAGGGATCACCTGCTCTTGGGTTCTTTCTATCTGCAACCTCAACCACAGGTGATCCTTGTGGTGGAGCACCCACTTTGGCCCTTAATAGACCCTGGGTTTTTGTTCTTCACCAGAACATGGCCTTCACAGAAAATTACTGGAAATTAGGGCAGATCTGTACGAACTCCTGGTCCTAAGCACTCTGATTCAGGGAGTGTCTTTTCTGAGCGACAGAGTGGCATTACCTGAACAAATACAAAGGTGCACCCAGAGGTAAAGATGGTATGCAAATGGTCAGTAGCCTTGCTCATTTCTGTCCATGTCAACCGCTCACTAAATGTCCAGGCAGACAGCCTTAGTCTGTTATTCAACACTATTTGTATTCTTTTGTAACTGGGTAAGGTCACTAGGCCAAGATCTGTTTTCAGGGACGACCCGGGAGCACTGGAACGGTTATGTGACTTGATGAGGGTCAAACAGCATGCAAGTGGAGGTTGTGGGAATGAAATCTAGGTCTGCTAGATGTACCGAGCTCATTTACATATCATTGCTCTAACCTTTAAGCTACACTGTCATCCTCTTTTGCATCCCACACAATGCAAAACTGCCACTTTTTGGCTCCCTCACTCCAGGGTGTGACATTTCTGGGGGTTAAAATGCATTTCCCTCTGTTAGAAAGGGAGATTCATCTTCACCTTTTCTCAGCTTCCTCTACCTCAGGATCTTGACCATGCCAGGTTGCAATCAGCCAGAATACGTCTGGTGGTGCCTGTGTGCCCTAGGTAGATTTGATCTCCACTACTGTGGGTGTTGATGGTAGAGGCTGCATTTCCACTGCCCGTCTGGCTAGGTGTGCTGTCCAAGAACAACGGCATGCTGCTGCATCCAGCACCCCAGTCCCTATGGCTCCATGCCTGGTTCCTGAGGATATAGAGGTCTCTTAGTTCAGGGTCTCGGCTGCTAGGAAACCTTCCACTAGCCACACTTGCTCCCTGACATGGAAGTATTTTACTGTATGGTGTTATGGGTCATTCCTGGACCTCTTCATTTGCCCTGTGCAGAGGGTTTTAGACCATCTCCTGAGTTTTTCAGTCAGGATTGCGGTACTCCTTTGTGATGGTTCATCTGTCAGATGTTTTGGCCTTTCTTGTCCCCGTTCCAAGTTGACACTGCAAACTAGCAGGATGTGGTCCATAGATTCCTGAAGGGCATGTTGCTTATGGCGCTTTCTGGTTCGCAAGCCTGTTCCAGATTGGGACCTGAACTATGTGCTCAGATCACTGCGGAATACGCTGTTGAGCCTGCATCTTCCTGTGGCATTACATATCTTTCCAGGAAGTCTTTATTCCTTGGGGCTATTATCTTGGCTAGATGTGTGTCTAAACTGTAGGTCTTGGTTCATGAACCTCCTTTCCTGATGTTTCACAGGGATAGCATGGCATAGCATACGCACCCTGTGTCTGATTTCATATTGGCTCCATCTGTTACATACAAACATACAATAAAACCAACAGAATAAGGCCATTAGGTCTCTCAAGTTTACTGGTATTGTAGGGTCCTCAGCGTCCACTTTTGACCCAGCCCTTCCCCTCCATCTGCCCCTCTTGACTTTTATTTTCCCCTTAGCTCTATCCCAGCCTCTCTTGAAGCTGCGCATCATTTCAACAATACCACCTCCTCTGAAAGCCCATTCCAACCTGCCACCATCCACTCTGCAAAGAAGTGCCTTCTAGCCCTTCTTGTAAACCTCTCATCTCCAACTTGAGACTGTGTTCACTTGTGCTTCGATTCCCACTGGGCTTTTGTTCACCCTGTTTATTCATTTAAAATACTTTGAAGGTCTCAATCATGTCCCTAATCTCCCTCACCTCTCGTCCTCCGTGGAGTGCATGTTCAGAGTCTCCAGCCTCTCCTTATACATCCTACCCTACTGTCAATCACCTCAGTTGCCCTCCTCTGGACTGTCTCCAGCAGGTTTATATCCTTTTTACAGTATAGGCACCAGTACTGTACACTGTACTCCAGATATGGTCTCACCAGTGATCTGTACAAGGGCAGTATTATCTCCTTCAGCCCACTGCTGACCCCTAGGCAATGCAGACCAACATTTTATTTGCCTTTGTTGCTGCTTTCCTACATTGCATGGAGTGCTTCCAGTCACAAGTGATTGTCACCCCCAAGTCTTTCTCCACCTTGGATAATACCCAGACCCCACCTATACTGTACACAGTCCTCGGGTTCTTGGCTCCAATGTGAATAACCTTCCAGTTCTTTGCATCAAAGCCAAGCTGCAAATCCTGGAGCACCTCTTTAGCTTTTTCAGGTCTTCCCTTAGGTCTTGCACCCTTTCTGCTATGTTCACCCTCCCACAGAGCTTGGTGTCATCCACAAATAGGCAAATTTTGCCCTTTGTGCCTTCCCCAGTATCATTGACAAAGATCTAGAGGAGCACCGGTCCATGTACTGAACCCTGACAGACCTCATGGTGACCTCCCTGGTGCTGGAGAGCTCGTCTCTTACCAACATGCTCTAGGTCCTGCCCCTCAAACAGTTTTCTACCCACTCCATCAACTTCTCAACAACCCCTAGATTCACCGACTTCCTGATCAGCCTCTTGTGGGGTACAGAGTCAAAAGTCTTGCTGAAGTCCAAGTAAAGAATGTTCAATGCGTGGGCCCTGTCTGCTGTTGTAATGCTCTAGTCAAAGAAGTCAATCAGATTCGTTTGACCTGCTCTTCCTCCCATAAACCAGTGTTGCCGCTCATCCTGGAAGCCATTTTCTTCCAAATACTACCTTTCATTAAGTTTAGTCTCCATGAACTTACACATGATTGAGGTCAGAATGATGGGTCTGTATTTTCCCTGTTTGCTCATGTTCTCTTTAGTTGGGTTCTCTTTAGAGAGTGTGGACTTCTGCCCTTGCTTTGTGTTCTGATTGTTTTCCAGAGGACAGGACCAGGTGATATTCAGATAAATCAAGGCTACTGCTCAACTAACAAGACCCTTGAGCAGCGGCCTTGATTTATCGGGGTCAACACACTGAACTACTGAAAAAAACACTTTAAAGCCAGTCCCTATAGTAGTCTATGGAGCACTCCCCCCCCCCATTCTCCATATAATTACATCACAAAATGTGCTAGTGTGGGGACGGTGTTCAGGACTGGGAAGTGGAAGGGATCGGTGGCTTGGCTCCACGGAGCCAAAATACGATCCCTTCCCTTCCAAAAACTGGCTCTCAAAATTGTAATTTATGTATGCATGAACTCCGGGGGAGGTAAGGATTCTTACTGCCTTGCCTTGGATATGCCAGGAAAGGTGCTCTTTAACAAGGTTCTAAATCTAAGATAAATAACAGAAATGACAGTGAACAACCTGCTGCACTCCATTACCAAGAATAGCCTTTCTGTTTTTAATTAGCTGTAACAGAGTGCTTAGAATACAACAATTAATGATATTGAGCAGTGAACCTAGGAAGCCACATCTTTCTAGGCATAGAAACGTAGTGCCAAACCACAAAATCAAAAGCCTTTTTGTTTTTTTTTAAACTTTCTTTATGATCCTACACTTTGGCCCCATAGGATCTTTCTCTGGCAAGACTCTGGGGAAGGGGGTAGACTGACCTGCTGCTTACCTGAGATCGCCCCAGACCAAGCCTCTGTCTCTGGGTACTCTCCTACTACCCCACTGGCTGTAACCCTCCCCCCCCGAGGTGGGGCCACCAACTCCTACGGGCACCCTATCTGTAATCTAGAAGGCAGCTGTAGTGATGAGGAGAGTCAGAGGCAGACTGGAGCTGATCCGGCACTGAGCGTCGTGGCAGTCTGCAGGACCTGCCTTTGCCTTCCCAGGTGCCAGGGCTTTTCTAGTCCTGGAGGCGCTGATGTGCAGTGATGTCCAGCGCACGATGGGCACACTTTCACCTCCATACCCCTGCCAGCTGCAATGCTCCCAGTCTCCACTGGGAGCTGCCAGAACTGCAGCACACAGAATCCACCCTCCCAAGGAGAGGAGAGCAGTCCAATAGATGCTCAATCCTCTCCTCCCTGGTTACTTGAGTGCTCCCAAACACAGGTCACTGGCATGGCAAGAGGTAAGGCTGATGCCTCAACCCTCAGTGCCACTGAGACAGCTGAATCAAAAGCCTTAGTAGCATCTGTTGCCATTAAGATAGCATTTTCTACTGAATCATTTAATAAGGCTATTACATGTCGGACCTCTTCTGTAGCCTGAAAAAGAATGTGTCCTTGTACAAACCCCTTTTGGTTTTCATGTATGGGTTTTTTGAATTGTTAGTTATTCTATTAACTTTTTTTTTAGTTTATCTCTTTATGCTTCACTTACCGATTGGCTCCTGTGCACCGGTCCCCCCAGCCCCATCACCCCGGCATCTGTTGGGGCTGCCTCATGCTGCTTTGGAGGTGCCCAGCTGGCCGAGCACGGAGCCTGAGAAGGATCGGTGTCATCCTACCGGTCAGCAACATTTTCCTCCCGATTTTCCTTCCCCTGGTGCGGAGGTAAGGTGTGCAGTGATGCCAATGACAATGTCATGCTTGCTTCTGTGCACTGCTCTCCGGGCCATCTGCCCTGATTCCACCCCTGTTTTTTGGTGGTGTCAGTGTGCCAACCCCCAGTTTTCAGTAGGGGCCAGGCTAACACTGGCAACTAATCCCTTCCCTCCTGGGGAGAGGAGAGCAGTCCTCCAGATGCTCAATCCTCTCCCTCCCTGGCCCACCCCAAGCAACCCGCTTGCACCGCAAATATGGGTCATTGGCATGGCAGGAGATAAGGGATGGATTTCTCAGCCCTCCACGCCACTGGGCCGACCTATTGGCAACATTTTTGTCATAGTTTTATAATTGTTATGAAGTAACAATATAGGTTGATAATTTTCTACATTCAGGAGATCTTTTCTTTTAAAGGACACCTAAACACAATTTTTATGGGGCATAGTTTTTCTGGAAACCCTCCCATGGAAGCAGAGCAGACAGGGAAAGGTTTTGATTAATATAAGCGAATAGTTTAATACTTTTTTGGGGAGTTTTTTCATATCACCAAAACCAGGAAGCAGTTTTACACCACCGTGCCAATCTGAGTCAAAGGCTGCTGGGGACATGCAGTGTGATAATGTAATCTTTTTTTTTTTTTTAACTTTGTTTTTATTAGATCTTTGTGAAAATATTCAGCAATCACATTATTATTATTATTACCGATAATTCTTGGTAATCCTTAATGACAATGTAATCTTAGCGAGTCATGTCGTCCTCAGTATTCAGTCCCCATGGAGCCTTATATACCATGTGTAGCATTAGCACCATGGGCCCTATGCACACACGTATCTGGGGCAAGTAGCCACCCTGCACCAACTGCACCCTGTGCAAGGGATACACAAGGGGGGGTATGCAGAAAATATATGCCTGATCCCCTGGCTGCATGATGAGCAATGTGCCAGGGGCGGGCGAGGAGCGGGCTGTCACTACATGTCACGCACTAAGGCACGTAGTGCTGGCCATGGGGGTGCATAGGAGGTCACGGGGGTATTGCAGGGAGACCCAGCTGTAAACCCCCATGTGCCCCACAGAACTGGGCGAGCAGCCCACCAAAGCACCAGGGCCACAGGTCACAGCAGCCTGACACTATCCAGCCACTCCCGCACACAGCAGTATGTGTGGCGCACCCCCCAACACCCATGACATCCTTACCCCTCACAGGGGCATTGGGTCATGGCTGCCTCCCACCCACCCCAGCGGCACTGCATGCCTTAACCCCTCCCTGCTACCGGAAGTTGTGTCCCACCGACCCCTGTCAACAAGCATGCCCCTCCCTTCCCTCCGTCACAGGGCACTGCATTGGTGCCAATAGTGAGGGCCAGCAGCATTGCACCCCTGCCACCCGCCATAGCCGCCCACCCTCAGACATCCATAGGGCACTCTGCCAATGCACACACTGCCGCGCAGGTGATCCGCTGATGGACCCATGCCAGGCATCTGATTGGATGCCCGGTTGGGTCTGTGACTCCGCCCACATGCTCCCTGTGCAGACCTGCTCTCTTGGGGGGGGCACGGACAGGTGGCCGGCATTTGTGAATGCCGGTACTGGTGCACCTGTCGGCGGGTGCACAGCTCCGCGGGCAGGGTACATGCATTTCACATGTACCCTAAGCCCCAATGTGAATAGGACCCTATATGTGTACCGTGTCATCTGTATTGTTGTTTAACATGTACAGTAGAGGCTCGGTGTTCCTCTTTCATACCCACATTCTGGTTTGGTTCCCTTCACTCTTCTTTCCCAGCTGCCCACTGCATCCTGTTCTCTTCATTCATGGGACCACTGCACTTTTGCCACTCCTCCCCCTCGCTCCTCTGCTAGGCAATGTGCCTTCTATAGACTTCCTTCACTCTGGAATTAACTCCCCCCTCCCTCTGACTCTCTCCATCCCCTGGCTCTCTCAGGCACCAGTTGAAACTCCAACCTATACCCACCTGTTCCTGTTGCCCTTCCTCCTGACACCCCCCAGACTGAGCCTTAACCATCCTGGTAAGCAGCCAGTTGGGTCCCCACTCTTGCCTTGTTTCATTACCATACCACTTCAGTCTCCTGTCTCTAGTACAAGGTCAGACATCATCCTGCCTTCAGGTCAATCTCCGTAGTCAACAGTGTGCTATTCTCGAAGTATTGCTGTCACTTCTGAACGTGCACTTGTTAGGTGTTCTTTTCTGAGCTGCACTGCACTTTATTTCCTGCTTATACAAGTTTTGTGTTTATTCAAACTTTGTACAGTTTTTTTTTATCTAATGTTATTCCACAGTTTACATTTATGTGCCATACTGCTGTTTTCCTCTGTTTCACTCTCCTGGGTCATACTTGGAAACGAGCTTCAGTTCAGTGTGCCTCTCCCAGTTACTAATTTGCAAATAAATAAATAAAATAAATAGGATGGAGGGAGTCCAGAGGAGGGCAACTAAAATGGTGCAGGTCTGCACCAGAAGCCATACGAAGAAAGACTAAAGGAGCTTAATATGTATACCCTTGAGGAAAGGAGGGAGACTGGGGACGTGATAGAAACTTTTCAGTACCTCAGTGGAATCAACAAAGTCCAAGAGGGTGGCATCTTTCAGAAAAAGAGATGTGCAAGAACGAGGGGACACAATTTGAAGATAGAGGGGAAGACAGCTTGGGGGCAATGTGAGGAAGTATTTTTTCACAGAGAGGGTGGTGGACACATGGAACAGCCTTCCTGAGGAGGTTGTGGGGTCTAAAACTGTAGGAGAATTCAAGAATGCATGGGACAGGCATAAGGCAATTTTTACAGGGGTGGGAAGAAATAGGCTGTTGGTTAACTAGGATCTGCAGCTTATCCTGTAGGTAGGGAAATGGGCAGACTGGGTGGGCAAAGCAGTCCTTATCTGCCACCAAAATCTATGTTTCTATGTAATAAATATTGCCACTGTTGTCCATTATTTGTAATATATTATTACGTTGGCTCTGTTTAAAAAAAAAAAAAAAAAAAAAAAAAAAAATTGAGACAACTTACTTGAATTATCTATATTTTAACAGAATCTGTGTTTTACTTTCCTCACACTTTGTTCTATTTCCTTAGTAAGAATGGATTCTTGCATTAATAATAATTCCCCTCCCCTATTCCTTTGAAAATTGTTTAATGCAAACATTCTCAATATATTTTTTGATCGCTTCCATTTCCCCTTCTTCTTTAATGTTTTAACTTAATTTCAAAAGAAATAATATAGGCTCTGATGGTTGCCTTAAAAGCATCCCACAAATGAAAAATAGGGGTGCTATCTATTTTATTTTGTTCCCAACACGTAACAATTTAACATATTAATAAATGTAGGATATAGTAGTAATTCATTATTAAATTTCAAAAAAAATTCTCTTCTGCACTCCTGATTTAGAATACCAGAAAAAATTAACATAGCATGGTCAGAAATACTAACTGATTCAATTTGTGCTGATACAGTATTAACAAGATTTTTGAAACTAAAAAATAGTCCAGTCTAGACAATATTTAAAACTGCTTAGAATAATATGTGTGTTCTGTTAATATTGAGTTTTTCATCCTCTAAATGTCCATTAAGGAGATATTTTTGCAAAACTGATTTATTAAATATGAATTTCTTCTGTCATCCCCTTTTGGAGCAAAAGGCACATCATTTTTTTCAGAAAATGTGTAGAGTGCAAATCTTGATTCTGATAGGCTAAGGCCTGGTATCAGGCAACAGAGACCAGGAAATAATGAGTCTAAGTCTCTGACTGCCTGATTACATTCTAAAAATCAGTGTGCCCTTAGAATTTTCATTTTAAAATACCAGCCACTGTCTTTGTGTCTGGTTATCACCTGATTTAAAGATTTCCAGAACATCTAAGTGTTGGTGAAGATTTTTTATCAGTTGATTTGTAATATCATCCATGAGACATTTCCATTGGCTTCTGAGATACAGATACTTGTAGTATCTGCAGGTCTTTTTTTTTCTCTCTCTCTCTCATCAATTATTTATGACCACTGGGGAGTGACTGGGGTGGGGGGCACATGAAGTTTCCAGCCTATGGGCGCCTTGTAAGTTAATGTGGCCCTGCACGTTCTTCTCTTGCTTAGTGAGAGATGCAGCACCCCCATGCTCATTTGTGAATTCACTGTCATTTTTCTCTCTCACTAGTGAGCAGTGGCAGTTGTGGAGCACTCCATCCCTTGTTTCAATAGATACACATCTAAACTTCAAAAAAGAAAAGAGGAGCTGTTGTACAGAAACGGCTGCCATTTTCTCTCCTTTCTCTCTTTTGGCTGGATCGTGATCGCAATTCCCTCTGCTCAATTTGTGCCCCCCCCCCTCGCTCACTCTCTGTGGCACCAGCACACTGAAGCTGTTAAAAAAAAAAAAAAAAAAAAAACTCTGCCCCAGCACCATAAAAAAACAAAAAAAAGTCACTAGAGTCATCACATTCCCGTTCTCACCTGCTTTTAAGAACTCTTCCTCATTGCACTCCTCAACCCTGCAGCTATACTGACTTTGTCAACTGTGCTTTCTCTTTCTCTATCTCTCTCTCTCTCTCTCCATGTCATTTGCAACTGCAGCAGCTCCCAGTTCCAGCTTAAAAAAACAAACAGACTGAAAATAAAGTGTACTGCCAGTGAGGGGGGGGGTAGAAGAAAATGAAAATGTTTGTGTAGGAGGGGGGAGACGCCACAGAGAAAGGAAAAATGCCTGCATAACGATGACAACAGCTCCTGATCTCTTGGCTCTCACTAAAACATATCACACCCTCTGCTGGCAATTCTAGAAGTGGAGGGACTACTTTACAAATAAATTTGTTTTTATAGTTTTATTTTTAATTTCTACATTATCGTTAAAGATTTCTGAAGAGTTGATTTAAATTGTAACTCAAATCCCATTTTCTAAGCGCAATAGTACCCTCCAGGGTGGGTGGTATTGGGCTATACCAGACCTTACAGGGGCTATAAGGCCCTCCGCCTGTGGCGTTGGGCCTTAATACATCCCTGGGTGGTCCATTATAGGCCAATACCACCCACCCTGTCATGTATTATTGCTTACTAAATGTACCCCTTGGAAAGGGGCTCAGCCAATCATTCCCAAAGACCCATTTTCTAATGAGTTACAGTTTTCATGAGACAAAACACCACACATTACACAAGAAGTAAGCCCCTGACCCTTATGCACCCAGACTGCATCTTTTAGGTCAGAAGAAGATACCAAATGATGGAGGAAAGTTGGGTCACAGAAGAGCTTCTGAGTTTTTGCTCCTCTGCCTAAGGTGGCCATCTGACAATTACAATCCCCACAGAATAAGATACCTTGTAAAGTGACAAGGCTGAAGAATTTTGAAAATATCTGTTCTTTCTGCCTTGGTCTGAGGTTCAGAAACATAATCTTAGATTCTGACTGATACTGTACATAGATAAGGAGGGCTCTACCAGGCACCAGGTTGACCAATTTTTGCACACTAACTGTATATGGGGCCAAAAGGCTGCCCACCCCTATGTAGTATTCCTCCCATATGGACCAAAAAGATGGACCTAGGTGCCAAAACATTTTTGCTTAATTAATATCTTGTGGAGAATGAAGTCTGATATGCTGCAGGAAAATGATATTGTGGGCATATTGTTAAAGGATTGAAAAAGTGATTAGCAGCTTCCTAGGACTGTGAATGCTGTTTACATTTAGAGTGAAGATTTTAAAAATGCATTCTGGCTCTCCTATCATGAGAACAAAATATAGAGAGAGAATGAAGAAATGAATAATCAGAAACACCAAGAAATAGTGTGAGCTTGTTTCTTTCTGGATTTTCTCTTCTTGGAGGAAGTGGTGTCCATGGAAGCCCCCTCTGCCTTAGAAGAGGGATGCAGTTGAGAGGATATCACAGAAGATGTATTGGAGTCCTCCTCAGTATCTCTCCCCCCAATCTTAATGTTTCCTCAACATGTCATATCTGTTGATCACTTGCAATGATTCCTTCCTCTGAATGGGTCTAGGCTACTCCCTGATATGTCTCTTGGTGACCATATGAAACGATTCTTCAACTATAGGCAGAGAGGGGGTGGCATGCCAGTACATTGTTCAAGGAGGACTGAGGGATCTGGAACAGGGCCTTGATCTGATGCAGGGATGCCCTTCACAACCATGAGACTAGAACTTGGGCCTGAGTCCTGTACTGGGGGAGGCTGGGAGGGAGCCATGGCATCTGGAACTTCTTCCCCAGCTGCCTTATCAGAGGGGCCAGGTTGAGTCTCCGCTGACCGTTCTCCATGAGACAGACTGAAATCTTCAGTAGTAGCCTTGGGGGTGGGGTAGCAGGAGGGCAAGGTCTAAGAGAAGGATCCATATCCTCTTCATTATTATGTGAGGCCCACAGATTCAATAGGAATGTTCTACTTCCTCACATAAGTTGCATCTCTTCTAGTTTGAACAAAGCAGAGTCAGGTGTCCAAGCTCAGCACAGAGGCCACACTTAAATCTGTTCACAAGTGCTGCTAAGATGATCCCCCAAGCCACATCTAGAGCCGACTTTAGGCTGCCCCTGATGAAAGACCAGCCCTGTGTCTCTCCCCAGGTAAAAGCAGTTAGGTAGGTGTTGTAAGCCCATAAAAGAAAGATTTAAAGGAACACGTATTCTCCACCCTCCTGTCCCCATATGTTCTCTGAATCTAAGACTGGTTCAGGGCTCCCCAGCACAGAGTATTTCTGGTTCAACAAACTGATAATATCCATAAAACTAACCCTTTCATTCCTGAACAACACCATGACGATCTTGAAAGCGGGTTTAGTTAGGGGGGATAGCTTGAAATGGAGACCAAAGAGGAGATGTCTATAGCTTGTGGAACTTTGCCAGGTGTTTTGAAGCTGACATCATAATATGAGCTGCCTGGGGTGTGTTTGAGGGCATACAGTTCTGACATGTAGAAACGCATGCTGTCCTTCATGTCCTTCAGCAGCACATGAGTTACTTAGACCCGATTAGGGACATCTTCCAGACCCCTTTGTATTTAATCCTTATAGCGTTTCTGCATTTAATTGGCAGGCTACAGTGGTGGAAGAAGAGGCAGAAGTAGCACTACCACTTCCAAAACAACAAGCAGCATTTGTCAATGCCAAATGTTTGCTTGCTAGTATTAGCACTGGAAGTGCAAGAGCTAGAGAGATGCAGAATAGGAATGGCAGTCAAGTATTGAACTTCATGCGAACCCCACCTCCACCCTGCAGAGATGGGACAGGCATTGGGGTATGCCTTTAGGTAGTCACACATAATGCTTACACCATTTCACCTCACCCTATTCTGCAGACACCAAGTGTTGAGGTGTGCCTTGGGGTGTTTAGCTTTACAGTCACCCCATTCCATAAGGACATACGCTGAAATGGGTGCAGTATAGGAGAATGGGGTGAACTCTGGGGCTGAAGAGTCCAAGGCACACCTCGATGCCTGTCACTGGCTGCAGGTTGGGGGTGGAATAGCATGAGCATTACAGCCAGCAATCTGAAGGCATACCACTGACGCCTGTCAGTCTGTACAGGGCGGGATGTTATGGTTCAAAACTATAATGCCCCAGGCATTTGTTGGTATTTGCACTGCAAATTTTCAACATGGCCTTTTTGTGACCCCCACCTCATGAAAACATTTGGTACCTCTGCTCATGAACAGTGGCACTGTGATTTTGTTAATTTGTCTCGAATGTTGATTTGCTACAGTGACCGTGCCATTCTGCGCCAGATGTGCAAAAACACATTTCAGGCAGGATGTCAAAAATGACAGCTGTCCTGTTCATAAGGATGAGTGAAAAAATGCCAATGTTGAAAATCTGGAGTGAAAATATTAAAAAGTCTCGAAGTTACAAGCATGTGTGGAAACTGCACAACGCACGCTCGTAATACAGTCATTTTGTGAAATGTTCTCACCAAATTTTTAACATGGGCATTATGGGGCCTCCACTCATGAACAGTGTCACTGTGATTTAGTTAATCTGCCGCAAATGCTGATTTCCCACAGCGATTACGCCATTGTACGCCACATGTGCGAAACCACATTTTGGGCAGGATGTGAAAAATGAAAGCTGTACTGTTCATAAGGAGGTGTGAAAAAATTACAATGCTGAAAGTCTGGAGTGAAAATATAAAAAATTCTCGGAGTTACGAGCGTGCATAGAAACACTGCAATGCTGCGCTTGTAACACAATCATTTTTGCAATTTTTCACCAAATTTGCAACATAGGCTTTTTGGGAGCCCACCTCATGAACAGTAACACTGTCATTTCGTTACTCGATCCCAAAAGGTGATTCCACACAGTGACTGTGAAATCACCTTTCAGGACCGAATAACGACATGACAGTGACTGAATTCATGAGGTGGAGTCCCAAGAACCCCATGTTGAAAAGTTGGTGCCAAAATTTGCAGAAATGGCTGAGATATCTGCCTAAGTTGGAAAAAAGGAAAAAACATTTATGCCATTATACAGCTTACTGGCATTTCTTCAGTTCGCGGTTGGCTTTGAAGAGTGCAGACGTGTTTCCGGTCCACTGAAGATCATCACACCGGGCTCTGGAGGTAAGTATAGGGTATGGGGATGCAGGGTGTGGGCTGGGGAGGGGACAAATGGCGAGGGACTGTTTCCTTTGTTTAAGGTAAGAAAAATAAAAAAAATATCCGCAGACCATTTTCTGTTGTTTTTTTTTTTCTCACAGGTTTTGGCCACGCTGGGGTGGGCTCCCAGTGTGGCACACAATCGGGATGGGGCAGTGCCATGAAAATGCAGATGCAAGGAGGGGTTAACATGCCGATGGGGATTGGGAACCCCTGTCGGCAAGCATGTCTGTGTTTAGGGGCATAATGCCAAGGGGGGTTGGGTTTTGGCCACACTGGGGTGGGCTGCCAGTGCTGCATATTTGGTTGGGGGGTCATGTTAGCCACACTGGAGTGGGCTTCCAGTGTGGTACACAATTGGGGTGGGGCAGAGCCATGAAAATGCCGACACGATGGGGGGGTTAACATGCTGACAGGGGGATTGGGCACCCCCGTCAGCAAGCATGTCTGTGTTTGGAGCATGATGCCAATGCGGATGGGGCACATATGCTGATGGGGATTGGGCACCCCCAAAGTCGGCTTCCTAGGGACTGTGAGCAGAGGGCAGCAAGGTGCCACCTGCCATGTTTATTGAAATATTACACCAGCAAGGCACACCCTGCAATGACGGGTCGCTCCCTCATTGCAATGATGAATTTGTTTCAACTTGGTGGCATGCTTGCTGAACTGGTGTCAGCAGCAGTGTGCCACTGCATTGGGGAAACATGGCCAAGCCTCAGAATGCAGTGGGGGCATTGGCCACCACAGTGCTGCACCTCCAAAACACCGCTTCTGTCCTAAGCTGTCACATAATGTTTCTTGTGCATGCATGCAAGCAAACATATAAAAAGGGCTCCCAAAGGTTTGTAATTTCAAAAAAAAATCATTATTACAGAATAGACATACCAAAAAACCTGGGAAGGGTCTGGAGGTGGCCTAAAAAAGTCGGAATATTTCTTCTGCACCTGAAACCTGCTAGGCCACGGTTGCTGGTCATTTTGAGCTGAAGTTTCTGTAGTAGAAGGGAGACTGGATGAAGAATAAGGCCCTAACTGAGGGGCAGATGAAGGAGCTGCAGCAGTCCGTGAATTGACAGAAGGGACCACAACTGGACTTGCATCATAAACCCTTGAAAGCTGATCCTAAGGTTTAATCCTCCCCCGGGGGCAACTGGCACATTTCTGTAGCAGCAGTGGGGGCTTTCCTCTGTTCTTGCTAATTCTGCAGAGGTAAGTTGAGTAGCTTTATTAACAGCTAGATGCTTCGAATATTGTCCAAACATGACAGTATATAGTATAGGCTGGAGGAAGACTTTTGGAGGCCCCTTAGTGATATGCTGTTTGAATAGGACAGTTTCAGAGTTCTGGGTATAAGTAAAACTGGTAGGTACATCCAAAGAAGCAGGAGTAAAATGATCAGTACTAGGACTGTTTGGAATCCACTGATTCTGATCTAATTGGACTTTTTTAGAATTTTAGGAAATTTTGACTCCTAATCTGATTCTGATTTAAATCCTAAAAAGACCTCAAAATTGGATTTGGAATCCTATATCTGAACTCTCAAATCTGAAATGTGTATGTTAAAAGTCTGTAACCCACCCTCTGGTGGTGTTTAGGGGGCCAGATCTGCTGAGGGGGTACAAGCCAGAAATACATACAAGATCCCAAATAATAAAATAGCTTGGCCTACCTTGACACTTGAATTCATACCATCAAGGGTAGATGGATTCTACAGCATAGCGAGATGGAGGAGAAGCTGGGCACACTGGGCAGGTAAGGCACTGGAGTTGTATCTGGGGGGCAAACTGGTTAAATCATACAGGCAGCACAAATAGACAGGAGCACTAGATCTTAAAGGAATAAAAAAAAAAAAGTTAATTTAATTAAAACATAAAATTCAGCTCCATGGGGCTGGAGGCACAACAGAGGACAGGTACAAGGATGTAAAGCAGCAGTTTTTGCTGCACAAAGCTGGGGCACAAAACTTGGGTCTAGGTAGGCCAAAGAAACATGGGCTTCACTTAGATAAGCCCAGAGGCTCAGAAAGCAGAGCAGCAAAAACACACCAAGGCCTAACACCACACCAGGGCTCTCTACACACCCCTGGTCATACTCCGGTGTGGCAAAAACTCTGCAATGCACCCTACCTGCACACAGCCACACAGAAGCAAGGAGATCTCTTATGGCTGGCTCCCACAACAAAGCCAGACATCCTGCAGCATACAGGCCTAACGCCAGAGCCCACCCCAATCCCGAACAAAACTCACCACTGGGAAAGGTGGGCCTGGCTCCTTTCGCCCCTAGCAGCCCACCACACCGAAGGCAGCATACTACACAGGTAAAACCTACCCGGTTCTGCCACCGCCGTGGCGCCCGCATTGCCTCCCGTAATCCACATTCAGGACAGGCCCTGACCTGCCCC
This sequence comes from Neoceratodus forsteri, assembly GCA_016271365.2. NCBI lineage: Eukaryota > Metazoa > Chordata > Ceratodontiformes > Ceratodontidae > Neoceratodus > Neoceratodus forsteri. Next base: position 192,693,065 of record CM028129.1, read on the forward strand.
AGTGCCACGGAGCACAAGGCAGGTCGTAAACAATTCCTCCAGGCTGTGGCTCCTACTTCCACAGGCTCCCATCCCACCGGCTGCTTCCCTGCACATCTCCCAGCAGACCCGAGCACCAAACCAGTGCCACTGAGCTAGGCCACATACTCCCAGGTCGGGGTTCAAACACAGCCCTACTTGTGTTCTGCAGTCTCTCTCTCTCTCCTCCCGATTTATACCCTATGGTGCAGGATCACCACATGCAAAGGGTAGGCAACACCCTGGGCCTTCTTCCCAAGGGGGAGTGCAGGGTAATGTTTAGTAAGCCCCCAAACTGGGTGGGGGGGGACTTATAAGTCAATTTACGAATTAGCATTTTTGAACTGCAGTTCCTAAAATTGGGTTGGAATCCGATGAATCAGTCTGTTCAGCAGTTTCTGAGCAACCCTAATCAGAGCCTGAGTTAGTGATAGGGGCATTCTGCTGCAACTCCTGCCCTTTTCTTCTCCAGATCAGGAAGTACAGTCCTCAAATCTTCACTACACACACAACTCCAGGTTTCATTTTATTGCCACATTCACGAGTCTGTAGCACCAGAGGAAGAATGCTGAGCAAAACTTAACAAGCTTATATAATAAAATGACTGCATTAGTTGAAGGGAATGGGTCCATTGGGAGCCAACCTGAGCCATCTTGTGTTTTCCCCATCCGGCCTATATGAGAGGGTTCTGTATGCTCTGATCGGAGAGTGTAGGTTCCCTGTTCTGACCTCGACCAATACCCTGTTGCTGCCAATGTCTAGTGCCTCATGGTCACACATCAAAGACACCTGCACTCAGCCATTTGTATTGACAGATGACAACTGGCCTTTCTGATAACCTGACACGGGGGCTCTCTTGACATGATGAGGGCCTTTGCTTTTGTGCTGTTTGTTGTTGCAACAGAAGTTTTTGTTATTTATAGCTCTCCTCTTCTTCAGAAATCAGGCACAAAAGAAAATTTTCTTTTTTCTGCAGCTTTTAATCCAGCTTCCTTTCAGCCACATCACCAGCCATGACAGGAAACGCTGACATTGGCAAAGGAGTACTATCAGCTGTCTTGGACTCAGACACAGGTACCATAGCCTGACCGTCAGGCTGCATTTCCCCCCCCCCAAGTCTTCTACAGCTTCATTCTCTTCATTAATGTCACAGGTGTAGAGTTAGGTACAGGAACTTCTAAATTACATGAAGTGAGGAGGGAAGCAGACTTCTCTATTCGGGTTGCCATCACAGCCTCCTCCTCTCCGGATCCTCCATCCTCACCAGGAAGCGGTATACCATCATGAGGAGGGAGATGGTGTTACCACTGTATAGGTCTCTGGTAAGACCCCACCTAGAGTACTATGTCCAGTTCTGGAGGATGCATCTCAGAAACTACATAGACAGGATGGAGGCAGTCCAGAGGAGGGCAACTAAGATGGAGCAGGGGTTGTACAGGAAACCCTATGATGAAAGGTTGAGGGATCTCAGCATTCAAAAGGCTTAGCTAGATTGGAGCAGCCTGAGGCAGACAGATAGAGGTTATTGAGCCCCGTAGAACTAACAACACCTCAACAAATCGACACGGAGCAGCAGACAGCATAATTTCATCCAGTGCACTCTTCACACTGCCTCTAAGCTCTTTTACCTGTAAGTGTGCTTTTTTACTTTTAATTAAAAAAAAAAAAAGATGCACAGTGTGAACTTATTCTCAGTGCTAGTTTGTTGTGATATTTTGTTAGTTCTGTTTAAACCTGGCACGAGCTTACAGACTGGAGTCACGGTCTGGTTTTGCAGAGCCCCGGAAAACCTTTGCCTATTGTCCGTGAGAACCATGATGGTAGCTGACAGTGACTATTAATTTATTTGTTACAACAGAAAGGTGTTGCATTATTGTGTGGGCTACAGGTAAGAGAAGAGGGTTGATTAAATATAGTACCAGCTTTCACACCGCAAGCAGAGAATCAAGCGCACATTTTTAAACTTCACTTTACTGCTTCCTTTTAGTCCTGCTGCTCTAAGAGTAAAGCTCTCTATTCTTTACATAAAGAAAAACACTGGATCGTTCACCTTATGCTGAATGCACCAATACTAAGCTCTTGGAAATGCATGTCTATGCGTGTGTGCTAAATTATACAGTACTGTAACATGCCCTCTCATTTAACCGAAACCTCGCTTATCCAAATGTTTTTATGTCCCACTGGACTTTTGGATGAACGGGGTTCTATTGTACACCGTAGAAGAGAGGAGGGAGATAGGCACATGATAGAGACCTACAGGTACCTCACGGGGGTGAACAGGGTACAGGAAGAGACCTGTGTATGGGAAGGGAGTCTATTTCAAATGAGGAAGTGCACCAGGACAACAGGGCATGCAATGAAGTTCAAAGAGGGGAAGTTTAACACGAATGTGAGTAAATGCTACTTCAATGAAAGGGGTGGAGACCTGGAATAGGCTGCCAGCAAAGGTAGTAGGAGGGAAAGCAGTGGTAGGCTTCAAGCATGCATTTGATAGGCTTAGGGGAATACTGGTAAATAGGCAGGAAGAGTCACAAGAGGCCAAGTAGGGTCTGCATAGACTGGGAACAATTGGGCAGACTGGGTAGGCCAAGCATTCTTTTTCTGCTGACAAATTCTGTGTTTCTGTGAAGAGTAGGGGAGTTTCCTAATTTCATGGCCAACATCCAGCCAGTCAATAAAACAGGTAAGTGTAATCCACTCTACAGGACGCATCTGAAAACAAGCTATTACACAGCTTAGTGTGCCTTTCCTGTTAAAAAATGACACAGAAAAAGTTGAGTTTATGTGTTAACATCCTGTTCCATGGGGGAAAAAATTATAATGGTTGGTGGCTGCCATGTATCAGGTACATGTATGTGTAGATGGGGTGCCTGTGGTGCAGTTCAAATCAGTTTTAAAGTTCCGGGAGATAGCTTCTCAAACTGAGTATTCTATAGGTGTGTGGCCATAAATGACTACTACTAGAAGAAACAATTACATGCAGTCTTTTCCTAGTCCCATTTGAACTTCAGTAATAGTTACTATACATCGTGGGCTGTTGAATTTGTTTTTGCTTTTAATCCAATTGAATCAACCATTCTTCTAACAGTTAACTATAGTGCAAGAGGAGATTTTTGGCGTGGGTCAAATGAAACACACCATTTCATTGTTAGCTTTTTTTCTTCACAAATCTCTTCCAAACTCAACTTTTGTTCCACATCCTGGCAAGAGATGAAAAGCTTTCAGTGGTGGCTCTGGGCAGACTTGGTTGCAACATTTGCCACTCCAGTACAATTATTTATGTGATTGAGAGGATATTTACTTACGCAAGATCATTTACATTTATCTGATACCTTTGGCACCGCAATGGTTCTTTTATATATATTTGGTCATTACGCCATGTGATATGCCATTGATGCATGCCAAAATCTTCACAAGGGCTTTTTAGCCAAGTGTATTCTGAATCACATCTTATTTAGACTCATTTTTGTACTTGGGGTTGTTGTAGTCAAGCTTTTTTTTTTCTTTAGTTTATTTTATTGTATTTAAATAGATGTACAGTGACACAATACAGACACATCCCCAACTATGTACGAAAAGCAGGGTTACGTGATGTAGCAAAGTACAGTAATGCAACTGATTAAGTGAAACTACAGGTACAGTACATACACAGTATACAAGGACTGTAGCTAGAATAAAATGTCATTGTGAGTTTTGAGTGCATCATGGGGGAGTTTGAGGAGTCGGTGGAGAGAGCATGTAGAGTATGAAGTTTGCTCCATCTATTCTCACCTTATTTCAGCTTGTTTTTACACTGGCTATCATTTTCTCTGTTCTAAGGTGAAATAATTCCTGTAGCCACTCATTATAAGAAATACATCCATGGCCTGGCATGTGATGTAATATTAGTATAACAGAGAAATAATAGCTGTATGGTGTCTGCTTTCCCTTACAGAGATGGTGCCATAATATCTGACCAGATTGATTGCGGTGGTTAATAAAGGAATAATGCCCTCCAGGGTGGGAGTTATGCTGGATAACATCCCACCTCGGTGGTTGGGCCCTGCCACTGGCGAGCTCCAATACCAAGAAGGGTGTTATCCAGCATAACTCCCACCCTGGAGGGCATTATTCCTATTATACAATGGCTTGTTGTTTTATAACGTTATATATAAAATAAAAAAATAATTTTAAAGAATGTTTTTATTAGTGTGGAAAAATATTTTAGTTTCTTAAGAGGAGATGCAAAAAAAGGAGGGAGCCATAAGAGCCATAATGATGACAGTAGACCTGTGAACAGCAGGGATGTTATGCCAGGATAACATCCCTGCTGTGATGGTCAACTGACCAATCAGAGCTCAGGATTCTTTCTTGCCATTGTATAATAGGTCATTGATACCTAGAAGAGGATCAGCCTTCCATTTAATTTCTGACCACAGATCACATACCTTTGCATGGTTATAAGTGGTAAAGAGACACTTTCTGTGCCCCACGTTGTGTGCAATCATTGGACTGCAGCCTTTCCATCTTGGCTAATTTAATTGTATATAATATAGATTATTTAAAACCTGGAATTATGCAACACGTAATATGTAATTTTTGATGTACTTGTGTAAGTCAGACCAGATTTTCTCCCAACTGAGCTGTTCCTTAGGGAAGGCGGTGTTCCAGTAAGACAGATGCCATCTGCTGCGGGATAACGTTTGGCAAATAAACATTCATACTGTTATGAAACTGCATGGGGCTGACTGACGTTTTGTATACAGGACTGGAGGAAGGTCATTGGTGATTCATTCCATGGAGCAGGTCCTAAATGAGAGGCAACAGCATGTGATAGCTGCATGGACTTAAAAGCTTGCTTGTCAGTGAGGTGGTATGTGTTTTTAACAAGAGTTAAAATGAAGGAAATGCCCATTTAATAGTGAACTGGACATGCTGGGTAGCTGACTGCTCTGTAGGCATTCTTTAGGTATCATTTGGCCAGCAATCCTGAAGTTTGTGTTATTTGAGATTGGTTGGGATACATCTTTATGTAAGTTCACCTTACTGGCTTTTCCAAGTTGATTGTGGACTTTGACTGAGAGACCTATATAACTGATTTTTTCATGTGAATCAATAATGATTTATGGGCTTGAGGGGAAACACGAGAGGCTAGCATGGCCTGTTTCTTCATGGTAAGCCACTGAGGGACATAAGTGAACTCATTTTCTATGGGGTCTGAGGCCAACCAACTGAGGTATTTCCTTGCATGATTGTCCCAGTAGTGGGAACTGAAATGAGGCAGTCTCAAGTCCCTGGCCTGCTTGGGTGCTGCAAGTTTATAGTATGTCCTGTGGGATGTCATACCTGCCCAGATGAATTTCAAAACGTATGCATGAACTTCATCAAACCCAGACAATGGCAGGAAAATATTTAGTATGCTCACAGTTTCAAAGTATTAGCACTCCTAGTGCAAAATGAACCATGCACAGCACAGGAGAGAATTCTTCTAGTATTGGATTTATTAACTGTATAATACAGGCCACCATGCTGAACAGAATATTCATCCAACGTAGATAGTTCCTAGCGCTTCGGCAAACTGCCTTCAGGGGCATGAAACAAATATTTAGTATGCATAGGGATATAGTAGTCGGGGAAATGTTCATTTTAATAATACTGATCTTGCCCCATAACTTTTTATTTATCTATTTCATTTTTGTTAACCAGGTAAGTGCACTAGACAAGATATTTTCAGGCACGACTTGGGAGAGTTACACATCAGAAACAGCAGATACATAGTGTCCACAACAGAATGTAAAACATCTAGTTGGAAGGAAAATGCAGTAACACATGACAATTTAGAAATACATGGCACTTTCAGGAATAACAAGTAGAATATACATAGCATGAGGATAAACAGTAATCACAGTTACATAAACTTTTATAGAATTTTAAAAACCGTATAATTGACTGAAGAAATATACATACAGCAAACACTTTGGGGCACATAAGTGCTGAGAGGAAGTACCGCTCTCAAGGTGAAGATCAGTGGTAGCAGTGCAAGCGAGTGGAGACAAGCAAGAGGTAGAGCAGGAGCACAGACCAAAGCTCATAAGGTGAGTCCTTAAAGTTTTTTGAAAGTCCCGGTGAGTAGCTGATTGTTTAACATAGAGTGGAAGGGTGTTCCACATTCTGGGAGCAGATACAGCAAATGCAAGTTCACCCTTCTTGGTGAGACATCTAGGCATAACAAAGGAAGCATTTTCAGTAGATCTCGACATATAGAGCAAGTCAGGTTGTTTTAGTAGAGTTACAAGGGATCTTGGAGTACTAGTCCGGGTTAATTTATCGACCAGACAACCAGCTGTGTACAGATGATAGGAGGATGGGGTGAGCAAATTGAGAGAAGAATAGAGCTGACAGCAATGTGTTAGTTTAGGAGCCGCAAGGGCGAGGCGGCAGATACTGTTATAACAAGTGTTCCATTTCTGGATTACTTGCTTGCTAGCATTAAGGTAGACTATAGAGCCATAGTTGAGGCAAGGTTGAAGAATTCCCTGAGCAATGGCCAGCCTGGCTGTCGAATTTAGGGAGGCTCTTACCTTGTAAGCCAGGCCAAGTTTACTGTTCACTGTCTTACAAGTGGCTGCAACATGAAGATTAAAGTCCAGTGTGGGGTCAAGAGTCATCCCAAGGTATCTGAAGGATGTGACTGTATCCAGGGTTATGCCCTCAGGTCCACGAAGGGAAAATCCCATATGACAAGCTTTTAGCCTAGGGGAAGTCCCAAAGATCATTGACACCTTTTTGCTAGTGTTAAGTAGGAACATATTTTGTTTTAGCCAAGCTGAGAAGCCAGATTGAAGGAGGTGTGGATTGCCGAAATGTCATTAGCAGCAGAGTAGATAACCATATCGTCCGCATAGAAAAGAGACAAAGTCAATCCGGATGGGGGGTGGGATTATTTATAAAGAGACAGAAAAGGAGGGGACCAAGAATAGAACCTTGGGGAACACCAACTGAGGTAGAGATGAGATCGAATGCTATGTTCCCTATTTGAACAAATTATTGCCTACCCAGAAAGTAACTGCCAAACCAGGCCGTGGCAGAATTTGAGAAACCAAGAGAGGATAGTTTGGAGAGCAGAAGAGAGTGGTCAACCAAGTCAAAGGCCTTTGTAAGGTCGATAAAAATGGCCCCAGTGAGTTTTCCTTTGTCCATGTTAAGCAGCACATCATTAGTAAATTGTAATAGTGCCGTAGTTGTGCTGTGGCCGGACCTAAAGCCATGCTGGGTTGGGGATAATGGATTGTTTTTATGCAGATGCTCCGTGACCTGAGAAGACACAGCCTTCTCAAGGATTTTATCCAAGACAGATAAGATGGCAATTGGTCAGTAATTACTTATCGTTCTAGAGTCTCCTTTCTTATGCACTGGCACAACACGTGCAATTTTCCAGATGGATGGCACCGCCCTGGTCGTAATAGATAAGTTGAGTATTCTTGCAACAGGTGCTGCAATGTCAGCAGCAGTAACTTTAAGGAACTTGGGTAATGGTCCATCAGACCCAGGAGAGCCATGTTCTGGAATGGCTCTCATAAGCCTTAATACATCAATAGTCGAGACTGGTTTAATACTAAACTGGGTCGATAAAGATTCAGCAGGGTTTATGATTTCCTCAGAGGGTAAAGCAGAGTTAACCAGGAAATCCGAGAGATCAGAGAAGTGAACATTAAGCAAAGTAGCAATCGTGCTTTGGTTATTGCAGTTATCATTTATAGTCACTTCAGTCAGAGGCGGGGATGGGCCTTTCCCTAAAAAACTTTTAACATGGTTCCAGAAACCCCTAGCATCGCCACAGGATTTTTGAAAAAGCATACCACAGTATGCTGTTTTTGCTGCTCTGATGTCTTTCTTACATGTTTTTCTCATGGATCGGTACTTAGACCATTCATCAGGTTGGTTAGACTTTTTTGGCAGCAACCCATGCTTTATCTCTACTCTTCATTGCTGAGAGGAGATTTTTATGCAACCATCTAGTTTTAGCACCCCTAATTCTCTTTCTTTTGAGAGGCACATACTTGTTTTAGAGGGGGAGGAGATTTGATAGTAAGTAATCGAGAGCTCTATCAACATTTGTTGTGTGGTATAATGGGGACCAATCAATGCATCTTACTTCCAACAGAAGTGCTACAATATTTAATTTTGAGAAAATCCCAGAACTGCGTGATCTTAGGAAGTAGCTAAGGACAGCTGGCATTCCAGACACAGAAAGTAGATGAGTGGTCACTGATTGAGTCAGGCAAGGTACCAACTTCAGTAATGTCAAGGATAGGGCTTTCCAGCATTCTAAGTCTTGTCTGATGGTCGTAAGCAAGTCTTTTAGGTTAAGCTTTTGTAGGTGTGTAGGGTTTCAAGTTAACACTATGCCTAAGTACTTGAGTTGCTTTGGTGCCCAGACTAGGCCTAATTTGGTGATAGTTTGCTTCTGTACCGCTGTACTGAGTAGGATCTCTACAGTCTTGTTTGCATTCAGTTTATATTCTGATAGGGTCCTGAAGTCTGCTATGGTGGCAAAGGCAGCTGGAACTGAAGTGGCAGGGATGGTAATACATTGTAAAACACCCTCTCTGTATACCAATATTTTATACTGCTCCATGCCAAATCATATCCCTGTGATTTCAGGATGGCTTTTAAGTTTAATGATGAGGGGTTCTAGATATACGTTAAAGAGGAGGAGGACAGGGGGCATCCCTATCTGGTGCCTCTGTGCGGGGCGAATGAGGGAAGAGAGGACTTTGCTGCAATATATTTGGGCATTCAGATTAGAGTATAGCACTTGGCTCCAGGTTATGAAATCTGGTGGGAATCCAGAAATTATTCAGAGTCTAAATTAAGAAGGGCCAGGATACCCTGTCAAATGGCTTCTCTACATCCAAGGACACCAGAGCCACAGGGACATCTGGGTCCTCAGACGTGAAGAAGGCACGTACCAATCTCCAAAGATTGTCAGTTGAATTTCTATTACCTATCAGATGACCCCATACTTGGCTGACCCCATTGGCTGGAATTTTGGCTAGTATTTTAATGTCATGGTTAATGAGGTACATGGCTCTGAAACTGGAGACTGTCCGGGTCCCTCCCCAGTTTGTAAAGTAGGGTAATCAGGACTGATAACATAGTCTAGTCAGTGAGACCAAATTTATGAATACAGGCAAAAGACTGAAGGAAGAGGAGGAAGGGGCAAGTTCTATGGCAAACAGCTTGTAGAAATTAGCTCTGAAGCCTTTGGGTCCTGGTGCCTTGCCAGGTGTAAGGGATTTAATAACAGCCAGAGCATTGATAGTTGAAATAAACTGGGCCAGAGCCTCCTGCTGGTTGGATGAGAGGGAGGGTAGGTAAACTGAGTCTAAGTAGGCTTTGATATCTTGGGTGGGTGGTGGGTTACAGGGGGGCCCTGTAAAGTTCCCTGTAAAATTGGTATGGAATTCTTGAGCTATGTCTTTAGGGGCTGTTCTAACTGAACCATCTGGTTCTTATCATAACATGGAGATAAGCCTAGTGGCCTCCTGTTTTTTGAGCCAGAGTGCCATCATTTTCCTCGCCTTTTCCCCATGCTGTTGGCATTCTGCATGAGTCTTGAAGACAGCATGTTCTGCTTTTTTCCCTAAGCAACTCAGCGTATTTGTCTCTAAGGGAGTATAGGATGGTTCTGACCTGCTGCAGGGTGTTTGGGTTCACCTTTGCTTCCAAGCTTCCTATTACCGTAAGTAGTTTGGTGGCCTCTGCTGCTCTTTCCCTGTTCTGCTTTGAGGCAAGCCTAGCAAGTTTGCCTTGTAGTGTACATTTGCATGCAGTCTAAATCAGATCTTTTTGGACTAGGGATCCCTTATTATGTTGAACAAAATATTGTATTTTGTCCCTGATCTTTCCCACACTGAATGTCTTTTAGAAGTTGATTATTTAACTTCACAAAGTGTCCTCAGCTGTTCCTGATGTGAAGGCACACTGGAGAGTGGTCAGAGAGGGCTCTGGGGGCAATGTTCCATGTATGTAAACCATGAAGGGCAGACTGGCTTGCAAGCTAGTAATCAATTCTTGAATATAAATTGTGGCCACTGAAGTGAAAGGTATATCTCTCTTAAGGTTGGATTTAGCATCTGCCACGGGTCACACAGGCCAAAAGTGTTCATCAAGTCTGAGTGCCCTTTGTGCTGGAGATAGTTCAGCCCTGACACTCCCATATGATCTGTAGCTGGTGCATATGTTAAATTCCAGTGCCCTCCAATTAGGAGAGGTAGGTGCAGGGAAGGGGAAAGTAAAATTAGCTAGGGGCACAAAATAGGTAACCCAATCAGTGTCAGGGCTGTAGACACTACCCATAAGTTGTTCAGTGTTATCTAGGTCCCCCAAATTAATATGTATGGTCCCCTGGATGCTTGATGCTTTGTAGTAGACAGAACCTAGTGGAGTGGATGGTCAAGATAGCTACACCCTTTTTCCTAATGTAGCTCTGGTGCCATCTATTAGAGGGTTACTACCCCTGCCTTGTTATCCAGACCAAGGTTAAGGGGCTTGGGTTCCTATGTTGCTGTTACCGGGGGTTCTTTACCAAGATTGTACAAAAAATAGTGTGGTGCCTCCACCCACAGTACAATTTAAGTGGGTCAGATACATAGCAGTCAACCCCTGGGGATGCTGTACCAACCCATCTCCCCATATGGTCATCCCAGACATGGATACTGTAAACCAAAATTCCCACATTTCAGTTCTTTATAATTACTGACTTACGCTAATAATATGCTCACTAAATTAGGCTCTCAGATCAAAGATTTTTTCCAAAACAGTAACATCACATTTATTTACAATGGGGAGGGTTAGGGAAGAAAAAATTGATTAGAGGTTAATTATTTTCATTTGCATTTAGGTTTTGTTTTAAGCAATCACATCCCTTTGTTTTAAACCATCATATTCACTTTGATTTAAGCCTCATTTTAATGACTCTGTTCTGTTTAGGCATACTACACAGAGTAAAGTCAGTCAGAGGACCTGCCTGTTCCTTTTGGAAGCTGAGAAATTAGCTATACTGCAGAGAACAAACTAGAACGCATTTGAGGAACTGGTAACTTGGTAAAACATAATATTGTAGGGGACTAGGAAAGTAAGTTACACTTTCTACAGAAAGTTTCATTATTTTCTTATTGTCATTAAGAATTGCAGGATTCCATTAAAGTGTAGTAATTTATAACCAGAGGGTTGTAATACAACTGAAGTTGCTTGATTTCTGTGCTAGACACATAGGATTTGGAAGGATATTTGTGCAATATTTTGGAAGTGTCCTGCTGGCTGAACAGTGAGTTTGTTTTTTCCTGACTCAGTAGAGTGGTTTGTGTAGAGAGTGGTCTAGTACATTGTGGTGTTGGTTGACTTACTATAAAGGGCAGTACTCACCAGGGTGGTGGAGCAGTGGTGTAATTGATTGTTTCTAACAGTCACCAGTGGTTGTGGCCTTTCCTTTATAGCCAAGGTTCTGACATCACTTCCTCAACAGGTCTTGGAGCAGAACTGTCATATTCTTAATTACCCAGCACAGTGCATAAAGCGTAAGTATACACACACACACACACACACACACACACAAAAAAAATTGTATATTACTCGTATATTATAAGGAAGAGGGACGTGGGAGTGGTGCAATGCACTGGCTGTGGGGCAGCAATTTTCCGGGAAACATTCTGGAACCTGCGTTGCTGCCCTATTTGCAGGCAACTGTCAGCTCTGAGGGAGGAGGTTGCCCACCTCCAGGCTGAACTGGCAAGGACTAAGGGCACCCAAAGAGCACCAGTTCCACAACCACTGCCTCAGAAATTGCCATGTGTGAAGAGCAGATGGACGACAGTAGGTTCTGGGAGGGTGAGGGTGGTGGAACAGAGGCGTAGCCCCCGAGTTGCACCTCTACACAAATCATATGTCGGTCTGGCAAATCAAGGTTCCTCTATGATGACACCCTCATTGGAGACCAAGAAGAATGCTGGGGACATCCACAAGGGAGACCCACAAAAGAGTGGTAAGGGACAACACAAGGGAAAGAAACAGCTTCTGATAGGGGATTTAATTGTTAGGATTGCAGACCTGGGGAAGGGAGAGGAGAGGGAAGTAAGGTGCCTGCCTGGTGCCATGGCTTGGAGGGACAGGAAGCAAATCCTCAGGATTGCAGAAGCAGCATCACAGGAGAGGAAACTAGATATCATTGTCCACCTCGGGACAAATGACCTAGCTAGGCATGAGATCAGTGCATGCAGGATGAATTTGTGGAGTTGGGGAGGGGCCTCAGACAGGTAGCAAGCACGGTAACCTTCTCAGAGGTGCTGCCAGTCCATGGCAGGGGTGAGGCTAGGGTACTGCACACCATGCGGTTTAATGAATGGTTGCAAAACTGGTGCAGAGCACAGGGCTTTGGCTTCATTGGGGACTGGGGGTCCACCTGGAGAGATGAAGGTCTATATTGGCATGATGGTCTTCATCTGTCCAGGAAGGGAAACACGCTCCTAGGTGACAGGTTTAAAGGCTTCCTTGGCAAGCTTTTAAACTAGCCAAGGGGGGAGGTGCTGATAGGAAAAGGAAAGTTCAAGCCCCCGCAAAGCATGGCAGGTAGTAGGGTAAACACTGAGGTACAGAGCTTGACAGAGGGCAGGACAGGAGTAAATGGAAAAATGGACAAGGGCAATAAGAGCAGGGATGGGGTAAAAAAGGATAAAGCCAACATTAAATGGAGGGCAATGAGTACCAATGCCTATAGTTTGGAAACAAGCTTCCAGAGCTAGTAGCCCTGATGGAAGTGGAACACTTGGATATTGTGGCAGTCACAGAAACATGGTACATGGAGAACCATGACTGGGATGTCAACATACCAGGGTACACAATCTATAGAAGGGACAGGGAGGGTAAAAGAGGAGGTGGAGTAGCTCTCTACATAAGGGAAGGGATCAAAGTAACAGAACTAAAGGGTAAAGGGGGAGGACAAGAGGAACTCTGGGTCACATTGGAGACAGGGAATGGCATCACAATCCGCACAGGGGTTGTATACAGACCCCCATCTCAAGGGGAGGAAATCGACAAGAAAATGATAGAAGGCATTCTCAAAATGGCTGAAAAAGGGGAGATACTGTTGATGCGGGACCTGAATATGCCAGATGTTAACTGGGCAATATGGACTGCAGCCACATCCAAGAGCAGGGTCATTCTCGATGCCCTACAGGGAGCATGCCTTAGACAGCTAGTGGTGGAACCCACTCGGGAGGGAGCAATATTAGACCTGGTACTCTCAAATGGAGAGAGGATCACAAACTTAGAAGTCAGTAGACACCTGGGAACAAGCGACCACTGCACAGTGTGCTTCACAATAAACACAACCATGGAGACAAGCCATACAAATACAAGGATACTGGACTTTAGAAGGGCTGACTTTGGCAAAATGGGTGAATACCTGAGGAATGCATTAGCAAATGGCCAGAAAGGAGGGGTGGAAGAACAATGGAGAAAAATCAAAACTGCCATCATGGAGGCAACAAGCCTTTGTGTGAAACAAATAAAGAAAACAAAGCGGAATAAAAAACCACTATGGCTCTCAAAAGAAGTGTCAGGGAAGGTTAAGGAGAAAAGGCTGCATTCAAAAGTATAAGGAATCACAGACAGAGCACGACAGGAACTGTATCAATTAAAGCAGAAAGAAGTGGGAAGGCAGTCAGAAAAGCAAAGGCCCAAACCGAGGAAAGGATAGCCAACTCAGTTAAGAAGGGGATAAAACCTTTTATAGGTACATTAGGGAACATAGAAAGGTTAAGGGAGGGATAGGGAAGATTAATAAAGGAGAGGGGAGGTGGGCAGAGGGAAACAGTGAAAAGGCAGAGATAATGAATGAATACTTTTGCTCAGTATTCACAAAAGAAGAAGAGGAGGAGTTACCTAAATCAAACAGTAGAAGCATTCTGGATAGTGGGGTTGATACCAGTCCATTTAAAGAAGAAAGAGTACTGAAAGAACTTCTAAAACTCAAGGTGGACAAAGCAATGGGGCTTGATGGGATTCACCTTAGAATCCTAAAAGAGCTAAGGAGGACCTAGTGACACCACTAACCACACTTTTAACAAATCATGGGAAGATGGGGTGGTACACTGAGGACTGGAGGAGGGCAGATGTGATTCCCCTTCACAAAAGTGGGAGCAAGGCAGAAGCAGGAAACTGCAGACCTGTTAGTTTGACCTCAGTGGTGGGGAAAATGATGGAATCACTTCTGAAAGAAAGAATTGTTGAGTACCTAGTGGCTAGCAGGGCACTGGACCCAAAGCAGCATGGATTCACAGCAGGAAGGTCATGTCAGACAAATCTAATCGATTTCTTTGACTGGGTGACCAAAGTAATAGACCAGGGAGGAGCTGTGGATATGGCCTACCTAGACTTTAGCAAGGCATTTGACACAGTCTCGCACAACAGATTAATAATCAAGTTAGCCAACCTGGGAGTGGGTCCCAGGGTGGTTGCCTAGGTAGAAAACTGGCTGCACAACAGGACACAGAAGGTAATAGTGAATGGAACACATTCTGAAGAAAGGGGGGTTACTAGTGGAGTACCTCAGGGCTCAGTACTGGGTCCAGTCCTCTTTAACGTCTTTATAGGTGACATTGCAGAGGGTCTGGAAGGAAAGGTATGCCTCTTTGTGGATGACACAAAGATCTGTAATAGAGTTGATACACAAGGGGGGTAGAAAGGATGAGAAGGGACTTAGCAAGGTTGGAGGAATGGTCAGACATATGGCAACTTAGATTCAATGCAAAGAAGTGCAAAGTAATGCACCTGGGAAATAAAAACCAGGAGAAGAGTACACAATAGCAGGAGAGGTACTAACAACAACAATAATGGAAAGGGATCTGGGTGTAGTCATATCAGATGACCTAAAGGTGGGTATGCAATGTGAGAAGTCAGTAGGAAAGCCAGGGGGATACTGGGATGCATAGGAGAGGCATCACAAGTAGAAAAGGGAAGTGGTTATCCTCTATACAGACAGTTGGTGAGACCCCATCTGGAGTACTGCGTGCAGTTTTGGAGACCTCATCTACGCAAGGACATAGACAGGATGGAAGCAGTCCAGAGGAGGGCAACTAAAATGGTGCAGGGTCTACATCAGAAACCAACTGAAGAGAGACTGAGAGAGCTTAATATGTATACCCTTGATGAAAGGAGGGACAGGGGGGACATGACAGAAACTTTTAAGTACCTCAAGGGAATCAACACAGTCCAGGAGGGTAGCATCTTTCAGAAAAAGAGATGTGTAAGAACAAGGAGGCACAATTTAAAGTTAGAGGGGGGACGGCTCAGGGGTAATGTGAGGAAATTCTTTTTCACGGAGAGAGTGGTGGACGCATGGAACTGCCTTCCTGGAGAGGTTGTGGGGTCTAAAACAATGGAGGAATTCAAACATGCATGGGACAGACATAAGGCAATTATAGTGGGGGGTTGCAGGAAATAGGCTGTTGGTTAACTAGAATCTGCAGCTTATCCAGTAGGTAGGGAAATGGGCAGACTGGGTGGGCTAAGTGGTCCTTATCTGCCGTCAAAGTCTGTGTTTCTATGTTTCTATGATTTCAAACCCCAACCCTTGGAAGATTTAGAATTTCCTCTCTGACTAACTAGCTACAGATGATACTTATTTTTACTGCCCCAACTGGTACCAGTTCAGACAAACCTCAATACTCCCTCTGTCCCTGCATGCCCAGAAAGTTGTTACTTGCAGGCCTGAGGTGCAGCTGGTCTGCCAGCATTAGCGCACTTGCTTTAAATCAAATTAACTTTCTGTACAACTGTTAACTACTTTAAGCTTCCCACAATGCCATGAGGCAAAACTTGAAATAACCTATACACACCCCAGCTGCAGGGCATTTCCTGCATTTACTCACAGTTCTGCAAATCAGTCTCTGGTGGCACTGTGACTGAAGCTCTGGGGGCTGACGGCTCAGTAGAACCTTGGAATCATTTGCTTGAAAGACTTGAGACTGGGCAAGAATGCTGCAGTTTGGATCTTCCACCTGACTGAAGGTCTTGCAGCTTGTCCCCTTCAGCCTGTTCAGACCCGTTGGCCCACTAAACCACAGAGGGCCCAAACCTAGGAGTGGCTCCACAGCCCGGCTCCCTTACAGGCCATGGCTGCCCTAGCTCCCCCAGCACACACCGGTGGTCCCCAGTAGCCAGTAGACCCCACTGAGTGGGGCTTAGCAGGTTTCCTACCTGCATCTGGATTAAGCTGTAAATCTCCTAGTTCTAGGGACATGGATATGTTGTTCATCCACACTGTCTGGCAGGTTCCTTGCTGCTTTAAATCTTGCCGGAAGGTCTTCAAGCTGGCTTCTCCCACCCACCCGGGTGGTAAAACTATCGACTCTGCGTGATAGACTGGATCCTAACTCTTCGGTTCATCTGAAACTCATTTTAAAATTCTCAAGACTTCGGTCTTCCTTTTCCCTCGCAGCTGCGATGGACAAATCAACTCCCAGTTTTGTTGATTGCCCTTGTGGGCAGAAAGATGTCCAGGATGGATCCGCAGTCCACGTCGTTTACTCCTCAGCTAGAACATGACCTCAGGCCTACGCTCTTGCTGTTCGCTCTGGCCAACGCCTTGGAGGACTGTGCTGCCTGGTTGCTGCTTGCCTCGAAAAGTGCTACCCACCGGTAAAGTTGAAAGAGGCCCCTTGGGCGGTTACTGCGGCGGCTGGCTCAGCTGAGCAGCTTGAGCAGATGATTGCCCTCGAGGAGGACGCAGCCCAGGCTGCATCTTCCTCCTCGGTTGTGGCATTTATCCTGCTCTCTTTGGGTATCTCGTATTCTGCTTCATTTAAGGAGCTTTGCCATTCCCTTTCCACGAAGGAAGAGGGGCCATCGGGACATTCCTCTCAGTCCAAAAAGAAGGATCCCAAGGGTAAGTCCCATCATCGGCGTTCGTGGGAGCGGGAGAGGTCCCCTTCCCTGGACAGCCGACCGTCAACTTTGGTCGAGGTTGCGGCTAAGGCCACTGGCTTCACAGAGTCCCCATCAGGTCAGCTGGCCGAGACAACCGTCGACGCGGTCGAGATTTTTCTCGACCTGTCGGATGGATTGTCGACTGGTGAAGCCAACAACCCTTCTTCGCCGGTTCCCCCAGTGGAAACCAAGGATTTGCCTGTGCCCTCAGTGCAGCAGTCCCCGGTTAAGGTGTCCAAGCCGAGGGAAGAGCCGGTGTCCCCCGCTCCCTCCCAGGCCCACCCTCAGACATACCGAGGATCTGGTCTCGGACCTCTTCTCGGTCCAGCCAATCCCGCCAACATCGGCGGTCTCGGCACTGAAGTAAGCATCAACACCGCTCATCCTTGTCTTCCTCCTCAGATGAGGAGAGGCTTCGACGCAAATTGCGTCGACACTATGAGGAACTGATGTGGTAGCAGTTACTTTTGTCCAGGAGCAAGTCATCACCGACGCCTTCCCCGGTCATCAAGTGGCTGTCACCCGAACAGCTGAAACAGCCTCTCGCTGCAGTCGAGATGCCCAAGCCTGGGCCGGTTGTTCGTCGGAAACCTGCTGCTCCACTGATTGTGGTGAAACCTTTGCCTCCACAACCCAAATCGGGGGCACCAACCAAGGACTCTCGGTCGGGTCAAGGCCTACCCCACAGGTTGTCGGTCACCCTCACTCCTGACCGTCCTCGGCAGGTGGAGGGTGGCTCAGACCCTAGGCAGCTCTTCGTGGACTTCTGGAGTCCTCCAGGGGCCAGTCACTGGATGAAAGCCCATTGTCCTTCATGGGTCTGCTTCGGTTCATCTCGGAGTCCACAGGGATGCAGCTTGAGCCTGTATCCAAATGGGCCAAGTATCCCCTGACGGAGATACTGGACCAAGGGGATTCACCCACGGAGGCCTTTCCAGTGGCTGAGGCCATTGTCAGCCCAGCCTTGGAGCTTTGGCAGTGGCCTGCTTCCTGTCCTGCGCCCTCGGCCAGGATGGCCAGGAAGTATGCGGTCCCTACCAGCTCTTTGCCCGGGTTTTCAGAGCACCCCTCTGCTGAGGGGTTGGTCAATGACAGCATTTTCCGGTGTTCCAGTAATGCTAGGGTCATGGACAAGCCCCCCAACAAGGAGTCCGAAAAGCTGGACTATGCCAGGCACAAGGTGTACACTGCATCCTCCCTTGGCCTCCGCCAGGCCAGCTCAGCCGTGCTGATGGCACACTTTTCCCACGCCCTCATGGGTTCCCTGGATGAAGTGATCCCTCATCTCCCAGACAACCTCCAGACCACAGTCTGGCAGGTTCATGACCAGGGTAGGGCAGTGGTGAAGCAGCAGCAGCAGCTCCAAACAGCTCTGGACATAGAGGACTCCTGTGCCAGATTGGTTGTGGCCATGGTGGCCATGCGCTACAGAGCATGGCTGAGGATATCCACCTTCATGGCGGATACCCAGCACAAGTTGGTGGATGTCCCCTTCTTGGGGACTGACCTCTTCAGCCCTGGAGTAGAAGGTCACCTCCAGTGGATCAAAAAGTCCAGTACCACTCTGGACTCGGTCACCTCTGCCCAGAAGGACAAAGGCCACAGTCAGCAGCAACACAAGCCCTTTCATCCTTCTGCACCTGTGGCACGTCCGGCCCAACAGCACCAGCATCAGGGCCAGCAGGCTCGCGCATGGCATCCCAAACCCAAGCCCGTGGCTTCCTCCAACAGGAAGCAGGGAGGTAAAGACCCAGGAGGTCCCTCAGCCGGTCCCTCCTCCAAGCCTGCCCAGTGATGGGTTGAGGGGTGTCGCCCCCAGCCTCATCACTACCCCCTGGGTTCCCCCCATGGGGGGACGGCTCCACCACTTCCTTTCCACCTGGTCCGCTATCACCACAGACCGCTGGGAGTTGGAGGTGATAGGAAAGGGCCTGCCTCTGGAGTTTGAGCAGACCCCACCCTTTCGAGCCATCACCCCTCAGGGGGCCACGGGGTCCGCAGCCTTGCTGTCGGCCTGCCAAGCTGATATTGCCCTGCTCCTCGAAAAAGAGGTGATCAGGAAGGTGGCGGATTCTCCTCCAGACCCGGGGTTTGTGTCCAGGTATTTTCTGGTCCCAAAACGGATGGGAGGCTGGTGCCCCATTCTTGACCTGCATGACCTGAACAGGTTCCTAAGGTCTTGGACCTTCAGGATGGTCACTCTGACTCAGATAATCCCATCCTTGGAATGAGGCATGTGGTTCTGTTCCCTGGACCTCCAGGAAGTGTTCTTTCACATCCCAATCCGTCCGTCTCATCAGAGATTCCTCCACTTCAGAGTGGAGAGATCCCTTTACAAGTTCTGGGCCATGCCCTTTGGCCTCTCCCTAGCTCCCAGGGTCTTCACCAAATGCATGGCAGTGGTGACAGCATTTCTGCGGCACCAAAGGGTCCGGGTGTACCCCTACCTGGATGACTGGCTGATTGCAGCCCCCTCCAGAGTGGAGGTGGAGCGGTCCAGAGATTTGGCCCTCCAGGTTTGTTCTCAGATTGGCCTCCTCATCAACGAGGCCAAGTTGAAACTCGTGCCAAAGCAGGCGATACATTTCATTGGGGCAGAGCTCGACTCTCTTCGAGCCAGAGCATGGCTCCCAGCGGACAGGGCTGAGGTTCTTTCCTCCTTTGCCCAATCATTTCAGATCAGGCAATCGCGCCCTGCTGGGGAGTTCCTGTGCCTCCTGGGCCTCATGGTGGCCTGCACCAGTGTGGTCCATTGGGCCCACTGGTACATGCATCCCCTTCAATGGGGACTGGCCAGCCAGTGGTCACAGTGCTTCGATCCATTGGATCAGCTAGTGACAGTGACCCAGGGGATGTGGAACGCTCTCCAATGGTGGACTGTTCCAGTACATCTGCAGGAGGACATCCCGTTTGTCCACCCCGAGCCAACAGTCTATCGACCGATGCCTCTCTGATGGGTTGGGGTGCCCATCTGGGGGAGCACAGAGCGCACGACCTCTGGTCCCCTCGGGAGTCCTGATGCCACATCAACCTGCTGGAGCTTCGAGTGGTTCATCTAGCCCTCACCACCTTCGCTCCATTTCTACAGGGTCAAGTGGTTCATGTCCAGACAGACAATACCATGACCATGTACTACCTAAACTGCCAGGATGGGATGTGCTCCATGCCTCTGTGTAGGGAAGCTCTCCACATTTGGTCTCTCGTGCGCAGCCTGGATGCGGATCTCCTCGCCATTCACGTGGCAGGAGCCTCCAACACCCTGGCCAATGCCCTAAGCTGGATAGGGGCTGCATCTCACGAGTGGTCTCTCCTGCCAGAGGTAGTACAAGATCTCTTCTCCCTCTGAGGCATGCCTCAGGTGGACCTGTTTGCCTCCAGGGAGAATGTGAAGCTGAGACTGTTTCATGCCCGCCCCCCTCAGCAGGGCTTGCTGCAGGAAGATGCTTTCTCAAGGTCATGGACCCCGGGCCTCTTCTATGCCTTTCTCCCATTTCCCTTGATCCACAAGGTGCTTCTCAAGGCAAGGAGGGACAAGGCGCAGGTGATTCTGGTAGCCCCAGACTGGCCCCGTCGGTTCTGGTATCCAGATCTCCTCAGTCTCAGCTCCAGGCTCCCGAGGCGGCTTCCAGCCCACCTGGACCTGATCTCAGTCAATCATACTAACATACTAAAATGCCAGCAGAATAGGCCTAACGGTCTTTCGTGTCTGCTCGTTTGGTCAGTCCCCAGCCTGGGTGCTGACCTTGCTGTCCCTCTCGCCTTCTCTGGCTTCTCCCTTCCCAGTTCCAGATATTCTTGCTGCATTGGATTTTGCTTCCAGAACCCTTCCCCTGTACCTGTCCCACCCCCTCTTGAACCCCTCCACTGTCCCTGCCTCCACCAGCCCCCTAGGCAGTGCATTCCATGGCTCCACCACCTCTCAGTGAAGTAGCACCTCCTCCTTTCTCCCTGAATCTTCCTCCAGCTTCCACCCATGCCCTCTAGTGGCCCCTTCCTCCTTCCTTCGAGCACCTTGACTGTTCCTCCCTATTTATCTCTTCATGTACCTAAAGACCTCTATCATGTCCCCCCGTCCCTCTCTCTTCCAATGTGTATATATTTGCTCTTCGAGCCTCCTCATAGGTCCTGTCCCCAAGCCCCAAATCATTTTAGTTGCCCTCCTCTGGACCCTCTCCAGGAGGTTAATGTCCCACTTTAAGTGTGGCCTCCAAAACTGCACCAGTACTCAAAAGTGCGGCTCACCAAGCAGTTGTACAGAGGAGTATCACTTCCTCCTTCTGGAGGTGATCCCCAGCGATGCATCCCAGCATCCTGTTGGCCTTGGCTGCTGCCCTCTCACAAGTTTCAGAGTTGTTCATCTTGACATCCACCACCACCCCAGGTCCCTCTCAGCCATCGAGACTTGTAGCATTCCTCCAGGATGTACACTTGGCCTGGGTTTCTGCCCCAGGTGGAGTACTTTGCATTTCCCTGCATTGAACCTCAGCTCCACTTTCTAGACCATCTTTCCAGAGCCTCCAGGTCCCCCTGTAGAGGCCACCCTCCCTCCTCCCCATCCACCACCGCTCCCAGTTTGAGTCATCTGCAAAAGACTCATCTCACTCCTGATTCCTGTCCTTATGTTGTCAGATACGTAGGCGTTGAACAGAAGGGGCCAGGATCATCCCTGTGGGACCCACTAATGACCCTCCTGGGGATGAGACTATCCCACCAACTACGACCCTCTGGGTCCGGTCCTGAGCCAATTGCCTATCCATCTGATCATCTGGTTCCCACCCCATCTCCCAGCTTATCCAACAGGCCCACGTGAGAACAGAGTCAAATGCCTTGAAGTCTAGAAATAGGACATCCACCGGTCTACCCAGGTCCAAGGCACTTGTCACTCAGTCATAGAACTCCACCAGGTTTGTCTGACACGATTTCCGGATGAATCCATGCTGTCTCATCGTCCAGGCACCCCTGACTTATCCAGGTCCCCCAGCCTCTCCTTGACAATGCCCTCCATCACCTTGCCCACCACCGATGTCAGGCTGACAGGCCTGTAGTTCCCTTCCACCTCCCTTGATCCCCGCATCTGGATAAACTATGTGCCACCTTCAGTCTTGGGGCACCCACCCTGTCCTCAGAGAGAGGTGGTAGCTCTGCCAGGGGTTTTGCCAGGACATCTGCAAGTTCCTTCAGCACTCTGGGATGTAATTTATCGGGCCCCGCTGCTTTCTCCATCTTAAGGGAGCGGAGGGCTTCCTCACTCTCTGCTGTGATTTCACTTCAGGTACCCCTTCTCCCTGCTTAGTCCTCCCCCCACCTGCCAGTGATGCCTCCCCTCTCCCCAGACCTGCCCGAATGGTAAGGGTCCCCTCCCTCAGTATCTCTGTCTCCTCCCATGTGTGATGCAGCACCCCATTTTCCTGGTGAAAACTGAGTGAAGTACTCATTTAGTACCTCAGCCTGCCCCGGGTCTTGTGCCCATCTCTCCCTGATTTAATCCTGCTAATCTGCCCTTCACCTTCGTTTTCCCCAATGTATCTAAAGAACCCCTTGTTCCTCTCCTAATTTCCCTGGCCAGGTTCTGCTCCTTCCTTGCCTTAGCCGCCTCACCACTCTAGTGGTCCTTCTAGCCATCAGCCTCGTACTCCCCTCGATCCTTTCACTCCTTGAGCACTTGAATTGCTTATAGGCTGCTTTCTTTCCCACACCACCTCCTGGACCTTCCTGGTCCACCAACAGGGTTTTGGGCCCTACCGCATTTTCGTCTTACTCTTGCACAGGTGCTGGTAGCATCCTGCACCCCTCTCCTGATGATTTCCCACCTACTATCAGCGTCCATGTCTGACCCAATCCCATCCAAATGCTCCTAAGGATCCTTCCCATTTCTTAAATCTGCCCCCTGAAGTCGGTTACTCCATCTTTGTACAGCCTTCTACCCTCCTAGGTCCAGGCAGAACCAGACCGTGGCATGGTCACTCCCCGCCAATGGGTCCCTTACCTCCAGGCCCCAATCTGGTCACTGTCTGCCAGGACCACATCCAGTACCCGTGCCTCCCTGGTCGGTTCCCTCACCTGCTGAGTTAGGAACGCGTTTTGAAAGACATCCAACAACCTCTGTTCCCTGGTCACAGAGGATGTCATAGTCTCCCAGTCTGTTCCTGGCATGTTTAAGTCCCCCAACACCACCACCGTTACTCTGCCCAGTCTGCAGTGTCTCCTAACATCTGCCACCAGACTGTCCTCCAGCTCCTCCACCAGGGCAGGGGGTCTATACACCACTCCTATTTTTACTCTCTTGCCCCCCCCTTGTTATCAAGGTGACCCAAATCGCCTCCAGGGTTCCCTCCACCTCCTCTACTCCCCTATGCCAATGCAGTTTTTGACTATCATTGCTACCCCTCCTCCCCTTCCCTCCCCCCTGTCCTTCCTGAACATAGTGTATCCCTCCAGGTTCAGGTCCCAGTCATGTCTTGCAGTGGCCCAAGTCTCAGTAACCACTGCCACATCCACTGCTCCCTCAGTTAGCATCGCCTGGAGCTCAGGCATTTTATTGCCCAAGCTCCTGGCATTTAGCAGGACTACCTTCCACCCTTTCCCTATAGTTCCAATCAGGGGAAGGTATTCCATCCGGACCTTCAATCCCTGCATCTGACGGCCTGGTTCCTGAGCAGCTAGAGTTCCAGGCCTTGGGTCTTTCTGATGAGGTCCTCAACATCGTTAGGCGTCCCATAAGAGTCGACCAGAAAATGCTATGCCTTCAAATGGAAGAGATTTTCCATTTGGTGTCAGAGACAAGAGGTCTGGACCCTTCCTCCTGTTCCTTGGCTAGCATTCTGGACTACCTGTGGTCCCTTTCTCAGCAAGGGGCTGGCGACCCTTAAGGTGCACCTGGCAGCCATCTCTGCTTACCAGGCACGGGCTGGGAAGCAGTCGGTGGCACAGGAGAAGGTGGTTGGGTGCTTTTTCAAAGGCCTTGATCACATATCCCCTCCAGTGCGAGAACCTCCACCTCCATGGGATCTACTGCTGGTATTGGCTAAACTCATGGGCAGGTCATTCGAACCGATGCACTGGTGTGACATCTCTCACCTGTCGTGGAAGACCGCCTTCTTGGTGGCTATCATGTCAGCTAGAAGGATGGGAGAGCTCCAGGTGCTTTCCATCGAGTTTCCTTATCTGGTCTTCCACAGGGACAAGGTTGTCCTGCGCCCCCACCCGAAGTTCTTTCCAAAGTTGGTGTCGGAGTTTCACTCTGCCGGTGTTCTACCTCAATCACACCTCGGAAGCCGAATATAGACTCCATACTCTGGACCCTAGAAGAGCACTCGCTTATTATAAGGAGCGGATGGCTGAAGTTCGAGGAGAGGTTCACCGGCTGTTTGTCACCAATGCTGAAGCGGCACCTGGCAGACCTGCAGCCAAGCGGAAGCGGACGATAGGCAGGTGGGTCACCTCCTGCATAGATCTCTGCTATAGGTTGGCGGGCATGGTGCCTCCCAGAGGGAAAAGAGCTCATTCTGCCTGCCATACCACTGCATCAGTAGCTGCTTCCAGGGATGTCCCTATCCAGGAAATCTGCAGGGCTGCTACCTGGAAGTCAGCACATACCTTCATCACCCATTACCACATTGACCTTGAGTCACGCCGGGATGCTGGTTTTGGGGCCTCGGTTCTCCAGTCTTTATTCCCTAAGTAGGGGATGTGCACCTTGCCTCCCTTCTCCTGGAGAACTGCTAGGAGTCTGCCAGACAGTGTGGATGAACAACATATCCATGTCCCTAGAAATACAGTTTGCTCACCTGTAACAGGAGTTCTAGGAATGGTATAAGTTGTTCATCCACACGACCTACCCGACCTTCCCGGCTTCGACGCACAACCTGGCTCCAGTGGGCTAGATCTGGCATCATGGGGTGAAGCAGAAGACCTTCCAGCAAGATTTAAAGTGGCAAGGAACCTGCCAGACAGTGTGGATGAACAACATATACCATTCCCAGAACTCCTGTTACAGGTGAGTAACCTGTATTTTCTCTGTCCTCTCAACAGAAAGTAGCTCTGATGTGCAGCCAGAACTGTCTTTTCAAGTTTTCTGCTATCCAGCACCCTGGGGCAACAGATTCTGAACTCCAACTCAGCAGGACTTCAATAGCAGCAACAGGTC
This sequence comes from Neoceratodus forsteri, assembly GCA_016271365.2. Taxonomy (NCBI): domain Eukaryota; kingdom Metazoa; phylum Chordata; order Ceratodontiformes; family Ceratodontidae; genus Neoceratodus; species Neoceratodus forsteri. Next base: position 192,718,197 of record CM028129.1, read on the forward strand.
CCTGATGCTTAGGACACCTGCTCACCTCTTTACTTTTACTGTCTCTCCAGTTTAAAACAGCCACTCTTGCTCTGGCTTGCACATGTTTTCCAGCAAAGCTTTTTCTCAGCAAAAGGGTTTCTCTCAGTCCCTCTAATGTAGGCAAATCCCTTCCCTACCCTGCAGGTGCTAAAGGGTGCAGAAGAGGCTTTCTCTTCAACCTTTACCAAAACCAGTCTGTTTCCATGATCTGTTTTCCAAAACCAGAAACCAGTTTTTAAACCTTTTGTCCTTCCCTTTTCTCTTTAGACACTGTGTCATACCAGGGTCAGACAGAGCCTTTTTCTTGCACAAACCTTTCAGCCTTGTGTCTCACCACGGAGGTGTAGATGAAAATTCAGACTTTTCTTGTGCTAAGGGCTCTGCATCCCCCAGAAGATCTCCATCTTCCGTGTGATTCCAGTCGACCTTTTCCCTGAAAAAAAAACTTTGCTGCTGTGGTATAACTTCTTACCACAGCAGCCTGTAACAGGACCCTGCAGCCTCTCTCTCTCTCTCTCTCTCTCAGCAGAGCTGCAAAAGTAATCTCCATCCATGTACTCCTTCACCATGGGGAAAGGCATAACCAGGCCCTGGGGGACAAGTTGCTGGCAGTCCCCAGGCGGACCCTTTCCCAGTCTTGCAGCCCCATTTCTGCATAGGAGCTGGAGCCCCCCTCCCTCTGGAGGAGCTCTGCCAAACTAAACTAGAACAAGACAGTCTTTGGGTTTTTGGTAGCTCTGTGGCAGCTCCCCATTGGCTGCAATCACTGTCCATGACACAAATTAATATGTATGAGGTTCCCTCGATGCCTGATAGGCTGGTTGAAAGGACACCAAGAATTTCCCCAGCTTTTTCCCCCCAAAAAATCTTCTTAACTGTCCCAGAAAGCTTGGCAAGAATCCTGGCATCCCAATTGGCTGGGCTGAGATCACATGACTGCAAATATGGCTGCTGAAGAAACAGTCCCACTGCATTTCACCCAGTGTCCCCAATTTCATGCCCTGGTGCAACCACAATAAACATTTTTATTTATCCATTTCCCCACCATTTTGTAGAAGCCCCCTTTCCCTTTCAAACCAGTGCCCTCTTTAACATTTTTATTTCATTCCCTGCCTGTCCCAGCTGACATTTTAACTGACCCCAGGCAGCTCACACATAGCCCCACTGCAGTCCATATACTGTCCTTAAAAGTCCCAGTGCAGCCAGACCATTTAAGTTTTATCACTTCTTGCCCCATAAGCCGCTGACAGCCTCTTTCTTCTGTCCCCTGACTGCAGAGACATACCTCTAAACACCTTCCCTTACCTGTCCCTGCCTGCCTAATAAACAGCCCCCTGACAGCGAGCAGGCCCATAAATATTCATAGCCCCCTTATTAATATTTAAATTTGCCCTCCGGTCTATAGCACTTACATACGCTATTTAAAACTACTTGGCCACTTTTGCTTGGCCTCCACCTGGTCACCTATACCCCATTAGCTAAACATGGGGACTTGCAGCACCAGGGAGGCATTTCAGATGTCCGCAAAATGGCTGAAAACACCACTGTGCGGCACCCATGCATGGACCGCATGCCCTGCACTGAAGTGCAATAGCAGGGTGACTGTTCCTCAATCTAGCTCCTCCGGTCCCAATCTGGGTGAAAACTACTGTGGGGACCTGAGAGATGATTTGAGGCACCAAGGGATTTTGGTAAGGATAGGGGACACAAATGGGGAAACCAGAGGCCAGACATGGGAAAACCAAATTGGGCAGTCCCGAGGTGGCAAGCAGGTAAGATCCTAGACAGAAGTGTTACACTAATATGTCTGGCTCCATACAATCAATCAATCAAGTTTTTATTTATCCAGGCAAACACCATTGAGCAGGCTCATTTACAAGGTGGACCTGCATTACACAAGGTCAAGAATAATGCTTTTCTGTACAGATAATAAATAGACATAATTATACAGAAATAGAAAAAAAATACACAGAGCAATAACAAGTATTTCAGGTATAGGGTTAATAAGGTTAGGGAGAATGGTATGAGAAGGGGAATTACAACATTCTGAAACAGCCAGCATATTAAAACATTTTCAAACAGCATGGCATATCATTAGTCAGGACATATACAAACTTAAGGGGCAGATATGGAGGGGAGGGGTACAGGACTGCAACTGTTCTAGGAGGGGTGCTATGGTAGATGGGCTGGGGACATGTATGTTAGGAGTCTGAGGGTAAGAAGAGTAGTAGATTAGCAGAAAAAAGGGGTGTATAGGTGGAGACAATCAAGGGGCCAGGTTAGGTGGAGATGTAGTGGGCAGGTAAGCAGTAGGCACCCTAGCATGCTAAGTGCACTGGAAAGAGATGCATAGCTCATTAACAGCCTTGGCATACAAGGTCTTGAAGGTGGTAAGACTAACAGGGAGACTGTTTCATAGATTTCTGTAGTTTGTTCCAGAATGAGGGCAACACAAAGCCTATGGCAGCTCTCCCAAAGCGTGTTCTGGCCTTAGGTACCTTCAGTAGAAGCAGAGAATAGCTTCTCAGTGCTTAGTTGCCTACCACAAATAACAGCAAACAGTTGGAAATGTATTCGGGTAATTTGTTGGTAATAGCTCTAAGTCCAGAGAGTCACATTTCTATTCCTTCCGTACTGAAGGAAGGTCCACCAAACAGCTGCATATAAGGAGCAGTGGTGGGTGGTGATGGGTAGGCCAGTTATGAATCTCAAAGCCCTGTGGTATAAGGTGTCCAGTTTAGTAAGACAGGAGGCATTACACTGACTATAAATGAAATTGCCATAATCAATTAGGGATAGAAACATGGACTGAACTAACTACATCTTGGCATCTCTGGTCAGGAGGCGGTTTATTCTAAAGGGGAGAGACCAAGCCTCTGCCTCAACTTTTTCAGCAGATCCTCGACACGCTCCACGAAGGAGAATCTGTGGTCTAGCCAGACCCCTAGGTACTTGAATTTCATAACAAATTCCAACCTCTCTCCTAGTAAAGTGTTTATGGGAGGTAAGGAGCCAGAGATAGCAGGGTTCACCGAATGAGTAGCCAGGGAGAACAGCATATTTTTTTTTTTTTGGCATTAAGTAAGAGTTTTTTATTCAGGAGCTGATTCTGCAAAAAGTTGAATTCTGTTTGTAAATCTCCACAGGCTGCTTCCAGAGTTGGGCGGCTTAGGTACAACACCGTATCATCAGCAAAAAGGTGAATATTGGCCTCCTTGATGCCGATATTAATGTTGTTTATATAAATGGCAAACAATAGAGGCCCCAGGATAGATCCCTGTGGAATGCCTCTTTTTAGTGGTTTGAGTGGAGAGAATGCCCCTTTGGCCTTGACCTGCTGAAGTCTATCTGTAAGGTAATTATTGAACCATCACAGAGAGGTTGGGTCCAGACCCATCACTTTTAGGGTGGAAAGAAGCAGGCAATGGTCAACAGTGGCGAAGACCTTGCTGAGGTCCAGGAACACGGCACATACAAATTTTTTGTTTTCTAGTTCTCGTTGCCAGTCATCAGTCACTTTGGCCAGAGCTGTAATGGCACTGTGCTTGGCTCTGAAACCAGACTGCATAGGATTTAGAAGGTTCTTGTTATCTAGGTAGGTTCTTAACTGAGCATTCACAGTTTTTTCCAGCAGTTTAGACAATATTGGTAGGAGAGATATATCAGCCTATAATTATTTAGGTCGCAGGGATTCCGATTTAAACAGAGGAATGATGTGGGCAATTTTCCATAGGTGTGGAAGAGTCCACTGGGACAAGGACAAGTCAAATAGGTGTGTGATTGGTACAGCTAGGACATGATATGCAATCTTGAAGAAGTAGGGGTCGAGAGAGTCAGCACCAGTGCTTTTCTTGGTGTCCAACTGTAGAAGGAGGTCTTCGACCTCTTTCAACAAAGCAGGAAGGAATGAGAAGACCTCATTAGTGGTGCTAGGTGCAGGAATCTGTGCACTAACCTGAGAATGTAACACAGATGCTGGTAATTTGTTGAATGCTAGGCCTGCTGTAGCAAAGTGGTCGTTGAAGGCCTGGTGAATCTCTTTGCTATCGTTGATAGTAACATTGTCAGAGATGATTTTAGAGGGAAGTACATTTCCAGCTGTATGACCAGACAGCTCTTTAATTGTGGACCAAAATTTAGCTGGGCACCTTGAGGCAGAGGCAAGCCCAGAACTGTAGAAGTTGGTCTTAGCCTGTCTAACCAATTTGGTGCAGGAGTTCCTAGCCTTCCTGAAGTGGCACCAATCCTCAGCAGTTTTTGATTTGTGGTCTTTTTTCCAGAGTTTATCTCTCACTAGTAATGCAGTCTTGAGTTCAGCAGAGAACCAACAGCAAGTTCTGGTCTTTACATAGACTTTTACCAAGGGAGCATGATTATTTATGGCCCAAGACACTATTTCATGAAAAATGTCATATGCCATACTGACTGATTTGGCTAGGTAAAAGTTCTGCCAGTGTACAGAAGATTTTAGCTCATTGATGTAGGCAAATGGGTCAAAGTTGCATCTGGACCTTCTGGTGGAGAACTTAGATGTGGAGGGGGAATTGAAGTCGGATCTTACACCAGCAATGAAGCAGTGATCGCTGACATATGAGAAAAATATTTCAGCGTAGGAAAAGGACTGTGGCTTGCTTGTAAGAAAGACATCCAATAGGGCGCTATTCCTGGGGGTTTTCTTGTTAGGATGTGTAAGTTCTTCAAGGAGTTGTGTGAGCCCAAGAGAGTCACAGAGGGATTTGAGGGGTAAGGAAGCCTTGGATAACCAGTCGTAATTGAGATCCCCTAGGAATAATAGTTTAGAGGGTCTCATGTCCCATAATAGTCGAAAGGTGAGACAGGAGCTAGGACCCAGCAGATGGAGGCCTGTAACACCCTATAACCCTGATAGCCATTGATTGGGATGTTTCAACCTTAAGAGACAGACATTCAAAGCTATTTGCGATAGAGGAGGAGTCAATGGTAGTGACTGTATATTTGTCCTTGACATAAATGGCTACCCCACCACCCCTAGTCTGCCTGTCAGCTCTGAACAGCCAGTAGTTAAGGATGTTAACCTCCCTGTCAGGGGTAGATGATCTGAGCCAGGATTCTGTGACTACCAGCACATCTGGTTCGGTATAAGTGACCCAGGTCTGGATCGATGTAAGCTTTTTTAAGAGACTGCAAACACTAACGTGCATAAAGCTCATTCCTCTAAGCCTTGTAAGGTTGGACGGAGATGACAAGGCTTCTGTAGGACCAGGGTTAAGTTCAACATTGCCCGAGCACAGTAGGAGGAGAAACACAATTTTCTTTAGGGCAGTTAGAGATAATTTGAAAGCTCTAATTCTTCCACGACTGCTTGAAATGACAGAACGAGAGTGCTGGACCCTGCTATTTATGCAGTGCTGTCCTAAGGATGCAGCTACTAAAACCCTTGCACATGGCACCAAGTGGCATTATTACTGGGGATATAGGGGCCATACCCTGTATGGGTAGGGAGGTGCAGGTCCCACCCCCAGAAGCAACCTCAGACTGATGCAAGTATGGGAGCGCAGGGGTGCAACAAAAGCTGTGAGATGAGTTGCTGTACAAATAGCACTGTGACAGAGGGTCCAACTCCCCCTGTGAGTTATTTTGGCCCAGGTGATACACTACGTAAGGCACCAGCCATAGGAAGATGAAGAGAGGGAGCCAGGTATCAGCCCTTATGTTGACGTCTTACAGTGAAAAATAGTAAGCTACGACTATGGCAAAATGTTTTTATCTGTAGATGGCATAGCCAGATTACAGACTCCTAGAGAATCACCAGACAGAACAAGACAAGTCAGTGTGTACAGGTATTTGGGGACTTCACAGGGCTGGACAAGATACCAGATGGCACCAAGCCTATATGATCACTGAAGATGTGCGGTGTCCCTCGGTAGTTGGTACTTTAAAAGGAGATAGGATGCTGCCAAAGTAGGCTGCACCAATGTGGTCTTACACCGCTGTATGAGATGGTAATGTGTGTGGTAAAGTTGGCTGCACCAATATGGTCTTACACCGCTATATGAAATGGTAATGTGCAGCGCTGTTAGCCTATGGAGAGCGTCGATGTGAGAGGCATTTAGATAGATAGAAAGGAGTAGACCAAAGAATGAGGAGGGTTGGGGGAAGACTATCTATATAATAATAATAATGAGCCTAGAGGGGAGATGGGCGGGTGGGCAAAAAAATGCAGCTTTGCCGTTCCTCTTTGCTGGAAGAGTCCATGCTTGTGGTCTCGGGACGGCAGCTAAGGAAGTGCCATCAGCCTGGTGGCCGTGTGTCCCACGGCAGATGAGCTGGGAGCCCTGGAGGGATAAGTCTACTGATAGGTAATAAGAGCAGGGTAGATGAGAACTGGGCGGTACCCTTGGGGATTTAATAGAGGTCGGGGATGTGGTGGGCAGGCGTGGCTGGCAGTAGCCTGTAGGAGTGAGCTAGAAAGCCGGGTTGGGTTTAAGTGTATTTAATCAGGATGGGGGGATGAGTGGGCTGGAAAATTAGGCAGCTAGGGCCCCCTTCCTGGAGGTAATCAGTCCCTGAGGACAAGTCTGTACCTGAGCTTCTGTGAGGGGCTGGTGGCTTCAGACCTGGACTGCGGATGGCAGTCTGGCAGGTTAGGTTTGTCAGAAAACCACGGCTGTGGCTCTCAGACTACCTGAAAAGAGAAGGACAGAGGGGAATTAAATAAGAAAGGTGGGTGGGGGCTGCTCATGAAGCTAAAAAGAAATGCAAAATGGTGGCCAGCCTGGTGGGATTGATGGTTGAGGCGCTGGACGCCACACCTCGCACCATGCTGGTGACCTAGGTTTGGGAATGAGCCCTGGTTGCTGGGGGTCAGCAGGGGAGGGAGAGGATAGAGTATCCGGAGGATAGCTCTCCTCTCCTGGGAGGAACAGGGGTCCCTGTTTGGCTGACCTCTGGCAGAAGCCGGAGATACAGCAAACGCTAAGCGTAGCGAAGGGGTGGGGAGTGGCAGATGTTGGTAAGTCCTTGACATCAGGGTGCTAGCCACTCCCCAGAAAAAGAGAAAAACACCCTTCAGCTCCAGCGGAGATGGAGAACCGGAGCTTGCCCACAATTTACAGCCGCCCTCCTGGCATCCTCCTGACAGACACCACCAGAGAATTTTGGGGTGTTGGGGCTCACCTCGTCCCCACCTGGGGGGTAAACTGAGGCTACATGGGCGATGGAGGACTGACCAGGTAGGAGCAAACCATAGTGGGATGACTCCTAGGTACTCCAGAGGAGACCAGAGCTGAGGGGAGAGAGAAGGAAAAATAGAAAGTACAAAAAAAAGAAATGCAAATGGCTTAAACCAAAATTGCAGACCACAATGTTAGGCGAGGTGCCATGAAGTCTGAGAGAGCAAGAACAGGGCTATTTAAAACACAATACCAGAGTAAAAATATGAATCCAGTGTCTCCCAAACAAAAATACACTCTGATGCCAACATTTGCATCTCTTCTAGGAAGATAATACTGGCTTCGAGCTGTTTAGTATGCTTAATTATTTGATACCTTTTGACCTTAGATCTAGCCCCCTTTACATTCCAAGAGACGTATTTAATGTTTACAGTCATTAGTCCCTTGTAGTAATAGTGGATTATGTATGCTGATGACTGTGCTACAGGTACCCTGCTTAAGACATGTAAGCAGTTTAAGAACCCCTGCTGTACCCCTCTCCCTCCCCAGTCTCCAAACAACACATAAACATTGCAAAGATCTAACAGTAATTAAGAACAGATAACACATAACACAATTCTTACCCAACAGAACAAATAACACATAATGCAATTCTTACCCAGTTGAGTAACCCTTCTGTAGTCCCTGGACCATGCTCTGAGTGATTAGGTCTGTGGTGATCCTTCTAGAGAAGGCTCTTAAACCAGACTACTGGCACATTGAAGTGTGGGCCTGTAATGGCAGTGGCACCTACCATGAGGCTTTTGTCTGGTTAATCTAGGGAATCAAGGCTTCATCTTGTGCACACATTATCAGGCTTTATAACCTAAGGCACTTGTATGTATCTGAACATCTTATGCGTAGAATATGTGATAAGCCACTATGGAAGTTATTTATGAATAGCATAAACATCTTTCATACAGCAAACTTTAAACTGTTTCTGCTAGGAAAATTCACACATAGGGTGCTATTATCCCACTCAATGCTGAAGTGGAAAAAAAACGTTTGGAGCACTTTAAAACTCATCTTACCAGACTATAAAGCCCACTTCACCCCATTTCTGGTCGTAGCTCCCGGTGTCTGGCAGTACCAAATACATTGTTATTTAAAAAGGATATGCCACCCAAAAGGAGAAGTTCTCAGTCTATAGTGGGGTAGCCTCTTTTAAGAGAGAAGATCAATTTGTAATGTAAATATGCCCTGCATCCATTATAGAATTGCTTCCATGGTCCTACAGCAAACATTACATACTGTCTCGTGGAGGAGAGTTTGACATTGCCCTCCTGTTCTAGAGGCTGGCAATATAGCCTAGAGGTTAAGGTAATGAGCTGTGAATGAGCTTGGTACATATAGCAGACCTGGGTTTGATTCCCACAACCTCCACTTGCATACTGTGTAACTCTGAGCAAATCACTTAACTTCCCCAGTACTCCCAGGTTACCCCTGAAAACAGGCACTTGTGCTTAGTGGGCTTTACCTGGTTATCGAAGACAAATCCGGGTTGTACCTGCAAATAGGCATCTGTTTGCCTATCGTACCTCACCCAGTAAACAAAGCTAAATAAATAAAATAAAAATGTCCATGCTGAAGTTAAAGGAGGAAAGGGCTGTAAGGGAAAATGAGAGTTATTAGAAAATGATAGCTTGGTGGTTCATTGTTGTCCTTGAATAGTATTGTGGGTGTCCATCTGCCTATGGGTTCTCCATGTCTTGGATTTGAGTAGCGCTGTTAATTCTGTGACGTGTGGCTTTCTGGAGGCCTTAACATGTGGTGACCATTCAGGCACTCACCCGTGGTGTACCAGCGGATGGGATTTGCACCTTGCCAGGATTCTCTGCATGGTCACAACAGTGAATCCACTTCAGGATCACTGATTGGATATCCATTTGGGTGCCCCCCAGCATCCTGCACCCGGCCCCTGTGCTGCCCTAATCTAGAACTACGCAGCTGCACATGGGGGGGGAATGGACAAGTGCTCTGTGGATGCTTGCAGTCATGAGTCCATGCATCCTGCACCTGTCAGGGGCCAGATGAGGTATGCATGGTGGATCTGACAGATTGCCATGCATTTCCTTCACTTCTGTGCATAGCAGCCTTTGTTTGGGCCATACCTGGGGACTGAGGTCATAAGAAATGAGGAGATGGGACCCTTCCCACTAGATTTCATTTCTTGAACCTTTGTTTGCATATGGGTCTTGTCTTGGTAACTCTGGAGGTGCAGTATGATGGGCTTAGGTTTGTCTCCAAGGTTGGTTATGGGTTGTAAATCTCTACTCATGTGCTCTTTCAATGAGGAATTGGGTGCTTTGTGGTGACAGTCCTGCCACTTTTCCAAAAGATTTTATGTGAAATTAGTAGTGTCCAGACCCTCTGCCTTCTGTGGAAGGCCTTCTCGAGCTGGGAACATAATTGTGGTTCTTCCACCTTGTGACACTTTTATGGCTGGGGTTGAGCTGGGAGAGGCGGTGGTGTGCTGGCAACGTCCATCAAGTCTGCTTCTGTTACCATTAGCGAGGTAAGAAAGGTCTTGTTTTGTAGCTATCAAGCGTTACCAGCAGCTGTGCAGACTGAGGCTTCTTGTTAGGTTTTCAGGCAGTAAAGTATAACATATTAGCACATCTCAAGAAGCTAGTCTGGGAGCTGCTTCCCTTCAGTGTGTCATCATGTGACTTTCAGTGCTCAAGCTACATATATATTATACATGGGTGAAGACAAGACTCTCTAAAGCTGCACTTCCATATATCTAGTCTCTATTTTTGAGCCTACTGGGTGGGGGGTGACTCTACCCACAGACATGCTACCCCTAATGAACATCAGTACATGAAGGCCAGAGTCGCATAGCAGCACAGAGGTTTGGTACCTGTATTCTTACTACATGTTTGTTAAAGATAACCTTCACTTACCTTCTATGTAACAATAGTTTAATGGCTACTGACTTGTATATACTATTTGCAGTTTTATCTAGAGTCGTATCTTCAAAGAACATCTGTCCTGACCAGTAATTCATTGGCAAAGTTGATACATGTCTGATGCTCTTCTTTATAAACTAATAAAATGCAAATTACAAAAATGGAGGCCAGAGTCAGTGTTTGGTGCAGTCAGTCTGAATGTCTGCTGGGGTTCCTCCCACTCACTGCTGTCCCAGTGTTAGTTTGGATGTGCGAGTCATCAGTTTTTGAAAATTAAAGGGGACAAGTAATTATTTCAGATCTACAGCAGCTAGTAATGTTCCTGTTTCAGAAATGATATTCATTCCCCCAAAGGATTCATATTTAACTGGACCTTTATAAAAGTTAATACTGTAAACTGTGTTTCTGTTGTCTTCTTTTTATAGACAGCATTTTGTACAGTTCCATCCACTGAACCAGGAATTTGGTATTTTTGCAGTGCTGATCATGGATTTGGAACACTGAGCATGAGCTGATGACCTATCAGAACAGTACTCAGAGTTCTGAAACCATGCAATGACATAGTGAAGACTCCAAATTCATGGTTCCATGAAAGGAATTATACGGAATGCTGTCCATAAAAACAAAACAATTGCTTCTGCCATTTGGTCCTGATGCTGTCCTTAAAAACAAAACAATGAGTTCTGCAATGTGATCCTGATAGCTCAGTGGTTGAGCAGTGGGACAATATTCTAGGGGCCTGGGTTTGATTCCCAGTTGGGTTACATTATTTCTTCCTCATTGCAATATGTATTTCAGTTTCTAAGCAGTGGCTAATACTGCACTGGATCACTAATAATGATCTGATCTCTCACAAGAGAGCTGGGTTTGGCCTTGCTATCTTATAAGGGCTGCTGTGCTTAGGAATCTGTCCTCTGTTTTCGCCATTCACTCAGTTGGTAGTTGTCCAATGTATTATGGCTCTGTGGAGGTAGCCTCAAAGAACATGGGTTTGTTAGAAACAGAAACATAGAAATCTTAAGGCAGAAAAAGACCAGAATCAACTGCATCTGCTCTAGTTCTCCCTCCCTACCTCCTCCTCACCAGTCTAATGCTGTATGTTCACTGCCGAGACCCATAGTGGTAGCTTGATTCCCCCTCCCCCATTTCTGTCAAGTCTTAGCTCCATATGTCTGTTCCTCCACCTGCTGAAGCCTGTTATAGTCTCTATCTTTACCTCTTCCCTAAGCAAATTGTTCCCTTTGTCCACTACCCTTCCATGAAGAAATACTTCCCCAAATACTTATGAATCCTGTCTCCCATCAGCTGGATCTGTGACTGGTCATCGACAAAAAAGTTGTTGAACAACTGAACAGTGAAAACATGAGGTCAAACGCAGTGCAACAGGACTTTGTGGAGTTGGGGAGGGGTCTTAGACAAGTAGCACACAGGGTAACTTTCTCAGAAGTGCTACCTGTCTATGGCATGGATGAGGCTAGGGTACTCCACACCATGGGATTCAATGACTGGTTAAAAAACTGGTGCAGAGCTCATGAATTTGGCTTCATTGGGGACTGGGGCTTCACCTGGAGGGATGCAAGCCTATACAGGCACGATGGTCTGCATCTATCCAGGAGGGGAACCAGGATCCTTGGTGATAGGTTTAAATGCTTCATTGGCAAGCATTTAAACTAGCCAAGGTGGAGACACTGAAAAGGAGAAAGGAAATCCTAGCCCACCCCAAAAAAAATCAGGGTAGTTAGTGAGGTAAACACCAAGATAGAGCAGTCGATAGGGATATGGGCAGGGGTACATGGAGAAAAAGACAAAGGCAGTAAGGACAGGGATGGGGCAAATAGAAATAAAGCCATGAAAAAATGGAGGGTAATGAGTACCAATGCCCGTAGTCTAGGTAAAAAGCTCCCGAAATGGTGGCCACACAATCTACAGGAGGGACAGGGAGGGAAGAAGAGAAGGAGAGGTAGCTCTCTATGTAAGGGAAGGGATCAAAGCAACAGAACTAAAGAGTAAACAGGGAGGAGAGGAGGTATTGTGGGTCACCCTGGAGACTGGAAATGGCTCCAAAATCTGCACAGGGGTTGTGCACAGACCCCCCCCGTCTCAGGGGGAGGAAATGGACAAGGAAATGATAGAAGGCATCCTTGGGATGGCAGAGAAAGGGGAGATATTGCTGATGGGGGATCTGAATATGCCAGATGTTAACCGGAGCACCTTTGCTGCAGCCACATCCAAGAGCAGGGCCATTCTCAATGCCCTGCCGGGGACGTGCCTCAGACAGCTAGTTTTGGAACCCACTCGAGAGGGAGCAACCTTAGACCTGGTACTCTCAAATGGGGTTGGAGAGAGGATCTCTGATATTGAAGTGGGTAGCCATCTGGGAATAAGCTACCACCAAACAGTGTGGTTCACAATAAACTTAGCTTAGAGTCAAGCCACACAAAAGTGAAGGTACTGGACTTCAGGAGGGCTGATTCTGTCAAAATGGGAGAGTGCCTCAGAAAAGCACTAGCAAACAGGCAAGAAGGTGGGGTGGAGCAACAATGGGGAAATATCAAAACTGCCATCACAGAGGCAACAAGCCTTGTGTGAAGCAAATAAACAAATCAAAATGAAAGAAAAACACTATGGTTCTCCAAAAAGTGGCGGAAGGTAAGGAGAAAATATAGCATTTAGGAAGTATAAGGAAACACAGAAAGAGTAGGACAGATACTGCTACCAGTTAAAGCAGAAGGAAGCGGGAAGGCAGTCAGAATAGCAAAGGCCCAAACTGAGGAAAAGATAGCCAACTCAGTTTAGAAGGGGGATAAAACCTTTTATAGGTACATTAGGGAGCAAAGAAAGATGAAGGCAGGGATACTGAGGCTGAATAAAGAGGAAGGTGGTTGGGAAGAGAGTGACAGTGAAAAAGCAGGGATACTGAACAAATATTTCTGCTCAGTATTCACAATGGAAAAGCGTGGGAGATACCTAATCCAGTCAATAGAATCACTCTGGATGGAGGGGGGGTTGATATCAGTCTTTTCATAGAAGAAAGGGTTCTGAAAGAACTCTTAAAATTGAAGGTAGATAAAGCAATGGGGCCTGATGGTATTCACCCCAGAATTCTAAAAGAACTAAGGGAAGAACTAGTAACACCACTGACTACCCTTTTTATTAAATCATGAGAGGATGGCGTGGTACCTGAGGACTGGAGAAGGGTGGATGTGATTCCCCTTCACAAAAGTGGGAGCAAGACCGAGGCAGGGAACTACAGATCTGTCAGTTTGACCTCAGTGGTAGGGAAAATGATGGAATCACTTCTGAAGAAAAGAATTGTTGAGTATCTAGAGGCCATTGAGGCACAGGACCCAAGGCAGCATGGATTCACAACAGGAAGGTCATGTCAAACAAATCTAATTGATTTCTTTGACTGGGTGACCAAAGTAGTAGACCAGGGAGGGGCTGTGGACATGGCCTGCCAAGTCTTTAACAAGGCATTTGACACAGTCCCACACAAAAGATTAACAAACAAATTAGCCAACCTGGGTGTGGGTCCCAGGGTGGTAGCCTGGGTAAAACACTGGCTGGACAACAGGACACAGCGGGTAGTAGTAAATGGAGTCCACAGTGAAGAAAGGAGGGTTACTAGTGGGCTACCGCAGGGTTCAGTACTGGGGTCAGTCCTTTTTAATGTCTTTTTATAAGTGACATTGTAGAGGGACTGGAAGAGAAAGTATGTCTCTTTGCAGATGGCACAAAGATCTGCAACAGGGTTGATATGCAAGGTGGGGTGGAAAGGATGAAAAAGGACTTGGCAAGGTTGGAGGAATGGTCAAATGTATGGCAGCTTAGATTCAACGCAAAGAAGTGCAAAGTAATACACTTGAGAAACAAAACCCCAGGGCAAGAGTACACAATGGGGGAAGGGGTGAGATACTGACGACAACAAAAATGGAAAGGGACCTGGGGGTAGTCATATCAGATGACCTAAAGGTGGACCAGCAATGTGAGAAGGCAGTGAAGAGGGCCTGGGGGATACTGGGATGCATAGGGAGAGGCATCACCAGTAGAAAACAGGAAGTTGTTGGCCTCTATACAGACAGTTGGTAAGACCACATCTGGAATACTGTATACAGTTCTGGGAGAACACATTTCACAAAGACATAGACAGGGTGGAGGCTGTCCAGAGTTGCAACTAAATGGTGCAGGGTCTGCACCAGAAGACATAAGAAGAAAGACTAAAGAAGCTTAAGATGTATAGCCTCGAGGAAAGGAGGGAGAGGGGGGACATGATAGAAACTTTCAAATACCTCAAGGGAATCAACAAAGTTCAAGAGGGTAGCATCTTTCAGAATAAGAGATGTGCAAGAACAAGGGTCACAATTCGAAAATAGAGGGGGGGACAGCTCAGAGATAATGTGAGGAAGTATTTCTTCACAGAAAGGGTTGTAGATGCATGGAACAGACTTCCTGAAGAGGTCATAGAGTCAAAAACAGTGGGGTAATTCAAGAATGCATGGGACAGGCATAAGTCAATTCTAGTGGGAGGTAGGAAGAAGTAGGCTGTTGGTTAACTAGGATCTGCAACTTATCCCTTAGGTAGGGAAATGGGCAGACTAGGTGGGCCAAGCGCTCCTTATCTGCCATCAAAGTTTATGTTTTGTGGTCGGCATACAGTTTCTAACTCCCTAACATGTTTTCTTCAGGGGGCTTCATCCCCCCCCCCATTAAAGATAATCAACTCTGAGTTAGAGCTGATAAGGGAAGGGAGTGTAAGACCCCCCAAATACAGTGCCAGGGCCCAGCACCGACACTAAAGTGACCTGGTGTTGTAGTCACTGTAGTATTGGTCAATGTCGAAGTTTCGACGTCAGAGGTGTATACCCATCAGCTTATACCTATACCCCCTTGTGGCAGACCCATTGCTACACTTGGAAAGTTGCTGGCTATTAATCCTATTTATCTCCCTGAGAAACTTATTTCCTGTTATGTCATCTGCTCCTTCCTAATCTCCAGTGAATACATATTCAGTATATTCAAATGCTCCTTGTAGGATTTCCGCCTCCTGCCCCTGAACCATCTATCATTATATGAAGCAAAGACTCGAGCCTATCCCTGTCCTTCTTAAGATGCCAGTTCCTGCACTGTGCACAGTACCCTAAGCGGAGTCACACCAATGACCTGTAGAGAGGCAGTATTACTGTCTTGAACTTGCCGGAAAATCCTCTCCCTATGCGTCTAAGCATTCCGTTAGCCTTGGTATATGCCTTTTTATGTTGTGTTGGCTTTTAAGCTATCCATTATAATTACCCTCCGGTCTCTCTCCTCTGACATCTGGGCTATTCTGACACCCCAAACCACTACTTTGCTCTTGGTTTGTTTGTTCCAATCTACATAACTTTGCATTTTTTTGGCACTGAACTTGAGCTGCTAGATCCTCAACCACTGCTCTAACCTGCTCAGGTCTCTGTTCATATCTCCAGCACCCTTCTCAGTGTCCACCTCCTAAACAGCATAGTATCATCTGCAAACAGGTTGATTTTGCTCGGTATCCCCATACCTGTGTTGCAGATGACTATATTAAATAAAACTGGCCCAAAGACTAATCCCTGAGGCACTCCACTGGTAACAGCCCACTCCTTAGAATGTTACCCTTTTTCACCACTGTTGCCTTGCTCTTTCTAGCCAGTTACTTATCCATCTAGTTATGTGCTCCACTAATCCCAGGTCTCCAAGCTTTTTCACAAACCTGTTGTGTGACATGGAATTGAATGCCTCCCTGAAGTATCTATAGAGCGTGTTAATGGCACATTCCACGTCCAGTGCCAGCACCACTACATTGACGAAGTCGATGATGTTTGTTTGGCAGGCTCTCCCCTTTACAAATCCATGTTGCTTCAAGTCTTGTAAGTCATTGGCCTTCAGAAACTCCACTATCTGTTCTTTCAAGACAACCTCAAGCTGTTTGCCTACAATAGAGGTGAGGCTTATTAGTCTGTACTCCCCTGTGTCGCCTTCACCTCCCTTATGCAGTGGTATAACATCCTTCTTTCTCCAGCCTCCAGGTAGTATTCCTGTTTATAACGAACAACTGAAGATGTCCTCTGGGGTGGGGCAACTATCCCACTCCCCAGTTATTTCAACACACTGGGCTTCATCCATGCCTGGGATTTGTTGGCTTTTAATACCTGGAGACCCTTACAAACTCTATCTGCAGACACCTGACTTACTGTATATCTAGTTTCTGCTCCTGGAGCTAAGCTTTACCTACTCTGTCATCTGGCAGTGAGCCATCATTTTCCTTTGTGGAATCTGAGCAGAAGTGGTTATTCAGGACATTCACTTCCCCTCTCCGTCCTCCACCCAATCCGTCCCCCATGCCAGTGTATTAATGTTCTCCTTGTTTGCCTTTTCTCACTGATATACCTGATGAAGGCTGTGTGATTGACTTTTACTCTCTGTGCTATCCTGAGTTCGGTCTCTGCCTTGGCCCTTCTCACCACCACATTGGCCTCCTTGAGTTTTTCTCGGTAGTTTTGCCTAACAATCTCAGACCGTTCCCCATGTATTTTCTGAAGGCTGCCCTTTTCTCCCTGACCATCTGCCTCACCTCTCCTGAAAACCACACTGTTTTTCTTTCTTCTCCTGTACTTCCCTACCTAAGACAACACTTGTGACTTTTTGTTTATTTATTCATTACATTCTCAGATTAATTATACCTATGAGTCAGAGACTCTTTTACACAGGTAATACACATCATCAGTTATAACAATACATAATGTAAGGGCAACAAGAGAAAGAGACTCGTACAGTAACCTTAGTGACATTAGTCAAGTAGCAATAGGAAAGTTGATAGTAAAACTAGGTGGATACAGATTAAATAAGATTCTAAACTGAAGTTTATCACCCTCCATTTTTCCTCTACTTCCTCCATCTGTCCCACCCCACTGAGCTTTGGCTCAAGGATTACTTCCATTTTCCCCAAACCAGCCATCCTAATGTCCTGAGACATTTTTGTGAAATTCCAATGCTTGCTCCTAATAGATATTTTGAACCACACTGAGTCTGTATAATAAAAAAAAAAAAAGAAAGAAAAAATAACTACAAGGGCTTGGCAGACTGTTCCATGGGGGATCCGGACCCATGGATCAAACCCACAATCCACGGACCCAGATAAATATGGACCTCACTGCAGAAGTCTGGTGCTGGGTCCGTGGAAGTACCATTTGTGCCATTGTGTGTATGGTTGCCATGGGGATGCTATCAGCATGCTTGTGGCATCCAGTCAGGAAACAGACGGTCACGTGACACACTCATGGTATATAACCATGTTGAGTGCGCAACATGGCCCAGACAAGAGGAGGATGGTCAGAGGAGCACCTCATCTCACTCACTGCAGCAGAAAGGGACCATCAGAAGTTGCCAAAAAGAAAAAAAAAACATATAAAAATATATACATTCTTGAAGGGGAGGGAAGAGAAACTAGGAGGGAGAAAGGAGACTTACTAGGGCAAGGGGGGAGAGAAAATAATCATCAGGGGAGGGTAACGGGTTGGGACTGGAGAAAGGAGGAATACAGTGGAACTGGAGAGATAGGGGTGGCCTGGGTGACTGCTGGGGGGGTCGAAAAACAGGCAGTGTGACAGTGTACATGAGCAAAGGCAGGCTGACAAAATCTTTGACTTGTGCCAATGCATAAGATCCAGAGGAGAGAGGGAGAGACTACTGGAGGCGCAAGAGAAGTTTTTCAGTTACAGAAAATCCCAAATGAAAGTTTTTTGTTTTCTTGGCCTCAGGCAGTGTATTTGTGTGTTCATGAGCAAGGGCAGGTGGGCAAAATCTTTGACTTGTGCCATTCTAAATCCAGAGGAGAGAGGGAGAGACTACTGGGGGCCCAAGAGAAATTTTATAGTTACAGAAAATCCCAGATGAAAGTTTTTTCTTTTCTTGACCTCAGACAGTGTAGCTGTGTACATGAACTAGGGCAAGCTGGCATAATCTTTGACTTGTGCCATTCCAGATCCAGAGAAGAGAGGGAGAGACCACTTTAAGGCTCTCGTTAACACTGCCAAAAGAATATGCACTCATTTTGGTCACTCAAGCAAAGCCCATCACTTGTCTGAATAGAATACAGCAGGAGCACAATATACCTTTGCACGGACTGATCCAAGACATTTCTACTTGATGAAATGTAAACTTTTTATATGTTCCAAAGGCTGCTGGAACAACAGAAAGCTGTCAGGCAGTACACCTTGGAAAATAAAATTGGTGCTGCAGACGTCTATATTACTCCACCACAGTGGGCCATGCTGGAGTTTCTAATTTTCCTGCTCCAGCCACTTGAAGAAATCGCCAGGGAGGTTAGTGCAAACACAACAACTCTCAGCCAGGTGATACCACCAATAAAAATTTTAAAATTCAGATTGAATCCGATTAGAGAAAAGTCAGAGAAGCAAGACAGTTCAGTGATCACATATGCTGCCAATGCAGATGCAGGTTGCCCTCCAGAATATGACAAGATCTAACGAGACATATGATCAAAAAAGTTGAAGAAGATGACAAACTATGTAAAATGCTTCATTCTGAGTACTGCATTAAAGCAACAATCTTGGACCCATGACACAAATCGAAGCAACTATTGAGTGATGAGGATACTTGTTTTGAGATAAGAAATAATTGACGAGGTGTGTGCTGTCATGGAACTGAGTAAAACAGCAGCACCACATTCAGAATCTTCTTCACGACACTTCACAGCATCAGGTGGCCCAGCCTGTAGTGTTGCGGCATTTTCTCCCTTTTTCTCTTCAGCCACTGCAGCCAAATCTTCTTCACCACCAACCAAACAGAGCATTGTCCCACCGTCACTTGGTTCAGCTTCACGTTTCTGAAGCCACTTAGAAGATGTAAATGTAATTCTTCCTCATCTACTTCTACTGGCACAACCTCAGCACAGACTATTGTTGAAATGTACCTGGCAGAGCCCAATATCAGCTCGAATGCTGATTCTTTGCAATACTGGAAATCCAAACAAAATATGTGGCTTGCTTTAGTAAACATTGCAATGAAGTACAAGCATTGCCCTCCAACTAGCGTCTGTTCAGAACGATTTAGTTCAGTTAGTAACATTACTGACACACAATCCTGTTTGACACCAGAAAATGCTGAGTGCCTCATATTTCTCAACGTTAACATTCTTCACTTTAATTTCAATTATAATACCCAAATAAAACATACACTGACTGCTCTGAGCAGTCCCTTCCACAAAACACTTTCATGAATTTGTGCCTGTGGTAAAAATCTTTTGCGAATAGGGTCTACTACATGAGGTAGCAATTAGCTGCAACAAGTCAGGTCAAGATGGACTAGGCCAGGCCACTATTACCTGAATGATCATATGAGCAACACAGCATAGGAAAAAAAAATAATAACATCAGTGGGTCCAGAGTCCAAATACAGCCAGCAACTGCATTTCATTTCACAAACTTACTTGGTGGCACCTGGTACCACTGTCTGATCTGGAAGGTAGAGTACTGCTGTCTACCACTACTACTAGTATCACTTTTTGTCCTCACGAGTCACTACTACGTGTCCCTTTTTTGCCCTCAGCAACTGATCCTGACTACAGCTGTAATTTTTGTACAGTGCATGCATGGCTTAGCGGATGCCTGAATCTCAGAAACTGAACACCCTTTGTATATTTCTCACATCTCCCATATTTGGCTGTGATTACTTCACAGAAAAAAATACTTCTAAATTGAAAATTCATATAATTTCTTTATTGTTTGTGTGTGTGTGGTATGCTAGCCTGCTAGCATCTCACTTACAGTAACTGGGCTGAGATGATTATATTACTATATTTTATTTTTGATACTTAAATTACTTGGTAGTGGCTGGCAGCAATTGTGGAACTAGGAAGGATGTCATTGTGTTGTGGCATCAGGTCTTCAGGTGGCAGTGGCAAACTTTTTTCTGACTGCACTGCACTTGACTGATGCGATGTGTGACTGACTGCTTGCCTAGGTGGTGGTGATCATGTCTTTCGTTTTTCTTCTTTAAGGATTCAGCTTGTTGATCACGTTCAGTAGAAGTACAGTAGTTGTACTAGAAAACATTACCACCTCTTGGACCAGGTAGTGTACCATATACCATAGTACAGTGGGGCATGCAAAGCAGTTGCATCGTTCACATGGGTGGGGTGGGAGAGCTCTCCCTTTGGTAAGTTCAGCTCTAACTGGAACATCCATCAAAATAATACCCACACAGCACCATTAATAAAAAAAAGTAGCAGCCTGGCAGTGCTTGCAGTGCTTGGTGCTGCTATGCTATAGGTATTTGCATCTGTCTGTCTCTCCATCTCACTCTCTTTCTGTTTCTCCCAGTACACTTATGCCACGAACCCAAGCAGGATATGCCATCATCATAGGCCGGCCATGAAGGGGCTAGTGGTAAGTGATTCCTTTTTCATTTAGCAGTCTTACATTAATTTTTATACAAATAATCTATTAAATTATTTCCTTTGGGCCTCTGTGACGAATGTGACATACTTTGGCTACTTTTATGCAATATTTAGCACTTTTTCAAAATTTGTCAATAAATCAGAACTAATAAGAACAAATCAGAATTTCACCATGTTTTGGTTCTTATTTAGTAATGACTTCACTGAGTTCTCCCAGTCCTACTGTTGTAAAAATGTAATGGGACAATTATGGCAAGTAGAGTGTGCAGGAGGAGCGCTAGGGAGTGGTACCAGATTGTTAGGCAAAAGAATGTGGAGGCACAGAGAATGAAGCAGTCTGCCTGGGAGAACAACTGAATATCATGTTACCCTGTGGCAGGGGGTGGTGGCTGGTGTGTACAGTTTTTGTCAGTGATGTGGGAGAGATGTCATGCACCTTTGTTTGTTCCCCATGCCGCTCTGCCATGGAGACAGAAGTGGACACCACGGCTGGCCCATGGCCTGTGGTGATCCCACAAGTCGGAGTGCCCCAGGATTCAGTGGCCAAGTGGCTCAATGGGTACAATTTCAGCGGCATTCCTCATTTTAAATATTTTTAGCAATAAGCAGTCTCTGTCAGAATACTAGTACCGACAGCTCCTATCAAATAGAGTGGAGTCTCAAAGAAGGCCAATGCTGTTTCTGCTGCACTTTACAATTGTCATTAAACCACTCAGCCAAAAAAATTATTAATTTAGAAAACATAGAAACATAGAAAAAAAAAACAGCAGAAGGAGACCAAGGGTCCATCTAGTATGCCCATGAGTTCCTTGGACCTTCTTAGATCCCAGGACCTAACCCCCTTCTGCCTCCTATGGCTCCTGTTGCTTTTGACTGCACCAATGTCCACTGCCCAAACATCCCAGCAGATGCATCGGCCCTGGGCATCAATTTCAAAAGAAAACAGAGGATGGGAGAATACACTAATCTGAATATTTATTAATGTTGATTGCACTGGCAGTTTTAATAGTTGCCATCAATGTTATATACCTGTGTTCCCTCACTCCTCCTGTTTTTTTTTTTTTTCTTCATCTGAAGGGATGTTGCCTTGTATCAGCCCTCTTAGAATGATCCTCCCTATAGCCCCAAGCCCTGGCATCCCCCTAGATGCACTTACTGGGATTGTTGTTCTGTGATGTTACCCCTTCCCCACCACGGAGCTCCCCAGGGGGCTTGTGGAGTAAACCGAGATTTCCATATCCATCAGCAGTACATCCTGGGCATCATTCAACACCTGTTGGTGGTGGTCTCCAATGTTATGGTGCTCAGTGGATCAGGGAATATTCCTTATGTTTCTTCCCTTGGCTGGGCAGATGTCCAGTGGCATTATGGCATGCAGTACATGTTTCTGCCCCCTGCATACCAGTGTCCGCCGCCCAACCATCCCAGCAGATGCATCAGGACTGGATGCACTTACCCCCGGCCATCACTAGGTGTCAGTAGTTGGTCGAGAACTGAAACCCACCCACCTTGGAGAAGGAGAGGAGTTCACAGGACACGCATGCTCCTTCCCTGGCTGACCCTTCAATGCTCTGAGTTTGCTCCTGAACCCAGATTGTTGGTGCTGCAAGCGGTAGTGCTACTGTTGTGCAGGCAGGCAGGCTACCCTGTTTTTCTGGGGTTTTTTTCACACTTGTCCTTTGGCCTTGGGCCCCAGGTCCCTTTGGGTACCTCTACCTTCCCACGGTATTCAGCTGGATTCCAGTGTACTGTGTTCCCGGCGTCATATTGTGCAACACCAGGCAGTTTTTCTTGTTTTTTTCTCCTCTTTTTTTTTTTGTGCAGTCCCAACCCCTAGAGGGCACTGGCATGAAGGACATTTATCCAGACTGATGACGTGCTGAAGCACATCTTAGTCAAGTGCCCAACAGTGTCCTCTCCAGACTCGTGAGAGCTGTGCTCTCCCCGCTGCCCATGCTTCCACCGGCGGTAGGGCTAAGGGTGCTAGCACTGCCAGGATTGTTCCTCCCCCCAGGAGGAGGAGGAGGAGACCTTCCATTGGGACACTAAATCCTCCTCCCCCTCAATCAATGCCCGATGGTCCGGGGCCATTCCCGAACTTGGATTGCTGGTGCGGCATGAGGTATGACGTCCAGTGCTTCAACCTTCAGTGCCACTGGGCCAATCCACTCCACCTGTTTTGATGGGATGCTATATTCCTCATCACGTGCAAACAGTCTGATACAAGAGTGTCCAACATTTAAATCTAAATAATGGTACATGAAATTGACTTATTTTATGGATTTCACTGCAAATCAGGCAAGCTGATACAAAATGCTGGTGTTGCACATTATGTTATGACAACATAATAGCTGTCCTTAACAGGAGGATTTCGAGACCATTGCCATGTCCCCTGAAGAAGAGTTTTGGATACCTCAAAGCATTAGGACTCGCTGTATGGTTGGACATGGCACTGCCAATTCATTTTTTTGTAGAATTAAGCCCTTTTACTGATGCAGAAGTGCTCATTTCTTTCTGTTGCTCATGTCTGTCCCCCAAGGGGGGGGGTCTGCCTCCTGGGCAATCAACATACTCTTCACCTTGGGCATACAATACATTAATCATTTAACTACTGACCTCTCACCCAACACAAATACATTTCAACACCACTTCTCAATGTCATTGCACATTTTGTACAAGCCCTGCCTTGACATTAGCAGTGAGCTCACACTTATTTAATTTAAGCCAAGCAGACAATTAGATGCCTATTTTAAGGTGCAACCTGGAAACTTACAGAGTGGAGAAATTCAGGGCAAGATATTACCAAATTTTATAGTCATGCAGAAGGATAAGGGACCATTGCATTATTGTAAAGCAAAAGTACAGTATCCGTAAAGCATTATTGTAAAGCAAAAGTATCAGTACAAGTATTTTTAGTCAAAGTATTTTTTTTATTGAGTCTCTTGTACTGTTTGTGATTCCTGTGTTGTAGCTAACCCCTAGGTGTAGCTGAAAGCAGATCTTTTGATCCAGTCCACTTTCCCAGTTAAATGGAAATAAAAAAATAAAGGACTCTTGTCACTGTGAACAAATAGTGCAAACATATGGGTAACACAAAAATGACAGAGGCCAAAGCACAATATTCAAAAGATTACAAACAGGATTTCTAGAATGCTGGCACAGTTTCAATGCATGTAACTGTAAGGTGAAAATCATCATCTACATGGGGCAAGGTAGTATGGGCAGTATGAAGTAAACGCTAGCTAAGTGCGGTTGCAACTTGAATCAGCTTTCAGGTAGTCCCATAGGGGTCTTCTAAACAAACGGGAGGAAGAGCAGTGGACCTGCAGCTGGCCCTGGATCAGGGCTGGCCCATCTACACAGTGGTAGGGTTACCACTCATAACACCGGTTAAACAGGTTCAGGAACGAACCTGAGTCACTGGTTACTGGCTGCGGAAGAGGACTGAGCATCCCAGGGGATACACTCCTTCTCTAGGTGGATTGCACTCTGATTTCTGCTGCTTGAGCACCACCTAGGGTTTGCCCAGCTGGTGCAAGCTCAGCGGCGACAACAATGGGAGGGAAGTTGCTAGGCACCTCGCGGCATGCACATCCATTCTGTGCCTAGCAAGACTCATGGCCCAGCATCTTTGGGAGGAACAACACTGGGGAGAAATGCCCTCCCTGCATGATGAGATGATGCTGGCTACTCAGGTCCAGAGCTGCCTGCCTGCACAGCATGATAGAGCCATCTTCTGCGGGATTCAGACTCCATCTAGGGGGCTTCCCAACCACCCCCACTGGCCCAACTGTGGGAGGGATACGCCAGGTATGTGGGGCGTTTCTGGGGTCCAGAAAAAGTGACGGGGCTGGATGGTGGCCAGGGCATGGGATAGTTGAGCTGAAGGATGAATGAGGATTAGTTAAAATAAAAATACTGGCCTTGAATCTTCAGCTGAACTGCACCTGAAAAGAAAAGGCATACTAAAACTCACATTCTCAATACTACAATAACTGTTTTGGTGGACAAGGTTCCGCTTTCTTTAGTAGCTGTGGAGAAAAACAGCCCCCCTCCCAATACTACTTCGCTACATTTTTATGTTGCTTGCACGTATGTGCAAGAAACATAGTGCCATCATCCGAGTTTTCGGAGGAGTGGTACCCGTCTTCCAATGCAGTCAGTGTGTTTGCAGCCACGGCCCCAGTTCCCCAATCACTGCTGCAGCTCTCTATGACAAGTTGAAAATGCAGTGGCATACAGTTGAAAGGAAGAGCTCTGCTTGAATGAGCAGAGCTCCCCCCTCCACACACACACACATGCGCACGCATGCACACTGCGTGCTCATGCATCTCCCCCCCAAACACTGTACGGCCGATGGGGGGTGCCCAATCCTCCGTCAGGTCCATGCCCCCCCAAAGCATCCAGGTGCCATGCTGGGAGCCCACCCCAGCATGGCAAAATGTTTTATGACAGACTGGGGTCCCAATCCCCCGTTGGCTGCACGCCCCCCCAAAGCATCCAGGTGCCATGCTGGTAGCCCACCCTAGCATGTCAAAATGTTTTATGACCGACTGGGGTGCCCAATCCCCCGTCGGCTGCATGCCCCTCAAAGCATCCGGGTGCCACACTTGATTGTGCAGCTAAACCCTCATCTCACAGTTGCCCCTCCCACTCCTCCCCTCCTTAGATTTACCCTCACATTGTCCCATCTCCTTTTGAAACTGCCCTCTGTCTTACAGGCCACCACCTCCTGTGGTCGAGTGTTCCAGTTGCCCACCACCCTTTCCATGAAGTACTGTCTCCTTACCTCCCTCCTGAATCTTCCTCCCCTCCAGTCTGAGGCTGTGCCCTCTCGTGTCCCTTCTTCTTCTTCTTGATTGGAAGATCCCCTCTGTTCGAGTCTTGTTTATTCCTTTCAAGTACTTAAAGATCTCAATCATGTCCCCCCCATCCCTCCTCTTCTGATGATGTAATGTAATTAAAGCTTCTGAGTAGGGTAAACATAAAAGTTTTACACTTTAAGAATTTCTGAATCAGTCTAAAGAAGTAACATAGAAGTAAAACAACCCCTGTTGCCATAAGAGGCAAACTCACTAGTCCTGAAAGGGAAAGGGGAAATTGTTTAACCAGGAAAGGCACACTAAGCCAGGGTGTGCTTCCAGGTGCGACCTGGGAGCACAAGAACAATAAGTGACTTGCTCAGGGTCACACAGTATGCAAGTGGGAGCTAATGAGATTCAAACCCAGGTCTCTAGGTTTGCAGCTCAGTGCTCTTAACCACAGCACTATACTGCTTCCAAATACTGCCTAAAGAGATGAAGATGAAGGTCTTCCACTGACCGTCACAGAAACAGTTGGGCTTCTCTTTAGTCAGCTGTACTTGGATTCAGATGCAGTGGATCAGGAACTGGGTTCACAGAGGGAACATAGTTAATTAACAAAAAGAAAAATTGAGACGCTGCAACAATTACCGATCGCATGTGGTTAGATTGTTGCAACAAACAGAAACAAAGACGATGGCAGAAAAAGACCAACAGTTCATCAGTCTGCCCGAGGTCCCTATTTAGCCCTGGGACCTACTGTCCCTCCAGGGTCTTAGCCCTCCCAGTCCTTCTCCCCGTTCCCCTACCAGCTTCCACTGCCCTGAGCAGCCACTACACACTACATTCTGTTCTAACTGTGCTTGAACCCACCAACAGTTTTAGCACTCACCACTTTGGCAGGCAGACTGATTGATGGCTCCACTACCCCTTTTGTAAAATAACACTTAATCATGTCTCTTCTGAGCCTCCATGCTATCAGTTTCCATTCATATCCACATGACCATGAACTAGTATTTAAACTAAATATTTTCCAACAGTTCACCTTATTAATTCCTTTTAGGAACTTGAAAGTTTCTGTCATATTTCACCTCTAAATCTGGACGTTTAGCTGAAAAATGTGTTACAAAAAAACCCAATCACTCAGAGGTGGAGGGCGTTGAAACAAACTGGGGTCTGGATGAATTGGTGGTGACCTCTGCAGGTGGTGTGCTCCTGGATTTTTACTCTGATTGTCAATAGGTTCCTCTTCTATAGCTCCTCAGTCATTCAGTGCCTAGAAAACGAAATTGGCCAGGATGGTGTTTCTGCATCAACGGACTGTCAGGTCCTTGATCCATGATAACATAGCAGCATAGACTTTGATGGCAAATAAGGACTGTTCAGCCCACCCAGTCTGCCCATTTCCTTATCTATTGGATAAGCTGCAGATCCTAGTTAACCAGTAGCCTACTTCCTCCTACCCCCCACTATAATTGCCTTATGTTGGTCTCATGCATACTTGAAGACCCTGGAGGGACAGTAGGTCCTATGAAACTGTTGGCTCCCATCCACGTAAATGACAATTTATTCAGATGATTGTCACAGGGTGCCAGGTGGGGGATAGACTGGGACAGCCTTGTCTTAAGTGCCTATCTTCAGGCAACTATGGGCATGACCACGAGGAAGGCTGGTGGTGCCAGTGTGCCTTGGGGTATCAGGGGTGCCATCTGGAACACCTAGACGATTGAACACTTGTTAGTATCCACCTCACCACTCTTGCCTCACAGACATAGGGAGAGCTGGTACCCAGGTTTCAGACTGGGATCTGGCTGACCACAGGACTTGGACCAGGGGCACAAGTTTCAAGTTTATTTATTTTATACTGGAAAGGTATGTGAGCAAAAATGCTCATTTTCACAAACGTCCAGTTTTCTAAACAGTTATCATTTATGGATATATACATTTACTATAAATGGACATTATTATATACAGGGAACATCAAGTACACTTGGTCAGGACAACTAGGACATCAACAAGTCCAGGAGCCAAAATAGATGTCTACAGTTGAACACCTAGCAATTGGGCACAAGTATAAACACTACATACAGTTGAACGCATTGATTTTAAGCAGAGCAAGAGTAATTCTGTTCCAAAACAGCATGAGTAAGAGGGCATCATGAAACATCTGTAGCCATGGGATTGAGGAAAGGAAATGAAGAGGTGTAGGTACAGACACCAGAGTAAGGAGGTAGGAAGGTAAAACTGGTGGTATCGCAAGGAAGGCTCCCACCACATGCATAGGCATGAGCCAAATGCCAGTCATTCTTTGGGGTCTCAGAATGGCTGAGGTCCAGGACACCTTTTGGCTTCCAGGGTATCAGTGGAGACTTTATGAGAGGCTTTGGTGCCACCAGGGAAGGACCTTAGGCACAAGGGGAACATATCTCGTACTGCTGGCTGGGGGATCTGGGGGTCAGTTGAAGGTGCTGCCTCTTACAGGGGAGTAGTAGGAGATTGCTGGGAGGGTGTTGGAGCCCCAGGGAGGTCTTTGAAAAAGAGATCACCTAATGGCCCTTGTACTTGTGGCAGTTCTACTTAAGACACTGAGGGAGATCCTAGTGGGAGGTATTACCAGAGTTTAGCCAGTGAGGAGTCCCTGTCAGTACTATATAAATAAAAAATTAAGTAAA
Source organism: Neoceratodus forsteri (assembly GCA_016271365.2). Taxonomy (NCBI): domain Eukaryota; kingdom Metazoa; phylum Chordata; order Ceratodontiformes; family Ceratodontidae; genus Neoceratodus; species Neoceratodus forsteri. Next base: position 192,746,226 of record CM028129.1, read on the forward strand.
TTACTAAAATCAGCCAACCCAGAGGTGCTGAGAGTTGAGGCACTGGATGCCACACCTCATGTCACGTCGGTGACCTGGGTTCAGGTATGAGTTCAGGCCACCAGGGGTCAGCTGGGGGGAGCAAGGAGTAGATTCAGCAGCCGGCAGGCAGCTCTCCTCCTCGGGGAGGGAAGTGGGGTTTTCCTGGCACTTGGCTGCCACCCAGTGGAGGCTAGATGGCAGTGCCATACCAGAGGGGGAACCTAGCAATAGGCTGGGAGGAAAGAAGAGGCCATCACCAAAGCCACGGTGCACATGCAGGTCTCCACGTATTGGGGCAACTGCATTCTGGGGTCTCAGGTAAAATGGGGAGAAAATGTCCAGAATTGGGGGCCATGGCTGGATGAAGCCCCCAGGTTGGATCTGGTGGTCTGCCAGGACACAAGAAGGAGGGTGCCTTGAACCACCTCCGCAGTCTGGAACGGTCAGCCCCCACCCACTGCAGAGTATAAACAATGGATGGGAAAAAAAATAAATAAATTACTAATATTTATATTTTATTTGACAAGATACAAAATGTTGAATAAATCTTTAAAATTAAAAAAATAGTCCAATTCGGACACTGTGTTGTGACCACTTTGCCAGCATGTACAGACATAGACATTGCCTCCCCCCACAGGCCCTAAGGCTTGCGGTTACTAGCTCTGTCCTTTCATTAATTGACTATGGTATAACTATTTATGGCGCGGCTGACCAAACGGCACTTAACAGCATCAGAACAGCACTCAATAAAGCCTGCCGCTTGGTCACTAGCAGCTCTAGACAGACACATACCTGCTTGCTCTACTCTCAAGTGGGATGGCTTAGCTTTGAAGGGAGGCTTAAATATCACACCTGTCTCCAAGCCAAAAAGATCCTTATAAACTCACACCAGCGAATTACACCGCCTAATCCAACTGGCCCCAATAGAGCACAACGAGATGGCTGGTCGGGACCACCTTCAAAGTCCCCATCTGTAGGACCTCGCTAGGACAAAGATCCTTCCGTATCGTGCTCCCTCTGGCTTAACAACATACCGTCTTCCATCCTACTCACCCCCACCCTAAGTCAATTCAAATCAGGGACCAAGTTTTTTCTCCTCAACTCTGTGACCTGCAAATGTTCCCCCTCTATCCCCTGGACTGGCTGAACACAGGGGCCACCTCTCCGGCTCGATCTTCTCAACCGCCAGATTTCTTTTAACTGAGCCCTGGCGCTAACCATATCCTGTATTGTTGAACATGGTATTGTCCTGTTGGAAGCCTCTAACCGCCGACCTCTACTGTGTAACCCTACGATTTCCATTCTGACGAATAGCATTAACATATGCTATGATGTTTATCTCTGTCGTATTGTAATGTCACTGGTTTTTGTGGAATTCTTAACACTCTGTTGTTGTTATGTCCTGTCCTGAATGATGTGGAGCCTTTGCAAAGGAGTCCTTGACTCAAAGGTTGTAATTCCGAAATGTTCAATAAATAAATAAAAATGTGGCGATAATGTTTTAAGTCTCAGTGTGTAAAGCCATAACTCATTGGGGTACAGCAGGCTTTTCCATTAAATAAAAAAAAAAAACAAGGAAATGGCTTGTCCACAGCACCATAGAGCAGAGGTTAGCCGAGTAGCAATGAAGGAAAGGGAGACTTAAGCTGCCATGAGTGGCAGGCTGAATTCATCACAGACTACCTCACAGATCGCATAGTGGGGCATCGGGAGAGAGACTGTTAATTTAGTGTTGGGTGTTTGGGTAGACATGGCTGTGGAACCACTGTTCAGTACCCAGGCAGCAGGTCAGAATGGAGGGAGCAGTAGGTACTTGTAGTAAGCATGACTGCTTTTTTGTTTTAACAAAAAGCAGTTGACATTTCCCATTCTGTTGCAGTCCATCTCATTTCCTATAGTGAGGAGATGGAGAGTTGTAGCGTAGGTGGTGAGCATGAAACACTGCTGAAAAATAAGAGCAACTGAAGAAATGTCTTTAAATTATATCTGAGTTTAAAGTGGAAGCAGGGCAAGGAAAATGTTGAAATTGGAGCTGGACTGCTGCAATGGGGGTTTAACATAGAGGTGCGAGCAGGCAGTCAGTGACAGTGGGAAGTGATATGACACAGCTCATTGCTGTTAAGGAGGACTGACTTCGGACTTCCGGTGACGTCACCAACGGCATGGAGACCTAACCAAGGAGCTCTCTCCCTCGCCATTCATAAAGATTGATTCCACACCACTAAAATAATAGTAATAAACTCGAATATGCAGAAATTGCAAAGTGGAAATAAAGCAACAAGAAGATCCCAATCTAAAAGCTCAAAATCGATGCGAGCTCGACCTGGATTGAGCCCTGTAAGTTCTGCTGCGAGCGGGAGAGAGTCACCTATGAGTACGGTGGGAGGAGACACCGAGTCTGAAATGGACACTTTTTCTAGGTCCAGATTTGAGACTCTCCTGGCCGAAATCAAACAATTTAGAATGGAGACAAAGCAGGGATTCAGTAAGCTGCACGCGGACTTGAATAAATTGGAAACCAGAGTTACTGTTAAGGAGGATCGGATCTCGACGGCTGAAAATGACCTAATACAGCTATCCAAAGCGATAGAATACCTAATACAACAGAATGAAAGCATATCGGCCAAATGTTTCGATTTGGAAGCACGATCGAGATGAGACAATCTCAGAATATATGGTTTGCCTGAATCGGCGGAGGTTAGTGACATGCATGAATTTGTAGAGGATCTCCTTTGCCATGTGTTAAACCTGCCACAAGTCTTCTCATTTAGAGTCGAGAGCACATCGTGCACTGCTGCCCAAACCTACCTCGGCGACAGCCAGGCCTCGATCGATAGTAGCCAAGTTTTCCAGCTTCCGAGAAAAGGAGAAGATCCTGAGAGTCGCATGGAAGCAGGGTCAGGTAGAATATAATGGCCCTTGTCTGATGTTCGATCAGGATTACCCCCCCAGTGATTCGGCAACAGCGACAGGCCTCACGCCTCTGTTGAGGAAATTAAAAGTCTAAATGTTAAGTTTCAGACACCATACCCATCACGCCTTGCGGGTACACTGGGAACTGGAACTGAAATGTATCATACGGTCGAAGAGGCCCTCCAGGCCTTCAGAAAGAAATGGCATGAACATTTGGAGGTCCCCAGATGCAGAGAGTCACCCCCCACTCCACAGAACACTTGGTGCTCGACTGGTTCCCAAACCTCTAACCGAACGGGGAAGAAGGCAGCCAGTACAACCCTTCAGGACATTAAAAGCATGCTGTACAAACTTACTCATTCCCTGAACTCTGAGGAATCGCTGCTGGAAAAACAAACTGGTACCTGAAGAGGGGAGCTACCCGATGGGGGTTTCCGATTACTTAGCTGGAATCACCTCCTGCTACTTCCCCCCACAAGAACATATCGGATTTATGGTTCTCGACCGGACATTTGATTTATGTGACTGTTTGTTCAATTTATAAGATCTTGTCTACTTGAATTCAGAAAACACTGCCTTGGGATCTATCAATTTGGGGGGGGGATTATGGACGGAGATAGACGGACGGTGAGGCTGTTTTGGCGATTTGGCCTACTCGGGTATGGGGGCAGAGAGAGGGGAAAAAAGGATAGGCGTTAAAAACAAGAAATCATGTTCAAGGTTAAGATTGCTGGGGAATTTATAATGGGGCGGGCACCTAACCCGGGTTGAAGTGCAGTACTTTGAGGGATCAATGGAGGCGCGGTTGTGCTGTGCCAAGCAGTTGATCCCTGCGACTCTTCTCGTGGTGGAAGGAACATGTCCGCGGAGCCGTGTGGAGGGACCACGTAGTCATTAAAGGCCCATCTGAATCTCAATCACTATTATTGTACTTAAATATCTTGGGGTAAAATACGTAGGCAGAAGTGGGAGCTGAGACTTCGAACAGTTACCAATTTTAACGGATCCCTAGGTGGTAAAGAGTTTGATGAGGGCAAGATGCATCCTTTTGTCAACAGTACCTCCACAGCCTGAAATTTTGCAATGATATACCATATAGGCATAGTAAAACCCCTCATAAAATTACTTAAAGTGCAACAACGTTGGAGTTTAGGGACGTGAAATAGGATATAAAGATGCGATCTCCCCCTGAATTGAGATGAAATAAATACGTGCCTGTGGGGTCACCGGAGGCGTGGATTGCCTAGGGTAGCCTGGTTGGGGAGAAGTCCTTGCTGATTGCCAGGGAGTGCTCTTTGGGATTGGTATTGGTGTGAATGGGGGACAGGATTGGATGCACAGGACAGAATAGTAATCTAACTTACAAATGAAACCTCCTATGCAGTGCTGGGTAAGAAGTATTTCTGGGCCATTTTTGAAATAGTGGTGCTAATTTAAGAGAGGACAGATGGATGAACGAAGCACTGTCACTGTCCGATATGACGATGATATGGGCACACATAGGAGCTGTTTTATAGATGGGTGCTTTATTGAGGACTACGCCACCATTCAAGGTGGGGCAGAGGAGATCCGATGTTGTTGTTCAAGGCTCCACATAACTATTTGATACTAGGGAAACGGTGGCAACAAGGAGGGCTACTTTGTGGAAGTTAAATATATCGACTGGGGGGAACACCTGTTGATGCAGCTGCGGGTCACTCAGGCGATAACCTCCCGGTAATACAAGATAAGGCACACACCCACAGCAGGAAGCAAAAGAGCAGTCCCCTTAAAGTAATAAAAATATCCTTTGATTGTATGTACGATCATAAGGGGGTGTCCCAGCCTTAATATAAACAATGAAAGGGTGATGCTTGCTACTGAGACTCTATGTGGTCACATGCTCGGTCAGGGATACAAGATGGTATGATGGGCTGTCCACCTGGAGGAACAATGCCTTCACCAATGGCATATAGTAAGAAGCTAGGATAAGTTATAAAAAGCCTTAGATCCCCTTGTGCTCTCTACTTTTGTCCTCTCAGGCCAATGTTTGGAGTTGAGAGGAGGTGAAGTGGAAGTACTTGTAAACAGCTGCAGCCGGGTACCTCCTATGGGCGGACGTCCTTGGATTAATCAGATGCCCCCTAGTGGGGAGACAGGGAATTTCCTTTATAATGACATTATTCTCAAAGGGGGAAAAGCAGGTCACTGATTACAAATTTCTATTACATGTTGACAGGGACTCGATATTCGGATCCTCGAGGTAGAAATAATGTTTGGTTTGAATGGGGGGGGGGGCGGTGGAAGGATGGAAGGGAACATCAGCGGCATGGTAAATGCTGCTTAGGTCTGTGGTGTTCTGCACAGCGTGCATTCTGGTGGGAATGCTGTTGGTGACAATGAGCCATGCCATCTGGCACGGACCCTCGAGTTTTAGGGTCTGGAAGGAACGAGTCATGGCTATGGCTCCTTTTCCTCCCATCCGAGTACTGACTACTCGATCTTACAGGGAACAGAATACTCTGTTCCCCTACCTTGGGAGTCACGGTGTAAATAAATGTTACTGTTGGGTAAGGGCTGTTCAGTTAGCAGCCCTCCTTAGGTTCTGTAAGTTTATATGTTTTGTGTGTGTTGAAGTTTGGTCACATGACCTAGATATAGATAAACAGTTTTATAGGCAGGGTACATTTAAACATCAAGAGAAAAGGCAAGGCTTAATACAGTTATCAGAGAGACCATGGAATAACACAGAGGACAGCTGGGGAGGAGTATTGTGGAAAATCTCAGGAAAGTTGCTAAGGAATGGGGAGGCTGTTCCCACAGGTTTAGGGATTTACAGTTCTCTTTATTTAAATGGGGACAATAATGGTATTAAAATTATTTCCCACAATGTTAACGGGCTAAATAATCCGGTAAAATGATACAAAGTTATGTCTGTTATTAAAAGAGAGAGCCCCTCATTTGTCTTACTACAAGAAACACACATTAATAGATCTGAACACCAGAAATTGAGGAAATTTGGTTATGACCAAGTGGTAGCGGCCTCTTATGGGAAAGGAAAAAGAAGGGGTTCTGCTATATCGGTCTCTAGAGAAATCCAATTCCAAAAGACAGCTAGCTACAGAAACCCAGAGGGCTGTTTGGCCGTACTTTCGGGTAACCTGGAAGGGGCTCCTATTACATTGGCCTCCTTGTATGCACCTCCAGGTTCAACGAGGGAGGTCATGCGTTCCCTACTTCATAGGATTACTGAGCATCATATAGGATTGTTATTGATAGGGGGGGATTTGAACCAGATATGGGATCAAAAAGACACTTCTAAGGTTAAAGCCTTCAGACAGAACCTGGCTAGTAGACTAAATAGGAAGCATTTGAAAGGGGCTGTCTGGGTAGATGTCTGGAGAAGCCAGAACACAAATAAAAAATAATGCACTCACTTCTCATATCCCCATGGCTCATATGCCAGGATTGACTATATGTTGATCTCAGGAGAACACCAGGATCAAATACTGGATTGCAGACATGTCTCATCTGTTCTCTCTGACCATGCTCAATTGCTATTGAGATTGAACTGGAAGGTCAAAAAAGGCCAATCCCTCTGGAAATTTAACAATTATTTTCTGAACCTAAGGGAGTTTATGGACATGGCTACTGCCAGACCAGCTCAAATTCAACAGGATAATGAGTCCCCAGAGATATCAGATACTGTGTTATAGGATACTATCAAAACTGTATTCAGGGGAGACTGTATCAAATTTGCTGCCCATTTTAAAAGACAACACAATCAACAACTGGAACATCTCCAAAAGCAATTGCAGACCTTACAGGACCAACATGCACAGGGGGTTAACAGGGTACAGAGGGATATCCAAAAAGTTAAACAACAAATTCAGAGATTGATTGATATAAAGATGGAACAGGCATTACAGAGTCTGCGGCAGAGGTATTATGAGTCCGGTCCTTGGGCTTCTCGCCTCTTAGCACACCATCTCAGACGACAGACCGTGGAAAACACAGTAGCGCAGATCAGAGAAACAAGAACAGGGCATTTACTAAAATCCCCAGAAAAGATTCTATCTGGCTTTAGGGAATTTTATGCAAATTTATATAAATTGGAACACACATCAGACAGGGAAAAAATAGAAACTTATTTAGCTAAGCTAAAATTACAGAAATTGACTCAGGAAATTAGAGAATTCCTAGACCCCCCTATAACCTCTATAGAATTGGCAGCTGCAGTTAAGAGATTAAAATTAAAAAAATCTCCCGGACCAGATGGGTACACCCCAGAATTCTTTAAATTATTTGTAAAAGAGATAAAAGACCCTCTACTGAGGGTTTGTAGAGTGGTACAACTAGGGGAAGCTCTTCCAGACACTTGGAATTACGCAGTTATCTCGAGTATCCCCAAACCAGGGAAAGATACTACACAATGTAGCTCCTACCGCCCTATATCTGTCTTAAACATCAGCTATAAACTATATGCCTCGATTTTGGCAAAATGCCTGGAGGGGATCCTGCCTAGGCTAATTAACTATGACCAAACAGGCTTTATCTTGGGTAGGCAAACCCAAGACAACATTAAAAGATCTTTACATACGTTATACCATGCCGTGCAGTCGAGGGCACCCTGCATGATTCTGAGCCTAGATGCTGAGAAGGCCTTCGACCGGGTGGCATGGAAATTCTTGGAATTGACCCTTGAACAGTTTGGATTCTCGGAATCCTTCATCAAGATCATAAATACTATATATACCAACCCAAGAGCCTATGTAAAGATTAATGGCAGAGTTTCCCACCCGATTACTCTGCAACAAGACACTAAGCAGGGCTGCCCTCTTTCCCCCCTTCTTTTTGCCTTATATCTTGAACCGCTAGCCCAGGCGTTGAGGCAAGATGAGACAATACAGGGATGGGACTTGGGAGGGGAGGCATACAAACTTGCCCTCTATGCAGATGACCTATTAGTTTACCTTCAAAATCCAGAACAGTCACTAGAACATTTGTGGGCATGCCTCACAGAATTCATTCTTATGGCTGGGTATAAGGTGAATACATCTAAAACTGAGGTATTAAAAATACATTATGAACCATCAGAACAAATTAGACGGAAGTATCCCTTTAGATGGGACCTAACCCATATTAAGTACCTAGGAATCCAATTGAGCTTTCAGACAGACCAGTTATTAACACTTAATTTTACTCCAATCTTAAAAAACATTAAATTGGAATTAGAGCAATGGGCACCTATACCCATGCCCTTAATACAAACGGTGGAGGTGGTAAAAATAATAATCCTCCCTAAATTTTTATACCTGGTCCAAACACTCCCTATACATGTCCCGGATACCTACTTTAGCTCACTTAACAGGACAGTTTCGTGCTTTTTATGGGGTTCGCATAAACCTAGGGTACGGCTCTCAGTTCTTCAGATTCCGAAGAGGGAAGGGGGTCTATCATTACCTAATTTTAAACTATATTATCAGGCCACACAGCTACGAACAATCTTTTATTGGTTGGACCGGGCCTACCAGTCTAAATGGAAAAACATGGAACTCGGAGAGGCGGCCCTTTCAAACTTGAACAGCTCCCTCTTTAGGCAGAGGGAGAGACTAAATATGGGTCAAGAAGGTAATCCATTTATAGCTCTTACACTGAGTACATGGTTTGGCACCTTGAGAGACAGAAAGGCAACTGGTTGGAGGTATCTTCTACTTTCTATCCCATATCTGGATACCTTTTTCCCTGGTTTGTGGGATGCGGGGTTCAGGAGGTGGGAGGCAACGGGCCTACACCTAATATGTCATTTTCTGGAGGAAGGGGAGATTGTTTCTTTTGAAACATTAGTCAACAGGTATGGAATCCTTTGGCAAGATAGATTCAGATACTTTCAAATTAGAAATTGTATTAGAAGCATCATTACAGGTCTAGGGAATGGGATCTCAGGACCTCCCCAGTTTGCACTTATTCTTAAATAAGCAATAGAAGGTGCACCTATCAGAACACACATTATCTCTAATATATACCAGGCTTTGTTAGCATGGAAAGGTGACACTACTTCCACTATTAAAAGAGCGTGGAAACTTGATATGAGGAGTCAGATTTCAGAGGAAACTTGGGCATGGACTCAAACAAAAATCCATTGGGGCCTTTCATCAATTAGTTGGCAGGAATTTTCCTGGAAAATCTTTGCCAGATATTTCCGGACTCCAGCAGTCTCGATGAAATATCAGGGAAACAACCTTGCAGCCTGTTGGAGAAACTGCGGACACTCCCCAGCAACATTGGTACACATGCTGTGGAGTTGCCCTGTGTTGTACACCTTCTTTCAGGATCTACATCAGGCTCTAAAGGCAATAATTGACCTGGATTTGGTTTTAACTCCCTCCTGCTATTTTTTTCTAGAAATTCCAAAGGATTTCAGAGACCCTCTCGCAATCAAGTTTTTGAAAATTTCATTTTTAGCAGCCCAGAAGGCTATAACTAAAAATTGGATGTCTCAAATTCCTATCACATTAAATATATGGCAGGAGATTATGATCAGCATTTATAGGAGAGGCAATAACAGCATCCTTAAACAAAAGATTGCCCCAATTTGAGGTTCTGTGGAGGCGTTGGATCCTGTATATGGCAGAGATGAGATCTGACTTTATCCCATAATAAAGAAGGTCTACGGGATATTGAGGGAGGTTATACGCGATGGGCCTTGGACCCCATGAAACTCGGTAGACCCCAATATATACAGGTTTGGATTATTACTAGTTAGGTCAATTAATCAACAATTAAAAACAGCTTGTGGCAAAGTGAGCCTCCTCTGGTGAAGGTGTTAGGCCACATGCCTTGAGTGAGGTATAAGTTTAATGAAACGCGTAGGCATATAAGGTAATTTATTAAATTACTTCTAGTAACATAGCAGATAATGAAGTAAAGTAATGTAATTTCAATAACTGAAGACTTGACTGCCTTAGTAAATTGAGCAATATTTGTCAGTCAATCAGATCAAGCAAAGAATTAATGGAATTGCCTATGAAAACATTGTAATCTATTGTACCTGTTACTTGTTTGTATGTAATTTGTTTGTCTTGTTCTACAGAACTAAAACTACAAATAAAGAAAGTTTTAAAAAAGGAGGACTGACTTCCAGGAGCTATTATCACCCAGGCCATTGTGCTGGGATAACGGCCCAGCTGAAAACAATTCTCGACCAATCGGCAGCCAGGATTCTTTATACCCATTTCATCATACAGAATAATATATGGGTAAAAATACACAAGACGACTATGATTCCAGTGAGGGGTGAGATGATATCATACACCTCGAGAGTGAAGCCCAAGTAATGAACAGAATACTATATGGGCAGCCATACACAACAAGACTATGTTTCCATCAAGGATTGAGATGACATCATAGACATCAAAAGTGAAGCGTGAGTAACATACAGAATACTATGCGAGCCACCATACACAACAAGACTGTGTTTCCATCGAGAGGTGAGATGACATCATAGACCTCGAGAGTGAGGTGCAAGTAATGTACACAATGCTGTATGAGCAGCTATGCACAACAAGTCTGTTTCCATCAAGGATTGAGATTACATCATAGACCTCGAAAGTGAAGCATGAGTAAGGTACAGAATACTGCATGGGCAACCATATACCAGACTATGCTTCCATCGAGGACTGAGATAACATCAGAGACCTCGAGAGTGAAGTGTGAGTATTGTACAGAATACTGTATGGGCAGCCATACACAACAAGGTTATGTTTCCATCGAGGATTGAGATGACATCGTAGACCTCGAGCGCGAAGCCCAAGTAATGTACAGAATACTTTTGCTCAGTTTTCACTAAGGAAGACAGCAGGTCCATGTCAGAGAGTGGCATCAAATTGGCCACTAAGGGAATCCCAGAAATTATATGGCCATTGTTTACTAGTAAAAGGGTCATGAAAGGGCTGGCTGCCCTTAAGATAGATAAGACCTTGGACCAGATGGGTTGCATCCAAGTATAGTTAGGGAATTAGTGGTGGAGATGGCTGAAACACTGGTATGTGTGTTTAACAGCTCACTTAGGTCTGGAGAAGTTCCATGGGATTGGAAGGTGGCAGACGCTGTACCGCTTCATAAGGCGGGAGCCTCGTACAGGGCTGGTAGAAGGAGGGGACCTCGCCATTTTTGTTCCTAATATAGTGTCTTTTGAAGTAGTGCAGAAGATTAAAGATAATAAGGGCAGATATGTTAAACTTAAAGGAAGATTGAATGGACAAATACTAACTCTGGTGTCGCTGTATCCCCCCCCACCCCGATTCCCCATATGCTTTCTACCATAAAGTACTGATGTTAATTTTGGAGAAGGCAGAGGGTTTACTAATCTGTTCTGGGGATTGGAACATTACTCTAGATCCTAAGCAGGATACTACTGGTAACAGAATGGCGGGTCACCTTCAAATAAATAAAAACGGCCGGCCCGCCGGCGCAGCGGTTGGATTTCCGCTTGCAATACCAGCGACCTGGGTTCGGGAGCGGGCCTGAGTCACTGGAGGGCCGGCCGGGGGGGGAGAAGGATCGAGCATCCTCGGGACAGCTCTCCTTCTCTGGGGGCAGGGTAGGGGACTGGTCCAGCACCTGCTGGCTCTTAGCGGAGGCTGGAAGCATCACAGGATGCATGACCTAATACTTACTGGGGGAGGAGCGGATGTCTGCATATGCCATGACGTCACTATGCTGCCCCCAACAGAAAGCTGGAAAAAGTCATCGCTGGCCCTCCAGATGATGGCTCTCTGTTCCTGGGGGCCTCCAGTGCCTTTCTGGTGCCTCCTGTTCCCCAGCAACATCCCTGACCCTGGAAGGACATGCTGGGGCCATCCTCCCCCCGGTGCTTTCCCCTTCGGAGGAGAGGGACCCACCTGGTGAAGGGATACACTGGGATATCCCAGCGGTTGGCTGCGATCTGGGGACAAGAGGAGGACCGGGCAAGGACAGATAAAAGAGATCAGGAGGAACTTGGCAGAGCCTGAAGGAGTGGAGGACCAGCGAGCATGGGGGGGAAAAACAGATAATGCAAAAAAAAAATAAAATAAATGAATTTCTTAACTTTTGCAAAGCTCTCTACCACAGGGAAGCGGGAAATACAAATATGTCATAAGAGGAATTTTGTAAAGACATCAACAATCCTGAAGTCCCAGAGTCACTTCAGGAAGGGCCAGGTGTCCTCACAACAAAGGAACAGATTTTAGTAGCAATCAAACAGCATAAAAAAAAACAAAGCACCAAGCTCAGATGTTTTTTCTGCTAATTTGTATAGCAAATTTGATACAAAACTAGCTCCTGTCTTAGTGGAAGTCTTTAAACAAGTGCCGGTGGGTGTTAGACTCTCTCAAGAGATGACCAAGGGCCTGATAACCCTGATACATAAGCAGGGTAAGGACCCCTTAGACTGCGGCAGTTATAGACCGATCTCCTTAATAAATTCTGATGTCAAGCTCCTTGCCAAGGTGCTTGCCAACAGATTGGAGAAAGTAGCTCATTTACTAATATCCAAACAGATGGGCTTAGTGAAGGGAAGAAATGCAGCGGACAACACAAGAAAACTGTTCCACGTTCTACAGGTGGCCAACAGTCAGTTGCTTCCTAGTGGTCTTATGTTACTTGACATCGAGAAGGCATTTGACTGGGTCACTTGGTCTCACATATTCAATTCCCTCAAATTATATGTATTTCCTGACTCCTTTATAAATTGGGTATAAATCCTATAACAAAACTCTTCTTCTGCAGTAGTAACTAATGGGGTGATTTCGCTGTTTTTTGAAATAGAGAGGCACCTGACAAGGGTGTCCTTTATCGCCTCTATTGTTCAGCATCACTATAGACCCTCTAATAAGAAGACTAACTCATGAAAAAGATATACAAGGAGTTTAAGTGGGTCAAAAGGAACAACTGGTGGCGGCTTATACAGATAATATACTTCTTGTGATCTCTGATCCATCTGCTTCATTGCCTCATGGCTTTAATATAATTCAAAGCTTTGAGAAATTTCTGGTTACAAACTGAATAAGGAAAACAAATGTATATCTCTCAATAAACACTGTGTTAAAGAAGATACAGATAATGCCAGGATTATTTGGGCTAAGGGATATACAGAATACCTAGGAATTCTTATTTATAAATCTATCTATAAGCCTGTGTCAGGCAATGTAACAAAGGTTAGGCAAAAAGTTGCAGAGGAACTAATCAGATGGAATAAATTACCATTGGGCCTTTGGGGAAGACTAGAATCTGTTAAAATGAATCTACTACACAGGTTGCTTGATATATTTATGATGATTCCTTGCAGCTTGACGAAGAAATGGATTCAGGGAATTTCAACCCAGGCTGGCCACTTCACATAGGGTTACAAAAGACACAGGCTGCCTTACACCAAAATATGCAGAGCTAAAAACAAGGGAGGAAACATAGAAACATAGAATTTGATGGCAGATAAGGACCGCTTGGCCCACCTAATCTGCCCATTTTCCTACCTAACAGATAAGTTGCAGATCCTAGTTAACCAACAGCTTACTTCCTCTTACCTCCCACTAGGACTGCCTTATGCCTGTCCCATGCATTCTTAAAGTCCCCCACTGTTCTTGACTCCTCAACCTCCTCAGGGAGGCTGTCCCATGCATCCACAACCTTTTCAGTGATAAAATACTTCTTCACATTACCTCTGAGCCATCCCCCCTCTATCTTCAAATTGTGCCCCCTTGTTCTTGCATATCTATTTTTCTGGAAGATGCTACCCTCTTGGACTTTAATTCCCTTGAGGTACTTGAGAGTTTCTATTATGTCCCCTCTCTCCCTTCTTTCCTCAAGGGTATACATTTTAAGCTCCTTTAGTCTTTCTTCGTATGTCTTCTGGTGCAGACCCTGCACCATTTTGGTTGTCCTCCTCTGGCCAGCCCCCACTCTGTCTATGTTCTGAGGAGATGGGGTTCCAGAACTGCACACAATACTCCAGATGGGGTCTCACCAACTGTCTGTACAGAGTGATAACAACTTCCTGTTTTCTACTATTGATGCCTCTTCCTATGCATCCCAGTATCCCCAGCCTTCCTTACTGCCTTCTCACATTGCTTGCCCACCTTTAGGTCATCTGATATAATTACCCCAGGTCCCTTTCTATTTTACTGTTGTCAATATCTTACCCTCCATTATGTACGCTTCCCCTGGTTTTTGTTTCCATGTGCATTACCTTGCACTTTTTGCATTAAATCTGAGCTGCCATACATTTGACCATTCCTCCAACCTTGACAAGTCCTCCTCATCCTTTCCACTCCATCTTGTGTATCAACCCTGTTGCAGATCTTTGTGTCATCTGCAAGAGACATACTTTTCCTTCAGTTCCTCTGCAATGTCACTTATAAAGACATTAAAAAAGACCAGTCCCAGTACTGAACCCTGTGGTACCCCGCTAGTAACTCTCCTTTCTTCACTGTGGACTCCATTTACTACTACCATTTGCATCCTGTTGTCTAGCCAATTTTTTATCCAGGCTACCACCTTGGGACCCACTCCAAGGCTGGCTATCTTGTGTATTAATCTTTTGTGTGGGACTGTATCAAATACCTTGCTAAAATCTAGGTAGGCCATGTCCACAGCCTCTCCCTGGTCTACTACTTTGGTCACCCAGTCAAATAAATCTATTAGATTCATCTGACATAACCTTCCCATCATGAATCCGTGCTGTCTTGGGTCCTGTGCCCACTGGCCTCTAGGTACTCAACAATTCTTTCTTTCAGAAGTGATTCCATCATTTTCCCTACCACTGAGGTCAAACTAACTGGTCTGTAGTTTCCTGCCTCTGTCCTGCTCCCACTTTTGTGAAGAGAATCACATCTGCCCTCCTCCAGTCCACAGGTACCACCCATCCTCCCATGATTTGTTAAAGAGGTATTCAGCGGTGTCACTAGTTCTACCCTTAGTTCTTTTAGAATTCTTGGGTGAATCCATCAGGCCCCATTGCTTTGTCACCCTTCAATTTTATTAGTTCTTTCAGAACCCTTTCTTCGATACATGGACTGGTGACCGCCCTGTCTTCAGAGTTTTTCTCTTGTTTGCTTCAGGTAACTCCCCCACCTCTTCCTTTGTGAATACTGAGCAGAAATATTCATTCAGTATCCCTGCTTTTTCACTGTCACCCTCTACCCACATTCCTTCCCCTTTATTAAGCTTCAGTATCCCTCCTTTGGTCTTTCTTTGCTCCCTAATGTACCTATAAAAGGTCTCATCCCCCTTCTTAACAGAATTGGCTATCCTTTCATCAGTTTGGGCCTTTGCTATTCTGACTGCCTTCCCAGCCTCCTTCTGCTTTAACAGATAAAGTTCTCTGTCCTGCTCCTTCTGTGTTTCCTTATATTTTCTGAATGCTATCCTTTTCTCCTTAACCTTCCCTGCCACCTCTTTTGAGAGCCATAGCGTTTTTTCCTTCGTGGTGTTTTATTGATTTGCTTTACACAAAGGCTTGTTGCCTCTGTGATAGCTGTTTTGATCACTCCCCATTGTTCCTCCACCCCTCCTTCTTGCTTGTTTGCTAGTGTTTTTCTGAGGCACTCTCTCATTTTCCCAAAGTCAGCCCTTCTAAAGTCCAGTACTCTTGCTTTTGTATGGCTTGATTGTATGGCTGTGTTTATCGTGAACCACACTGTTTGGTGGTCGCTTGTTCCCAGATGGCTCCCCACTTCTAAATCTGAGATTCTTTCTCCATCCCTATTTGAGAGTACCAGGTCTAAGATTGCTCCCTCCTGAGTGGGTTCCAATACTAGCTGTCTGAGGCATGCCCCCTGTAGGGCATCAAGAATGACCCTGCTCTTGGATGTGCCTGCAGCAAAGGTGCTCCAGTTAACATCTGGCATATTCAGGTCCCTCATCATCAATATCTCCCCTTTTTCTGCCATTCTAAGAAAGCCTTCTATCATTTCCTTATCTATTCCCTCCCCCTGAGATGGGGGTCTGTATACAACCCCCATGCGGATTGTGGTGTCATTTCCTGTCTCCAGGGTGACCCAAAGTGCCTCATCTGCTCCCTGTTTACTTTTTAGTTCTGTTGCTTTGATCCTTTCCTTTACATAGAGAACTCCTCCTCCTCCTCTTTTACCCTCCCTGTCCCTCCCGTATATTGTGTATCCTGGTACGTTGACATCCCAGTCATGGTTCTCTTTGTACCATGTTTCTGTGACTGCCACAATATCCAGGCAACCCTCTTCCATCAAGGCCACTAGTTCAAGGAGCTTGTTACACTGACTACAAGGGAGGACTGAAGGCACCAGACTTCTATCTCTATTTTTGGATGGCTAGAATTGTACAGTTAGCGTTTTGGTTTAAATTAGGGATAGAGAAGACATACATTCCTAATTGGATGTATATTGAACAAGAAAATTATGGGCAAACAAAATACAGATATAAGATCGCTTTTTTTTTTTTTTCAAAACCGCTTGGCACCTATAAAAATAAAATACTTGCAGACTCCCTCAGGCAGATTAAGCAAGGTATAACTTCTTCTGGATCTTAATCTAACACAAGCTAGGATCCAACCTATATGGTCTAATCCTAACTTTTTAGTCAATCAATCAAGCAATCAAAATCTTTATTTTGCCAAGCGGAACATCATTGAGACAAGCTCATTTACAAGATGGACCTGGGGCAAAACAATTGCCAACAGGGTTAAGACATCGCAGGTTGAGTGAACTTACATAACAATTACGTAGTAATAATAACATAATAACATATAACCATCGCATGTGACAAGATACTTGCACCAGAATATAGCAATAGGTTCAACAGGAGATAGAGCAATTTAAATACATCCATTTATCTGTATCCATGCAATTGTAAGGTAATGAGCTAAAGTTTATACAGCAGACATCATTGGAGGAGTCATAGTGAGCAGGAGTGGCAGTTCCTCTAGCATCAAAGTGAGAAGAAGATTGAGATGCAAGAGTCCTTTGATAAGTACTGTAGACATGGCCTGGCAAGTGAGATAGGAAGGGGAGGGGGGGTATAGGGAGTATGGAGGGAAGGTCAGCTGAGATAGGAGAGGTCTGGACATGATGGCCTAGGGAGGAAGGACTATTCAAAGGGAGAACATGACAGGTGGATGGAGAACCTCTGAATAATAGTGTGTGGCAGTGAAAAGGCATTCAAGTCAGTCCAGGATTTCACTAGGAATCATTCTTTTCTTCCCTTATCACTTCTAGTGGACAAATTTGACATTTCCTCCTTAGAAGGTAAATGTTATATATCTTTACAGCAGGCAATCAAAAATAAGCTTGATCTATCAGTCCCCCTTAATAAAAACTCTCTCTCTTCTGCGGTGCTTAAAATTGTCCTCTTCTATATCCACACTGTATGCACTTCTAGTAGAACTGGTCAGGGGTTCTGCAACAGAGTCAATTAGATGATGATCCTAAATACTGGGGATGCCCATGGATAATTGGGACTGGGACAACATTTGGTCACTGGCTTTCAAGACCTTCAGTACAGTGGACCTCAGGTTGATTCATTTCTAGATGTTACATAATCTCTATTATATATCCATACATAGAAACATAGAATTTGACGGCAGATAAGGACTGCTTGGCCCACCTAGTCTGCACATTTCCCTACCTGATGGATAAGCTGCAGATTTTAGTTAATCAACAGCTTACTTCCTCCTACACCTTACTAGACTTGCTTTATGCCTGTCCCATGCATTCTTGAATTCTCTCACTGTTCCTGACTCCACAACCTCCTCAGGAAGGCTGTTCCATGCATCCACAACCCTCTCTGTGAAAAAATACTTTCTAACATTACCTCTGAGCTGTCCCCCCATTATCTTCAAATTGTGCCCCCTTGTTCTTGCACATCTCTTCTTCTGAAAGATACTACCCTCTTGTACTTTGTTAATTCCCTTTAAATACTTGAAAGTTTCTATCATGTCCCCCCTCTCCCTCCTTTCCTCAAGGGTATACATATTAAGCTGCTTTAGTCTCTCCTCATTTGTCTTCTAGTGCAGACCCTGCACCATTTTGGTTGCCCTCCTCTGAACAGCCTCCACTCTATGTCTTTGCAGAGATGGGGTCTTCAAAATTGCACACAGTACTCCAGATGGGGTCTCACTAACTGTCTGTTCAGAGGGATAACAACTTCCTGTTTTCTACTGTTGATGCCTATCCCTATGCATCCCAGTATCCCCCCAGCCCTCCTTACTGCCTTCTCACATTGCTTGCCCACCTTTAGGTCATCTGATATAATTACTCTTAGGTCTCTTTCGATTTTTGTTGTTGTTATTAACTCACCCTCCATTGTGTACTCTTCCCCGGGGTTTTTGTTTCCCAGATGCATTACCATGCACTTTTTTGCAATGAATCTGGATTGCCACTTATTTGACCATTCCTCCAACCTTGCCAAGTCCCTTTTCATTCTTTCCACCCCACCTTGTGTATCAACCCTGTTGCAGACCTTTGTGACATCTGCAAAGAGACATACCTTTCCTTCCAGGTGCTCTCAAATGTCACTTATAAAGACATTAAAGAGGACTGGTCCCAGTACCGAACCCTGTGGTACCCTACTAGTCACCCTCCTTTCTTCACTGTGAACTCAGTTTACTATTACCCTTTTGCGTCCTGTTGTCCAGCCAGTTTTTTATCCAGGCTACCACCTTGGGACCCACTCCAAGGCTGGCTAACTTGTGTATTAATCTTTTGTGTGAGACTGTGTCAAATGCCTTGCTAAAATCTAGGTAGGCCATAGCCACAGCCCCTCCTCGGTCTACTACTTTGGCCATCCAGTCAAAGAAATCTATTAGGTTCTTCTGACATGACCTTCCTGCTGTGAAACCATGTTGCCTTGGGTCCTGTGCCCCACTGGCCTCTAGGTATTCAACAATTCTTTCCTTCAGAAGTGATTCTATAATTTTCCCTACCACTGAAGTCAAACCAATTGGTCTGTACTTTCCTGCCTCTGCACTGCTCCCACTTTTGTGAAGTGGAATCGCATTTGCCCTTCTCCAGTCCACAGGTACCACCCCATCCTCCCATGATTTGTTAAAGAGAGTAGCCAGTGGTGTTACTAGTTCTACCCTTAGTTCTTTTAGAATTCTTGGGTGAATTCCATCAGACCCCATTGCTTTGTCCACCCTCAGTTTGAAAAGTTCTTTCAAAACTCTTTCTTCTGTGAATGGACTGGTATCGACCCCCCTATTCAGAGTTTCTCCTTTGCTTGGTTTAGGTACCTCCCCCTCCTCTTCCGTTGTGAATACTGAGCAGAAATATCTATTCAGTATCCCTGCTTTTTCACTGTCACCCTCTACCCACATTCTCTCCCCTTTATTTAGTCTCTGTATCCTTCTCTTGGTCTTTCTTCACTCCCTGATGTACCTATAAAAGGTTTTATCCCTCTTCTTAACAGAGTTAGGTATATTTTCCTCAGTTTGTGCCTTTACTATTCTGACTGCCTTCCCTGCCTCCTTCTGTTTTAACTGATAAAGTTCTCTGTCCTGCTCCTTCTGTGTTTCCTTATATTTCCTGAATGCTATCCTTTTCTCCTTAACCATCACTGCCACCTCTTTTAAGAACCATAGTGTTTTTTCCTTTGTTTTGTTTTGTTGATTTGCTTCACATAAAGGCTTGTTGCCTCTGTGATGGCTGTTTTGATTATTCCCCATTGTTCCTCCACCCCTCCTTCTTGCCCATTTGCTTGTGCTTTTCTGAGACACTCTCTCATTTTCCCAAAGTCAGCCTTCCTAAAGTCCAATACTCTTGTTTTTGTAAGGTTTGACTCTATGGCTGTGTTTATTGTGAACCACGCTGTTTGTTGGTCACTTGTTCCCAGATGTCTGCCCACTTCTAAATCTGAGATCCTTTCTGCTTCCCCATTTTAGAGTAAAACAACATAACAGAAACATAAGATGGGTCTGTCCCATTCCCCACTTTGTCATAAATGTAAGCATAGTGTGAGCAACTTACTACACATGTTCTAGTCATGTTCTCTTGTCCGGCCTCTATGGTTTGAAGTAAGGCATTTATTCCAGGATATTCCTATTATCTCTAATCATACATACTCAACTGAACACTTGCATTTTGGGATACTTCAAAAAGAGCATAGGCTAGACTAGAGAACAGAAATATACACTTCTTTTGATAGGTGTCTCAATTAGACATATAATTCTGAAGTACTGGCTAGAGGACACGTTCACCAATCATACAGGTATGGAGACATAGTGTTCTGGAAATTCTCAGGTTAGAGAAATTACATTTATCCCTAAAGGATAATACCTCTAAATTTTACAACAAACGGGATACCATTAATAAATCACTGTGTCCGGATGTTCTCCCCCTGATTACTCCCTGAAATGGTGCTCTATTTTGTTTTGGGTTCAGGCCTCTTGTGAACATATTCAGCCCTTTTTATTATTAAAGGAAAACTGCACCCTCATGTCTTCTAAATGTTATTTGCTTCCATGTCAACAGACAACTCTTTTCATGCAGCTGTTAAAGATGTATGCAACTGCTTCCGTTAGTTTTCACACTTCATACTAGGCTCAGTCACTGTCCTGGAAGGGTCCATTTCGTGTTTGTTGAAATCTCATTGTCCTTGAGTAATGCACTTAGGGAAAAAGAACCCCAAGACAGAGTACCAGATGGGAGGAGAGAGGCCTAGCACTACAGCTGAGGAACAGGCTCTAGGAGTTATTAGCAAATCACCTCAGAAAGGATAAGGATTGTTTGGAGACAGTGCAGTGCAGAGTAACAAATGATTCAGGGCCAGCAAGACAGATCCTATGAGGAGACCGGGGGGGGGATATGATAGAGACCTTCAAGTTCCTTAAAGGAATTAACAAAGTGAACTGCTGGGAACTATTTAGCCTGAATACCAATTTGCGTTCATGTGGACACAAATGGAAATTAGCAGGAGGTAGGTTCAGGAGAGATGTGAGGAAGTACTACTTTACAGAAGGGGTGGTAGAACCTTGGAACAGACTGTCAGTTGAGGTGGCAGGTGCAAAAATAGTCGGGGAATTCAAGCAGGGCTGGAAGATAATTAAGGGAATAGTGGTTACTGGTGGCGACGACATGACTAAGGAGGAGAACAGAGAAAGGACGGGGAGGGTTAGTGCCCTGGAGAAACAGTAGGTTGGAGGGATTTTAGGGAACTTGGGCAAATAGAATGGACTGCTGGTCTTTTTCTGCTGTCATTGTCTATATTTCTATGTAATACTGTATGGGCAACCATACACAAAAAAAACTATGTTTCCATCGAGGGGTGAGATGACATTGTAGACCAGGAGAGCGAAGTGTGAGTAATGTACACAATGATGTGTGGGCGACCATACGCAACATGACTGTGTTTACATCGAGGGGTGTGATGACATTGTAGACCAAGAGAGAGAAGTGCAAGTAATGTACATTTAGCTTACTGATAATATATGGGTTGTGGATCCAGCAGTCAGCTATTTTGTGTTTACCTAGAAGTCCAAAGTTCCTCATTAGTACCAAGTCGCCTGGTTGGAGTTCTTGGGCCTTGACAAGTGTGTCATGGTGAGCTTTGTTAGCCAGGTTTTTCTTTTCTGCCACAGTACTTGCAAGTTGGTAAGCATGATTTACCTGAGCTTTTAACTTTTTGACATACTGTAAGTGATTGATCGAGAACCATCAGGAGACCCTCCAAAACAAACATGTACGGGAAGGTGAGCTTCTCTGCCAAACATGAGGTGATACAGTGAGAACCCAGTAGCATTGTTTTTTGTACAATTATAGGCATGTACAAGGACAGTTATTTGTAGACTTCACCTGGGCTTATCTTTAGAGTGCAGGGTACCAAACATATCGAGTAAGGTTCGATTAAACCTCTACGGTTGCAGATCTCCTTGTGGATGATAGGGAGTAGTTCTAGACTTTCTTACACCCCTGATGGACAACAGTTCTTTAATAAGTCTACTCTTGAAGTCTAGGCCTTGATCCAAATTAATTCATTAAGGGGCACTGTAATGTACAAAGAATTTTTCATCAAGAACTTTTGCTACAGTAGAGGCATTTTGGTCTTTGGTTGGGTAGGCCTGAACATACCTCATAAAATGATCAGTCACTACCAACACATTTGCTATGTTTTTCTAATATGTTTCTAAGCTTAGAAAATCAATGCAGACAAGCTCCATTGGAGCATTTATCGTTATGTTGACAAGTGGAGCTGCTCTTTGAGGCTGGCTTTTTCTCTGAAGACACCAGCTGCAAGTTTTAACACACTGTTCAATATCTAGGCCCATCATAGGCCAGTAGAAGTGTGCATGGGCTAGATCAAAAGTTCTCTCACTTCCCAAATGCCCCATGTTTTCATGTAAGACTTTTTATACAACACTTTTGAACTTGGTGGGCAGTACAGTACTAGTTGCTTTTTGACAGTCTCCTCTTGGCTGTCAGTGAGCTCTCTATACAACAACTACTCATGTAGCTTGTGTTTAGGCCCTTTTCATAAAAGCAAAGCAGTTTTGGGATCATTGGACTGCATTTTAGAAACATCTTTCCCCTTTCTTAAGGTGTTAACAACTTCTCTGATGATGGGATCATAGTGCTTTTCTCTCTGAATGTCAGCTGGGGTTAGCTGTGGTAAATAACTTAAATCTAAGGCTGCAAATTACAGCAGGCAACTGGTATACAAGTATCTGGAGACCCCAAGCAATCTGCCGAGCAGTTAACAGTCTCTAAGGATGGAGTCTCATCTCAATCGAACTTGTGGCATAGTGCTTTTACTGATTGCTCAGGAATATGCACCCACTGTTGATCTGAGGCAGGTCTCCATGAGAGAGCATCAGCATCAATGTGATTTAGGCCTGATCGGTATTCCACTGCATAATCATATGTGGATAAAGCAGAAGGCCATCTGTGTCCAGTAGCATCTAATTTGACAGAGGTTTGGATATATGCCAGTGGGTTGTTGTAAGTCTTGACCAGGATATTTGCACCATACAAATATTTGTGGAATTGCTTCACAATTGCCCACTTAAGAGTGAGAAATTCAATTTTATGTACTGGATAATTTTTATCTGAAGTTGTCAGACTCCTGCAAGCAATAACAACTGAGCACAACCTCTCAGTGTACTCATGGTAAAATATAGCTCCTAGGCCACTCAGGCTGGCATCAGTATGCAAAACATAATGTTTTGATGGGTTAGCAAAGGCAAGTACTGGAGTGTGAGTTAACTGGTAAATGATCTCTTCAAACACTGTGTCGCATTCGGGAGTCCATCTGAAACCACAGGACTCATTTGGTCCGAAATAGGTATTTTCAGTCTCTTTGCAGGTGCCTTTTTTTAACTGTTTGTTAGTAGATAGGTACCCTTGAGTTAGGTTCAGCAATGGCTGTACTACCTTGGTGTAATCTTTTACGGAACGGTGGTAATAACCACAGAATTCAAGAAATCTTTGAAGTTCTTTTAAGATGTTGGGCTATGGCCAGCTGGCTAATGCCTCCACTTTACTGGGATTGGTTTGTATACCCTCTGAAGACACAATGTGGCCCATGTACTTTACAGAACTTTGGAAGAACTGACATTTGTCTATCAATAATTTCAGGCAAAAATCTTCAAGCTGAGCGAGCACTTTAAACTGGTGAGCCTCATGTTCTTTAGGAGTCTTCCCGAAGACAATGACATTGCATTGATATACTACGCATTCCAGGAAGTTCATGTATCCCATAGCACACTCCATAAATCTCTGAAAGGTTGCGGGTGCACCCAAAATTCCTTGTGGCATGTGGAGGAATTCATAGAATCCCAGAGGGCAGATGCATGCTGTTTTCTCCCTGTCTTTGGGAACCATAGGGATCTGGTAATATCTGCTGTGTAAAAAAAAAAAGACAGAAAACCACTTGCTCCAATTCAGACAGTCTAATGCATCCTGTATGCATGGAATTGTGTATTGATCAGGGACAGTCCCTTTATTTAAAGTATGGTAGTCTACGCACATGCTGACAGAGCCATTCTTTTTCTGCACTACAACAATCGGAGAGGTGTAAGGGCTCCATGACTCATGTATTATGCCAGCTGCTAGCATATTTTGCAAGTGGTGCATCACATCATCGATGTCAGCAGGGACTAGGCATCTGGATCTTTCCTTGGAGGGTCTCTCATAATGCAGTCGTAAGTGATGTTTAGCCCCAGTTACACAGCCAACATCCCACTCCTTGAGGGAGAATACTTTGGTTTGCAAGGCCAGCTTCTGGCTAATTCTGGCCCTCCAGCTATTTGAGATCAGAGACTCTCCAAAGTCAAACATGTCAGGAGACACATCACACTCTTCCTCCATCTGGCACTTAGATGGCAGGACAGCAATGTCAGCACAGTAGAGTTTCACCAGAGTGCAGCTATGGTTCACCTTGATATCTGTCTGTAACATTCTGCATTTAGACCACCACTCTTCTGGCATAAGTGTGAGCATGGACAGGAAATTTACTGGGCTTAACCAGCAGTCCTTTGGGCAATTTTCCCTCTTCTGGGGCATCCAGCATCAATATTTTATTGGTCACATCTTTCCTCAGCTGCACTTCACCACTGACAGTGCACTCAGCATTCAGCAGGAGGGTAATAGCAGTGGAATCCCTTTCCAAACAATACCCACAGGCTCATCCTGATCACTATCTCCAGGATGCATTTGCATATCATAGGCTTTTTGGACCATGGCGTGGACATGCAGGGCTCTTCCAGTCTTCTTTTGCTGTCTCTCCTGACATAACTGGGCAAGGCGGCCGAACATATATGCATTAGTACCAATTAACACAGGGATACTGTCATACAATCTAGTGGGAGGACAGACTAATGCTAGAGTCTCTACTGGATCTCCCACACCTGCCACAGAGGAAGGAAGAGACAACCAGACATTAAGGTAACTGAGATAAGGATATGATCTTTCACTCAGTCCCCCTACATATAGGCCATCGAGCGGCTATAGTGGGTAGTTAAATAAATGCTGATGATGCCAGTCTTTGAAAATTATTGTGACTTGAGACCCACTGTCGAGAACTGTTTTAGCAGGAATTCCTTCAAAGTGCATGGTAGTTTCCATGAATGGGCCTACTCTGACCAGTCAAGTGGGGTATTTGCAGGAGCTGGAACAAATGACTTTGCTGCAAATTAGTTGTATCAAGACTGGGCCAGGGCACCACTGGGATTATTTTGCTTTGGATGCTTTTCTGCAAGCAGTCTTTCTCTCACCCTGGATGGGTCCTTTCTGGATTGACACTCCCTCTTCAGATGACCATCCTTTCCACATTTGTAGCAGAACACTCCTTCTCTAGGCCATCTCACCTGTGGCATCACATTGGAGGTGGGCCCCCATTCACAGCTGGGGGTGGTGCAAAACACGTATTTGAATCTTGGGCAGGAGCACTAACAGCAGAGGGTCCTTGTTGGGTCTTCCTCCCTCCTTGCCAAACCTGGGGTTGTACATTATGTCCCATCAATTCTTTTACCATGGCAGACAATTCACTTATTCAAGTCTCTAGACTGCCATCTACCCCAGGGGGTGCCTGGGCGTGCACTCCCACTCCCATGGCAGATGCACTCCGACAGATATCGTGGCCTTTACTGGAACCAATCTTAGTGGTTGCCCCCATTTTCAGCTCTTAAGTTTCGACTGATGTCGCACTGTTCTTTTTAAACTTTGTTTATTCATTTTGCAAAAATAAACACAGTTATGACATCTTCATTCAGTATTATATAAATTGACAGCTATGAGGGTGCCACTCCTCTTAATACTCTCATTCAGTCTGTTAAATGAAAATAAGATACGTCAATCGAGGGGATATTCATTATTTTAAAAAAAGTAGTAATTGGTAGTTCAATTGCTGTGAAAGAGTCCATGAGCTGCATGGTATATAAAGAAAAGTATCAAGTCCATATTTTTAAGTTTCAAAGTCGTTTCCTGCAATAGGGAGATAGTCACCATGCATATGGTAAGTAAATACACTAGAAACATAGAAGAATTTGACGGCAGATAAAGACCACTTGGTCCACCTAGTCTGCCCATTTCCCTACCAAATGCATAGGCTGCAGATCCTAGTTACCCAACAGCCTACTTCCTCCTACCCCCCCCACTAGAATTGCCTTATGTCTGTCCCATGCATTCTTGAATTCCCCCACTGTTTTTGAGTCCACTACCTCCTCAGGAAGTCTGTTCCATGTATCCACAACCCTCTCCATAAAAAAATACTTCCTCACATTACCTTTGAGCCTTCCCCTTGTTCTTGCACATCTCTTTTCTGAAATATGCTACCATCTTGGACTCTGTTGATTCCTTGATGTACTTGAAAGTTTCTATCATGTCCCCCCTCTCCCTCCTTTCCTGAAGGGTATACATATTAAGCTGCTTTAGTCTCTCCTTGTTTGTCTTCTAGTGCAGACCCTGCACCATTTTGGTTGCCCTCCTCTGAACAGCCTCCACTCTGTCTATGTCTTTGCGGAGATGGGGTCTCCAGAATTGCACGCAGTACTCCAGATGGGGTCTCACTAACTGTCTGTACAGAGGGATAACAACTTCCTGTTTTCTACTGGTGATGCCTCTCCCTATGCATCCCAGTATCCCACCAGCCCTCCTTACTGCCTTCTCACATTGCTTGCCCACCTTAAGGTTATCTGATATGACTACCTCCAGATGCCTTTCCATTTCTGTTGTTTTTATCTCCCCCTCTCACTGTCTACTCTTCCCCTGGATTTTTGTTTCACAGATGCATTACTTTGCACTTTTTTACATTGAATCTAAGCTGCCATGTATTTGACCATTCCTCCAACCTTGTCAAGTCCCTTTGCATCCTCTCCACCCCATCTTCTGTATCAACCCTGTTGCAGATCTGCAAAGAGACATACTTTTCCTTCCAGTCACTTTGCAATGTCACTTATAAAGACATTAAAGAGGACTGGTCCCAGTACTGAACCCTGTGGTACCCCACTAGTAACCCCCTTTCTTGAGAGTAAACTCTGTTTACTATTACCCTCTGTATCCTGTTGTCCAGCCAATTTTTAACCCAGGCTACCACCTTGGGACCCACTCCCAGGCTGGTTAACTTGTATATTAATCTTTTGTGTGTGACTGTGTCAAATGCCTTGCTAAAGGCTAGGTAGGCCATGTCCACTGCCCCTCTCTGGTCCACCACATTGGTCACCCAGTCAAAGAAATTTATTAGATTCATCTGACATGACCTTCCTGGTGTGAATCCATGCTGCCTTGGGTGCTATGCTCCACTGGCCTCTAGGAACTCAACAGTTCTTTCCTTTAGAAGTGATTCCATCATTTTTTCCTACCACTGAGGTCAAATTAACAAGTCTGTAGTTTCCTGCCTCGGTCTTGCTCCCACTTTTGTGAAGGGGAATCATGTCTGCCCTCCTCCAGTCCTTCGGTACTACACCATCCTCCCATGATTTGTTGAAGAGGGTTGTCAGTGGTGTCACTAATTCTACCCTTAGTTATTTTAGAATTCTTGGGTGAATCCCATCAGGCCCCATTGCCTTGTCCACCTTTAGTTTTAAGAGTTCTTTCAGGACCCTTTCTTCTGTGAATGGACTGGTAGCGACATCCCTATCCAGTGTGCTTCTACTGTTTGATTTAGATACCTCCCCCTCCTCTTCTTTGTGAATACTGAGCAGAAATATTCATTCGGTATCCCTGCTTTTTCACTGTCATCCTCTACCCACCCTCCCTTCCTCACTATCCCTTCCTTCATCTTTCTTCACTCCCTAATGTGCCTATAAAAGGTTTTATACCCCTTCTTAACTGAGTTGGCTATCTTTTCCTCAGTTTGGACTTTTGCTATTCTGACTGCCTTCCCTGGTTCCTTCTGCTTTAACTGGTATAGTTCTCTGTCCTGCTCCTTCTGTGTTTCCTTATACTTCATGACTGCTGCCTTTTTCTCCTTAACCTTTCCTGCCACCTCATTTGAGAACCACAGTGGTTTTTTTCCTTCATTTTGCTTTGTTGATTTGCTTCACACAAAGGCTTGTTGCCTCTGTGATGGCTGTTTTGATTTTTTCCCCATTGTTCCTTCGACCCTCCTTCTTGCCAGTTTGCTAACGCTTTTCTGAGGCACTCTCCCATTTTCCCAAAGTCAGCCCTCCTAAAGTCCAACACTCTTGCTTTTGTATGGCTCGACTCTATGGCTGTGTTTATCGTGAACCACACTGTTTTGTGGTCACTTGTTCCCAGATGGCTGCCCACTTCTAAATCTGAGATCCTTTCTCCATCCCCATTTGACAGTATCAGGTCTAACATTGCTCCCTCCCTAGTGGGTTCCACCACTAGCTGTCTGAGGCATGCCCCCTCCAGGGCATCAAGAATAAACCTGCTTTTTGATGTGGCTGCAGCAAGGGAGCTCCAGCTTATGTCTGGCATACTCAGATCCCCCATCAACAATAACTCCCATTTTTCTGCCATTCTAAGGATGCCTTCTATCATTTCCTTGTCCATTGCCTCCCCCTAAGATGGGAGTCTGTATACCACCCCTGTGTGAATTGTGGTGCCATTACCTGTTTCCAAGGTAACCCACAGTGCCTCATCTACTACATGTTTATCCTTTAGTTCCATTGCTTTGATCCCTTCCCTTACATAGAGAGCTACTCCTCCTCCTCTTTTACCCTACCTGTCCCTCCTGTACATTGTGTATCTTGGTAAGTTGACATCCCAGTCATGGTTCTCAGTGTACCATGTTTCTGTGATTGCCACAATATCAAGATGTCCCTTTTCCATCAAGGCCACTAGTTCAGGGAGCTTGTTACACAGACTATGGGTACTGGTACTCATCACCCTCCATTTTTTGATGGCCTTACCCCTTTTAGCCCCATCCCTGTTCTTACTGTCATTTTCTGCATTTACCGCTGTCCTGCTCCTCAATAACTTCTCTACCTTGGTGTTTACCTCTCTAACTACTATGTTTTGTCGGGGGAGGCTGGGTTTTCCCTGCTTCTTTTCAGTGCCTCCCCCCTTGGCTAGTTTAAATGCTTGCCAATTGTGCATTTAAACCTATCACATAGGATTCTGGTTCCCCACGTGGACAGATGCAGACCATCATGCCAGTATAGGCCTGCATCCCTCTAGGTGGACCCCCAGTCCCCAATGAAGCCAAAACTCTGAGTTCTGCACCAGTTTTTTAACCGTGCATTGAATCCCATGGTGTGGAGTACACTAGAATCACCCTTGCCATAGACAGGTAGCACCTCTGAGAAGGTTACTAGATGTGTTACTTGTCTAAGGCCCCTCCCCAACTCTTCAAACTCCTCTTGTGCTGCTGTGATGCCATTCATAGCCAGGTCATTTGTCCCTAGGTGGACAATGATATCCAGCTCCCTCCCTCGTGCAGCTGCTCCCATGATCCTGAGGATTCGCTCCCTGTCCTTCCAAGCCATGGCCCCAGGCAGGCACCTTACCTCCCTGTCCCCTTCGTTCCCCAGATCTACCTGCCTAATAATTGAGTCCCCCACCAGGAGCT
This sequence comes from Neoceratodus forsteri, assembly GCA_016271365.2. Classification (NCBI taxonomy): domain Eukaryota; kingdom Metazoa; phylum Chordata; order Ceratodontiformes; family Ceratodontidae; genus Neoceratodus; species Neoceratodus forsteri. The sequence continues at coordinate 192,775,617 of CM028129.1, forward strand.
GTTTTCTTCCCCTTTGGGGTCCCATGCCACCCTCCTGTGGGACTCCTTCTTTTATTTTAAACTGTATGTTTATTATTTTATATAAAACATATAGTTAAGTTTACCAAGATTTTATTTACCAGATGGCTATCTAATATCAGGAGGGCGCCACTTCTCTTACTATACACATAAGTCTCATCAAATGTTAAAAGATACAACTTCGGGGGTACAGTATATCCATTTTTTTTAAATAAGTGTTTTCCTCTAGTAAGGCTGTTTAAAAGAGCCCATGAGCTGCATGAGAATAAAAAAAACATAGTCCAAGTGTAGAGTCCTTAATGACTACCCTGTTTAGGAGTAAAAAACTTTATCCTCTATGCTAAAACCATAGTAAGTGCACAATGAGTGCATAACTCAGTAGATAAGACAGTATTAAATCTAGTCAAATTAGAGTTAGGCCTTCAGAACTACTTATCAACTGTAATCCAAAAGACTGAAAGAGTTAGGAGGTATTTTTATATATTAATACCAAGGTGCTTAAACTGACTATTTTAACAGCAATGCATTTCTCAGACGCATTTATTATTAACATACTGCTGCAAGTGAGCGATAAGTTGTAACTTTTATTACAGAATTCCAGTTACTACTAATAATGGGAGGGGTGTAAGATCTCAGCCCAAGTTAAATAAAAGTCAATATATCTGCTGGAAAAAGGAAAAAAAATATATATATATGTATATATACTTATGTCTCGATAGGGCTTAACTGTTTCCTTCTCCCTAAAACCTGCATGGACAGTATCTTTCAAGTCAGAAAAATATTCAAACACCACTTAAATCCTCTTCTGATTCTGATTCTTCATCTTGCAAGGGTCACTGCCTAGATGGGGCATTTTTCTAACACTATTTTATGGCGTCGGCCGGGTCAGAAAAAATGAAGATTCGGCCTCAATGCACGATCCAAAAGTGAGCTGGAAAAACCAGCCCTTGTGGAATTCTGGCTTGTCGCAAAAGCGCTCTGGTTCCATCAAACTTCTTAAGCTTTTGCCTGGTGGCATATCTCAGATCTGAAAACATACGAATTTGCTGGCCTTCGTATAGAAGTATTTTCTTCAGCCTGGCCTTGGCCTTGGCCAAGAGATGGTCCCTGGAGCCTACACCATCCGTAATTATTACCACCATCCTAGGTATCTCAGCATCCTCTATTCGACCCCAGGGAATAACTCTATAGGCTTTCTGGAAGCACCGTACAGTAGTCGCTATCTCCTCGCCAAGTTGCTCAACCAACCAGTCCTGGAAAAAAAGCATGAGGTGGTCTCTTTCAGTCCCTTCCGGTAGCCCTAGTAATCGTATGTTTTGAGACCTTGCTTGGTTTTCCAAGATCTCTAATTACAATTTCAGGTGGTTGTTTTCTTTTACTATTGTTGCAACCACTCTCAAGGCAGAATCTGCCTTCTTGGATGATTCCACTGAGGCTAACGTGACAGCTTTGATTGACGATTCTACTGTAGCCACTCTATTTGTAAGAGTGTCAAACTTGTTCAACAACCCTGCGACTGAAGCAATAAGGCAGTTGAGTTTCATTCCCACAGTTTGCAGTGTCTCCACAGATGGTTCCTCTGTATTCCTGCCATTTTATTCTTGATCTCTGGCCTGTGTTGCTCACATGGTCAGAGCGCTTGCAGCATTTTTAGTTCTAGCTCCGTCTCCTGAGCCTTTACCTAGTGGCAGTGGCCCTGGTGGTCCCTAGATAGGGGAGGAGGTTTCACAAATTCTAGCTAAGTCAGCCCGGAGACAAGCAACCTCCTCCCTCAGACCAGAGAGGTACCTACAAATAGGGCAGCATCGTAGCCTTCAGATAGTCTCCCAGAAGACTGCTGCCCCACAGTCAGTGCATTGCACTACTCCCCACATGTCTGTCTTCTTTCCTGATTCTCTTGCATTAAGCCTTTTTTTTGTTATATATAGTTATTGAGTGTGCTATTACCTTCAATGCAGTGTGCTGTTCTGGTAAGGAAATATGCTGTATGTACCTTCCCCCTTGAGGAAATGATGTCACAACCCCTGCTATAAAGGAAGTGATACCTGGGGGTGTGTGGGGAAGGGTGGGATTGGGCCCAAGCTGTGCCCTCAAACAATCAGTTACAAGCTCTGACCCACCACTAGGATGAGTGTTAACCTTCCTTTCAGCAAGACAACCTGCACAACAATCAGAGGAACACAGTCTCCTGCACCTGATGCTGTCCATGTTTTAATCCACACTGCAGCTTTTGCTATAACAACTCCTTAACCACCAGTAAATTATTTAAAAATAGCTTAACTATCACAAAATCCTACTCACCAGTAATTTATTTAAAAATAGTTTATTTGTCACAAAATCCTAGTAGTCGATCCATGCTCCCTAATGCAAAAATAACAGTGACATATGGCAATAACGGGAAACTTTCCAAACTTATTCAAAACATTTAGGGCATTAATGGGGTAGGTATGCAATCAGTATCAGTAACACAACCCACATCCCTGTATTATTATGCAGACTAGCTGAAATCGCCATAAGTATATTTAAGAATTTTTAAATGGATCACTTGTGACAGATTTACTAAAAATTGAATGAACCCCCCCACCCCCATTCCTTTACCACACAGTCCAAGGTTTCTCCATAAGTGGTAAGGGCACTAAGGAGCATCTTCTTCCAACGAGCAATCACCTTCTTCAGTGTCTCTTCTACGAGATGGGGCATTCCACTGACACCATTTGAGAGCCTCCACAGACTCTGAAAAAAGGAAAATGTTGTCTTGGAATACAGTCCTAAGCCACTCCAGGAAAATCAAGCCATGCAGTATTCCTGCCTCATGCAGCATCGTCCTCACCCCATCAGACCTTTTCTTCCTCTTTCTGGTGGCATACATCAGGTCAGGGAAAAGCCTTATCTGGGTCTCATTGTGAAGAAGAGTTTTCTTCTTCCTAGCCAAGGCTATGATGTAGTCCCGTGAGCCCAATCCATCAAGTACCATCACAACAGTGCACGGGACCTCCAGATTGTCTTGGCAGCCATAGAAAGCAACTCTGTAGGTGTTCTGAATTTTTTGGGAATGTCGGAGTCACCTCAGCTCCCTGCTGTTGTGAGAGCCACTCTTGCAGGAAGAGAATCAGGTGGCCTCCTTTGCACCCTTTGGCTAGCCCCAGTATTCTACTATTTTGAGCTCTCAAATGGTTTTCCAGCATTTCCAGCCGAGAGCGGAGGTATGAGTTCTCTTTGATTACTGAGGCCACAGCCCCATGGCAGCATCAGTCATTTTAGAAGCTGTCACTGACCCTACAGTAGCTGATTCTAGGGTGGATTCCAAAGTAGTGACCCCAGTGGTAAGGGAGTCAAATTTGTTTGAAAGTCCCACTACAGTAGAAATAAGATGATTCATTTTAACCTCCAAACACTGAAGGGTCTCCTCTCCAGCTCTCGCCTCATGGTCCTTTTCTCGGACTTGCACTGATCTAGTAGTGGAAGCTCTTGGAGCTGTCTTTGCTCTAGCTCCATCTCCCGACTGCTTCTCCTTACTAGGATTACCCATATTATGCACTGATGTTTCCTCCACTGTTTTATGTCAGATTTGTCTGTCAGTAGCGGAACTGCAAAAATACTTAAATATTTCACCCATTGTTATCAGAGCTCTAGGGTTCAGTGGCCATATTGCTCGGGCTCCACAGCACACACACACACCCCCCCCCCGATCGCGCACTTTCAGTGACTTGTGTGACATCTGCAGATGCAAGAACGGGCCCCCATTGTGCGTCTCTTTGCTTAATTTCCCATACTTCCTTCATCAACAAGCTATAGGAGGGGGTGAATCCCTTTGGTCTGGCAGCCTCAACTTGAGCAACAGTAAATCAGAATAGGGAGCAGGCTTTAGTATCTGATTCAGTCTATTGGTTCAGTTCACCTGGGGCCCAACCTCCTTTCCTAAAGCATGTCTGCAGAGTTTTTTCAAGGTGAGGTATATACACAGACAAAGGCTCTCCCAAACATTGTTGGGTTGTTTTAAACTTCAGCAGAAGATCCTCATCCGATTCAAGGCTTTCGAATACATCTTCCAAGGTGGCTAAATAGTCTTGAGCAGAGTCCTCTGGGTTATCAGCTTACATGGCGTGAAAAGTATCCAGAGCTGGGCCTCAAAGGCTTTCACTTACTCTTTTTCTTTTCTCACTTCTGTACACTGTCATGCTTGGACTTGGGGGGGGGGGGATGCATAGTCGATCCAAGTCTGTAGGTCATCTTTTCCCTGGGGTGTGGGAATGGTACCAGAGAACATTCTTAGACTGTGGTAAGAGTCGTGACTAATTGACGGCACACTAACAGGGACAGGTATGTGTGCTGGTACTGGGGCAGGCACAGGGGCTGGTACAGGTGTTGGGGCCAGTGCAGATACAGGAGCAGGTACCAGGAGAGAGTTACATTGAGAGGTTTCAAACAGCTTCTTTAAGTCCTCGAGGGTTTGGCCCCCTGCCTGTAACAGTTTGGTGAGCTTGCCTTTAAGCCCCTTAGTTTTGGGTGACTCCTCAGACCTGTGCATTGCACTGTACATATGTATGACCCTCCCCACTATGATGGGCTCATCAGACACAATCTCCGTTGGCACCCTAGTTCTATTGAAATCTATTGAAAGACTACATTCCACTAAGACCATTAAACTTTGGGTAATCCAGCCAATAAGAGTGCCCTTCACCACAGCTTTACCAAGGCATTTGACTTTATCTAAGGCTTTCCCAAGGGTAGCTTTGTTAGTGCCCAGGGGAATGTCCAGTAGCATTAGGGTCTTTTGGGATCAGCCTCCTCTGCCTTACACCAATCAAGCAAATACTGTACAGACTTTTTAATAGCATGGATTTTAACATTAGGGTCAGTAACTTGTTCCATTCTAATACCAGTCTTAATGTGGGGTAAAACTGAAAATGTGGTGGTTTGGCCACAAGGGGGCAATAATTCCAGTGGTGCAGGCCCGTAGCTAGAACAGTAGGGGAGGCAGAAAGAATGACTGGGGAAGGGGGCAGTGACCAAGCATATTAAAGCAATCTGGACTGGTCTGAAAATTTACAGGTCGGGGCGAAACAAATTACAGGGGGGCAGTGCCCCTACTCCTCACTGTAGCTACAGGCCTGCAGCGGTGCCTCCAAGAATGTAACCCTGGCGCCATTATACCAAGGGCTACTACCCCTGCCTGCGTCCTTGACTACAGGTTGAGGGGCCTGAGTTCAGGATTAACAGTTACTGTGGAATCCCTACCAGCAGTAGAACTACAATTATGGTGCCTTCACCCAGAGTATCACTTCAGTGGATTAGATCTTGGACTAGTACAGCCCTCTGGAAAAATATATTTACCCACCACCCCAGCTAGTGATCTTACACAATAAGTTCTGCAAATACTGAGTCTGGCATAGAAACATAACATTTGATAGCAGATAAGGACCGCTTAGCCTGCCTAGTCTGCTCATTTCCCTATCTAATGGATAGGCTGCAGATACTAGTTAACCAACAGCCTACTTCCTCCTGCCCCCCCACTAGAATTGCCTTATGTCTGTCCCATGCATTCTTGAATTCCCTCACTGTTTTTGACTCCTCTACCACCTTAGGAAGGCTGTTCCATATATCCACAGCCCTCTCTGTGAAAAAATACTTCCTCACATTACCTCTGAGCCGTCCCCCCTCTATATTCAAATTGTGCCCCCTTGTTCTTGCACATCTTTTTTTCTGAAAGATGCTACCCTCTTGGACTTTGTTGATTCCCTTGAGGTGCTTGAAAGTTTCTATCATGTACCCCCTCTCTCTTCTCTCATCTTCTCTCCTCTCCTCTCCTCTCGGGAATACATATTAAGCTCCTTTAATCTCTCTCTTCATCTCTCTTCGTATGTCTTCTGGTGAAGACCCTGCACCATTTAGTTGCTCTCCTCTGGACAGCCTCCATCCTGTCTATGTCCTTGCAGAGATGGGGTCTCCAGAACTGCATGCAATACTCCAGATGGGGTCTCAGCAACTGTCTGTACAGAGGGATAACAACTTCCTGTTTCCTACTGGTGATACCTCTCCCTATGCGTCCGAGTATCCTGCCAGCCTTCCTTACTGTCTTCTTACATTGATTGCCCACCTTAAGTTCATCTGATATGACTGTTCCCCAGATCCCTTTCCATTTTTGTTGTTGTTAGTATCTCACCCCCCATTGTGTACTCTTCCTCTGGGTTTTTGTTTCCCAGGCTGCTGTTTTTGACAGAAGAAAACCTTGGTTTCAGAGCAAGACAGCAGTCTAGAACTACAGACTTTTTACTGATAAATCACTTCTATCTCAGTAGGAGTGAGTACCTGTTTGGATTAAGCAAACAGATACTCTATTAGAAGAAGGGGGTCTCATTTAAGTAAAAAAAAAAAGAAAGTCACTGTGTGTTTCTCTGAGGAAGGGAGCTGTATCAACTTAATTTACATAGTCAGAGCAGAGGGTGAATCTAATTGGGGTGTGGCTTAGCAGCTTAGCAGTACAAAAGCAGCTGTCTCCAATTACAGCTTCCTGCTGTTTTTGACAAAAGAAAACTTTGGTTTCAGAGCAAGACAGTAGTCTAGAACTACAGATGTTTTACTAATTGCCCTCCTTCCCACCCAAAGCCAGTTCTGGTTTTATAGCCACTGAATTTGACTGACAACAGGAACTTCCTGTTTGGCAGTAGGAAGGGAAGGATCACTGAGACACATTACTTTCAGCAACCTTGAAGGAACCAAAAAAAAAAAAACTCTTTATCCCCCCCCCCCCGGCTGCTGGAGGTCTGAATCCAAGCACAGAAGAGGACTACTGAAGACTACAGGAAGTTCCTGTCTCAGAACAGGAAGAGCGAGAGTTGTAAGGGCACATAGGCAGTAGGAAAGTAAGTGTAAAAATACATAGAGGGAGGAGACAGTAAGCACACAAAGCAACAGGAGAGGGGGCACAAAATAAGTCAAGATGGGAGTGGTGCAGTGCAATGGCTGTGGGGCAGCAGTGTTCTGGGAGACATTCTGAAGGCTGCAATGCTGCTCTGTTTGCAGGCACCTCTCTGATCTGAGGGAGGAGGTTATCTGTCTCCGGGCTGACCTGGCTAGGATTCGTGAAACCTCTTCCTCCACCCAGGGACCACCAGGGCTACCACCGTTAACTCAGAGGTTGCCAAGAAAGAGGAGTGGTTGGACCAAGGTGGTCTCAGGGAGGGAGAGGGTGGTGGAACAGAGGTGCATCCCTCCAGTTGTACCGATGCGCAGTTCATAAGCTGTTCTGGCAAAGAGTGGTTCCTCTATGGAGGCACCTGCAGTGGACACCAAGGAGGATGCTGGGAACCTCCACAAAGGAGACCCACAGAAGGGTGGCACGAGACCCCACAGGGGAAGGAAACAACTCCTGGTGGGGGAGTCAATCATTAGGAGGTAGAGGTGGGGGAGGAAGGGGATAGGGAAGTAAGGTGCCTGCCTGGTACCATGGCTCAGAGGGACAGGAAGCAAATCCTCAGGATCGCGGGAGCAGCTGCACGAGGGAAGGAGCTGGATGTCATTGTCCATCTAGGGACAAATGACCTGGCTGTGAATGTGATCAGAGTGGTGCAAGAGGAGTTTGTGGCATGGGGGAGGGGCCTTGGACAAGTAGCATGTACGGTGACCTTCTCAGAGGTGCTGCCTGTCTATGGCAAGGATGATGCTAGGGTATTCTGCACCATGGGATTCAATGAATGGTTGAAAAACTGGTGTGGAGTTCAGAGTTTTGGCTTCATTGGGAACTGGGGAGCCACCTGGAAGGATGCAGGCCTATACTGGTGCAATGGTCTGCATCTGTCCGGGGGGGAATCCAGGATCCTAGGCGTCAGGTTTAAATGCTTCATTGGCAATCATTTAAACTAGCCAAGGGGGGGGGCACTGAAAAGGAGCAGGAAAACCCCAGCCTCCTACCACAAAATTCAGTAGTTAGAGAGGTAAACACCAAGGTAGAGAAATCAGTAGGGAACAGGACAGGGATAAATGCAGAAAAAGGTGTTAAGGACAGGGATGGGGCTAAAAGGGGTAAGGCCATAAAAAATAAATGGAAGGTGATGAGTACCAATGCCCGCAGTCTGTGCAACAAGCTTCCTGAACTAGTGGCCTGAACTAGGGTCCTGTGCCTTACTGGCCTCTAGGAACTCAACAATTCTTTCCTTCAGAAGTGTTTCCATCATTTTCCCTACCACTGAAGTCAAACTAACTGGTCTGTAGTTTCCTGCCTCTGCCCTGCTCCCACTTTTGTGAAGTGGAATCACATTTGTCCTCCTCCAGTCCTCCGGTACCACTCCATCCTCCCATGATTTGTTAAAGAGAGTAGTCAGTGGTGTTACTAGTTCTACCCTTAGTCCTTTTAGTATTCTTGGGTGAATCCTATCAGGCCCCATTGCTTTGTCCACCCTCAGTTTCAAGAGTTCTTTCATAACCCTTTCTTCTGTGAATGGACTAGTATCGACTCCCCTATTCAGAGTTTCTCCCTTGTTTGGTTTAGGTACCTCTACCTCCTCATCCATTGTGAATACTGAGCAGAAAAATGTGTTCAGCATCCCTGCTTTTTCACTGCTAGCCTCTGCCCACATTCCTTCCCCTTTATTAAGTCTCTGTATCCCTCCCTTGGTCTGTCTTCACTCCCTAATGTACCTGTAAAAGGTTTTATCCCTCTTCTTAACAGAGTTGACTATCTTTTCCTCAGTTTGTGCCTTTGCTATTCTGACTGCCTTCCCTGCTTCCTTCTGCTTTAACTGGTACAGTTCTGTTTCCTGCTCCTTCTGTGTTTCCTTATACTTCCTGAATGCTACCTTTTTCTCCTTAACCTTCTCCGCCGCCTCTTTTGAGAACCATAGTGGTTTTTCCCTTCATTTTGTTTTATTGATTTGCTTCACACAAAGGCTTGTTGCCTCTATGATGGCTGTTCTGATTTTTCCCCATTGTTCCTCCACCCCTCCTTCTTGCCAGTTTGCTAGTGCTTTTCTGAGGCACTCTCCCATTTTTCCAAAGTCAGCTCTCCTTAAGTCCAATACTCTTGCTATTGTATGGCTTGACTCTGTGGCTGTGTTTATCATGAATCACACTGTTTTGTGGTCGCTTGTTCCTAGATGGCTACCCATTTCTAAATCTGAGATTCTTTCTCTGTTCCTGTTTGACAGTACCAGGTCTAAGATTGCTCCCTCTTGAGTGGGTTCCACCACTAGCTGTCTGAGGCAAGCCCCCTGTAGGGCATCGAAAACAACCCTGCTCTTGGATGTGGCTGCAGCAAAGGTGCTCCATTTAATATTTGGCATATTCAGGTCTCCTATCAACAATATCTCCCCTTTTTCTGCCATTCTAAGGATGCCTTCTATCATTTCTTTGTCCATTGCCTCCCCCTGAGATGGGGATGTGTATACAACTTCTGTGTGGGTTGTGATGTCATTTCCTGTCTCCAGAGTGACCCACAGTGCCTCCTGCACTCCCTGTTTATACTTTAGTTCCATTGCTTTGATCCTCTCCCTTACATAGAGAGCTACTCCTCCTCTTCTTTTACCCTACCTGTCTCTCCTGTAGCTTGTGCACCCTGGTATGTTGACATCCCAGTCATGGTTCTCTGTGTACCATGTTTCTGTGAATGCAATGATATCCAGGTGTCCCTCTTCCATCAAGGCCACTAGTTCAGGGAGCTTGTTACACAGACTACTGGTGTTGGTACTCATCATCCTCCATTTTTTTGATGGCTTTACTCCTTTTAGCCCCATCCCTGTCCTTACTGTCTTTTTCTGCATTTACCCCTGTCCTGCTCCCTATTGAATTCTCTACCTTGGTGTTTACCTTACTAACAACTGTGTTTTGTGGGGGGAGGCTGGGTTTTCCCTGCTCCTTTTCAGTGACTCCCCCCCTTGGCTAGTTTAAATGCTTGCCAATGAAGCATTTAAACCTATAACCGAGGCTCCTGGTTCACCTCCCAGACAGATGCAGACCATCACGCCAGTATAGGCCTGCATCCCTCCAGGTGGACCCCCAGTCCCCAGTGAAGCAAAAAACCCTGAGCTCCGCACCAGTTTTTCAACCATTCATTGAATCCCATAGTGCAGAGTACCCTAGCATCACCCATGCCATAGACAGGCAGCACCTCTGAGAAGACTACCGTAACATGGTAACACGCTACTTGTCTGAATCCCCTCCCCAACTCTACAAACTCATCTTGCACTGCTCTTATCCCATTCCCAGCCAGGTCATTTGTCCCTAGGTGGACAATGACATCCAGCTCCCTCACTCACACAGCTTCTCCCATGATCCTGAGGATTTGCTCCCTCCCTCCAAGCCATGGTGCGAGGCAGGCACCTTACCTCCCTCTCCCCTTCCTCCCCTAGTTCTACTCCCCTAATGATTGAGTCTCCCACCAGGAGTTCTTTCCTTCCCTTGTGGCGTCCTATACCACCCTCCTGTGGATATCCTTGTTCTCCACTGCAGGTGCCTCCACAGAGGAACCACTCTGCACTAGAACAGAGTATGAATTGTGCAGCGGTACCACTAGAGGTATGCACCTATGTTCCACCACCCTCTCCCTCCCTGAGCCCACCTTGGTCCAACCACTCCTCTTTCTTGGCAACCTCTGAGGTAGCAGCGGTGGCCCTGGTGGTCCCTGGGTGGGGGAGGAGGTTTCACAAATCCTAGCCAGGTCAGCTTGGAGATGGGAAATCACCTCCCTCAGACCAGAGAGGTGCCTGCAAATAGGGCAGCATCGCAGCCTCCAGACTGTCTCCCAGAAGACTGCTGCCCCACAGCCATTGCACTGCACCACTCTGATCATGTCTTATTTTATGGCCCCTCTTCTGTTGCTTTGTATGCTTAATCTCACCTCCCTCTGCTTATTTTTCCACCTTCTTTCCTACTGCCTATGTGCCCTTACAGTTCTTGCACTTCCTGTTCTGGGACAGGAACTTCCTGTTTTCTTCGGTAGTCTCCTTCTTCCTTGCTAAGAGTCAGACCTCCAGCAGCTGGGGAAGAGGGAGAGATGCTCTTTTCCTTCAAGGATGACGAAACCTATGTGCCTAAGTGATCCTTCCCTTCCTACTGCAAAACAGGAAGTTCCTGTTATCAGTCAAATCTAGTGCCTATAAAAGTAGAACTGGCTAAGGGAGGAGGGGAGAGAAGGAGGCAATTAGTCAGAAAGGTTCTAGCTTTTTAGTCAGTTGCTTCTTGCTCTGAAAGCAAGATTCCTGTCTGCCAAAAGCTAGCAGAAGGGAACTGTAATTGGAGACACCTGGTTTTCTACTCCTAAGCCACACCCCCAATTAACTTCTTTCCTCCCTGATACAGTCCCCTTTCCCCAACACAGAAAACACACTGACTTTCTTTTTTTTTACCCTAAATGAAACCCCCATTTCTAATAAAGTATGTTTTCTTAATCCCAACAGGCAGTGAGTCCTGCTGAGATGGAAGTGTTCTATTAGTAAGAAAGGTTCTAGCTTTTTAGCCAGTTGCTCCTTGCAAGCAAGATTCCTGTTTGGCAAAAGCTATCAGTAGGGCATTCAATACACAATTATTTAAGAGCACTAATAGTACTCTCATGGACACCACATTTACCAATAGGGTCTGAACCTCTCGCATGTACCCTGTGCCCCTGCAAGAAAACAGTTTACCACCAAAGCAGTAACAACACACTTTTCACTGTACTTTTTGAATTAATCAGTAAAACTGGATGCTGGGAAATAATATGCTCATGGGCCAGGCTCAACATCAAACAACAAATCTAGTTTACTAAGGGAACGTTAACAAGGGAGAGGCACAAATTTAGACTGGTTATTATGGCACTGTAATTAAGCAGATATCAGTTAGTAAGTATTAAATCTGTTCCTGAATTAGTCAATTTATCAAGCTGCTGGGTACCCCAGATGTAATAAGGAGTAGGCGTGAAGCGTTGCCGCGGTTAGACTGGTGTTGCAACTGGTTGGGGCCCTTGATGGAGAGAAGGTGTTATTAGACAGATAAAATACTTGCAAACAGTAGAATATTTGTAATCCCAAGCCGGATGGCCAATAACCACACTTAAAACCTAATGAGGACTTATAAGGCAAATCAGATGACAACATACAGTTATTTAGCTGTTGCATGGGGCTGCCTTGACTGTACTCACTGCATCCAGAATGACTGAAGAAAAGGAAGAAGATAACATGGATCTTCTGGCTTGCAGGATAATGTTGGGGACTGGGCCGACACGACTCACCTCTGCTTCACAGCCTTTCCCTGTAGGTGGCTGTAACCTGCAACTTGCTTCTTCACAAGGGCTGACTCTCCCCAAGGCTGATCTCTGGCCAGGCAGGTGTTGGTTCTGATGCATGAATAGTCTTTAAGGCCAGAGCTGGTGCAAGCCCAGTTTGGCTTCATATGCAGCTTGAACACTCATTCAGCTTATGATTTGCAGACTGGCTTAACTTTGTCAGGAAACAAACAGGAACAGCTGGTAACAGGTCTCCCCCTTTTCTAAGCATGGCAAGAAACAATTCTGGTGACCCCAGGCTTGCAATTTAGGCCACAGTCTCTGAGGCAAAACAGTTTCTCACTGCAAATGCAGCTTGGTGCTGTATCAGCTATCTGGACCACTCTAAGCAAATACTCAGCTTAAACAAAGCACTTGTTTTCCCCAAGCTTTTGAAGTCTTTTGGTATTCTGCACTCTTGGCAATCTCACACAATCCATGTAGGATCTCAGGCCGAGGAAGGCAAGCTGGCCTCTCCCCAAATTCAGCGAGCTGAAGCAAAGCCTCCTTACCGTTAGGAATCTCTTTCTGGAACAACTCCCAACTCCCTAGTTCAAAATAGTCTCTCTTAAATAAAGGGCAAGGTCCCAGCAATCCGACTGGCTGCCCAAGCTGTAACTCCCAGTCCCAGTCTTTTAATTGGTTCACAATTGAGCACCAAGAATTGTACTTCCTTTCCCCCCCAAAAGTCTCTGGCAAAATCTCAAGAGTCTTTGTAAAAATCCAGGCTCCTGATTGGTTGACAGGCTGCAAAGGTGGCTGCTGTATATACAATCCCCAAGCAGTGTACACATTGTCCTACAATTAATCTTCTGGTGCAGCCAGTACTAATATATTTTATTTACAATTTCCCCATCAACATGTAGCCACAACTGAGTCCTTCCAAACTAGTCCACTCTTTAACATTTATATTTTGTACTTTCCCTGTCACTGCTCCTGTAATACAGTGCCCCTAGCAGCAGACAGGCACTTTAATTAATATTCATGAGGGCTTATACATATTCATTCGCCCTGCTGGTGCCCCGATTTCATACTTTATACTTTACAGTGGCTTCTTTGCAGCCTTGCTAAGGTCACTGACCCCCCCCAATTGATAATAAAAGGGGTCAGGACCATGGAAACACCCTCCACTTGACCGCAAAACAGGAAGTCAGCAGATTAAAGGTGCTTAGCGCATGCATGAGTGCCACCAGCATTGAGAAGATGCTGGCAGCTCATGGCTCAGTTTTCCTTTTTTTTTTTTTTTTTTAATGTGTAATTTTTTTACATTTTCTCCAATTTTTTCTCCTGACCCAGGACCACAGCAGACACATACCTGTGCATACGTGGAGGCGCATTTACACATCGAGTATCAGCTTGGCTCCTTCCACCCCACCCCTGGCTATTGCTGCCACACCCTACATGCCTATGCTTCCCACCAGACCACCGTCCGGTGGAAGTGGAACTACAGAAGGTGCGGACATCCACCCCAGGAGGGGAGAGCTGCCTTGCAGCTGCTCATTCCCACTCCATCTCCCCCCACCCCACACCAGCTACTTGATGACCCAAGGTTGTTTCCGAACCAAGGTTGCTGGCATAGCGCGAAGTCAGGTGTCCAGTGCCTCAGTGCCACTGGGCTGGCTAGCAGCTCAGTTTTCTAAGCCCAAACTGGGCTGCACAAAATACGTGGCTGTTCGGGGAACCTGGGGCACACTGAAGGACTCAGGCTGTGGTAGTAAAGTGCTGGGGACACCAGACATAGATGGGAGAAAATGGAAGAAATGAGGGGCAATTAAGGAAAGCTCCCAAGGGGGGCTTACTTACACAATAATGTATGGGCAACCATACACAACAAGACTGTTCACATCGAGTGGTGAGATGACATTATTGACTTGGAGAGTGAATCTCAAGATATCTCTCTACGATGTCATCTCATACCAAGAGTGAAATATTAGCCTTGTATATGGTTGCCCAGCTATTATTATGTTGCTTGCACGCATGTGCAAGAAACATAGTGCCATCATCCGAGTTTTTGGAGGTGTATCAGCCCATCTTCCAATGCAGTCAGTGTGTTTGCAGGCACGGCCCCAGTTCCCCAATCACTGCTGCAGCTGTCTATGACAAGCTGAAAATGCAGTGGCATACAGTTGAAAGGGAGAGCTCCGCTTGAGTGAGCAGAGCTCCCACACACACACACACACACACACACACACACACACGCCAGATGCTCATGTGCCTTCCCCTCACTGTACGGCCGATGGGGTGCTCAATCCCCCATTGGCTCCATGCCCCCCCAAAGCATCTAGGTGCCACGCTGGGAGCCCACCCCAGTGTGGCAAAATCATGTTATGGCCGACGGGGGTGCCCAATCCTTCCTTGGCTCCACTGTCTCCCCCCCAGTACAGGGTGCCATGCTGGGAGCCCACCCCGGAATGGCAACAGATGCCATGGCCGATGGGGGTGCTGAATACCTCATTGGCTCCACGCCCCCCCAGCTATCCTTCTGCCATGCTGGGAGCCCACCCCAGTGTGGCAAATGTCCTGCGTCATTTAAAAAAAAAAAAACTGTTAAGAAGAAAATGGTGCCACGCAGTCTCCCTGCCCCCAACCCGCACCCACCCACTGCGCACCCTGCCTCCCCATACCCCTTCACCCCATACTTACCTCCGAGTCCGGGCGCGATGATCTTCGGTGGACGGGAACACGTCTGCACTTTTCAAAGCCAACTCATACTGGAGTAAATGCCGGTAGGCTGTATAATGGGATAGATAGGGTTTTTTCAACTTTGTTGCATATCTCAGGTATTTTTTAGAATTTTTGCACCAAATTTTTAACATGGGGTTTTAGGACTCCTCCTCATGAATTCTTGCACTGTCATGGCGTTACTCGGGCCCGAAGGGTGATTTCGCAGCCACTGCGCAAAATCACCATTCCAGAATGATTAATGAAATGACACTGCCAGTGTTCATAAGGTGGGCTCTCAAAAAGCTTATTTTGAAAATTTGGTGAAAAAATTCCTAAAAATGACTGTTTTACGAGCATGCGTTGCACAGTTCCTACCTTCGTTCGTAGAAGTTTTACAAAATTTCAATATTTTCACTCCAGATTTTCAACATTTCCATTTTACTACACCTCCTTATGAGCAGTGTAGCTGTCATTTTTCACATCTCATCAAAAAACATGTTTCCGATCATGAAGCACAATGGCGCAGTCGGTGTGCGAAATTAATGTATGGGACACATTAAGAAAATCACAGTGACACTGTTCATGAGCAGAGGTCTTAAAATGGCTATGTTGAAAATCTGGTGAAAAAATTCCTAAAAATGACTGTTTTATGAGCGTGCATTGCGCAATCCCTACGCATGCTCATAAGTTCGCGAATTTTCAATATTTGCACTCCAATGACTTCCAAATTCCTAAACAACACATAGAAGCAAGCAACATTCGGCACTGACAAATGCTTGTTTTGTATAATACAGTGTATGTTTGTTTAACTCATTTACTTTTTTTTCTAACTCTGTCTTGAACTGTGGTGAAATAAATGGAAAACAGCAAACAACAGAATAAGATTAAAAACATCTAATGTGATTTAAGTAATAGCTACATGAGCAGAAAACATTTCCAGTGGTCCATCTTTTAACAAACAATTCGAACTGGGATGTTTTCAGGCTTGCTTATATCTCAGTTATGAAGACTGCAGTGTAAGAAAGCATGAATAATCTTAACTCATTCAGCTTGAGGAGATGATTTTGAATCTAGATTTCAACTCATATGTACTCAACAGAGGGAATGAGTTTTAAATTTTAATGACATGATCTACCTACAGTGGTACAACAGCATCTGGAAGTGTATGGATTCATGATTCACAGACAGGGGTGTGGAAGTGTGGTGATAGAGTTCTTCTGTACATAGGTCACAACCTTAACTGTGATGTTGTGTATCATTCTGCCTTCCCCTATTTCCATAAATTCCTCCTATTTAGGCTCTTTCCCTGCTCACTTCCCATTTTCATTTGTGGAATTTACTCCTACCCCAAAGCCAAGCCTGACACATGTCCTACCACCCTCTCATCAACTATATTAAGGGAATTAACAAAGTTCAAGAGGGTAGTATCTTTCAGAAGAAGAGATGTGCAAGAACAAGGGGGCACAATTTGAAGATGGGGGGATGGGTCAGAGGTAATGTTAGAAAGTATTTTTTCACAGAGAGGGTTGTGGAAGCATGGAACAGCCTTCCTGAAGAGGTTGTGGAGTCAGGAACAGTGGGAGAATTCAAGAATGCATGGGACAGACATAAGGCAATTCTAGTGGGAGGTAGGAGGAAGTAAGCTGTTGATTAACTAGAATCTGCAGCTTATCCATCAGCAGGAGTGTAGCCAGAAATTTCCATTTTGTACACAGTCTCCAACAGTTACACCCCCATTAAAAATGGGCACCCCCTTCCAAACAAGTCAGATTGTTGTTAGATGATTCCTCTACTCTCTAAAGAGGTTATACATGTATTGGACACACCTCAGTGGCCTACACTAACCCAAATACTACAGATTAGAATGATAATATTAACAGAGTGGCTTATGGTTTGTGACAGGCACTCAACAGAACTGTACACAAATGTGTACAGTGAGTATGCCTGTCTACACCCTTGTCCATCAGGTAGGGAAATGGGCAGACTAGGTGGGCCAAGCGGTCTTTATCTGCCGTCAAATTCTATGTTTCTATGTTTCCTCCCTTTCAGCATCAAGTGAGCTCTTAAGTCTTTAGGATCAAAATATAAAGTGTTGCTTTCCATCAGCAAAAAATACCATTCATTAGACCGAGCCCCTCAATCTCACACAGCTCATGTGCCTTGTTCACACCGGGAGAATTTAGATCGCTTTAGATTTAGATTTAGATTGTGGAGTCAGGAACAGTGGGAGAATTCAAGAATGCATGGGACAGACATAAGGCAATTCTAGTGGGAGGTAGGAGGAAGTAAGCTGTTGATTAACTAGAATCTGCACCTTATCCAACAGGTAGGGAAATGGGCAGACTAGGTGGGCCAAGCAGTCTTTATCTGCCATCAAATTCTATGTTTCTATGTTTCCTCCCTTTCAGCATCAAGTGAGCTCTTAAGTCTTTAGGATCAAAATATAAAGTGTTGCTTCCCATCAGCAAAAAATACCATTCATTAGACCGAGCCCCTCAATCTCACACAGCTCATGTGCCTTGTTCACACCGGGAGAATTTAGATCGCCACTGTGTTCATTATTGTGGACAATCTTTTTGAAATGTTGTGGAGCAGCATTCAGAAGGCATAACTTTGGAGCACTGTAGATGCTCCAAGAGAAGTTCCGCCATTTCTGGGAGTGTTCTGGGGTGGTGGTTGACAACATAGAAATGGCGCTGCAGTGCCAGAAAGCTCGAAGATGGGTCCTTAGATGTGAGTTCAGCTAAAGATTGCTTTTTGTACATTAAACACAGCTGAACTTGGGCAACTAGTTCTTTTTGCAGACCAAGGGCTATACATTGGAGAACACATGGTCTCGGAGTCAAGCTGTGACTCTGGGCATGTCACACATAGTGTCTAATGAGAAAGCTTGATTAAAAGATTGAATAATATTTTGGTACATAACATAGAACTGCCTAGTCACTGTGTGTTTAAATACAGTCGGCATTGCATGTTTTTCTAATCCTGCATGACCTAGAGACTGCTAGAGAGCATGATCCAGAATGCTACATGCCAGAACTGTGATTAACCCATCGCATGTTTGTATCCAAAAGGGCTGATTGCTAGGTAGAATAGGGTGATCAGTAAGGTGAGGTGCATCCTTACACTTTGCTCAGTACAGCCAGCACATTCCATGAGTTAGTGTTGGAAATGCCCCGGTTTGTTAGGCAGGGACTCCAGTGTCTGCTGGCTCACTGAGCATCAAGTGTCCATTTTCCAGGGTACCCTATGTCAGGTATTCAAACTGCAGTATCAACATCACAATATCAATTTTATTTTTATAAGCATTTAAAATTCTGCAGCACACATAATAGAAAATTGTTATAGATAATCATTCACGGCAGACTGGGAGACACTCCAGAACACTGACAAGGAACATTCTGATGAAAGGTATACCAGAGTTTTCAATTTGACTAGCAGGGATGATCACTTATTATGAACTACCGATCATAAATAGAAGAAACTGATTGGCCGAGAGGGTTTCGAAGCCGTGATGATATCGGGCTACATCATCACGGCTTCAGAAGACCTCCGGTCACCAGCCTTCTCACCAGCAGAAAAAAAAAATCATTCCGACGACAACGGGAAGCCACGCTGAACTTACAAGGCAAACTGCTGCCAGAAACAATGATACAGTGTCTTCAAAAAATTAAAAAAAAATCCACTTGCCATCTCATTTCCCTGCCAACATCCCTGTAATCCTGTTGCCAAAATTTAGCGCCACAACTTAACCCGGGCTACTGTGTGAGAGTTTTCTCTCTCTTGCTCGCTCGTTTCAGAGGTGCACTCATGGCCGCCCATTTAATCAACGCAGTAGGGTTTAAAAATTACGCTTCCTAATCTACTGATACCGGTCATTGGCTTCATTTTCTTTAAAATCTTGTTACCGCAATCATCTACCGCTGGGGCAGACAAAGATACTGTTGCAGAGTTCACAGTTCACACCATCACAATACTATTACATTTTCTGTCAGCTCCAACTACAACAGCGCCACCTGCTGTCTACTAGATCTATTTTTTTAAATGTATTCCTACATTACCAAAAAAGCTTTTTTTAACAGGTTTAAAGGGTGTTTTTTTTTATCTTTTATTTATAAAACCATTACTTCTGTTCATAATAGCAATAATGCACTCCAGGGTGCGGTATATCATGGGATATCATCACTTCTCGGGTCGTTGGACGCACTCAGCCTGCGGCCTCGTGCCCAACCACCCGAGGCGTGACGATATCCCATGATATAACACACCCTGTCTTGCATTATTGCTTAATTATACAATAGGCATTCAGAATCTGGCAATTTGATTGGCTAACTGTCACTTTTAGCCATGAGTAAATCTCATGACAACCCACACAACACACTATCACCATGCCCTCTAATTCATTTAGCTGCCATTTTTTCCTTGAACGTGAAAAGCCCCCAAGCCCTATCTACTCTCAGCCAGCTTTTTAAAATATTCAGCTGCATAAGTCAATTACAAGCACTGCTATTTCCTCCAGCCAGGCCTCCTTGCTTACATTTGTTGCTGCCTGAAAAGCAAAACAACAACTTTTGGTATTCGTAAATGCTTCTTTATCATCTATCTCATTGTCTGTCATCACTTTCTCTGTGCCACTTATCCCAAGGATACTCCCACAGCAGACTGCAGATTCAGCAACCAACATTGCAAACTAAAACTGTCTGTGCCAGCCCGGTGGCACAGAGGGCTGAGGCGCTGGATGCTTTACCTCGTACTACACTGATTGACCAGGCTCGGGAATGGACTCTGGTTGGCTGGGGTAAGGAAAGATTGAGTGTCCGCTGACAGCTGTCCTTCCTTGGGGTGGAGGAACTCAGCGCCGCGCTGTAGACTGACATCCAGTGGAAGCTGGGTGTTAGCGCAGGCATGATGCTAGAATGGGGTGGATCCATGCACAGGGCATAAGGCTGCCTCCACAGAGGTGGAGACAGTCACTCCACCCATTGCACATGCGTGGGTTTGGGGAGAAAATGGAAAAGGTTGGAGTGGGTAGACTCTGTGATAGCAGACTGTGCCAGTGCCTCCCCAACCAATCTAGATGTTGGCTTCTGGGGGTGGGGGAGGTGGGCACCCCTCACCACCGGCCCTGTCATGGGGGTAACTCATGAGGGATGGCCAGTTGGGGTGGGTGCAGGGAAAGCCCACCAAAGAGAGAAGTCCTCTCTGAGGGAGGGACTGGGGCCACCTGCTATCTCTGACATAGGAGTCGAAGATGTGTGTGTGTGTGTGTGTGTGTTATTATTGAGTTCTTGGGTTACACCTGTGAGTGATTGCTCATTTATAGGTTCCTCATCAGTTACAAGATAAAAGGTACATCAAAACAGTAGTACATGTTTTAGACGGGGTAACAGTAAAATACAGTAATACAGTAGTACAGTTTTGGACAGGATTCCTATAATGAACACACCAAATTTAGAATCATAGGCAGCAAGTAATTTCCCTGAGTCAAAGTTTGGGCACCCTACTGGGCTGCATGACAGGAGATGATGGTAGGAGGATGGTGGTAAGGGTGCTACAAGGTGGGTAGGGAGTGGGGGAGTATGCAGAATGGGTGGGGTAGAGGTGGCAAACTCTTTATAGTTCACAGGAAACATGGCATCTTATTTTCAGTGGGGCTCAACAGCTACACAATATTATGCTGCATTGCGTGAAATCAGAACACACTGAAAACAATATTTTACATCTGGACTAGGCTACCCTGAATAAATACATTATAAAAATGGTAACATCATGACCCTGCTGAAAACAACATATTGCATCTAATCTGGGACATCCTGAGTAAATACAGTGCAACAATGTGTAAAATGAAGATCCCTATGACAATGAGATGGGGCATCTCCCCTGCACTATCCAGGATAAAAAATATAGGGCAAGAAATATTTAAAGGAAATCTACTATAAACTGAACTTCACTGTGTTCACTGATATAAACAAACAGTTTCTTTATTGTTTTATAACATTATATTGCAGTATTTATTTTGAATGTTGTGGCTATGAGGATGGTGTGTGCGTGTTTGTGCGTGTGTTTGCTGTAGCTCAACATATTTTTTCCCAAAAAAGCATAGTAGAAAATGCATGCTGGATTGCTATATATTTATACTGGACAGTTCACAGAAGATCTGGCTTATATCTGAGACAGTACTTATCAGATACTGTCTTAAGAGGTAAGAAAAAACAGTGTAAATCTTTTTAGATTCAAGTTGCTGGGAAAGGGTGACATTTATGAGGTACGAGGTGCACTTGAGGCAGAGGCTCTGCCACTGTACCAAGGTGGCAACTACACTTAGATGCAGACCTTTCACTACCATCTTCCCCTCTATCATCCAAGTTCCCCCATCTTTCTTCACTTCAGCTCTCACACCCTTACCAATCATGCATGCACACCTCCTGCCTACCTGTCTCTCTCTCCTCCTCCTCCTTCTGCCTTCCACTAACCCTAATGTCCCTGTTAACCCTCAGCCTCACTACTCTAGTGCTCCTACCTGCCCTCGTGCCCCCCTCCTCCTATGCCACTGCCCCTCCCCCTCCCTCCTCCTCCACTCACCCCATATGCCTCCCTCCACCTCACCCCCATTTAGACACTACTGTTCCTCCCCTTTGCTCCCTCGGGCATCTTATCCCAAGCCTTCTCAGCCTGTGCTGCCCTACCCACCCCTGTGCTACGAACCCCCTTCTCTTCCTATCACTCCCGGCGTAAACTCTCCTTCTGCACCCTCTGTCCAGAGCAGCTCTCCTTCTGCTCCTGACTGGTAACATACATCCCAATCCTGGTCCAGCTTGCAAAGGCTCCTCAAAGGAATCCACCGGCTTCATATTGCTTTCCATGAACATATGTAGCCTCCTTAAAAAATTCGACTCTCTCAATTGCTGGGTTGCGGTTCATAAACCTGACGTTATCTCAATAGTTGAAACTTGGCTGTCAGACTCTACCCCTGACTCCCTGGTCTCACTCCCTGGCTACTCCCTCTATTGGGAGAACCGTGTTGGTAGGCGAGGTGGGGGCTGTGCCATTTATGTCAAAGACCCCCTCGTTAGACTAGACCTCCCAGCCCCAGTCCTTGACTTCAGGGCTCAGGCCCTAACCCTAAAACTATCTCCTGATCCCTCTAGGGGTCCCATCTGCCTGACTACAGCATACATATCTCCAAAAAATCAAGCACAAGCACTAGGCCCACTAATCGATTATCTTACCTCCCTACCCCACTCCTCCGACCAAATCCTTGTGGGGGACTTGAACATCAATTGGCTCAGCCCTTCATCCACTTCCTCCCATGATGCCTTTACAGCCATCGACCTAACCCAACTAGTCTCCCAACCAACTAGAGTGAATCCTAGAATGCGCTCTAGCACACTCCTGGATGTGGTCCTCACAAACCGCCCTAACCACATCCGCAATATCCAAATCCTCCCAGACTGCCTTAGTGACCACTCCCCGGTTCTCTTCTATTGGTCAACCTCCTTGCCCAAACCCACAGCACAAACTACCCTTCGGCGATGTCTTAGACCTGGTGGGCTGAAAGGCCTTAAGCAACTCCTAGCCCTCATAGACTGGTCCCCTATACTAAATGCCCCGGATATTGACACGGCCCTTGCCTTCTTTATCCACACCTTCAACTCTGCTTGCGACAATTTTGCACCCATAACTGCATGCCGGTCCAAAGTAAGGCATGTCCCCTGGATTACCCCCACCCTGCACCAACTTCTTAAGCACAGGGACAATCTATGCCACATTGCCACGGAAACAGGCCGCCCAGCTGACAGGCTGGCCTATGCTGCTGCCCGGAACAAATGTACTTGGGCCATCTGCAAAGTGAAGGCTGAGCACTATCAAGCCTCCCTCACTTCCTCATGGGGGAACACTAGGACCTTCTGGGACAACATTAAGCAGCTGAATGGTGGTACGCGTTCCCCCCCACCTTCGCTTATCAACATTAATAGTTCAGTCTCCTCAGACCCTGTCCTTACTGCCAACCACCTCAACAAATCTTTCATAGACCTTAGCCCGGTGCTCCCTGATAATTTCTTCGCTCCACCTCTCTCCAGGTCTGTCCCTATTCTCCCACACCCCTTGTTCTACCTGCACCAAGTCACTGCCCAGGAAGTCAGACCTTACCTACTCAAGGCCTTAAAGAGCAACACAATTGGCAATGACTCCCTTGATCCCAGTCTTCTCCGTCAGGTTCTGGATCTGGTTATCTCACCAATCACCAGCCTCTTTAACAAATGCCTCTGCCTAGGGCAATTCCCCTCTGCCTGAAAGATAGCTACTGTCACCCCAATACACAAGGGTGGTGATAGGACCCTCCCTAGCAATTATCAACCTATCTCAATCCTCTCTCCTCTCGCTAAGGCCTTAGAAAAAATTGTGGCCACCCAAATCTCTGAATACCTCAATAAATGTAGCATCCTCTGCCCAGAACAACATGGTTTCAGAGCAGGCCACATCACCAATACTGCCCTCCTGGAGTTCTCTAACTTTCTTCACATCTCACTGGACTCTGGCTCCCTAGCAGGTGCAGTATTCATTGACTTATCAAAAGCCTTTGATACTGTCTCCCACCCCCTCCTGCTAGCTACCCTTAGTCACTTAGGCTTTGCCACGGGGCCTGTTTCCTGGTGCTCCAGCTACTTGTCAGCCCGCTCACAACATGTGAAAATCAACGGGAAACTTTCCAGCACCTGCCCTATCCACTCCAGAGTCCCTCAGGGCTCCATTCTTGGGCCCTTGCTCTTTTCCCTTTTTCTCAACTCCCTGCCCAGTGTATGTACTGGTAAAATCCTTCTTTACGCAGATGATGCTGTACTCTTTGCCTCCAACCATAATCTCATCTCACTTCAGGATTCTCTGCAGGAATCCTACAATGACGCAGAAGCCTGGTTTACTGAGCACAGGCTCGTAATTAATCTAAAGAAAACCAAAACCATGCTTTTTGCCCACCCCAAAATAAATCCAGTAACTATCCTCTCGCAGTCCACTCCACCTCTAAACTCCCTATTGAGCAAGTTCACTCTTATAAATACCTAGGTATAACCTTTGACCCTGCCCTCTCTTTTCATACCCACATCTCTGCCCTTGCCTCAGCCTCTAACACTCGGCTGGGTATCCTCTATCATCATAAAAACTGCCTCCCCACGGATGCCCTCCGACTTGCAGTCACATCCTCTGTTCTATCTCTGGTTGACTATGGCCTACCTGTGTATGGTGCAGCAGACCAGATTGCCCTGCACAAGATCCACCTCACCTTAAACAAGGCCTGCAGGCTCATAACTGGGGCTCCTAGTCTAACCCACACTTGCCGTCTGTACACCATGGCTAATCTACTCAACCTTGATGAGCGCCTCAAATACCAAACCTGGCTTCTAACAAAAAAAATCACTCCTTGGGCTATCCCCACCAGGTCTGTCAACCACTATCCACCATGCAAACCTTACAGTGCATTCCCACATATCCCGCAAAACTGCACTGATTATACCGAGGGCGAGAACCTCGCAAGGTCAAAGGGCTTACCCCTACAGAGCCCCCTATTGGTATAACGCCCTCCCCGCCGGAGTCACTGATGCCGCCTCGTTATCTTTTTTTAAAACTAGTCTTAGAAATCACCTGCTCTCAACATGCAGCTGTACCTGCCTCTAAGCCTCCTCCTATCCTCCCAGGCAAGGCTCACTGAGCCGCTCTCTGACCTTCTGTCCAGCTCTACCTTTACTTGCTACTATCTTCCCCACACTCCTGTTCTGGTGTCTTCCACCCAGCCTTACCTTTATTCTGCCCACTGAATCACTCTTCATGTAACTACTGTATATTGTCTACTCTGTAAAGCGCACATGTAAGCCTGTTGTATACTGTTGTTTGACAAATGCCTGTATTTTTTTGGCTGATTCCTAAATGTACTCTGATTTTTTTTGTCTGCCTTGATGTTTGTTTCTTGCACTGTTTTGTCCTCACTGTGACGAGGTACCTTTGTAAATGAGCCTCTGGCTCAAAGGTTGTTAAACTGATGTTCTAATAAATAAATAAATAAATCTTTCTTGAAAAACAATACCGGCCCAACTGAAGCTAGAGCAGTAGCAAGAAAATGTTTAAATGCCAAGTATTTAAACATGCAAGTTGTTGCATTTCAAAAGGAATACACAAATCTCCAGTTTAATAGGCAACCAGTATTTAACAAATTGTTTCACTTTCCTAATGCCCATCTGATAAGCAGCTTGGAGTTCTGTCTCCATTATTCTAAACAGAAAGAAGGGAGTATTTTATTTCAAGTGGCATAGTGATTTGTAGGTGTGGAAGGATACATTGAAAACTCTAAAAATGTGTTCCACGGTATTCCATTTTTCCAACCACAGACAGAAAGATGGCTGTAGGCTCTGCCCACAGCCATTAAAACCTTGCTTCACTTGTAACCCTTCCTTCGATCTCCTGCTCCATACACTACATGGCTCTCACTCTCCGCATCAGCTGTTCACACATCGCTCTCTCTCTGTCCACATTCCTGACTACTGGCTGCAACCCTGCTAAAAAATGTTTTTTAATTGTAAAGTACCCCAAAAAATGCAATACTTAGTGGGGAGGGTGGGAATCAAAACACAAATCTGTAACTGGAAGATTGCTCTCACTCTCCTGTAATGGACACCTTTTTTTAACTACTTTCTTTCTAATCCTTCCTGACTGGCTCCCTTCCACCAACCCCCCCCCCCCAGCCTTGTCACCCTAGCATATATCGGATTCACTTCTGGCTTCCACGAGGTGCCAGCTGGCCGGGTACAGCACCTGCGAGAGGTTGGCTTCATCTCGCCGGTCAGGATTTTTTCTGTATTTTCTTTTTCCCAGCCTGAGCACAGTGCGATGGCATGCAATGACACCAATGGCCAATCCACGCATGCTTCTGTGCATGGCACACCGGGCATCTGCCCTGCATCTTCCCCCTACATTTATGGGTCCTTTGTGCCAGCCCCCAGCCACCACCAGGGGCCAGTCAAGCAGCGGACTCCATCCCCACCCCTTCCCAGGAGAGGAGAGCAGTCCTCCGAACACTTAATCCTCTCCATCCCGGCCAACCCCCGGTGGCCCATTCACACCGTGAACATGGGTCTCCGGTGTGGCAGGAGGTAAGGCACAGATGCCTCCGCCCTCCATGCCACTGGGCCGGCAATGGAAACTTTTTAACATAGTGGAATGATTAATTCAAAACAAACACTATTTATTCTTCAATGCAGTTATTTTCTGCACCACCCATAGTATAATCACAATAATCCACTCCATGGTATGGGCTGCTGTGGGATTTACCCATACCTGGTGGGGTGTGTCACAAGGCTGCCAGTCTTATGACACACTACACCAGGCTTTGGGTAAATCCCACACTAACCAACACCCTGTCTTGGATTATTGCTTAACTAAAATGTATTAATTCAGTCACATCATTTGAGGCAGCAAAAGCAAAATCATGCCGGCCAATGTGGGAATTGCCCAGGGAAGAGGAGGAAGAGCGAAGGCTATGGCTATCATTATTTAGAAGGAAGATAGCCTTGAAGTAGTCAGAGACACATTCATAGGCATTTTTATAGTGGACAGAGTGCCAGTGTTGTTACTATGTAGGGAGAGGTTGGGCCAATTAAACTGATGTTAGAAGTTGTAGTGGTGCTGGCCCGCCGGTGCAGCAGTTGGATTTCCACCTATGACACCGACGACCTGGGTTTGGGATTGGACCCGGGTATCGGAGGAACGGCCAGTGGGGAGATGGTTTGAGCAACCCACGATGGCTCACCATCTCCTGGGGGAGTGGGATATGTGGCCCAGTGTTTTCCGACCTCTGGCGGAGAGCAGAGGCATGGCAGCCTGTCAGGTCCTGCTGTGCAGGGAGTGCGATGGACATCAGATCATGCCTTGACATCCTGACATGTCATGCTCCCAGAACAAAAACCAGGAAACAGGCTCCCTGACCAGATGGATGATGGTTGCTGGTCCCTTGCTGCCACGAAGCCCCAGAGAGCCTGGACCAGCCCTAGCAGCACCCAGGCCAAGTAAGTTGCGATAGCCACCCCCACCAGAGCCTTCCTCCTCAGAGGGGGAGAACCTGTCTGATGAAGGAAAATGATGGGTTACCGAGGGGGCTGTAATGTAGGGTGTGGCTGGCGACAGGGACAAAGTGCTGGTGGGGTGCACCTAGGTAACCTGAAGGAGTGGCCAGTTGGGGAGCGTGGGAGGTGCAAAAAAAAAAAAAAAAAGAAGAAGTTGCAGTGGTGAGAATACTTAAGTCACAGGCTAAGATGGAAAAATCAATCTGCAGAACTTGTTGTATAGAGCTGCCTGGGGCTGTAATGCTGGCCTTGTCAATACAGCATATATGTGCGTCCCAGGCACCGTGTGCCTTTGGGTTACTACCCCTGCCTGCTGACTACTAAACAGGTTAAGGGGCCTGGGTTCTGTTCTGATGGTAGTTGGGGGGGGGGGTCCCAAAATAGTAACAAATAGCGTGGTACCTCCACCTAGAGTAAAGTAATAGTGGGCCAGGTGTTTTAGTATTACAACCCCCTGGGATGCTGTACTTACCCACCTCTCTGTCTAGACACCCCACACACAGAATACCACCTTGTTTAGCAATACTGTAAAATGCATATAATTAAAGGCTGTAACTAATAATATGCTCACAACCACTTTTAACATCAATAATCATAAAGCGTTTATTGGGGGAAGGGGGAGTGGGATAGCTGAAAAAGTAGTTGCACTTCAAATGCAATCTGACTTTAACAGCAATGCCACCTCCCCACAGCACATCAACCCACTTCCCCCACTGGTACCAGAGCCCCTCTGAGTCTGTTTGGGTACCCAAACCATTGCAGGCCCGTATGTTGCCGCAGGCTGGCCGGCATTGGGGCCCTTGAAACACAATGGTGGCTTGTGGGAGTGAACAGTTTAAACTTGCAGATAGCTTTAAACTACTCCCCCTGGTTAGGGCAAGCCCTGCATTACTCACGGTTGGATCTACGATGCCAGTTTGACAACCCTTTCGTCGCTTGGCATCACAGCGATGGGATTTATGTTGACCGCAAGTTGCTGTCAGCATAAATCCTGATTGTCTCCCAGTCCATTTTTTCAACAAAGAGCTCTGCCCCACACCCCCCGTACTATAAATGATCAACTCCAAGTCAGAGTTGATTTAGGAAGGGTGTGCAGGACCGGGAGACAGTGTGCCTCGTCTCAGGCGCACCAATACAGTGACCCTATCACCGAACTGTCAATTTTGTTGACAGGGGTGTAGGTCGCTGTGTTGGTGTCACTCGCTGTAGCACATACCCTTGCAGTTCCTTAGGCACTGGATCTCAGGTTCTGTGCAGTGGGCTTGAGGAAGGAAACAGGTGTTGCCATGGGGCAGCAGAGCAAATGGACAACAAAAGGCTGGCTGAAGTAACAGAATCTGGCAGTTCTCCACCTTCTGACTTGCTTGCAGAGTCTAACAGCTTGTCACCTTCTGACTTGCTTGCTGAGTCTAGTAGCTTGTCACCTTCTGACTTGCTTGCAGAGGCTAGCAGCTTGTCACCTTCTGACTTGCTTGCAGAGTCTAGCAGCTTGTCACCTTCTGACTTGCTTGCAGAGTCTAGGAGTTTGTCATCTTCAGCCTACAGACAAGCTAGAGCATGGGAGCCCAATGCAAAGCTTCATGGTCCACAAGTAAGCCCAAACCCAGGAGTGACACCATGATCCGTCTCTCTCCAAATGGGTCCAGAGTGCTCTAATTTTCAAGAATGCGCCCATAGCTACCGGCAGCCCAATCCACCCCACTCAATAAGGGTAAGCTGTTCCCCTGCCTGACTCCATATTGTGACTGCAGCTTGCAGTCTCTATAGTTTGCCTAGACTGGAACTGTCAGCACTGTGGTGCAGCAGTGGTTCCTTAAAGTGTCACCTTGGCTGTGGCTTGTGGCTAGCAGCATACAGTTCCTGGAGTAGCACTCCACTTTTACATGGCCGGATTTCAGTAATACAGGCAGGTTCCTGAGCACTGGATACCTGCAGACCTTTTCCACAATTTCCTTCAGCTTTAGATCAAGTTACCAACGTCTAGACATGGCACACACAGTTCCAAAATCTTTTTCTCAGCTCAGGGTTCCTCAAACTACTGCAGGATGACTGCAAACACTGGTTCTTCAACACAGAAGAAAAGCTTTTTTTCCTCAGTCATTCAATGGCAAACCTTTAGGCCAATTTCCAAACCTTTTCCAGCACAGAGGATGAGCCCTCTCAACTCGATGAGAGCCCAAGCTAGACTGCCCCAAACTGCAAAAGTCCCTGGGGTTTCACACAGCAAATCCCCATCTCTGATTGGTTGAATCATGCTGTCCTTCAATCAAATTATTAAGCATTTGCCCACTTCAATTATTGATTGGTTATCAGTGTTAGGTGCCTAGGATAGAGTTCACACCTCTCCCAGCAGTCATTTCACCTGTTTTTGGGTGCCTAAGTCATTCATTGGCTGACATTAGGGGTCAAAGTAACAAAGATGGCTGTTTAATATACAGTTCCATACAGTTTACACAGCAGTCCCCACTTCTAAATGTCCCTGCAGCCAAACTACACAGTTTGTTAACACAGTTGCCCCATTGTCTTACAGCAGCTCATGCTCACTATCATCAGACTATAGAATTATGTTTAAAGACAATATAGTCTGTCTATCCCTGCTGGCCTTTCATACAGTCCCCCCCCCTCCCCCAAGCAGGCAGGCAGCACATTAATATTCATACAGCCTTCAATAATATTCATCACCCCTCGATTCTGTGGCACTTATTGGTGCTTTTAAAACAAACACTAATGAGGCTTCTTAGATGCCTCTTCTGTGTGTCTGACCCCCATTTTACTAGTCCTAGGGGTTGAGACCACCAGAGAGACATTTGGGTGGCTGCAGGAGTGGTCAAAAGACAGTAACATGCCAGTGTGCATGCGTTGACCCCTCAGGCACTCAAAGTGCCAGCACCATGTAGCGGTCCTGCGAATGGCTTTTCTGGTCCTCAAATGGCTAAACTAACACGGGGGGCAGACAGAGACTTAAAGGCAAACAAGGACCAAGGATGGCAGTGGTGGGCAGCAGGAGAAACAGGAGCTAGAATGGGCTCCTGGGGCACCAAGGTAAGCCCCACCCTGTGAAGGGGTGGAGTTACATAAGCATTATAGATCTCAACAAATCAGAGCAATCTCATGTGCATAAGACACTCTTATTTTACACCGTGTTTCACCTGTCACTGCTCTCAAATGGGCATGCTCAGTGGAATATGCCAGCCTGGTCGCAATGGTGGTGATTCAGGTTCAGGAGTGAACTTGAGTCGTCAAGGGCCGGCGAGGGAAAAGAGGACTGAGCATCACACACACAGCTCTCCTTCTCCTTCTGGGTGGGAGGGATGTGTGCCTTGCAGCAAAGTCACCCTCTAGCAGTGGGTAGAGGGAGATCACAGTTAGGGCCACCAGAAGGGGAGGGAAGCCATCCGATGCCGGCTCAGCTACAAGTTCGTACACGGGCGTGACTGCACGATGCTGTTCCATGGAGAGAAAAGTGAGGAAGAAAAACCTACAGTCCACTGCAAATTGTGCTGGCACTTCCTGCAGGCCAGTGCATTTCTGACATGGCCCCCACACACCACGCAATGGTCTTGGAGAAGCGATGATTGAGGCTCAAGTCCATGAGAATGTAGACAACAGGGCTGAGGGGTTGCCATCAGAAGGGAAAGGCTGGCTGGGGTGAAGCTGAAAATGTTTGATTAAAAAAATATATATAGTCCCCACACAGTCTGGCTACATACATACATAAACAATGACAGCAGAAAAAGACCAATGGTTCATCCAGTCTATTTATTTATTCAGATAATACCTTGAGCAAAAGCTATTTGCATAGGTTCCATGTCAACAATCAAGACAATAACCAGAACATGAACAATGGAATGAAAACAATAGATTGGCAATACAGCGATTAGAATGACACTATTACACTGCTACAAATTTACATAAGATCACGAGTCATTACATACAGTGAAAATGTACGGTGGCTTAAGGGCATTGTAAAAAGTATGTCCATGAACTAAGTGCAGTTACAGAGAGTGAGAATACTGGGTAATGACAGAGAGAGCAATGGTGGCTGTGATAGATGATCTGGTGCAGAGGAGGATGTAAGTCAGCCCAGGGGCCTTATCAGGTTGCTTAACTGTGTGGGAGAGTAGACGTAAGTCACAGGGGCTGTGTCAAGGTGACCTGGGGCAAAGTGGTGTGAGTGCAGTCACATGCGGAGTTAGAGACAAGTCAGAGTTTAAGCTTCCATTTGAAGGCTCCTAGGATAGCAGCAGATGAGACATAAATAGCAAGTGAGCCGAACCAGAGCTGGGCACAGTAGGCAAAAGACCTTTAACCCTGGGAGGTACGGCATTGAGGGAGCTTGAAATATTGGCAGACTGAGCCTCTGGTTCAACATGAGTTGGTACTAGAGGTAAGAAGCTCCTGAACCCCAGGAGGCATCAGCCCAGAGGTAATCTCCTTAGCTAGGAGACAGATTTGGTATAGAAGTCTATCATTGAACTGAAGCCAGTTTGTCTATGCATATAGGTCACAGGTGTAGATTATACACCCTACACCTGTGAGGAGCTGGCAGGCCTTATTTAGTGCTGTTGTAATATATTTCAGGGATGTGACAGTGGCCGACCCACATATGATAAGACCATGGTCTGCAAGTGAGACTATTGAGTTGTGTATAACTGTGCTGAGGGCTTCGTCTGTACAACAAGCTAAGTTCACATGTTGATGACTTTGGATAAGTTATCAATATGCCTGGCATAAGAGAGGATGCTATCAGCCATGATCCCTAGATATTTAAAATGAGGTACTCGCTCTAGTGGTGCTCCAGCATCATTTAGGATAGTGAGTGGGTAGTATCTGTGCTTGCTTTGGTCAGTTGCAAACAGCATGTTTTTTGTCTTTTTGTAGTACAAGACTAATTTATGGTTGTTAAACCAACTCTCTACTGCAGCAAAGTTTTGTTGGAGCTCATGTACAACCACCTTGGGATCAGTAGCACTAGTAAAGAGGGCCACATCATCTGCATAGAGAAAGATGCGTCCCTGGCAGGAGAGGGAAAGTGAATTCAGAAAGACACCAAACAGGAGGGGGCCCAGGATTGATCCTTGTGTAATTCCTGACTTGACAGATTTGCTGTCCAAGAGGACATTGGCTATCTTTACTTGTTGCGATTGATTCAGAAAGTAGCTCCTGAACCAAGAAATGGCACTGGGGGAAAGAGACCAAGGTTAGAAAGTTGCTCCATCAGGAGGGCATGGCTAACCGTGTTGAATGCCTTGGTTAAGTCAATGTATGCAGCACCAACCATCTGACCCTGGTCCAGGGATTTACAAATGTAGCCCATGAACTCGAGCAAGGCAGTGGTGGTGCTGTGTCCAGCCCTAAACCTATGTTGCTGGGGGCATAAAAGTTGATACTTATCTAGGTATTCAATCAGTTGGTCCAAGACAATTTTCTCAAGGGCTTTGGATAGTGGAGATAGGATGGAAATAGGTCGGTAGTTACCATGAAAGGCACGGTCTCCACCCTTAAGGACCGGGGTCATTATCACAGATTTCCACTTTTGAAAAAAGTGAGCAAATCTTAGGGAAAGGTTAATAATAAGTGTTAGAGTGCCAATACCTCCTCCAGGGTAAGACTGACAAACTTGAGGTCCAAGGTGTCTCCGCTGTAATGACCTTTACCTAACATCTTTAGGAGATATTTCCTGGCTTTTTTAAGAGTGACAGTTCTAAAATAGAAAAGCAGATGGGTAGGGGGCTGGACAGGATTGTTAAGGCCAGCAGTGGGAGAGGTAGGGCTAAAAAACTCTGGGGGGAGAACTCCACAGAGGTCAGTGAATGCTGTGTTGAAGGAGTTCAAGATTGTTTTTGGGTCTAACGTAGGGACCCCATCTATGTTAAACATAGTAGGAGCAGATTTAGGATCCTTCCCAGTGAATTCATTGAGATTCCTCCGGAATTGCCTGCTATCATTCCAGGCACAAGACAAGGCTTCTTTATAGTAAGAGTTTTTCGCAGCCTGGATTGACTTGGTACAATCATTTCTAGCCTTTTTATAAGATGCACATCAGACTGATTACCCGAGTAACACGCTTCATGCCAGAGGAGGTCCCTGGCCTTTACGAGATCAATAATGTCAGGGGAGATCCACGGATTGTTATGACCCTTGACTTTCTGCTTTCTAAGAGGGGCATGCTTGTCACACACTTCATTGAAGCGGGAGGTGAGGTGCTCAGGGGCAAAGTCAGCACCATTAGATGAGTATATTGCAGACCAGTCAGTGTGTGGAAGGTTGTTTTTGTAAGCAATGTAAGCAGTAAGACCTAACAGGTTATGTGTTAAGCTAATTAATGCATGGCCCTGGTTCCAAGGACTGAAGGGCATGGAAAGTGTATTATTTAGCTTAACACACTGCCATGTGCTTGGATTCCTCCAATCATAATACAGGATTTCTTTTACCCACTTTATAAAACGAACAGTATTAACCCATTCTCATCAGAAATAAATGTTGAAAGAGCCACAAACATGACTTTTAGGTGTGAAGGGTTTAACGGGTTCTCGGACGGCACTCATAGGTATGAGAGTGATCTTGCTCACCTTTGATTTCTAGTTCCTGCACACCCCAAGAATGCATTTACGTTGAGTATTATAGTCATAAGAGTGTTGTCATGGGGGCCATTACTGTGCAACACAGGTTCTGCAGTTGCTGAGGGCTGAGTGTGTGTTGATAGTGTGTGAACTTACATACAGTCCCTTCACTATCATTATGTAACACTTTTCCCTGCAAACTCCACTACTACCTGGGAGGCAGCCCTATCCACAATGTCTGCTTCAGAGACAGACCTTCCTCAGAGACAGACCTACCTCAGAGTCCGGGCTGCCTCTGAGGCAGGTCTGCCTTGGAGGTGACTTTCATTTATAAAAATGTGTCTTTTATGAAGGGGCAAAACTAATAGGGGGTAGAAATGGCCCTGTGTAATTCATTACTTAGTAGCCTCCAGTCTAGCTCCCCTATGCGAAAGAAAGGTACCTTTAAGTACTGGGGGAACGTTTGTTTGCAAACAGGATAAAAAAAACGGTTGACCATACACTATCAAAGATTGTGTATGAGCACCCATACACAGACAAGCCAGTTTTTCGATCAAGTGGTTTCCATGGTAACGAGACCTCTTGAGCTGCGCTCTTGAGGTCACTTGTTTCCACAGAAACCACTTGATCAAGAAATGGACTTGTGTATGATTGCTCATACACAATCCTCTGTGTTTTTGTCTTCTTCCTTTCGGGTCACTCATTTTTCTGCGGGTTATTCTTGGTAATCAAAACGTAAATATATAAGTGGTATTGTACTGTATTGTACTGGAATGTATTCTATTCTATTCTAATCTAATCAAAATGAAACTCAGGTTACTAAGTAGCAGAACTGCAAGAATTCCTTCCCTCTTTTCTCTGTGCAGCTCCATGAAGTGCTAAAGAGCAGTCAAGTGTATAATAAATCTTTTTAAGTGGCATGGCCTTTCATGTACTTTAAGTGCCCAGATCTGGTGAATGATGCAGGTATGATCCTTGTTGTCTTTTGTAATGTCTACTTTCACTGATTGCCAGATATGAAAAGAATTCTGGAATCATAGGGGTGGACAGGTAGTAGATAGTAGTGGTAGAGACTCGGTGCTAACTTGCTAGGAACTATTAGCTATAAATGTTAGTAATGGTGGGATAACAATGATGTTTTTTATTACACTACTGTACTGGCACTGGCAATGATATTCAGTGTTGTTAGGCAGTTTTAAAGTTTAATAAGTTTATGGAATGGGACATTTCTCTAAATTACCAGAATGAAGCATAAAAGTTAGCATCTTGGTTAACCTATGCCCTGGGTTCTATTGGACATCTTCATTCCTATTCTGAATGGCCCTTGTAGCACACACACCACTGTGCATTATACAAACAACTTATCCAGCTATGACTTGCTGGTAGAAGAGAAGTAAGGCATAACACAAGGCAGGGTGTGTAGTTATAAGGGAATAAAACATGTCTTAGGTGGTTGTTGGGTACAAGGCATAGCCAAATGCAGCAACCACCCAAAAAGTGCTTTATTCCCTAATCTAAAGACCACAAACCCTGGAATCTGTTATCCTAGTTTTAAAGTGGACTTTTATTTGTTAACAAAATATGTTGTTTTGATGACATGTGCAGCTGTCAGAAAATAATCAAAAGTCAGGCGATATGTTTTGACCAATGGAGTTATAGGATTTCCATTGCTATTTACAATTACGTTTAATTACATTTTTGCACAGGTGTGCTAACCACAAAGCCCCAGGTAACATACTGGGGATGCTGAGGCCACATATTATAAGATCTAGTACAAGAGCCTCTGAAGGCCTCGAATATGAATTCCCACAGGTGATAAGCTTGAAGGATAGGCAGACCTTTGTCCTTAAAGGCCCTAGGGTGTGGTACCTGCTGCCTATTCAGTTAAGAGCCCACCTTAGTCTGGTTCCCCCACTCAGTTGCCTACCAGGGTGGTATAGGGCACAGGTAGAAATACGCCATCCTTACTGTACTGTCATGAGACAAGCGAAGTTTTTAGTTTTTGAGACTCACGGATGCACTATATGTCTCTATCTAGATATATATATTTGTATGAATTACCTTATGTAATGCTTCATATGGTGCAAATCTCTGCGAAATGTTATTGTGACTTTTGTGCTATCATAGTAGCACAGTCATTTAAGGTCGAAAGGGACTCCAGGTCCATCATGTCTGCCCCTAGCCCCACTTCACAAGCAAGGATGAGATACTGTGAGTATGTTATGCAGACAGGTACAGTACCAATTCATATGGATTCCCTGCTCACTGTACTACACAGGGTATCCAGAGACTTCCTTGGTAATCAGAAAACTGTCCAGGCTTACCTTAAAGACACTAGTTTAGTTGGGAGTGGTGTGCCTCAGGGGTCAGTGTTGGGGCCCTTGTTATTTTTTGTTAGTGTTGTATTTTTCCTCCTCGATCTGCCGGCATAGATCCACCCTCCTCCAGCCCCCTGGTCACCACCTCACCCCCTGGCATCTCCCGACCTCTGTACCCCCCCCCATGGATTACTCCCTGTGGCAGGGCGGAAGGGGGGGGAGGTCTGTCCCCCCCCCTGAGTATATATCCAGAGTGGGCCCAGGAGTTCCTAGAGGTGACGGTGGTACCAGAGTACTGGAGGGGCTTCATGGAGCCGGCAGCCACATTTCATGTTTTTCTTGTTCCCACTTTGCGTGGCCATGAACGCACGTGCATCATGAAGATGCACTCACTTGTCTCCCTTAACTCTTGTGCTACCCCCTAGCCTCCACCAGGGGGCAGCCAAGGAGTGGGATGACATGCCCATCCTTCCTCAGGAGAGGAAAAAAGAATACAGGTCACCTGTGTGGCACGAAGCGTGGCGCCCAGTGCTTCAACCCTTAGCACCACCAAGCCTGCACCTTGGGGTTATTATTAATAATTAATTATCTTTGGTAGATCACTGTACTCATGTGTCTGTGGTAATGAATATAATTCTACAATCGGTTCAGCGGTCATTTGTGTCACATAGCAAAAATCGCCTTTTACCTAGTTTTAAATCTTATGTCATTCCCCTTCTGGACTTTGGCTTGCAGGTTTGGGTCCCTATCTCGGGAGGGACATAGATATAGTGGAGAGAACACAGAGAAGAGCAACTGAAATGATCACTGGACTTAGAAATGTAAGTTATAATAATGAAAGACTGAACAAACTTGGTTTGTTTAGCCTAGAGGAGAGGAGAGAAGTTTAGAGGTGATCTTTTGTTATTTTTTAAAATGTTACATAATCCAGATCGACTTAAACAAAGCAGTTTTGAATCTCTTAATAGGAATGTGTCCATGAGGTCTCATAGCATGCAATTGGTTGTTCTGGAAACTTCATCAAACAAGAGGGACAATTTTTTCACCATCAGGGCAGCTAAACTTTCGAACAAGCTCTCTAAAGTTGTTGTTGAACAAAACAATTGTCTCTCTTGCAAAAGGGAACTAGATATTTTTCTTCTAAGTAAGGGAAATTCCTTACTTTCTCTGCCCACTCAAAGTAGTAGGTAATCACAGTGGGCCTTTGGCCTTCTTTTACCTCAACCAACCAAGTAAACCAAGTAAACTGATGCCTTTAGGAAAACTTTGAGCCTTACCTTGAAAGAGTAACTGATACCTTTAGGAAAACATTGAGAAATATATAACTTGTAATTGAAATATGTGCAGCATTAATATTTCACTGTAACTGGGTCCCTGCAACTCAGAGATCCTCTGCTCTTGCTGTCTATTTTCCACTTGAAGTCATAATCCTCTCTTTGTGAATCTGACATAGCAATCTGCTGCCATGAAAGCAGCTGTGATTTTACAAACAAAGGATTAAGCTTTCAGGTGGGGAATACTCATACACAACAGATAACCTAACCCCCATGATAAACTGCTAGTGTTTTTGGTATTGATTACCTACTGAATGTTTTGTTTCTGTGTTAGTTTTATCTGAATGATGTCAGAGTATTTCTTAATTTTGATTATGGTACAGTTACTGTTGTGCAAAATGTATCTCCAATCACCTTTTTTTCATTTAAACTTTTGTTAATCAGGTTAAGTGTTATGAGCCAAGGCCCTTTTTCAAACATGAACCAGGACCATTAGTACGGTCATGATGTTATATATAACAAAATATAAAACAGCACCTACTGCAATACACAAGCACAAACAATAATAACACTATAGAAACAATCACATTTTAAAGAGCTAAAATAATGTTTCTTAAGTAACTTTTTAAAAGTTAATTGTCCTTACTTTTATCTGTAATTGTGTGCTCCATTGTAACTTGTATCTGGACTGTTTTTGCCTTGTGCTATCCTGGGTCATGCCTAAAAACAGGCATCTTTATGTCTAGTGCACTTACCCGGTAAACAAAACAAATAAATAAATAAATGTCTGAAGGGAAAAAAGTCCTGTTTACATGCAAACATCCTTTATAACAAAGGACAAGAGACTGAGAAATACTGAACATTTAACATAGAAACATAGAATTTGACGGCAGATAAGGACCGCTTGGCCCACCCAGTCTGCCCATTTCCCTACCTACTGGATAAGCTGCAGATCCTAGTTAACCAGCAGCCTACTTCTTTCTACCCCAACCCCCTAGAATTGCTTTATGACTGTCCCATGCATGCTTGACTTCCACCACTGTTTTTGACTCCACAACTACCTCCGGAGGCCGTTTCATACATCCACAACCCTCTGTGAAAAAATACTTCCTTAAATTACCTCTGAGCCGCCCCCCCCCCCCATCTTCAAATTGTGCCCCTTGTTCTTGCACACCTCTTTTTTTGAAAGATGCTACCCTCTTGGACTTTGTTGATTCCCTTGAGGTACCTGAACGTTTCTATCATGTCCCCCCTCTCCCTCCTTTCCTCGAGGCTATACATATTAAGCTCCTTTCACCTCTATTCATATGTCTTCCGGTGCAGACCCTGCACCATTTTAGTTGCCCTCCTCTGGACAGCTTCCATCCTGTCTGTCTTTATGGAGATTGGGTCTCCAGAACTGCACACAGTACTTCAGATGGGGTCTGACCAGCTGTCTGTACAGAGGGATAATAACTTCCTGTTTTCTACTGGTGATGCCTCTCCTATGCATCACAGTATTTCCCCAGCCCTCCTTGCTGCCCTCTCACATTGCTTGCTCACCTTTAGGTCATCTGATATGGCTACCCCCAGGTCCCTTTCCATTTTTTTTGTTGTTAGTATCTCACCCCCCATTGTGTACTCTTCCCCTGGGTTTTTGTTTCCCAGGTGCATTACCTTGTACTTCTTAGCATTGAATCTAAGCTGACATACATTTGACCATTCTTCTAACCTTGCCTAGTCCCTTCTCATCCTTTCCACCCCACCTTGTGCATCAACTCTGTTGCAGATCTTTGTGTCATCTGCAAAGAGACATACTTTTCCTTCCAGTCCCTCTGCAATGACGCTTATAAAGACATTGAAGAGGACCGGTCCTAATACTGAACCCTGCGGTACCCCACGAGTAACCCCCCTTTCTTCAGAGTGGACTCCATTTACTATTATTCTCTGTGTCCTATTCTCCAGCCAATTCTTTACCCAGGCTGTCATCTTGGGACCCACTCCTAGGCTGGCTAACTTGTGTATTAATCTTTTGTGTGGGAGTGTCAAATGCCTTGCTCAAGTCTAGGTAGGCCATGTCCACAGCCCCTCCCTGATCTACTACTTCGGTCACCCAGTCAAAGAAATCTATCAGATTTGTCTGGCATGACCTTCCCGCTGTGAATCCATGCTGCCTTGGGTCCTGTGCCCCTCTGGCCTCTAGATACTCGACAATTCTTTCCTTCAGAAGTGATTCCATCATTTTCCCTTTCACTGAGGTTAAACTAACAGGTCTGTAGTTTCCTGCTTCTGCATTGCTCCCACTTTTGTGAAGGGGGATCACATCTGCCCTCCTCCAGTCGGGGAGAAAGAGCTCATGTGGGTTACACTGGACAAACAGACTGGTGAATCATTGAGGCGAGGGTGGTATACAGATCTCCTATGCAGGGGAGGAAGGGGATAGACAGCTGATGCAGGCAGTTACACAGATGACTCTCAAGGGGGAGCTTCTGCTAGTGGGGGATCTAAACCTCCCTGATGTGGACTGGGAGAGCCCATCCACGGTATCAGTTAGGAGCAGGGGATCCTAGATTTGCTATAGGGTGTATTCAT
This sequence comes from Neoceratodus forsteri, assembly GCA_016271365.2. Taxonomy (NCBI): domain Eukaryota; kingdom Metazoa; phylum Chordata; order Ceratodontiformes; family Ceratodontidae; genus Neoceratodus; species Neoceratodus forsteri. The sequence continues at coordinate 192,815,367 of CM028129.1, forward strand.
GCAACAGCTGCTTAGGGAGTCCACTACGGGAGATGACTTGCTGGACGGAGTCCTCACAAATGGTGAAAGTGTGGAAGAGGTAGTGGTGGATGACGGACTAGGTACAAGTGATCACAGGGCTGTAAGGTTCAGGGTAAGGAGAGGAGGAAGAGAGGCAAATCAGACCAGCACCAGAGTTATGGACTTCAGGAAGACAGACTTTAACAGAATGAGTAGGATACTTAGGGAAGAAATTGCAAGGAAGGGGAATATGGGGGATGTGGAAAAGTTATGGGAAACTTTCGGGGGGGGTACTGAAAGCCACTGAAATTTGCATTAAGAACATGAGGAAGAACAAAAAAAGGAGGAGATCACTCTGGTTTAAAGAGAGCTGACAGGGGCAGTCAGGGAAAGGAAAAGGGCATTCATAAAATATAAGATGACGCAAAGGAAGGAGGACAAGGAGGCTTATAGAGAGAAGCAGAGAGTTGCAGGGCAGAAGATAATGAAGGCTAAAGTGGACACTGAGGAGAAAACAGCTAGGCCAGCCAAAAGAGAGGAGATAAAACATTTTTTAGGTATGTGAGGGAAAGAAAGAAGGTGAGACAGGGGACAATACAGTTACAGGGGGAGGGAGGAATACAACTAGATGGGGACTTTGAGAAAGCAGATGGCTGAATAGCTACTTCTGCTTGGTCTTCATAGAGGGCAGGGGTAGGGGACCCAAGCTGAGTGGGATGGGGTAGGGAAGGCAAAAAGGTGGAGCCTAGCTAGTTCAGCATATACAGGGTAAGGTAGGAACTGGGCAGGCTACAGGTGGACAAGGCAATGGGGCCAGATGTCTTGCACCCGAAGGTACTCTCCGGGTACTGAGTCAAGAGCTGACAGCCCCACTGGTGAGACTGTTTAACTTGTCCCTGGATACAAAGTGTGTGCCAGGTGACTGGAGGAGGGTGGATGTGGTGCCACTGCACAAGAGGGGTAGTAAGGAGGCGGTGGAAAATGATCGCCCAGTCAGCCTCACCTCAGTGGTGGGTAAGGTGATGGAGGCACTAATAAAGGAAAGGGTAGTGAACTACCTGGTGGACAACGGCCTGCAGGATGATAGGCAGCATGGCTTCACGAGTGGGAGGTCATGCCAGATGAACCTGATAGAGTTCTTTAATTGGGTGATGCAGGTGGTTGACCAGGGAGGAGCAATGGAGGAGCAGTGGATGTAGCCTAGCTGGACTTCAGCAAGGCCTTTGACACTGTCCCTCACAGAAGGCTAGTAAATAAGCTGGAAAGCTTAGGGGTGGGACAGAAAATAATTAGCTGGGTAGAAAACTGGTTGGCATGCAGAAGCCAGAGAGTGGTGGTAAATGGGGTGCACTCCAAGGTGATCGGGTGATGAGTGGGGTGCCCCAGGGGTCAGTACTGGGACTCCTCCTTTTTTATATCTACATATGTGATATAGTGGATGGTCTGGAGGGAAGGGTGTGCTTATTTGCAGATGATACAAAATTTGCAATAGGGTGGACACCCCAGGAGGGCTGGGGGCCATGAAGCAGGACGTGAAGATTCTGGAGGGTTGGTCAGAAATTTGGCAACTCAAATTCAATGCCAAAAAGTGTGCAGTGATGCAACTTGGGGCATAAAATGCCACAAGCAGCTTCACTCTAGTGGGGAGGTAATCAAACAAACACAGCAGGAGAGGGATCTGGAGATTATAATATCAAGCGACCCTAAGGTAGGTAGCCAATGCAGCAAAGCAGTGGGGAGAAGGCAAATGGAATGTTGCATACATTGGGAGGGGCATAACTAGCAGGATGGAGGTGCTTATGCCTTTCTACAAGGCCATGGTGAGGCCGCACCTGAAATACGGGGTCCAGTTCTGGAGACCGCACCTTTGCAAGGACATAGAAGGGATGGAGAGGGTTCAGAGAAGGGCAACCAATCTGGTGCACTGTATGCAGGGAAAACCATACAAGCAGAGGTGGAGAGAATTGGATCTGTACCCACTGGAAACTAGAAGGGAGAGGGGGACATGATTGAAACTTTTAAGAACATGAAGGGGATAAATAAGGTGAAAGAGGGGAGGTTATTTAAAAGGAAAGAAGGGGCTAAAATTAGAGTGCACAGCCTAAGACTGGAAGGAGAAAGATACAGAGGCAATGTGAGGGGGCAATATTTCATGGAGAGGGTGGTGGAGGCCTGGAATAAGCTACCAGAGGAGGTGGTGGGGGTTGAAATGGTGGAGGAATTCACGAGGGCATAGGACAAACACAAGGGGTTGGTAAGTGGGGGGAAGGGGAGGACCTGTAAAATAGGAAATGAGAAGGGGAGGGGAAAAGGGGCAGACTTGATGGGCCGGTGACATCCTTTTCTGCCGGCAGATTTCTGCAATTCTGTGATTCCGTCTTTCATAATGGAAATTATAATTGTTTCTAAATGTTTTAATAGCAAATGGTGGGTGCATCTCTAGGTGCAAACACAGGGAGATTTATTTCCACATAGGTCAGTAAAGCACTGCTGGCTGTGTCGAGTTAAGTAGTGTAAGAACTGGGAAATTTATTCCCAAACCGGTCAGTAAAGCACTTAGTGGTTGTGTTGAGTACCAAAAACACAGATAAATTTATTCCCAAACAGGTCTTAAAGTAATTAGTGGGTGCATCAAGAGTGAAGAACACACAGGAATAATCACACAATAAGGGCAATTAACTAGAGCACTACACTGCTGCTGCTGCACGTGCAAAAATAGGGAAATTTATTCCCAAACAGGTCACTAAAGCACTGCAGGCTGGGTGGATTTAAACTGTGAAAACAAAGGGAGATTTTTTCACAAATAACTCAGTAAAGCACTACTGGCTGCACTGAGTTAAGTAGTGAAAACACAAGGAGACTTACTCCCAGATATGTCAGTATAACACTGCTGTGTTAAATTGTGAAAACACAGGGGAATTTATTTCCAAACTGGGCAATCTAAAGTACTTAGTGTAGTGGGTGCAGGGAAATTATTAATTATTTATTAATTACTTTATTAATTAGAATAATTATTTATTAATTACTAGAATAAAACTATGCAAACAGTACAAAAAAAAAATCCAAAGAGGGTTGGAAGTTCAGGTTGCTGCTAGTGCACACTCAGAGACTGAGATAATTTTTTTTCTTTCTCTCTCAGTCCTCCTCCCTTATTGATTGCAACATCAGCAACTGAGATGTCTCAGAGCAAGTACTGAAAAAAATATTAATTGCTGCTGGTTGTGTTTTCATTTTTATGTTTGCTTGCACGCATGTGCAAGAAACAATGCCATCATCCGAGTTTTCAGAGGTGTGGCAGCCCTCTTCCAATCCAGGGAGTGTGTTTGCAGGCGCAGCCGCAGTTCTCCAATGCCTGCTGGAGCTGTCTATGACAGCTCCAAAATGCAGTGGCATACAGTTGAAAGGAGGAACTACACTTCAGTGAGCAGCGATAAGATATCCGCCTGCTCATGCGCGCTCCCCCTACACACACACACAGGCACACATACTGCGTGCTTGCCCCCCACACACACACACACTGTACTGTAGCCAACAGGGTGCTCAATCCCTGTCGGCTGTGCTCGCCCCACCAAAACAGAGTTCCTTATGCCACGCTGGGTGCCCACCCAGCGTGGCTACCTATCATATAGATGATGGGGTGCCCAATCCCCGTTAGCTCCACTGTTCCCCCCAGAGTACAGGGTGCCACGCTGGAGCCACCCAGCGTGGCAACACATGCTATCACCGGCGGGGTGCCCAATCCCCGTCCGGCTCCATGCCCCCACCAACGTCCTTGTGCCTACTTGAGGAGCCCCACCCCAGCGTGGCAAACGCCCCGCTGGCCGTCCTCATTTAAAAAAAAACCTGAAATGCAAAACGGTCCCCGCTGTGTCTGCCCCCACCGCGCCAACCCACTGCGCCTCACACCCCCACCCCATACTTATCTCCGACTCCGGCGCCGACGATCTTCGTGGACCGAACACGCTCTGCACTCTTCAAAGCCAACCGCGAACTGAGGAAATGCCGGTAAGCTGTATAATGGGATAGATAGGGTTTTTCAACTTTGCAGCATATCTCAGGCATTTTTGAATTTTGCACAAATTTTCAACATGGGGTTTTGGGACCCTTCTCATGAATGCTCTCACTGTCATGGCGTTAATCGCCCTGAAGGGTGATTTTGCAGTCACTGCGCGAAATCACCTTTCAGGACTGAGTAACAAAACGACACTGCCACTGTTCATAAGGTGGGCTCTCAAAAGCCTATGTTGAAAATTTAGTGGAAAAATTCCTAAAAGTGACTGTTTTACGAGCATGCGTTGCGCAGTTCCTACACACCCTTGTAAGTTTGCAAATTTTTAATATTTTCACTCCAGATTTTCAACATTGCCATTTTACCGCACCTGCTAATGAGCAGTACAGCTGTCATTTTTCACATCTTGCCCAAAATGTGCTTCTGCCCAGGTAGCGCATAATGGCGCAGTCGGTGTGCGAAATCAATGTATGGGACATATTAAGAAAATCACAGTGGCACTGTTAATGAGCAGAGGTCTTAAAATGGCTATGTTGAAAATTTGGTGAAAAAATTCCTAAAAATGAGCGCTATTTCTGGTAGCAGCGTTGCGCAGTTCATGAGCTCGTAAGTTCGCGAATTTTCAATATTTTCACTCCAGATTTTCCACATTGCCATTTTATTACATTTCCTTAAGAACAGTACAGCTGCTATTTTTCACGCCACCTAAAATGTGTTTCCTACCATGTAGCACACAATGGTGCAGTCGGTGTTAAATGATGTTTGGGGACAGATTAAGAAAATCACAGTTACACTGTTCATGAGCAGAGGTCTTAAAATGGCTATGTTGAAAATTTGGTGACAAAGTCCATAAATGACTGTGTTACGAGTGAGCATTGCGCAGTTTCTACGCACCTTCGTAAGTTCATGACTTTGTATTATTTTCAGTCCAGATTTTCACCAGTGGCATTTTTCCACTTCCTGATGAACAGTACAGCTGTCATTTTTCACAACATGGCCAAAATGTGTTTTCACACTTTCATCGCAGAGATGCGTGGTCGCTGTGGGAAATCATTGTTGGGGACAGATAAAGAAAATCACAGTGACACTGTTCATGATCGGAGGTCCCAAAATGCCTGTGTTGACGATCTGCTGTAAAAAAAATCCCCAAACTAATTACATTACGGGTGTGCGTTGCACAGTTTCTGTGCACGCTCGTGACTTCACCAATTTTTTTTATATTTTTACTGCAGATTTGCAACATTGCCATTTTTTACACCTCCCCATGAACAGTACAACTGTCATTTTTCACATCCTGTTCAGAATGTGTTTTTGCACCTGTGGTGCTAAATGCCGTAGTCGCTGTGCATAAGCAGTTTTCGGCTAACAAACTGATATTGCCACTGTTCATGAGGTGAGGGTCACAAAAAAACCATGTTGAAAATTTGGAGTGAAAATACCAGCAAAAGCCTGAGGTGTTAGGGTTTCTAATCATAATGCCCCACCCTGTAGAGAATGACAGGCATCAGGGGTGTGACTTGGGATTCTTGCCTGTAATGCTCATACCATTCCACACCCTGCAGCCAGTGAGAGGCATCGAGGTATGCCTTGGACTCTTCGGCCCCAAAGTTCACCCCATTCTCCTATACCACACCCATCTCACCGTATTTCCTGATGGAATGGGTTGCGCATAAGAGACCAAGGCACACTGTGACACTTGTCAGTGTCTGCAGGGTAGGGTGTGGTGAAATGGCGTGGCCGTTATGCCTGACGACCCAAAGGCACACCCCAAAGCCTGTCACTCTCTGCAGGGTGGTGGTGGGGTTGGCTTCAGTTCAATACTTCACTGCCATTTCTATTATGCAGCTCTGTAACATCTACACTACCAATGCCAATGCCAGCAAGCAAACATTCGGCATTGACAAATGCTTGTTTTGTACAAGCTTATTTCCTCAGCTATTTTGTGCTGTAGATAACACATGAGCCACTGATTGTCTGACTCAGATGCTATAGCATAGCACAATACTAGAGACCATGCATCACTTTCTAAGGGAGGTCTCTTTGTTGAAAAAGGCTGTACTATTCCCTTTTTCCATCCCTGCTCCAAATCCCCGCAAAAGAAAGTTTTTTGTCTGATACTTTTAGTGATCATTTTTGAAATGTGCTGCAGCCTGCAGCACCAGCAGCAGGCGACTCTGTCCCTAGCCCAGCCACAGATGCTTGCCAAGCACTGAGCAGACCGAGCTCATGGACTTCTTCTTTGCTTTGCTGAGCCTACCCTTCTATGTATACTTGTCTTCCCTTAAGTTTACATCAAACTTATTTTTTCCCTGCCTAGCCCTAGGTGCCGATTAATGCTCCCCTCCTTCTCCTTGCGCTGGAGTTTTTCTGCCATACTATTATCTGTCTACTGCTGATGCCATTTAAGCCGGTGATTTAAGTGAACCCCACAATGCAACAAGTAGTTTAGGGCAGCAGTCCTGCTCTCATTACTCGCTTGCACACTGCCCTATAAAATAACAGTGCACAGCGAGTAAGTAAGCAGCCCATCATGTGTCTTGTGACCTGCTCCACGAATGGTCGCTTGTGTTGCTGCTGAGATGAGGGAGAGGATATAGATAGAGCCGTGCTCCTCCTTCATCCAGTGATGACTGACAGGGTAACTGACATGTTGATGATGATGCTGCTTGAGCATAATGCACGGCTTGACTCACTAATGGCCTTAACTCGAGAGTCTGGTTAGGAGCATGCATGGTGTTGACAGCCATCAGGTATGAACATTTTTCATTTCTGAAATTACTGGGGCAATCAGCAAACCAAAGTTTACATTACTTGACCAAATGTTCGCACTCAGTGGACAAGTGTGAATGTGGAGCTTTTGAGGATTTCCTGTCCTGGTAGAGCCAAACCTGCAGCTCTAATTTCAACACCCACTGATAGAATTGCACCTCCTAATTTTTTTTGTTTTTATTTTTTTACCAGGAGAGACACCCTAAGCTGAAAGATTGTTTACAGGTGTGACCTGGGAGCACAAGGAAGTTAAGTGAATTGCTCAGGGTCACACAGTATGCAAGTGGGGGCTGTGGGATTCAAACCCAGGTCTCCAGGTTTGCATCTCAGAGCTTTAAACCACTGCACGATACTGCCTCCTCAAGTTGTCAAGTCAAGTTACCTCAAGTGGTAATGTTACCAGACACAGTGGAGATTATCAGACCACCCTTTCCTCTATGCTACTAGTGTACTCTCAATTTCAGCACTCACATGCAGGAGCAGATGCAGGCATCTGGATTTGTTTTGTTTTGTTTTGTTTTTGAACTACTGTACAATATTGGTTTATTTGAGTTGGGAACAGGAGCCACTAATTTGCTATGATTATTTGTTATGGTTTTTTTTTTGTTTGCATGTGTGTGTTTGGGTGACTTTTTTTACTCTGTTTTCACACCTCAAAATTAAAATTAGGAAAGATGGCGGGTGCGGAGGAATGAAGCCCCCCCCCCAATTTTCAATACTTTGAAGTACCTAACTGAAGGTGGACCACGTGACTTGCGTAGCATGAAGAACACAGCTGCCAGTAGGAGAGGAGGCACTGCATACCATTCTCAAAACATTTATGCTACTCAAACTATGCTGGTCTGATAATCTCAACTATTGCCATGCTACCACTCAGTTTACTGCTTCTAAGGTTCAGGATGTGTCCCTACATCCTGTTGCAGGACACCATATCAAATGATTGTTTAATCTTATGGATATCCTTGAGTTTTTGTGAAAGACTGAGATAATGTCCTCTCCAGACACCTTTTCTCTGGGTGAACATGTTAAGGGCCTCCAGCCTCTCCTGTTAGCTTTTATCTCCATACTCCTGATCATTTTGGTGGCCCTTTGTTGCACCATTTCAATTGCCTCAATGTCCTTTTTGTATTAGGGAGACCAAAACTGCATGCAGTACTCCAGGTTGGGCCTGACCAGGGCTTGTAAAGTGGCTGCTTTACATCCCCAGCTCTGCTGGTCACCCCCCTTGATGCACCCTAACATTCTGCTGGCCCTTTTGACCATGCACTGCTTGTCTTTCTTCAACCTCTTGTCTGTTATGACCCCCAGGTCCTTTTCCATCTTGACTGCAGCAAGGGGAACCTCCACACACTCCATAGGTCCTACCTCAATTTTTCCTCCCCGAGTGTAGCGCCTTGCATTTGACAACATTGAATCTGAGGCTGTTAGTCAGACCAGTCACCCAGCTTGTTCCGGTCCTCCTTAAGTTCATGCCCATCCTTAGGGGAGTTCACCACCCTGATTAGCTTAATGTTATCAGCACACTTAAGCAGCCTGCTGGAGACCTCAGCTTTCAGATTGCTGATGGAGATGCTGAAGAGCAGGAGCCCCAATGTAGAAGATCCCTGATGGATGCTGCTGAGTACACCTCTCCCCTTGGAGTAGTGCCCCTCCACCACCACCCTTGGCTTCAAACAACAGGGATCCGGCAATGATGCTTTACAATAGCATCATCCTGCTAGGGTGTGATACCCGGAGATATAACTTTATGCTAATTTGAGAATTAGAAAGCAAGTTCAAGCTCTATATTGTGGTCATGCTCACCCTAGTGTTCTAACAACAGATTTGTTTCTCCACCTGAATAGAGCAGTCACCCTGAAATACAGCTCCAGCCTTCTGTTCAACAGTCTTATTTTACTTAATTATCAATTTTTCAAAGATAAGTTAGTTTCTAACCCCAGAAATCCATCAGTATAGCTTTGCAATAGAAATCAGCCCACTTGATTGAGTTGCGCCGGAGCTAGAACTTATGCTAATTTTGGAATCTTTGAATTCGAACTAAGTTCAAACCCTGCACTGTGGTCACTCTTCCCCCATCAGTCAGATTTGTTTCTCCGCTTGAAGAGAGCAGTCATCCCAAAATACAGCTCCAGGCTTCTGACCCCCTCCAGACTGGTTTAACATATTAATTATTTCAGCTTTGTTCTTCACAACACTCCCTGATGTGCATTAATCCCCAATAACAGCACACCCTGTTGTGGGTTATTGCTTACTTATAAATATTAATTTATTTGTTTCTCAGTGCTTTGCATTAGTTGAGTTATTTGTAGTTTCTGCCGTTTCTACAGTTCCCGATAGGTTCCCAGGAACCAAAGACAGCATGCTAATGCAGTTCCTGCAGTTAGGCAACCTCTTTTTGTTGTGAAGAAATGTATTTCTACTTTATTATTAACCACTTATTTACCTTTTTTGACTGGCATTTTTCAGTATCTGAATTGTGGTTCTCGCCACAGGGAACTCAACCACTCTTACTGACAAAAATGTAAGATTAACATAAAACCTCATATTATTGTTATTTAACTGTGATGCTCTGTTACAGATTATTTGACTACTTTGGGAACTGGCAAAAAGATTTGTGTTCTATCAGCATTTGTCATGACTGACAAACCAAAGAAGAAGAAGAAGAAAAAAACAGGACCGACAGACTTGAAAAACTGTACCAGTTGTTACCAGCTCCTGGCAAGGACAGATTGCCACAAACTTTGTTTAAGGTGCCTGGGTCCAGACCACGACTTTATAAATGGCAAACTCTGTAAAATGTTTTGCTCTAAAATGCAAAAGAAAAGGGCCAAACAAACGGAAGACCTTATGGCTTCTCAGTCTGCCTCCATAGCACCAAAACATAGTAAAGGTTCAGACGAAGGTCCTTCCCCACAGAATCAGCAGTAGTCCCTGTCAAAGGAGACAGATAAAAAAGATAAATCTGCACAGCCATCAGACAAGCACTATAAAGTTGACTTCCAGTGATGATTCTAGAGGAATGGCCACTTGACTCTTTAGCCCCTGCTACCCCAAAAACTAATTTAAAAACCATCCTAGCCAGCAATGCATGGATTCTCCACCTAAAGGCCCCAGGATGACTGCAGAAAAGATGAAGACAATGGGGGCACCAGCATGAAAGCATTATTGCAAGTGGAAAAACTCCAAACAGTGATCTGCCATGCTGTAGAGGTGGGGGGGGGCGGCCCTCTTGGAGGGAGAATGTGTGACAGCTGATGACCCAGGCAATGCAACCGACCTGGCAAACCACAGTCAAGCAAACAGCAAAAACAGTCACCAAAATAGATAAAAACCCGAGAAAACACAAAACTGACTTGGCTAAAATAGAGAAGAGAATGGGAGAGGCAGAAGATTGAATCACGGACTTGGAAGCCAAATTGGACAGACATGACTGCCTGATGCTTTACCTTCTAGCTTGAGAGAGAGAGAGACAGAGACAGAGAGAGCGACAGAGAGAGCTCATCCACAAGCTTGATGACTTGGAATGCTGGACCAGCAGACACAGTCTCCAGATATATGAGATCCCAGAGGGTATGGAGAAAACGGCCAAAAATATCACCACCTTCCTCCAGCTTAAAGACCTCCTGGGCCTCCCCGATGGCTTCAGTCTTAGCATGGAGAGTCCACACAGAGCACTGAGTCTGAAACTCACCACCTCAGGAGCTCAACCTCACTGCATCTTAACCAAATTGATGTCTTATCAAAATAAGTAACACCTACTCAGGCGGGTCTGGCAACAAAAAGGTATAAGGGCCATAAGATAAATACTGACAATGACTACACTACAATGGTCAAAGACAAGTGGTGGGTGATGTAGGGAATGATTACGTAGCTCCATGGGGAAAATGTAAAGGCCCAACTTCTATACCTCACCTACTTGTGAGTAGATCCACCAAATAGCACAAAAGTCTTTGTAGATCTCCTGGAGGTTGCCCCCTTCTTGAAAGAACTGAAGCTGCAATTCCCTCCCCAGACAAAGACAGGCTGAAGTATGATCTACTGAGATATTCCTGGGAGGTTGCGAGGCCAGGCAGGCATCTGCTCTGAATTGATATTTACTCATTGTTGGCCTCCTACCTATAGGGGCTGGAGCAGGGCCTGGATAACCCTAGAAATCATGAGGAAATGGAGGATGCAGAGACCTAGACCCACGAAAAGTATAGCTGGCCTTGGGGTGATTTGCTGCAGTGAAGGGTACACCAGTATGCCCTGCATAGACTAAATACTTTAATTTACATAGCCCCAAAATATGCTTGAACTTATTGTTTCTGCCACAGTTCGTATGGCCTGCCTTAAGTGAACTCACTTGTCACACTGAAGAACGGGGGTCACAAACAAAAGATTCCTCCTGTCCTAGCTACATTGATTTCCACTGCACATGGACATACACTTGTACTGAGGGATGCATGCACCCTACGACAAACTCAAAGCTCTTAACTCAGGGCCACTTGATGTCTGCGGTAGCCTCTGGTTCCTACATCTACCATGCTGAGAACAAACTTCCCTGGCAGTTGACAAGGAACTAAGCCACAACCACACAACAGCTGTGACCTGGTTGGCACCACATGGACTCCTTTGACAGGAACAAACTGTCCACAGTTCATGGCCAGATAAACGGGCAGCACCAGTACTGTATCAGTAAGAACCCGAAAGGCAGTAATACTCTACATAATATAAATATCCATTGTAAATGCATTGTACTGATTACTAAGAATACTAACTTACTCAAATGAAAGTATGTACACACTGTTGGGATCCCTAACTGCGTGACTGAATGCTAAGTGCTGAACTGAATCTAAATTGCACATGAACGTACTAAATATCCTTTGCAAATGCATTGAACTGATTGCTAACAACACTAACTTGTTCAGATAAAAGTATGTACATGCTGTTAGATCATGTTGCCTGAAGCAACACCTGAGTATATTTTATGTAGGGGGGGGGGCTGTCCAGTAGTAGGGAACTGTTAATGTGCAGCTCAGTAGCCATCTAAATATAGTATTACTATTATGAAAAGTGATTTTATATAGGCATGATAGCAAATTTAATAATCAAACAAAAAAGCTGAAAAGCTGGAAAAATGCAAAAGATCCAGGAAAACCACCTGAAAAAGACTGAGAAAATGAAGAAAAAATCTTAGAAAGGCTGTTATAATAATATCAATAAAACAAGAAAGAGCTAACAATCAAAATACCAAAAAGTATTATAAATCAAAAGCAGTGCAGCCAGTCTAAAAATAAATCTGCTCTTTCTCTCTCTGCAACAGCACCCTCAATGTATTACCTCCCCTTTGATTTGGTCTGATATGGTCAGTTCACATAAATTTAAAGAAATTCATTTGACCATCAGTGCGGATAAATGGGGCAAGTGGGAGACATACTCTAACCTGAGCTAAAGCCCTTTTTATGTTTGTCATAGCGCGCAGGCACAGATAAACTAGTTGCTATAAGAGGTGCTATACTGGGGTGTGCCCAATGGAGAGCTCCATTTCTAGGGGCAGGTCAACGGCAGGCGAATCAGTAGGCAGACTGGCGATGACTCGCTTTCAGCTGTTGGGGCGGAGTTGGACAACTTTTCAAAAAACCAGGCCACACCAATAGTGGTGCAACTTGGTCCTTTGATGTTGTATTCCTGCATTGTTGCATTTCTGGTTGCACGTTCACACTGCAGTAGCTTATAGCAGTATGAACGTGCTGAGCCCAGGCTGTTACCATGCCCCCTCGCTGTTTAAAAATAAACAAACTGACAGGGGTGCCCAATCCCCCTGTTGGCATGTCCTCTCCCAGTTCATTTGCAGATGGGGGAGCTCACTCCCCATCGGCATACTGTCCCTCCCATTTGTTGTGTGCCGAGGGGGGTGCCCAATCCCCCTCGACTCTTGTCCCCCCGACCAAACACTTGGTATGTGCTGATGGGCTGCCCAATCCCTGTCAGCTACAGCCCCCCCAACAAACACTCGGGTTGCATGCTGGGAGCCCACCCCAGTTTGCCAAATGTCCCTGTAAGAAAGGAAACCTTCCTGCTGCATTTTTTTTAAACCTAAAAACAAGAAAACGGTCCCTCATTGAGTCCAGTGCCCTCCCCAACCCGCACCACCCTCTGCCCACCCCACCTCCCCACACACACCCTCACCCCATATTTACCTCTGGATCCCCGGTGACGATCTTCGTGGACCGAACATGTCTGCACTCTTCAAATCGACCACGAACTGAAGAAATGCTGGTAAGCTGTATAATGACATAAATGTGTTTTTTTTTTCCAACTTTGGTGCATATCTGAGCCATTTGTGTGAATTTTGGCACCAAATTTTCAACATGGGGTTCATGGGACCCCACCTCATGAATTCAATGACTCTCATCTGGTTATTCGGTCCCGAAAGGTGATTTCACGGTCACTGCATGGAATCACCTTTTGGGACTGATTAATGAAACGATAGTGTCACTGTTCATGAGATGGCTCCCAAAAAGCCTATGTTGAAAATTTGGTGAAAAAATTCCAAAAAATGACTGTTAAGTGCGTGCATCGCACAGTTTACACGCACACTTGTAAAGTCGCGAGTATGTAATATTTTCACTCCAGATTTTCAACATTGGCATTTTTTTACACTTCCTCATGAACAGTACCACTGTCATTTTTCACATCCTGGCTAAAATGCGTTTTCGCACTTCCGACACAGAATAGCATGGTCGCTGTGGGAAATCAGTGTTCAAAACAGATTACAAAAATCACAGTGACACTGTTCATGAGTGGAGGCCTCAAAATACCTATGTGATTAGAGGGGGGCTGATTAAGGGGGAATGTGAGGAAATTCTTTTTCACAGAAAGGGTGGTGGATGCATGGAATGGTTTACCACAAGAAGTGGTGGCTATGAATACAGTGCAGGGCTTCAAACAGGCATGGGATAGGCATAAGGGAGCAATACAAATGACTATGAGTAGATAGGCCACTGACAGAGCAAAGGCCGATGGCACATTTATAAGATAGAAAAAGAAATGGGCAGACTGGATGGGCCTTGCGGTCCTTATCTGCCGTCAACTTCTATGTTTCTGTGTTGAAAATTTGGTGACAGAAGTCCATATAATGACTGTGTTACGAGTGTGCGTTGTGCAGTTTCCACACACACACACGTAACTTTATGAATTTGTAATATTTTCACTCCAGATTTTCAACATTGGCATTTTTTTATACCTCCTTATCAACAGTATAGCTGTCATTTTACACATCCTGGCTGAAATGTGTTTTCGCACTTCTGGCGCAGAATGGCACAGTTGCTGTGGGAAATCAGTGTTCGGGACAGATCAGGACAGATTAAGAAAATCACAGTGACACTGTTCATGGGCAGAGGTCCCAAAATGCCTATATTGAAAATTTGGTGGCAAAAGTCCTTAAAATGACTATTTTATGAGTGTGCATTGTGCAGTTTCCCCGCACACTCGTAACATCGAGGATTTGTAATTTTTTCACTCAAGAGTTTCAACATTGTCAGTTTTGCACACCTCCTTATGAACAGTACAGCTTTCATTGTTCACATCCTGCCTGAAATGTGTTTTCACACATCTGGGCGCTGAATGGCACAGTCATTGTGGGAAATCAACGTTCGGGACAGAGCAAGTAAATCATAGTGACAGTGTTTATGAGCAGAGGTCACAAAATGCCTGTGTTGAAATTTTGATGAAAATTATTCCACTAAATGACTGTTACGAGCATGCTTTGTGCAGCTTCCATGTACGCTCGTGCGTTCGAGCATTTTTAATATTTTCACTCCAGATGTTTAACACTGCCATCTCTTCACACCTCCCTATGAATGGTGCAGCTGTAATTTTTTCACATCCTGCCTGAAATGTGTTTTCGCACATCTGGTGCAGAATGGCGCAGTCACTGTGAGAAATCAACGTTCAGGACAGATTAACAAAATCACAGTGCCACTGTTCATGAGCAGAGGTCCCAAATGCTTTCATGAGGTGGGGGTCACAAAAGGCCATGTTGAAAATTTGTAGTGTAAATACCAACAAACACTCTGGGCGTTAGGGTTTCTAACCAAAACGTCCCCCCCAACCCATGGTGGGGCTCCAGTGCCCTCATCTTCTCTGAACCGCAGACACATCGTCACTCTTCAAAGCCAGATCACAAATTAAGGAAACAGGTATGCACTTCACTGTATTTCAATGGGATTGTGAATTTGGTGGCATAACTTGTTCTTTCTGCTGGGAACTGTAGTCCTGCCAATCAATGCGTACCAACAGCAATCCCAACAACGAACTCTGGCATTGACAAATGCTTGTTTGAGTTTGTCGTGGCATGCAGGCACAGACAATCTCATTGCTATAAGAGGTGCTATACAGGAGTGTGCCCAGCGGAGAGCTCCGTTTCTAGGGGCAGGTCAGCGGCAAGCGAATCAGTCGGCAGGCGGGCGATGACTTGCTTTCAGTGGTTGGGGCAGAGTTGGACAACTTTTCAAAGGATAGAGCTGCACCAATAGTGGTGCGGCTCAGTCCTTTGATGTTGCATTCCTGCATTGTTGCATTTCTGGTTGCGCGTTTACACTGCTGTAGCTTACAGCAGTGTGAACGCGCTGAGCCCAGGCTGTCGCCATGCACCCTCACTGTTTAAAAATAAACAAACTGATGGGGGTGCCCAATCCCCCTGTCAGCATGCCCCCTTCCAGTTCATTTGCTGATGAGGGAGCCCACTCCCCATTGGCATAATGTCCCCCTCATTTGTTGTGTGCCAAGGGGGTGCTCAATCCCCCTTGGCTCTTGTCCCCCCCAAACACTCAGTATGTGCAGATGGGGGTGCCCAGTCCCCGTCGGCTACAGCCCCCCCAACAAACATTCAGGTTGCACACTGGGAGCCCATCCCAGCATGCCAAATGTCTCTGTAAGAAAGAAAATCTTCCTGCAGCATTTAAAACATTTTTTTAAACCTGTAAATAACAAAATGGTCCCTCGATTCCTGTTCCCCCCCCAACCCACACCCACCCTCTGCACACCCCACCTCCCCACATACCCCCCTCATCCCAGACTTACCTCCAGAGCCTGGTGTGACAATCTTCGGTGGAGTGGAAACACGTCTGCACTCTTTAAAGCCAACCGCAAACTGAAGACATGCCGGTAAGCTGCATAATGGCCTAAATGTTTTTTTTTTGAACTTTGGTGCATATCTCAGCTATTTATGCAAATTTGGGCACCACATTTTCAGCATAGGGTTCTTGGGACCCCACGTCATGATTTCAGTGACTGTCATCTGGTTATTTGGTCCCGAAAGGTGATTTCATGATCACTGCACAGAATCACCTTTCAGGACCAAGTAACAAAATGACAGTGTCACTGTTCATGAGGTGGGCTCCCAAAATGCCTATGTTGCAAATTTGGTGAAAAAATTCCAAAAAATGACTGTTATGAGCGTGCGTTGAGCAGTTTCCACGAACACTTGTAACATCGCGAATATGTAATATTTTGACTCCAGATTTTCAACATTGCCATTTTTTTACACCTCCTCATGAAGAGTACAGCTGCCATTTTTCTCATCATGGCCAAAATGTGTTTTCACACTTCCAGCGCAGAATAGCGCAGTCACTGTGGAAAATCAGTGTTCGGGACAGATTACGAAAATCACGGTGACACTGTTCATGAGTGGAGGTCTAAAAATACCTATGTTGAAAATTTGGTGACAAAAGTCCATATAATGACTGTGTTACAAGCGTGCGTTGCGCAGTTTACACACACACACACACACACACACACACACACACAACTTTGTGAATTTGTAATATTTTCACTCCAGATTTTCCACATTGGCATTCTTTTACACCTCCGTATCAACAGTACAGCTGTCATTTTTCACATCCTGGCTGAAATGTGTTTTCGCACTTCCGGTGCAGAATAGCGCAGTCACTGTTGGAAATTACTGTTCGGGACAAATTAAGAAAATCACAGTGACACTGTTCATGAGTGGAGGTCCCAAAATGCCTATGTTGAAAATTTGGCGACAAAAATCCATAAAATGACTATTCTACGAGCCTGCGTAGCGCAGTTTGCATGCACACTCATAACGTCGAGGATTTGTAATATTTTCTCTCAACAGTTTCAGCATTGTCAGTTTCTCACACCTCCTTATGAACAGTGCAGCTGTCGTTGTTCACATCCTGCCCAAAATGTGTTTTCGCACATCTGGTGCAGAATGGTGCGGTCGCCATGAGAAATCAACGTTCGGAACAGATTAACGAAATCACAGTGCCACTGTTCATGAGCAGAGGTCCTAAATGCTTTCATAAGGTGGGGTCACAAAAGGCCATGATGAAAATCTGCAGTGAAAATATCAACAAACACCTGGGGCTTCTAACCATAATGTCCCCCCCCTCAACCCATGGTGGGGATCCAGTGCCCTCATCTTCACTCTTCAAATCCAGATCATGAATTGAAGAAACAGGTATGCACTTCATTGTAATTCAATGGGAATGTGAACTTGGTGCATAACTTGTTCTTTCTGCTGGGAACTGTAGTCCTGCCCATCGGTGCATACCAACAGCAATCCAAACGACGAACTTCAGCATTGACAAATGCTTGTTTTCATGGCCACAAAATCTTACCCTGGGATTAAAGACATCAGTTTTTTGTTTCTTATTACCAACATAGCATGGAAGACAGACACACTTGAGGTTATTGTTCAGTTTTAATGTTTATTAATTCCAGTGACTTCTAACAAAAGAAAAAGAGAAACAAGAACTTTTTGTTTGTTTATTTCAGTTTGGGATTAATACCTTTGAGTCAAGGAGTCATTTTCAAAGGTTCCACATCAGTGTTGAACAAACATTACAAAAATACAAGGTTTACAGAGGAAAAAAAAAGAGAAAAACATTGAAGCATATACACAATCAGTAACAGTAAAAAACAGTTTTGAACTTACTGTATACACATTAAATTAATAAATATTAACAGATAGACTGATTAGACAGAGGAGGTGGGGGATTCAGACTAAGGTGGCATCGTGTGAGGTGGGAGAGAGGTGGAGCTTTCAACCAAGTGAGGCCAACATCAGGTAATTGGGGGTAGGGGAGCGAGTTAAGAAAAAAAGTGGTATATAGCTGAAAGACGTGGAGGGAGGTAGGTAAATGGGAAACGGGGGGTGAGGTACTATCACATTAGCGTGGGTAGGTACAATTCATTTTCCTCTTGTTTTGTTTTTCTTGATATTAACTAAATGATGTATGCAACCAAATGAGTGACAGCAAAGTGGACTGTTCTGTCGGCAGCATGGAAAATCATAAGAACAACTGAACTACCCAAAGCACTAAGGTCTGTAAATTTCTACATAAACTTAATGCAACGAGAACTCTTGCCGTAGTTTTACTGTACACAATGAGAAGTGGTAAACACATTGTATGAGCATTGAAAAATCTATACCATTCCATTGTTTTGCTAATGTAATACTATGCTCGCTACTATATTGCATTATGACATGCTGTCTCAATAAACTTGAAGTTACAAAACAAGAATGTACTAATTTTGGAATCTTAGAATTAGAACTAAGTTCAAACTCTGCACTATGGTTACTTTCTCCCCAACAGTCAGAAGTGTTTCTAATGCTAAAGTGAGCTGTGACCACTAAAACTAGCTGAATGGCTCATGAACAAAGAGACATGCTATAAAGTTGGAGGGGGATAGTTTCAGGAGAGATGTGAGGAAGTGCAGTACTTCTTCACAGAAAGAGCAGTGGATTCTTGGAACAGCCTTCCTGCAGAGGTGGTGGGTAAGAAAACAGTGGATGGGTTCAAGAATGCCTGGGATAGGCACAAGGGAATCACAGTAGGAAGGAAGGAAGGAGGGGATGGAGAGAGAACTTTAAGCCAAGCAGGGTCTGCATTGAGAATCTAGACAGGGAAAAAGTGGGCAAGCTGGGTGGGTCAAGTGGCCCTTACCTGGCTTGAGATTTGATTTTCTATGTTTCTATGAAAGCATGTCTGCCTTCTTCAAATGGTGGGCTATACAGCAAAGACAGACTGAGAAGCAGAGAAGAGATGCAGCAGAGAAAAGAAGAGATGCAGTGACAGGAGCAGCAATGGCTGGATGCCCTGCAAGCTATCAAAGCTGGAGGATCTGGGACTGGTCCAGCAGATCAACAAAACAGAAACAACTTAAAAGACATTAAACTTACAAGGTTGTGTCTTATGGATGATATCAAAGCATACCTGACAACTTTTGAAAGGGTTGTTGGAGCCTGCCAGTGGCCAAAACAGCAATGAGCAATCTGACTGGTACCTTATCTGACAGGTAAAGTCCAACTTGCCTACAGCAATATGGACACTGAGCAGTCAGAAAATTATGTTCTTGTGAAAAGAGAAATCCTTAAAAAAAATTTACATTTCAGGAGAGACCTACGGGCAGAAGTTCTGGTCCCTGAAGTACCACTCAGTCGACAATCCTCGAGAATCCTTCAGCCGACTCGGAGAACTCCTTGTAAAAGACCCCAAGCAGAGGCAAAATGGTCCAACAGTTATTGACATATTTGCAATGGAGCAATTCATCAACATCTTTCCTACAGACATGCAGCTTTGGGTAAAAGAACACCAACCAGAAAGTGGGGAAAAGGCAGTTCTTTGGCTCAGGACTATCAGATGACCAGGCAGAAGTGGCAGCAATGAAGTAACAGCCAAAGAATGGTAAGACCCTATTTTTCCCTGATTTAACACCAGATCAGATAAGAACTCTGATAGGGTAACAAATCTGCACCCAACGACTTTATTTCCTATACTTGTAATACGCCAGGCCATAGTGCAAGAAACTGCCATAAAAATAAGAAGGGTAACAGTGGAGCAAATTTGGCCTTAGCATATTGGGGCAAGTATTTAACAGATGTCAGGGTGGGAGATGAAACTGTGAAGGGACTTACAGATTTGGGAAACAGACAGACCCTGGTACATGGTGCTACAAGCAACAACAGGTTTTTCACCCTTTGAAATGTTGTATGGTAGACAACCTTGAAGGTCACTAGAAGTAATAAAACAAACATGGGAAGATAACACCACTCAAAAAGAATGTGTTACATCTTATATGTGTACACTGAGAAAGAAACTGGCAAAATATGTTGAAATTGCCCACAGTAATCAGGAAGAAGCCCCACAACAGCAGAAGGTGCATTATGACCATGGGATAAAATAAAAAGTTTTTGAACCAGGTGAAAAGGTGTTGTTACCGTTACCCACTACAGAAAACAAATGGTTAATGAAGTGGCAAGGGCCTTATAAAGTAGTTAAATGTACTGGTACAGTTGAGATTGAAACCTAGAAAGGAAACATCCTACCAAGATATACCATGCTAAACTCCTGAAGAAATGGGTTGAAAAAAAAATACCAAAGGTTGGTCTGTTAGCATTATCAGAAACTGCTAAAGACGATATTGATATAGCTTATGAAAGACTGGAACAAACTGTAACTTCTGATGATGAATAGGTGAATGATTCCATACCCACAGAACAAACTGCAGAAATCTGTAACTTGGTAACGGCATTCAAAAGTACTTTTACTACAATGCCAGGCTGAGCAAAAGGGTCCGAGCACGTAATAGTGATGGAATGCTTGCCGTCAGACAAAAGACATACTGATTACCAGAGCGGTAAAGAGCAGACATGGTAAAGGAAATACAAAAACATGAAAGTGCTGGATATTACTGAAGAACCAAGAAATGCTTGATAGTGACCAGTGGTGACTGTAACTAAAAAAGTAGGGGTATAAGAATCTGCCTCGATTTTAATAAACTTAATCAAGTCAAGTGTTCTTGTTTGACAGCTATCCTATGCCCAAGACAGAAGATTTGGTGGACAGATTGGGAGAAGCCAAGTACATTAGTACCCTCAATCTCACCAAGGGCTACTGGACTGGCAAATTCTCCTAGTTAAAGAATATAGGGACAAAACTGCATTTTCCACTCCAGTCGGATTCTATCTGTTCACCACAATGCCATTTGGTTTACAGTATATGGCACACTTGGTACATTCCAGCAGTACATGGATGTACTTCTAGCCATTCACATTGGTAACTGTGATGCTTACCTGGATTATGCAGTGGTGCACAGTCCAGACTGGAAAAGCTATCTGAAACACCTACAAGCAGTTATTCAATCTGTCAAAAATGCAGGTCTGAATAATAATCCTACCAAATGTGGTTTAGGCATGCAGGAAACCAGATATTTGGGTTGTATTTTGGGAAATAGAGAAGTAAAGCCAGAGATTTCAAAGATGTAGCTAACAGTCCTGTCCCTAAAACAAACATGTCAGATCATTTTTAGGCAGGGGGGGTCATTTCAGCTTTCAATGGGGGGGCAACAACTGGTCAGGGGGCTATGGGGGTGGAGCCAGGGGCGGAAAAAAAATTAAAAATAACAATGGCCTGCAATGCCCCTTCCCCCACTAAATGGCGCCCCTGTTTTTAGGGCTGGCTGGTTGCTACCGGAAATTTGTTCCCAACTTTGTCCAGTTAGTTACTTCCCTCACTGAACTCATGAAACAACGCAACCTGAATAATATGAAACGGTCCTTAGAATGCAATGAGACTTGTCAGGCTATCAAGGCTGCATTATGTTCAGCCCCTGTTTTAAGAAGTCCAGATTTTAAGAAACAATTTCTCTTACAGACAGATGCATCAGAGGTAGGCCTAGAAGTCAGAATATAGATGAGAAAGAACATTCCATTCTGTATATCAGTAGGAAATTACACAACAGAGAGAAAAAAGTACTCTGCTATTGAAAAGAATGCCTTGCTGTGAAATAAGCAATGAAGTCCCTTAAGTCTTGTTTGCTAGGAGCTGACATTGTACTTATAACTGATATCAATCCTCTCTGTTGGCTTAAATAAGTGAAGGCTAAAAATCCCAGAATCACAAGGTGGTACTGGCACTACAGCTATTTAAATTCAAAGGGATGCACAAATCCAGAAAAAGACAATGTCAGTGCTGATTT
This sequence comes from Neoceratodus forsteri, assembly GCA_016271365.2. Classification (NCBI taxonomy): domain Eukaryota; kingdom Metazoa; phylum Chordata; order Ceratodontiformes; family Ceratodontidae; genus Neoceratodus; species Neoceratodus forsteri. Next base: position 192,837,136 of record CM028129.1, read on the forward strand.
TCTGTCAAGATATGGTTCAAGAATTGAGAATTCAGAAGGTTGAAAAAAATATGTGTGCTTTACTGAAATGTTTGCTGTAAACGGTGTTGCATGAAATGTTATATGAAAAAAGTCTTCCATATGCAAAGAACTGTAGATGTTATAAAGTAATGTTGAAAGAGAAATAAAAGACAGTTTTGGGAACCTGTTTTTTTTTTGTTTTTTTTTTAAAGAAAAAAAACAGGTTCCCTCCTACAGATGGGTGTGTGTGGCAGGGTTAGGTAAACACACTGGCCCATTTGTTATGCAGAGAGTTCAAAGCAAGGATCTATTTTGTCCTCTTCTATTCTGCTACTTGTCTGTCTCTTGTCTGTGTGATTGCACAAACAAATTTCCTTGTGGCATCTAGGAATTGGCCACTCCTATGGTCCCACAGTTTCCCCCTGTTATCTCCCTTCCTTCACTTTCTGTTTCTATTCTTTCATTCTCCCCTTGCTTCTCTGTGGTTAAAAAATATTTGTGATCCTTTATGTGAACCTGGGATCCATTGGTTTGCAAATGTATATAATTATATGGTTGTAATGATTTCAGAAAGCTGCTTCAGTTTGTTAGAAAAGTTAGCAATATGGAACACAGTGGGTTGACCTTGAGAAACCTTTTGACCTTCGCAAACTTGTTAACAGAATTGTCAGCAGGAAATCAGCCCTGGGACAAAATGTCTTTATTGGTTGCACCCATTAAGAAGAATAATGTACTTTTCAGGCTGCTCATAGAAAGGGCAAAAGCAAAATCATGTTAGATTTTGTGAAAAACATGAGATGAAACTTACAAGAACAACATGCAGAGGTTAATTGCCAGGGAAAACAACTTATTGAAAGAGAACAATAAAAACTTGCAAGAACAGGATGCAGAGGTTAATTGCCAGGAAAAAAAACATAAAAAGAGAGCAATGTTTTGTTTATAGAGTTAAAGGGAGGAGACTGAAATTTAAATTGAAAAGAGACTCTTAGATGAAAGATTTTTTGTACTGCCTTTGTGAAATGCTATCCTGTACAACTTTATTTTTTATTTTATTGTTAATATTTAATGAAATGCTACTAGTGAATTTGGCAGCCTCTCCTGTTTTGCCTATGCCTCCTCAATGACAAGTGGCAACACCACCTCCCTCCTACTGCTGGCAATACCCCTTCCTAGCCACCCAGCATCCTAATGTCCCTACCTACTGCTTTGTTGCACTGTCTTACCACCTTGAGGTCATCAGATATAATTACTCCAAGGTCCCTTTCCTGTTTGATGACCATCGATATCTCTTCCCGCATTTTATATTCTGCCTCTGGGCTTCTGTGCCCAAATTCCATGATTTTGCACTTTCTCACATTGAAACTCACCTTTTATGCCCTTGACCACACCTTGAATTTTCTCAGGTCTCTGCACATTTCTAGCCACCCCCACTGTATGTCCACCCTATTTCAGATTTTGGTGTCATATGCAAAGAGGCATACCTTCCCTTCCTTAATGTCACTTATAAAGACATTAAAGGGGACTGGTCCTAGTACTGAGCTTTGAGGTACCCTGTTGCTCAGCCTTCTTCCCCTGAGTGAGTTCTGGTTACCACCACCCTCTGTCGCCTATCCATTAACTATTTTTTTTATTTTTAATTTCATTGTTTAACCAGGTATAGCACACTAAGCTGAAAGCTTTTTTACAGGACCGACCTGGGAGCACAAGGAGGTTAAGTGACTTGCTCAGGGTCACACAGTATGCAAGTGGAATCTGTGGGATTCAAACCCAGGTCTGGTCTGCTGGATGTCGCCAGATTTGCAGCTCAGAGCCTTAGACCACTGCGCTATACTTCTTACCCAGTTCACCACCTTAAGACCCACCCCTAGGCTGTCCAGTTTCCTTTTGTGCCTCCTATGAAGTACGGTGTCAAAGATCTTGCTAAAGTCTAAGTAGGCCACATCTACTGCCCCACCCTAATCTATTTCTCTGGTCACCCAGTCAAAGAAATCTATCAAGTTCATCTGATGTGACCTTCCTCCCGAGTGAATCAATGCTGCCTCGGGTCTTGTAACCTGTTGGATTCAAAATACGCCACAATCCTTTCCTTTAGCAATGACTCCATTAACTGCTCCACCACTGATGTCACACTGACTAGCCTATAGTTGCCAGCCTTCTCCCGGCTACCACTTTTATGAAGATAGACTACATCTGGCCTCCTCCAGTCCTCTAGAACCACTCCTGTGGTTCCAGAGTACTGGACCTCTTCCAGTAGTTGTTTCAAGTTGGTTGGTGTGATCTTCTGATCCTTAATCTGAAGCTAAAAGAAAGTCATCTGTGAGTGTATGGCCTCCTTCAACACTTGCTCCAGTCTGGTCCTTTCAGCTTGGTCAGGGTGATTCCACCAGCTTTGACTGTTCAGCGGATAACTGCCTCCAATCAGGTCAGGTAATCAGACAATTCCTCTCCTTCTTTTTGGATGGTTGCTCATAGGTGGTAGAGCAAGTCTGTGCCACTCTTGATGGGTCCACAGGTGCTCTTTAGCATTTTCAGGTAGTCCTGCAGGGTACAGTTTGGCTGATTGGTGTGCAGAGACCAGATAATGTCCAAAGCATTGCCCCAGGGGCTTTCCACCACTTGTTTCCTTTTATGTCTTCTGAGCACTTCCATTCTTGGAACATCTGTGTTGCTTGACTCTTTCAAATGAAGTAGTCTTCTTCCCTATTGGAGGTGGGGATGGTGCCTGAGGACATGCGTAAACTTCTGTAGAAACTGGTGTCATAGGGGTTTACAGGCATGGATGCCCACTAATGTTCTGCAGGTGCAGAATTTGTAGGAAGCACAAGGGATGTTGCACTGTCTTTCCACAAGTCACTCACATCCTTGGCAGTCTTTCTTCCTGCACTGGGACATGATTGACATTTCATTTCAAAATCTGTTAGGGCATGGGAGCCCCAGGGTGCAGGATTTGGGCTGCTGCTTGTCATCAGTGCTTGAAAGTCTTGCACGATCTTTCCTTTGTTAGCCAATAACATCTTAACTTTTGTCACCAATCTGCTGGCTGGATTGGTGGGAGAGGGGGAACGGAAGGCAGACTATTCCCCCTGTCAAGCAGGTGCCATACCCTGTCTGAATTTCCAAGACTGAGCGTGGTGGGCAGTTTGCTCACATCAAGTTCTAAATCACTACCAATTAAGGCAGTCATGCTTTGGCTGGCATGGTCATACATTACACTGCACATTTTTAAATTGCCCAAACACTTCAAAGCATCCAGAGGCTCCAAAATACTGGCCCTACCAGAGCCTTCAAGGATTCCCAGGACCACAATAGCCTTTTTCAAGTCCAGACACTCCGCTCGACTCCAATCATCCAACTCCTGAAGTGCCATGATAACTTTCAAAATTTGGGAAGGGGGTTGTTATTTTGTTTCTTTTTCAAAAAGTCACAGTTTGGGGAATAGCTGTGTCATGCAGATATCTCAGTGCCTCCAGTGTAGTGGATCACCTGGGGTCCATGGGCTTACCTCTCCAGACCTTCCAAGGGAGTCAGCCTGAGTTGCCTAAAGATGTGCTACACTGAGTACTCGGTCCTAAAACATGCTTGGTGCCTTCCACTGGGGTAGTAATAAGGGGTACCTGGATGCTGACACATAAGGCCATTACCCCTCAGGAAACAGTGCATAACCTGCCCACACAGTCCTGCCCCAGAACAAGTGACACTGTAACAGCAATAACACCCCCCAAATCAAGAAATGCAGTTCAAACTAATAATTTATTTAAAAGGGAGGGTATGGAAAGAACTAGGGAACAGTGGGATAAATGGGACCAATTGGGTAGCAGTAAAATTATTCTACTTAGTGCAGTAACAGCAACACATTTTGCCCCACACATTCTGCCAGCACTCAGCCATCCTTCAAACTCCCAAGTGGGTGCACCTAACAAGTGCTCTCTTTTCAGTTCCATCTGTCCCAAGGTATGGCACGAGCTGTGGGGGGGAGAGGGTGCATTGCTGAGAGGTTGTCAACCCCAATTTAGATACACACAAGGAAGTAGCATGCACTCCAAAGATACAGTCCACACCGGCTTCTGGAAAATCCCAAATTTTATTTCATTCACTGGTACAATACCATGTCAGAGTCAGGACGTGCTCACTGGCCACTGTCACTTGGCTACCCAAAAGGAAAGGTGGATTTTTCAAGTGCCATAGGTGCAATATATGCAAAATTGTATATACACACAGGGAGTTTGTTCATCCTAGACTGGAGGAGGTTAAACCTCAAGTACAAGAAACAATAACGTGATACTGTTTTTGTTGTTTACACCCTCTGGTGCAACTGTGGAAAACTTTATGTAGAATGCAGTACTAGAGCGTTGAATCTCAGGATCCGGGATGATGTCAGGTTCATTAGGACTACCAGGCAGGATACCCCGGCAGGAATCCACTTCCAGACATACCACAGAAGTAGCCCTAAAAGTTTGAAATTTATGGGTCTGGAACATGTGTCACCAATGAGAAAAGGTGGCAATAGACTGGGTAGGCAGAATAGCACAGTGGTTTAAGGCTCTGAGCTGCAAATCTGGAGACCTGGCTTTGAATCCCACAGCCCCCACTTGCATACTGTGTGACCCTGAGCAAATTGCTTAACTTCCCTGGCTCCCAGGTCACACCTATAAAAAAATATTTCAGCTTAGTGTGCCACTCCTAGTTAAACAATTATAAACATCATCCAAATTTAGGTTTACAAATATTGTTTGTTTAAGTCTGGTAGCCAGGCTGATGTTTATATGATGACGATAAACAATTAAAAAAAAAGACAGAATCAACTGCTAAAACGAGAGTTACTGGGTCTATTCTCTTAAGAGTGTCAAACCACTTTGTCTGAATGATCAGTGGGCTATTAAGCCTTATTTGTTGGATTAAGTGCAATTTTTGCTTTGCAAATTGTAAAATGATAAAAAAGGAAAAAAGGTGAAAAATGAACTAAAGTGCCAAATAAATGCTTCATTGCATGGTCTAAGACAGATGAGTATTACAAAGTCATTTAATATTTAATGATTTAAAGAATCTGAAGTTGACCACTATTGTGAGAATTAATTCATTCTGACTTTGCCCCTTGCAAATCCATATGTACTGCTGTGTGAGATAAAAAATATATTAAAAAAGGCTTTTCTGTTTTGCTACCATGATTGATCATACTTTAGTTGGATGAACCCCTTATCTGAATGAAATTTAGGTTTAAAAATATTGTTTATTTAAGTCTGGTAGCCAGGCTGATGTGTATATGATGTTAAAAGCCTAGGAATAATTATTTGCTGTTGTTCTGTTCACTTGCAGGTTTCTACACTCTTTTTGTCAACCTGGTTTTCCCTACTTAGAGAATGTGTGCGTGAATGTGTAAAAACTTGGAATACCAGACCACTTACCTCCACCTACTCCCTCTTTCTTCCACACTTATCTCTTTCCTTTTAGAAAACCATTGGAACCAATTCTTAAAGCCATTGAACTGTAATTGATGGAAATAGTTTTAGAATTCTTAAAGTGATTTTCTGAGATTTCGCAGATGTCATTTTCACACAGTATGCCATTACCACACATGCTTCAAATGTTAAAGCTACAATTTGTTTTGTAAAAAAAATCTGTCATAGTCCTTTTTTTGTTTTATCAGCACTTTGTTTCTGCCCACCCTCCAGTTTTCTGTGTGCAGCCACACCTCCAGAATGATGTTATGCAAGGGATCTGTCAATGTTTAACATACAGCAACAAGGAATTCTGGGTAAATTATACCATTGACTTAAATGTTCATTACTCAGAGGTGCAATCCCTTATTTTGGTGGTGCTGACAGCACCTAATATGTAGATATAAATAGCAGGGCATTGTGGGTACAATAAGTTGTTTCCCAGTTTCTTTACTGTGAGGTGCAATTTCATGTTTCTTTAGTGGATTCAACAATAAAAGCTCTCATGTGTTTATTTTCAAAACAAGGTATTATGTAAACTAATTTACATAATGAGGTATTGTGGGTACAGTATATAGTAGTCTCCTAGCTCGGTGTAGATGTCTGCAATACCAAGATGGACCAACAGAGGTCTCAATTTCAAAGCAGTGCTTAAGAGAAGGTGTTTACTTTTAATAAATACAAAACTATTTTATTTATTGTAATTTGATGTGTTAGTAATTACTTTCTACTTGTATGATAAAATATGTGTTAGTACAGTTAAACAAGTGGATTTTCACCTTTGCTTCTCACACTGCTAGTAAACAAGAGTTCAGTACAATTATAGTATTGTCAGTGGCTCAGTAGGTAGCACACTCGCCTCTGAGGCTGGGAGATCAGAGGGCTGTGGGTTCAGTTCCCACATCTGGCACTTGGGTTACTATCCCAATGCTGACACTGTAGTGCAGCATAACGGGGGTGCTGTACTTCTGAGGTGCTGTCTTTTGGATGAGACATTAAACCGAAGTCCCATCTGTCTAGATTGGTGGTAGTTCAGGTGGATGCTAAAGATCCCATGGCACTTATTGAAAAAGAGTAGGGGAATTTTCCCAGATTCCTGGCCAAATTTTTCCCATTCACTAAAAATACCACCAACAACTTAATAGGTTCATAGGTTTTGTATGAGTACAGTGGGTAAAATAACCCTTAGTGGACTCATCGCCATCATTGGTGGAATTCAAATTTAATTTCACCCATATGTAGATCTAAATTTGTCTTAAAGGAGTCCAATGTGGTACTATGTACTACATGCACAGGTAGATTATTCCAAATATTAACCACTCTTTGTGTGTACCACTTGTTTCTTTTTCGAGTATTGTTATGGGTACCTTTTAGTTTTAATGAATGTGATCTAGTGTTAACTAACGATTGATTCCTAATTAGGCCTATTGTTTCAAGGATGGCATCATTATTCATAGCTTTGTATGTAAGGCATAAATCTCCACGAATTCTTCTATATTCCATAGAGTAAAGTCCCAACTTTTTCAATCTAGTTATATAATCATTTCCTTTTAATGCATAAACCCTTTTTGTAGCTTTATGTTGTACTTTTTCTATGAATTTTTTATTTCTTTTCAAACAAGGTGAGACTACAGAAGAACAATATTCCAAATGAGGTCTAACGAGTCTGATATACAAAGGAATAATTACATTTCTATCGCTACTTTTTGTATTTCTAAAAATGCAATTTAATATTTTTTGCCCTTTTTTAACTGCATTGATTATGTGATGGTCAAAATTAAATTCTTTAGAAATTGTCACACCAAGATCTTTTTCCTGATCAGTAGTTTGAAGAGCGATGTTATTCATTGTATATGTAAAGCAAGGGTTATTCTTGCCCAAATGCATTACCTTACATTTTGATTCATTAAACAATAGATCTTTTTTTTTTTACCATTCAACTAAATGATTTAAATTATTTTGTAAATCTATAGCAGATGTAACATCTGTTATTATGCTGCCCAGTTTGCAATCATCTGCAAATTTAGCAAGCCAACATGAGTTGGTTAAAGGACTCATAGAAGATATCAAAATGGTGAAGAGAGTGGGACCCAACACAGAGCCCTAGGGAATCCCACTGGAAACCAGTCCTCATTCGACAGAAAGCCTTTTACAGGGACCTGTTGAGTACGATTCTGATAACCATGCATTTATCCAATTAATAATCAATGGGTTTAATTTCAGGAATTCAAGTTGTTTAATGAGTATTTGATGAGATACCAAATCAAAAGCCTTTCTAATCTGGTTCAATTTCAGTTGCTTACCATCTGTATCCCTCCACCCCCCAGTCGCCCTTGAAAAAGGAACTTCTAGGCCCAGTGGGCTTACCGGGTCAACAAAATTCAGTAAATAAACTGTGATGTCAGAAACTGCCAGCTACTTAAAATCCCAATGTATTTCAATTTGCAACTAAATATTCTATCCTTTTCAGAAAAGAAATTGATGCTTATTTCATCAATAAACTTCACCTTTTATGTGTTTGCACTATTGTGCTCCCTCTGTGTGATTTTATGTTTCTAAAACAATAATTAGTTTCTCTTTTTTTCTTTCCAAGTAAAATCTGGTTATGAAGAAAATATTTATTTATTGAAATGTTTCATCAGGAAGGCACACTAAGCGACAAGTTGCTCGTCTCCCGGTGCAACCTGGGGGGAAGGGGTACAATAGGAGTGAAACATTAAACATTCATGTTACAAGAACAACATTAACATATAGTTTTAAGGCAGGTGTCACAAGCAGTGTTACAACAGCGTTGCGCATAATAAGTAGAAAGAGTGGACAATAATAAGTGCCGGGTTAATAAGTAAACAAGTGTTTATGTGAAAGAAAAGGGGGAAAGGAGGGGTGAGGTGGGGAAGGGGGAAGAGTCATGTTCAAGTTACATTCAAGTTACAAGATCAACATTAACATACAATTGTAAGGCAAGGGGGAAAGGAGAGGGAGGGGTGAGATGGAGTAATGATGGGGGAAAGGAGTAGATAAGGGATACAAGCCTGAGGGGAGTAGGAAAGGGACCCATGGAGAGCATTTGGGGTCCCTGACATTCTGTGAGAGATTAAGGGAGGCCAGTAAGGGAGAGCAATTTGGGGAAGGTGAGGAGAGCAAGAAATTTGGGGTGGGGTGGGGTGCACAGGGTAAAAAGAAGGTGACAGTAGAGGGGTAGGGTTTATCAGGGCTTAGAGGAGGGAATTAGGGAGGGACATGGCAGGAGCAGTTAGGTGCAAGGTAATTATTGAGGGCAGAGCTGATGTAGTAGACAGAAGATAAGTGCTGGATTTGAGGGACGAGTGAATTCCAAATGTTTGGGAGGTGGTGAGAGTAGGCGGATTGGCCGATTAGGGTGGATTTGCGGGGGACTACCAGGGTGCAGGAGTCAGTTGATCTAAGGGAATGGGAGAATGGGGGGGGTGTTATAAAGGATGAGGTGAGATGGGAAGGGAGTTCACCCAACCAGTGCTTGGAGGTAAATTTAGCACAGTGGACGTGTCGCCTATTTATAAGAAAGGGGAAGGATATGGCACAATAAAGATCACAGTGGTGAGTGCGAGGGGGGCATCCAGGGCAAAGTGGCAGAAGGAATTGAAGAGGGTGTTCAGTCTGGCCAGGGAGGACTTAGGGACAGCACCCTAGACTATGTCACAGAAGTCAAAAATGGGCGGTATCATCTTCTGAACAAGTTCATGCCTAGCTGTAGGAGGGATGGAACTACAGTTCTTGAACAGGGCACCAAGCTTGGGGCGCAGTTTTTTCTGGATGGCATCAATATGTCCAGAGAAGTTTAGGTGCTGGTCCAACCAAACACCTAAGTACCTGAAGGAGGATGTGTCCTCAAGTAAAGTCCCGTCAAGGGTGTGGAAAGTCGGTAGGGAGGGAAGCCTAGAGAGTCTCTGCCTTGTGCCAAAGGTCATGGAGACAGTCTTCTTGGCATTGAGGAAAAGTTGATGGTTAGCAAACCAGAGCTGAACCTTGTTGAAGTCTTGCTGTAAGCTGGTTGTAACCTCAGCAGGATAGGAGCCAGATGTATACAGGACTGTATCATCAGCATACATATGTGTAGTGGATGAGGGGGAGCAAACAGAGGGTAGGTCATTTAAAAAGATGGAGAATTGGGGGGATTATAATACAGAGCCCTGAGGGCCACCAGTGCTAATCAGGAGGGAAGGTGAAGTGGCATCTGAGATCTTTACTGATTGGGTTCTGCCAATAAGGTAGGCCTTGAACCAGTTTGTGGCAGAGAGAGATAGACCAGCTGCTGGGAGTGAACTTGAGGAGAAAAGAGTGAGAGACGGTGTCGAAGGCCTCGGCCAGGTCAACAAAAAAGGCAGAGGTTATTTGGCCATTGTCCATCTGGGTTAGGATAGAATCTGTGAGCCATAGGAGAGAGGTTGTAGTTAAGTGTTTTTTTTCTGAAACCAGAGTGGAAAGGGGTGAAAAAGGAAGTGTTAGATAGAAAAGAGGTGAGTTGAGAGAGGACAATGTGTTCTTGAAGCTTGGAAAGGGAAGGGAGGAGAGAAATGGGCCAATAGTTGCAAGGGGATGAGGGTTCACCCCCTTGGGTAGAGGGAAGACCACTGCATGTTTCCATGAAGAGGGGACTCAAGCAGTAGAGAATGAGAGATTTAGGATGAATGAGAGGGGGTAGGCTATGGCCGAAGCGCAGAGGGAGAGGAGTTTTGGGTCAAGGCCATCAGGGGAGGCACCTTTAGAGGGGTTGATGGTAAGGAGGGTACTTAGGGCATCATTTGGGGTTACAGTAGCGAAAGAGAAGGGGAGGTGGGAGGGTGGTGGAGGGGGCACAACGGTAGAGGATAGGGAGGGTGATGGGTAGCAAGGGAGGGATTTCAGTAGTTCAGTGGCACAGGAAGTATAGTAGAAGTAAAATTCCGCAGCTACGACTGGTGGGTCAGACACTAGTGAGTTATTTACTTTAAGTACTGGGGGGGGGGGTGAAATGAGGGGTTAAATACGGTGTGGATCACATTCCAGAACTTTGAAGCAGAATCTATATTGGTGATGAAGGCAGATTTGAAATATTCAGACTTGGCTAACCTTGTAGCGCTAGTGCAAGTGTTTTGGAGCATTCGGTAGTTTGTGAGGTCACTAGGATGCTGGGTAGTTTTATGAGGCTTCCAGGCTCGATCTCTAGCCCTGAGACAGACCAGAAGTTCAGGGGTTATTCAAGGTAAGTAGTTACCTCTGACTCTGGTTTGTTTGAGTGGGGCAAAGGCATTTCAGTTTACAAGAAAGATTTATTTGAAGTAGGCAAGGGCAGTATCAACCGAGGGGAAGGAGGTTAGGGGGGACCAATCAGAAGTGGCAAGGTTGCTCAGGAGAGGTTCAATGTTAAGAGACTTGAAAGAGCGTAGTTGTATGGTTTTGTGTGGTGATTTAGTTCTGTGGACTTTCCTAACAATGAATACTGCGTTATGGTCACTGACAGCATCAGGGAAGACACCAGAGGTGATGACACGGTGGGGGTGGGAGGTAAGGGCTCAGTCGAGAAGGGAGTGTTGTTGTGTCTTGTGGTTTCGGTGGGTGGGTTCAGAGATCAGTTGGGAGAGGTTTAGGGCTCCAATTTCATTTTTAGGTTTGGTAGTTTTCGGTGACAACCAATTTATATTGAAGTCGCCAAGGATGAATAATTCCCCAAAGCGAGCAAGGGAACTGATGGAGGTTAGAAGGTCTAACGCGATCGAAGGATGGACATTTGGGCGGCAGTAAATGCTGGCTATGAAGATTGGGAGAGTGAAGGGGAGGGACACATGGATAGCTAGGGCATCATGGGTCTCAGAATAGGAGGATTAGATGATGGAATATTGGATGGAGGCTAGGACATAAATGGTCGCACCACCACCCCTGCCAGCATGGTCTTGCCTTAGCAGTGACTAGCCAGGAATGGAGACCGAGTGGTCAGGGATGGTGCTCTTTAGCCACATTTCTGAAATGATTAGAATGTCTGGTTTTAGAGTGCACACCATGGTCTGAATCGTGTCTATTGTTTGCGACAAGCTGCAGGTGTTTAGATGTAGGATCTTTAAGCCCTTTGGGAGGGCTGAGAGAAGAGAGCGGGGGGGGGAGGTAGTAGAGGAGGAAGCACCAGAGGAGCTAGGGGCAATAGGGCCTGGGTTAGGGTGGATATCCCGGGTGGAGAGCAAGAGGAGAGCAAGTATGAGTGTAGCTTAGGAGATTTTGAAGGGGCTGGCGAGGAGATTGGGAGATACGAGGAGAAGAGGGTGGATGAGTGAGGAAGAGGAAAGTGGAGCACCGCAGTGAAAGTGGACACTGTTATTAAATTAGCATGAGGAATAGTGGGAGAATGAGACCATATTTCAAATGGGGGGGGGGAGTGATAGCGTGGATGTGGGTAGGGGATTGGAGATAGTAACTAATGGGGTTGGGAGAATTATTAGGAGTAGATGAGTAGTGAGCAAGTGGAGGTGGTAAGGAGAGGTATATGAGCAGAACAAGGGGAAAAGAGGAGAGTAGAGGATGCCTTGTTCATAAAGGCAGAGAAATTGGTGAACAACTGATTTATGAACAGGAGGAATTTGTAAGCAGGGAGCACTGAGGGGGGGCTGGTCAGATGGAGGGGGTAGCTGTAGTTTAAGAAGGTATCTATATGAGCAGGCAGAGATCACTTCAGATAAAGACTGTGTCCTTCTAGTGGCAGTACAGAATAACTTGCTAATGGTGAAAATGAACAGAGAAAGGAGAACTAAATTAAAGAGGTAAATTATTAATTTCTTAGCCTATATAGAGACAGGAGAACTAAATTAAAAAGGTAAATTATTAATTTCTTAGAAATTACAAAAAAAGGGCAATGCAGAGACAAAGTGCACAGTGCTAGTAAGTGCCAGATTCAAGGGGGGGTTATTAGAGAAAATGAAAGCACACAAAGAGAAGGATTTAAATGGTTAATTATTAACTTGGTACATTAAAAAATTAATTAGGCACAGTAACCAACTAAGCACAATATTAAAATTAGCTAAGCACAGCTCAATCACCTAAGCGGTTTAGAACACATTTGTACATTAATAATAATGACAAAGCAGTAAAAAACAAGCATTTGTCAATGCCGAATGTTGCTTGCTTGTATGTGCTGTTTAGGTATTTGGAAGTCATTGGAGTGCAAATATTGAAAATTCGTGAACTTACGAGCGTGCGTAGGAACTGCGCAACGGACACTCGTAAAACAGTAATTTTTAGGAATTTTTTCACCAAATTTTCAACATAGCCATTTTAAGACCTCTGCTCATGAACAGTGTCACTGTGATTTTCTTAATGTGTCCCAAAATTGATTTCGCACACCGACTACGCCATTGTGCGTTACATGAGTGGAAACACGTTTTGGGCGAGATGTGAAAAATGACAGCTGTACTGCTCATAAGGAGGTGTGGTAAAATGGCAATGTTGAAAATCTGGAGTGAAAATATTGAAAATTCGCGAACTTATGAGCGTGTGTAGGAACTGCGCAACGCACGCTCGTAAAACAGTCATTTTTAGGAATTGTTTCACCAAATTTTCAACATAGCCATTTTAAGACCTGTGCTCATGAACAGTGTCACTGTGATTTTCTAAATGTGTCCCATATATTGATTTCACACACCGACTGCGCCATTGTGTGCTACATGGGCGGAAACACATTTTGGGCGAGATGTGAAAAATGACAGCTATACTGCTCATAAGGAGGTGTGGTAAAATGGCAATGTTGAAAATTTGGAGTGAAAATATTGAAAATTCATGAACTTCCTGGAGGCTGTGCAAGCCTTATAACAATTAAAACAGTCATTTTAGGAATTTTTTCACCAAATTTTTAACATAGGCTTTTGAGAGCCTACCTTAGGAACACTGGCAGTGTCGCTTTTGTTACCTCAGTCCCGAAGGTGATTTCACACAGTGACCGCAAAATCACCCTTCGGGCACAATTAACGCCATGACAGTGCAAGAATTCATGAGGAGGGGTCCCAAAAACCCCATGTTGAAAATTTGGGCCCAAAATTCCCAAAAATGCCTGAGATACGCAACAAAGTTGAAAAACCCCTATTTATTCCATTATACAGCTTACCAGCATTTCCTCAGTTCGCGGTCGGCTTTGAAGAGTGCAGACGTCTTACCGGTCCACCGATGATCGTCACGCTGAGCTCCGGAGGTAAGTATGGGGTGTGGGGGTGTGGGAGGCAGGGTGCGCAGTGGGTGGGTGAGGGTTGTGGAGTGGGCAGGGAGACTACGAGGGACCTTTTTTTGTTTACAGGTTGATTTTTTTTTTTAAAAGACGACGTGGGACATTTGCCATGCTGGGGTGGGCTCCCAGCGTGGCAGCTAGAAAGACTGTTTGGGGGGCTGGAGCCGACGGGGGATTGGGCACCCCCGGTGGCCATAACAAGCTTTGTCACGCTGGGGTGGGCCCCAGCGTGGCACCTGGAAAGCTTTGGGGGTGTGCAGCCGTGGAGCCGTTGGGGATTGGGCACCCCGTCGGCTATGACAGTTTTTGCCACTCTGGGGTGGGCTCCCAGCGTGGCACCTGGACAGCTTTTGTGGGGGCGTGGAGCTGATGGGGGATTGAGCACCCCCATTGGCCATACAGTGTGTGCGTGGGGGGGAAAGAGCGCATCAGCACGCAATATCGTGCTTGTGTGTGTGGGGGTAGAGCTCTGCTCACTGAGGCGGAGCTCTCCTTTCAACTGTATGCCACTGCATTTTCAACTGCTGTCATAGACAGCTGCAGCAGTGATTGGGGAACTGGGGCCGTGCCTGCAAACACACTGACTGAATTGGAAGAGGGCTGCCACACCTCCGAAAACTCGGATGATGGCACTATGTTTCTTGCAAATGCGTGCAAGCAACATAAAAATGGGCAGACTGGGTAGGCCAAGAAGCCCTTATCTGCCATCAGATTCTATGTTCCTTTCCCTCTCTCTACCATAAACATCCTGACCACTGGTTTATAAATATCAGCTTCTTTGACGGCAGCACAGTGGAATGCAAGCTTCTGATGTCATAACTTTAGAATTATAGGGTGGTTCACAAAAAGCAAACCTAAAGTCATTTCAATAGTTTTTCTTCAGTCAAAAAGTCCTGCACTCACCACCAAATAAGAATGCTGCTCAGACGTTGTAGATCTGTGCTGTAACTTTATTAAGGGGCAAGTTTAAAATGCACATCTTGAAATGTTTCAGAAATATATTCCTTTATCAAAAGACCTGCTAAACTCACAGACCACATGTCTTATATACAGGGTGATGATGTCTTCATCACTCAGCACAGAAAAGTGATATCACACAGTGCAAAAGATTTACAGTAAGTACAACAAATAGATAGCATACAGTGAATAACACATTTCAGGTCTTTGGCCCCACAGATTTAAATTAAATCAAAGGACCAAACTCCAGGACATGTCAAGGCTATGCCAGTCAGCTGAACTGCAGTTGTCTTGACTCATCTCAGCTGGAGTTCTCTTGAAATGGCAATGAGCTTTGACCACTAGATTTAGTCTGTCTCTGTCGGACCAAAGACTCCTGAAATTTTTTTTTTATTTGCTTTCCTGGCTCTGCGCGATACAGTTTTCCCTTGTGAGGGTAGTTCACTTAAAATGAGTTTATGACTTTTGGAAAAACTTTGAAAAACAATATTTAGACACAGTTTAGCTTGTAGTCTATTTTGTGTATAAATCTATTCCTTTTATTCTTCATTACTTGGTTAATTTACGTAGAAATAAGTTCCTTGAGCCCCCTATAGTTGATCTGCTCCTGCTAGGTAATCTTTTGTTATAGCCACAGTTCTCTGTGACAGCACAGCCATTTTCACAGCAAACTATGATGTCAGAAACAGAGGATTACGACTTCGGTAACGGATTGAGCAGCAAAAGCAGATGATCACCAGGGGATGAGGATCCAATTACCATGCAAATTAACCTAGCAACGAGGAAAAAAGGAAAGAGAAATGCATACAATATTGGAATGTAAACTGAGCTGTATCTAAATATGAGGGTTTTAAAAGTTTGATCAAAAGAAATAAGCCCACTTCAAGCAATAAGACACAACAGAATATCTGCTACTTAGAGATCCTCGGACAGTGATTCTGTGATCCAGATCACAATCTACAGAGAGCTCTTCTATCTTCAGCCACATGGCTATTCCTGGATAATTGATAACTGGACCAGATAA
Source organism: Neoceratodus forsteri (assembly GCA_016271365.2). Classification (NCBI taxonomy): domain Eukaryota; kingdom Metazoa; phylum Chordata; order Ceratodontiformes; family Ceratodontidae; genus Neoceratodus; species Neoceratodus forsteri. The sequence continues at coordinate 192,852,773 of CM028129.1, forward strand.
TCATGGAGAATACAAATATTTTGTCCAGACGATGACCCACATACCTGATAATCCAGTGTAAACAACCTGATCCAGGCAAAGGATGGTCACTGTCCAGGATATCTGGTGGATAGCAAGAAGTATCTGAGCAACTCCAGTATTACTGTGGGATAGCATCACACTCAAAAAATGAAGCAAGAGGCAATAGTATAATAGCTATCATGATTTATCTTAAATTCACTGTTTATACGCACTGGCTGTCCTTCCACCTCAGGCTTGCCCATCAGTCCCATTTTCATGCTATATTGAAGGATTCAAGCCTCCTTCAGTTTGACAGCACCCTGGTTTTCCTGAGATGCATCCGACTACTTTTTATTTTGTGCCCATCAGTCTCAAAGGCTGCTCTCACAAACCTTAGACAGACTGCTCTCACCCCAGGCACCCCATGGGAAAAGCCCTCCACATGGTAGGCTCAAGATGTACCTCAGATGACAACTCTAGTTTACCTAGATGGAAGGAGGAGGAGGAGGAGATGGGAAGCAGATCTATGACAGGTCATTTGAGGCCATGGGGGCATATTCTTTACATATCAGGACTTTTTAACCCCACAATATAGGACCTCCCACTGCCCCATTCTGCAGCCAATCCTCAAGTACCAGCAGACTGGAAAATGTGCAGTCACCAAGATCCAGTGCCACCTCTAGCTCACCACAGGAGGTGCTGCTATGGCAAGGAGGCTGTATGTCTTCCTCTGGAGTTTGAAAGCATTGCCATCACAGTGCACCCTAGATTCCACCAGCTCAGGGAGTCATGCTTGCTACCTGGACCTTGGTATCTTGTATGACACGAACACATTGCTACCTGTGCCTCCAGACTGGATGGCTTCTATGACTTTTAATTCTAAAACTGACTAATTAGGTTTACAAAGTTGTGTAGGTGCAGCCTGTGCGACCCCATGGTGTGGTCCTAACTATGAAATGTCAGCAGTGGCTACTACTTATATTTAGAAATGTACTCTTGTTTAGAAAGGTGATTTGAACTAAGTGACTAAAACAAAGGTAGAGCATGCTAGTTTGGGAATTTGTTTAGCATGTGGACGGTGAGTGGTACTCTTGTAGTATGTCTCCTTTGCTTACCTGTGAATTTCCTAGGTGGGAGCACTTTACTTTAAAGGAGCTGATTTAGGCAATGCCACTGCTGGCATTTCATAGTTAGAACCAAACCGTGGGGTTCCACCTTGGTGTCTGGTGGTTTGGATTGCTCACATTGGAGGTCTAATATGAAGACAAAGAGAACCCCTTTTCATGGAGACAAAAAGAAGAAAATAGCTAATTTAGGCAGAAAGGAATTTTAACTACTCAGATTTATCATGGGGGGGGTGCACTGAACTCTGTTTATTGTTACATGCCACAAAACCAGTAACACCCCTCATTAGAAATGTGATTTGAACTTTGTGAGTAAAACAAGGGAAGCATGTGCTAGTTTTGGAATTTGTTTACAGTTTGGGGGGTAAGTGGTACTCCTGTAGCATGCTCCCTTTAATCACTTGTGAATTTCCTAGGTGGGAGCACTTTAAAGGAGCCAATTTAGGCCATGCACTCTATGTAAAAGTAACCACTGCAGGCATTTTATAATGAGAACCAAATCTTGTGGTCCCACCTTGGCATCTGGTGGTTTGGCTTGTTCAGATTGTAGCTCTAATATGGGAAAAAGAGAACCCCTTTTCCATGGAGATGAAAGTAAGAAAATAGTCAATCTAGGCAGAAAGAAATGTTAACTTCTCAGATTTACCATGCAGGATGTGAGTATGCACTGGTCTCTGTTTGTTGTTACATGCCACAAAACCAGTGACACCCCTCATTAGAAATGTGATTTGAACTTCGTGAATAAACCATGGGTAGGGCGTGCTAGTTTTGGAATATGTCAGTACTTCTATAAAATTGGAATTATATTTATATACATTTTGTTGTTTTGATGGTTACTCTCCTAATAAATGTAGTAGCTTCTTTATTTAGCACCCAGTCCCAGAGGCTCTGGGTGCTGTACATGATTGAATAAAACAGGTAAACAAAAAACAATGTAACAGATCATCATAAATACAAACAACTTAAAAATGTGCAAATTTAGTAGCATAAATAACTCATAGCTAACATCAGTGGGGCAAAATCAAATCAAAAAGCTTGGCTAAAAAGGTAGGTCTTTAGACCCCCTCTTAAAGACCCACTGAAGGAGCCTCCCTCAGAGATCTGGGGAGCAAGTTCCACAGGGATGAACCAGCCACCTCAAAAATGTGGTTCCCCCATGTCTTTAACCTGTCCCTGGGAATTGCTAGGAGGCTCACATCTGAGGAGTGAAGAGGGTGAGCTGGGCAGTAAGGAGACAGGAGCTGATTCAGATAACCCTGGCTTAACCCATTCAGGGCTTTGTAGGTCAGCAAACTGATCTCGAAGAAGAATCACCACTTCACTGGCAGCCAGTGCAGGTCACGTAGGACTGGGGCCACATGACCTGACCTCAGAAGACCTGTCAGTAACCCGGCCGCTGAGTTGTGCACTAGTTGCAGGTGTCATAGTACCCCTCTGCTAGCCCCCATATAGAGAGCATTACAGTAATCAAGTCTGGAAGTCACAGAGGCATGTATCAGTGAGAGCAAATTTTCTGGCATGATCAAGGCTTTAATCTGGGAGATGTTATGGAGATGGCAAAAGCCATTTGGGACTACAGAAAAACAGCTTAGCCTCCGATGTCAGTCTTTCATCCAGAATGACACCTAGATTCTTCACCTTAGTAGAGGCCAATAGACTAGAGGAACCAAGCACCAGGACAGGTCTTTCCGCTGTGGCCCCACACCCCGCCATCGATTGGGTTCAGTCACCAGTAACCTCCTTCTTGTCTGGGTTGAGCTGCAGCCAGCTCAAGGACATCCAGTCCTGGATCTCAACCAGGCATAAATTTAGTACATTGACTGGACCATGTGTTCTGGGTGCAAATGACAGATACAGCTGGGTATCATCTGCATAGCAGTGAAAGCCCAAGCTTATGATGATATTGCCCGGGGGCAGCATGTACACTGCAAACAGCACAGGTAAGAAGATCAAATCCTGAGGTACGCCACAGAGCAGAGGCTTCAGGAGTGAGAAAAAAATTTCCCATCACCACCCTCAGCATCCTGCCACAGAGGAAGGATTCAAACCAGCTGATGACCCTACCAATGAGTCCATAGTACTCCAGAAGACAATCCAACGACAACCTATGGTCCGAATGTCAAATGCTGACGAGCGATAGAGTAGAACCAGAACTAACCATTCCCTCTATCTCTGTCCCCGTGGAAGTCATTATGCATCCTGACCAATGCAGTCTCAGTACTATGCCTGGATCTGAATCCAAACTGGAGTGACTCATAGATGTTAAAGACTGTGAGGTGGGCCTTGAGCTGCAGAGCCACTATTTTTCCAATTACCTTTCCTGGAGATGGAAGATTAGAGATGGGTTTAAAATTTGCCAAGCAGTCCGGGTCCAAAGATGTTTTTTTTTTTTTTTTTAGAAGGGGTCTCACCAGTGCATCTTTCAATGCACCTGGAAAGGAAAATACAGGGATATCATGGCAATGAACTTCATATACCACAGCAATAAAAGTCATGTACCAACAGTGCATTAAGTCCTATGCTGCCACACTAATTACAGCACTTACCAAACCAATTACAGTAAGTACAGTACCACCCCAATGAGCAAACTCTACCTAAACATAAGAAAACAAGCATTTTCCAATGCTGAATATTTGTGTGTATGATGTGGGTGGCAGGCACGCATTGCGATATGAGTAATTTGTGTTGGTTCCTGACTTCCTGGTGTCTGTAGGTCTGTGCCTGTACTGTAATTTAAAAGTATCAGACTAACCTACTTGTCCAGACAAAGTGTATGGGAACATTAGGCTTTGAGACGCATGTCAACCCCTTGTGGGGGAAGACTCCCAGGCAGGACACATGGTGTCATGTGCACACCAGAACACTGCTGTATTCCTCCCCATGCTATGACTAGTGCTGCACACTGCAGCGCCTTTCCCCCAGCCAGGGCCCATTCAGCTGGTTCACTGAGCTTGCACCTGAACACAGGTCACTGGCACAGGAAGGCAAAGTGACCCCCACTGGGTCCACCATCATCCCTGCAAACAATGTTACTTTATAACTGTTTTGTAACAGTTTTGACCCAAAGTTTCAGCATAGCTTAAGACCCCCTCCCCATCACAGGTATAATTTATAAAACACTGGACAAACCTCATTTCCCACCACAAGTGCAACAGTTCCCATCCCTGTATATAAAACATGTCTAACCCTGTTTGTTGCTCCAGTTTACACCCTCGTGCTGTCCAATATGACAGAAAACTAAAGCAGTGGCTAAATGTATGCATTTGCTTTGTGGTTTGCTCAGAGTATATACATCATGGGGGAAATGGTGCCCTCAAAAATTCAATTTGTTGACGTATGGGAAGTGAACTTCCAACACTCATGTTCATTGTGTTGGAAGCCAGGAGGACCTTGAAATATTTAAGAAATAGGAAAGGGAACTCCAAGTGTGTGCTGATTGGGTCGGAGAAAGCTGCAGCAAATATCCCTTCCCCAGCAACTCAGCAGCAGCAGCAGCAGCGCTCCAGCCACTTCGCACGGTGTTAAAATCCAGCAGCATCGATTCCGTATAAAAGGAAAGGCTTCAGTAACATCCGGCTTTTCCTCAGGCTCTCCGTTTGGGATTCTTCTTGCATCAAAGGTGACTGCGGATCTGCCATCTCTAAACAAGGAGGATTATGGCGACAGACAGTGAGTGATACTGCAAAATAAAATGAGGATTTATTTGAATGTGGAGTTACATGTAATAGTTTTCTCATGGAAATACGGGCGTCTGCATCATTCAGTTTGGGTTTGTTTACATCAGTGATCTCATTGGTGCGGTCTTCTCTGAATTGTGTGAAGGGTTTGTGTGCTTCATGTATTCTATTCCTGCTGTTTGTATAGCGGTGGAGCACAAAGGCTCAGTTACTTTACGACTGACCCAGCCGCTTTTCTGAAATGACATAAGCCAGTGCTTGCATAGTTGTGTGTGTGTGTGAGTGTGTGTTGGGGGGGGGGAGAGCTCTGCTCACTGAAGCGGAGCTCTCCCTTTCAGCTGTATGCCACTGCATTTTGGCTGCTGTCATAAACAGCTGCAGCAGTCATTGGAGAACTGCGGCCGTGCCTGCAAACACAGTGACTGAATTGGAAGAGGGCTGCCACACCTTCAAATACTCGGATGATGGCACTATGTTTCTTGCACATGCGTGCAAGCAACATAATAATCAGTCCAGAAAAGTATGCTTAGAGAAACTGGCCCAAACAAAAGAATTGTGCTGGAAGATGCAGTCTGGCAGCAGCATCAAGAGCCAATTTAGGATAAAACATGGACAGAGAACTGCCAATCCTGGTGAAAGCTTGCAAGTGCACCCAGATCTCAGATGCATGTACAGTAGGAAGACTGAATCTTGCTATGCTGGCAGTGGTGATAGTTGGACAGGGTGAGTCTGGCAGCAGCAAGCTGGTGAAATTGCTGCAGCACTGGAAGGAGAGCACCCTTGTCAGGGGTCTCTGATCTTACTATGCTGGCAGCGGTGACAGCTGGACAGGTGAGGTTGGCAGCAGCAAGCTGGTGAAATTACTGCAGCACTAGAAGGACAGCACCCTTGTCAGGGAGTCTCTAATCTTGCTATGCTGGCAGCGGTGATGGTTGGACAGGGTGAGGCTGGCAGCAGCAAGCTGGTGAAATTGCTGCAGCACTGGAAGGAGAGCACCCTTGTCAGGGGGTCTCTGTTCTGGCTATGCTAGCAGCGGTGATGGTTGGACAGGGTGAGGTTGCCAGCAGCAAGCTGGTGAAATTACTGCAGCACTGGAAGGAGAGCACACTTGTCAGGGGTCTCTGATCTTGCTATGCTGGCAGCGGTGATAGTTGGACAGGGTGAGGCTAGCAGCAGCAAGCTGGTGAAATTGCTGCGGCACTGGAAGGAGAGCACCCTTGTCAGGGAGTCTCTTATCTTACTATGCTGGCAGCGGTGACAGCTGGACAGGTGAGGCTGGCAGCAGCAAACTGGAGAAATTGCTGCGGCACTGGATGGAGAGCACTCTTGTCAGGGGGTCTCTGATTACCTTCCTAATTATAACAAAAGATCACATGTTATCAAAAATCACATATTTCTATTAAATATATAATATTTTGTGGTAGGAAGTGTTATCCTCATATTAAGTATCCCCAAACCCCGCTTAGCCATAGGCAATAGATCCTTCCATGTTGCTGCACCTCAAAAAAGAGGGACAAACTCCCACACAAATTACTCTCCTGCACTTCTCTTCCTCACTTTAAGAGACTGTACGAGGAAATCTTCTTTCCTCCTCCTACTTGCAGCTGTCACTGATTTGTGATACCTCTACTGCCTTCCCAGTTTTCTCCCTTTCTCCCTCACCCCCTGCTCTCCCCACTATCTTCCCCCACCCCCTCCCCTTCCGGCTCATATTGTCTTCTGTTAGGCTGTAGGCTGAGTTCCAACCTACTATACTTTAGGAGGAGACTGAAACTCCCCCACCAGTATGAACCTGATGTTTGATTTAATATTTTGTCTGCACTTTAATTGTCTGTTGTCCACTGTTTATTTGCACTTTTTAATTAATTGCTTTATATGCTAACGCTGAAGAAGTATCTGCGCACACTCCCTTTTTACTTGTTCTTGCTAAGTGTCTGCATACACTTCCTTTTGCTCCTCTTGTTACCTCTCCCCCGGGTCGCCCCCTGAAAAATGGACCTTGTCTCAGTGGGCCCACAATGTTACCAAAATTCAAATAAATAAATAAATATTTCTCCATAGAAATCTGGGAACAGATTTACAGTTTCCCATTGAAATACACTGGCAGCCTTGCCAGTAAGGAGTTCCTGACATCATAATAGAAGGATTCCAATGGACTCTTTTCTCACTAGCAGCTGGCAAAATACTAATAAAATTATGAAAAATAAAGAAACAAATAAAACCAAACTGAATGACTGCAGAGGCATCTAAAAGCTCCAAACCTTCATTATTCATGATATACGCCCTTACCAAGCATTTGTTCTTTAAAAGCTTTGTTTCCCTTGCATGATGTCACAGTTGGGGGTTGCAGCACTGAGATAAAAAAGGGTTGGGTTATGCAAATGAAGCAGAGCACAGAAATAAAAGCTTTTTTTCTTTCATGGAAAACTGCACTTTTTGGCAGTTTGAATGGTAGGAGATTGAATCACAGCTTCTACAGGTCACTACTCCCATCTGTCATGGCAGACCTCAGAAAATAACTTTAAGAATCTATTGTTTATGAAAAAAGTTCAATAATTAAAAACTAAAATTAAAATATGGATTTAGAAGTGTGTATTAGTAGATCCAGCCAGAGGCATTTTATTTTTATGTTTGACATTTACACATTGTTTTGATCCACTTAATCACGTGTAACCAATTTTTGATTGAGCGTCACTTGTTTGCTAATTGCCAGCACTATAAAACACTGTGTATACTCCCATTTGCCACGCCCCCTGACAAAGGGTTGTCTAAACCTGAAGCGCTGGGGCGAGAGTGGCCAGTGAGCATGTCCTGACACTGGCATAGTATTGTACTAGTATACTGAAATAACATTTGGCATTTTCCAGAAGCCGGTGTGGACTGTATCTTTGGAGTGCATGCTACTTTCTTGTGTGTCCCTCTTTTTAGTTGCAGTGGATACCCCTCTGGGGATACTGTTACTGCTAGCAGGGTAGGAGCTCAGTGGCACACTTTATCTGTTGCAGGCAAAATGCATTTTAAAACAGTTTCAGAGGAGGGCAACCAAAATGGTGCAGGGTCTGCACCAGAAGACATATGAAGAGAGACTGAAGCAGCTTAATATGTATACCCTCAAGGAAAGGAGGGAGAGAGGGGATATGATAGAAACTTTCAAGTATCTCAAGGGAATTAACAAAGTCCAAGAGGATAGCATCTTTCAGAAAAAGAGATGTGCAAGAACAAGGGGGCACAATTTGAAGATAGAGGGGGGACGGCTCAGAGGTAATCTTAGAAATAATTTTTTCTTGAAGAGGGTTGTGGATGCATGGAACAGCCTTCCTGAGGAGGTTGTGGAGTCAAGAACAGTGGGAGAATTCAAGAATGCATGGGATAGACATAAAGCAATTCTAGTGGGGGGTATTTATTTATTTTTTTATTTTATTTTATTACAACTAGGATTACAAGTACCTTTGAGCCAGGCTCTTTTACAAAGGTTCCAGGTCAGAAAGGTAGGAGGAACAGCTAATATTTTTTAAGTCAAACTACCTCTGGCTGGGAGTTGCAATACTGAACACAGGATTTGCAAGAAAGCGAGTTGTGCTCACAACAGAGGGAGGTGAACCTTACACTTGTCTTTAGTTTGTAGCAGATATTCTGCAGGTGGAGGCTACTTCTAACTGAAAGGTGAAACAAGGAACTTAGAATTATCAGGAAAACACAGTCTTGTTACAGTTCTTAAGATTTTTCAGTGCAGGAAGAGTTTAAACCCTGGGCTAAGAATTTGTCACAAATCCTGAAATACGTGCAGGTACAGGTTGTGTATTTGACCCAGACAGTAAACTGTTTTTTGTGTTTATCTTTGTGTGCCTTAAAAGGAAATTCCAGACTTTATCAGGAAGTGCGTACATCACAGCTACTTATCAGCCAATAGCTTTGGTAACAGACCTGAGAACAATAGTATTATAAGCAAGTGTTTTATAGCAAACTCATCAGAACAGCTAATATTTTTTAAGTCAAACTACCTCTGGCTGGGAACTGCAATACTGAACATAGGATTTGCAAGAAAGCGAGTTGTGCTCACAACAGAGGGAGGTGAACCTTACAATTGTCTTTGGTTTGTAGCAGATATTCTGCAGGTGGAGGCTACTTCTAACTGAAAGGTGAAATAAGGAACTTAGAATTATCAGGAAAAGACAGTCTTTCAAGCAACAGAGGGAGGTGGATCTAGCTTTATGTTTGTTACAGTTCTTAAGATTTTCAGTGCAGGAAGAGTTTAAAGCACAGCTGACTTATTTTGGGGCTGACTGCTTTCAGAGCACAAACCACCAGGCTGTTTTGGGGCTGGGGAGGTTTACCTGTGTCTGACTTGGATGTCTGGATTTTTCTCTGTTTGATTAGCAGGGTATTTTCTCTGTCAAATTGTTGTGTAGGGTATCTTGCTGACAGGAAGGCACTCATCGCAGCGGTGGGTCAGAGCTCTTAGCTGATTGTTTTGTGAGGCACAGTTTAGGCCCAACCCCTTCCCACCCCTCACCCCACCCACTCCTGGAAATAGTTCCTTTATACCTGGGGTTCTGACATCATTTCTCAAGAGTGTAAGTGCATATCAATGTCATATCCTCTCTAGCACACAGCACTGAAAATATAAGCATACACATTGTATAATATATATATATTTCTATATAACAAACCAATCACACACACAAACACACACACAAAAAAAAAACAAAGTACATAATCATGTGAGGAGTAGTGCAATCTAATGGCTGTGGAACAGCAGTCTTCCGGGAGTCTTTCTGGAGGCTGAGATGCTGCCCTATTTGCAGACAACTCTCTGCCCTGAGGGAGGAATTTGCCCGTCTTCAGGCCACACTGGACAGCAGTAAGGGAACCTTCCCCCAGGCCAGACTGGATGGTAGGAAGGGAACCTCCCCCATCCAGGGAGCACCAGAGCCACCACCACTACCTCAGAGGTTGCAAAGAAAGCACAGCAGTTGGACCACAGTGGGCTCAGGGAGGGTGAGGATGGTGGAACAGAGGCATATCAGTCAGTTGTTCCTCCACAATCCATACACCATTCTGGGGGAGCACAGCTCCCCTATGGATGCACCTGCAGAGGAGATTAAGGAGGCTGAGGACACCTGTCACAAGGGAGGCCCACAGGAAGGAGGCAGAGGACACCACAAGAAAAGGAAGCAGCTCCTGGTGGGGGACTCAATTATTAGGGGGATAGAACTGGGGGGAGCAGGGAAAACTAAAGTAAGGTGCCTGCCTGGTGCCATGGCTTGAGGGACAGGAAGCGATCCTCAGGATCATGAGAACAGCTGCACGGGAGTTCGAGCTGGACGTCATTGTCCACCTAGGGACAAATGACTTGGCTCAACATGAGATTAGAGCAGTGCAGAAGGACTTTGTAGAACTGGGAGGGCCTAAGACAAGTAGCACACACAGTATCCTTCTCAGAGGTGCTGCCTGTCAATGGCATGAGGAGGCGAGGGTACTTTGCACCATGCAGTTTAATGAATGGTTGAAAAATGGTGTGGAGCACAGGGGTTTGGCTTCATTGGGGACTGGGGTTCCACCTGGAGGGACACCAGCCTATACTGGCAGGATGGTCTGCATCTGTCCAGGAAGGAACAAGTCTTTTGAGCAATCGGTTTAAAATGCTTCATTGGCAGCTTTTAAACTAGTCAAGAGGGGAGGCACTGATAAGCAGCAGGAAAATCCCAGCCTCTCCCTACAAAACAGGGTACTAAATGAGAAAAAGACAGAGGTAGAAAGGTCAGTGGGGGATGGTGCAACAGAAGGTAAAGCCATCAGAAAATGGAAAGCAACGAGTACCAATGCCCGTAGTCTGAGTAACAAGCTTCCTGAATTAGTGGCCTTGATGGAGGATAAACATCTGGATATCGTAGCAGTCACAGAAACATGGTTCACACAAAACCATGACTGGGACGTAAACATACCAGGATACACTAACTACAGGAGGGACAGAGAGGGTAAAAGAGGAGGAGGAGGAGTAGCTCTTTACATAAGGGAAGGAATCAAAGCAACAGAACAAAAGGGAAAACAAGGAGGAGAAGAAACACTGTGGGTAAATTTGGAGACCGGCAATGGCACCACAATCCTCATAGGGGTTGTATACAGACCCCCTTCTCAGGGGGAGGAAATGGACAAGGAAATGATAGAAAGTATACTTAGTATGGCTGAAAAAGGGGAGATATTGCTGATGGGTGATCTGAATATGCCAGATGTTAACTGGAGTGCAGTTGCAGCAGCCACTTCGAAGAGTGGGGTTATTCTAGATGCCCTACAGAGGGCATGCCTTAGACAACTAGTATTGGAGCCCACTCAAGAGGGAGCAATCTTAGACCTGGTTCTCTCAAATGGAGATGAAGAGAGGATCACAGATGTAGAAGTGGGTAGCCATCTGGGAACTAGCGACCATCGAACAGTATGGTTCACAATAAACGCAGCAATAGAGTCAAGTTCATACAAAGGCAAAGGTGCTGGACTTTAGGAGGGCTGACTTTGCCAAAATGGGCGAGTGCCTAAGGAATGCACTAGCAAATGGGCAGGAAGGAGGGGTGGAAGAATAATGGGGAATAATAAAAACTGCCATAACAGAGGTAACAAGCCTTTGTGTGAAGCAAATAAACAAAACGAAATGATGTAAGAAACCACTATGGTTCTCAAAGGAAGTGGCAGTGAAGGTTCAAGAGAAAAAGAAAGCATTCAGGAAGTACAAGGAATCACAGAAGGAGCAGGACAGAGAACTGTATCAGTTAAAGCAAAAGGAAGCTGGGAAGGCAGTCAGAACAGCAAAGGCCCAAACCGAGGAAAAGATAGCCAACTCAGTTAAGAAGGGGGATAAAACCTTTTATAGGTACATCAGGGAGTGAAGGAAGACCAAGGGAGGGATAGTGAGGCTTAATAAAGGGGGTGGGCAGAGGGTGACCGTGAAAGGCAGAGATACTAAACAAATATTTTTGCTCAGTATTTACAAAGGAAGAGTGGGGTGTACCTAAAACAAACAGTAGAAACACTCTGGATACAGAAGTTGATACCAGCCCATTTACAGAAGAAAGGGTTCTGAAAGAACTCTTAAAACTGAAGGTGGACAAAGCAATGGGGCCTGATGGGATTCATCCCAGAATTCTAAAAGAACTAAGGATAGAATTAGTGACACCACTGACTACCCTGTTTAACAAATCATGGAAGGATGGGGTTGTACCCGAGGACTGGAGGAGGGCAGATGTGATTCCCCTTCACAAAAGTGGGAGCAAGGCAGAAGCAGGAAACTACAGACCTGTTAGTTTAACCTCAGTGGTAGGAAAAATGATGGAATCACTTCTGAAGGAAAGAATTGTCGAGTATCTAGAGGCCAGAGGGGCACAGGACCCAAGGCAGCATGGATTCACAACAGGAAGGTCATGCCAGACAAATCTGATAGATTTCTTTGACTGGGTAACCAAAGTAGTAGATCAGGGAGGGGTTGTGGACATGGCCTATCTAGACTTTAGCAAGGCATTTGACACAGTCCCACACAAAAGATTAATATACAAGTTAGCTAGCCTGGGAGTGGGTCCCAAGATGACAGCCTGGGTAAAGAATTGGCTGGAGAATAGGACACAGAGAGTAATAGTAAATGGAGTCCACTCTGAAGAAAGGGGGGTTACTAGTGGGGTACTGCAGGGTTCAGTATTAAGACCGGTCCTCTTCAATGTCTTTATAAGCGACATTGCAGAGGGACTGGAAGGAAAAGTATGTCTCTTTGCAGATGACACAAAGATCTGCAACAGAGTTGATGCACAATGTGGGGTGGAAAGGATGAGAAGGGACTTGGCAAGGTTAGAGGAATGGTGAAAGGTATGGCAGCTTAGATTCAATGCTAAGAAGTGCAAGGTAATGCACCTGGGAAACAAAAACCCAGGGGAAGTGTACACAGTGGGGGGTGAGATACTAACAACAACAAAAATGGAAAGGGACCTGGGGTAGTCATATCAGATGACCTAAAGGTGGGCAAGCAATGTGAGAGGGCAGCAGGGCTGGGGGATACTGGGATGCATAGGGAGAGGCATCACCAGTAGAAAACAGGAAGTTATTATCCCTCTGTATAGACAGTTGGTGAGACCCCATCTGAGTACTGCGCAGTTCTGGAGACCCAGTCTTCACAAAGACATAGACAGGATGGAAGCTGTCCAGAGGAGGGCAACTAAAATGGTGCAGGGTCTGCACCGGAAGACATATGAAGAGAGACTTAAGGAGGTTAATATGTATAGCCTCGAGGAAAGGAGGGAGAGGGGGGACATGATAGAAACTTTCAAGTACCTCAAGGGAATCAACAAAGTCCAAGAGGGTAGCATCTTTCAAAAAAAGAGGTGTGCAAGAACAAGGGGGCACAATTTGAAGATAGAGGGCGGCTCAGAGGTAATTTAAGGAAGTATTTTTTCACAGAGAGGGTTGTGGATGCATGGAATGGCCTTCCGGAGGAGGTCGTGGAGTCAAAAACAGTGGTGGAATTCAAGCATGCATGGGACAGTCATAAGGCAATTTTAGGGGGTGGGGGTAGGAAGAAGTAGGCTGCTGGTTAACTAGGATCTGCAGCCTATCCAGTAGGCAGGGAAATGGGCAGACTGGGTGGGCCAAGCGGTCCTTATCTGCTGTCAAATTCTATGTTTCTATGGAAGTAAGCAGTTGGTTAACTAGAATCTGCAGCTTATCCATCAGGTAGGGAAATGGACAGACTAGGTGGGACAAGCAGTCCTTATCTTCCATCAAATTCTATGTTTCTATGTTCTATGTTTCTATGTAACCCAAACTGCTGCTGAACAATTAAGCTGTGAACTGTTGAAAAGGGGCCCCTATTTGTAATACACACACAAATGGGTGGCTGGATGGCCTCCACCGGTCTTCTGCCTGATCCTATCAAAGTGACAAAGTCCCATCAAGGGCTTTCCCGTAAGCCCCTGGCATAATCACAGTTCTTCCAGTTCTGAGGCCGAAGCCCCAAAGGTTACTCATGGTTTTGTAGGTTCATAGATACCTCTAATGTCTGATGATAGAATAGGCAAGATGGCTGGATGTGCTTCTGGCTGGAGAGGCTTCCCCAGGGTCATCTGCTGTTTAGTCACCGGTCTCAGTTCTCTACAGTCAATCTGGCGGTGCAGGTACAGAGAGTTCCAGGGACCTTGAAGCAGGTAGTGGCCTTCTCAGTCAGTTGGTTGATAGTCGAAGGAGCTCATCCCCCAGAGGGGAAGTCACTGTTGGGGCAGTAGGGAATCAGTAGTAGGAGAGAGGAGGTTATACTGCTCTTATACAGGTCACTGGTGAGGCCACATCTAGAGTATGGAGCTCAGTACAGGTGCCCACACCTCAAAAGGACATTAACCTGCTGCAGAAGGTCCAGAAGGGCTACAAAGATGTTAGTGGGTCAGCAGACTAAGGCATATGAGAAGAGGTTGAGGGCACTGAACAGGGAGATAGAGAGGGGGAGAAGATGAGAGAGAGAGAGAGGAGAGGAGAGAGAGAGAGAGAGAGAGAGAGGAGAGAGAACATAATTGAGACCTTCAAGTACTTCAAAGGGATAAATAAGGTGGATAAGGAGGGTCTTGTTAAGCTATTGGTAACCATATCACAAGAGGGCACTGTCTTAAAGGGTACCTAAACAAACAGTTTTTTAAAATGGCAAATTCCAGAATCTGGCTTCATCGCGAGGTAAAGTAAAGGCTGCTGTTTACATTTATGCTAAAACTGCATTTATGTAAATAACATAAATGCAGTTTCATAGCTTTTGAAAAATGTAAACATCAGCCTTTCACTTTCAAAAAAACAGCCTTGGTTTATCCCTAAGATGTCTGCCAAATGTGCTAAATGATGAGTCATGATGACATCATCCAAGACGGAGACAGAGATTCACATATATTTCTATAGTGCTAACTAGTTCTTCATTCCCTCTTTATTTTGAATTGTTGTACCAGGATGATCAACACTATGTATTACCTCGTGGATTATTTTGATCAGTACACGTTAGGCTATGATTTTGTTCATTTTGTTTACTTTAACTGTGTGGAAAATGTTTTGTAGTCCAGCTGACTTTTTCTTTGGCAAACTGCATTACAGTAAAACACTTCAAATGCCTGATGATCTAGTGGTTATATGATGCACTGAATTTTGTTTTTTTGTTAACCAGGAGAGACACACTAAGCTGAAAGCTTGTTTACAGGTGTGGCCTGGGAGTACAAGGAAGTTTAGTGACTTGCTCAGGGTCACACAGCAAAAGTACTGGTCTTGTTCAGTTCCAAAGCTCATGCTGTCTTGTTAATCCACAAATAGAAACATAGAAACATAGAACATAGAAACATAGAATTTGACGGCAGATAAGGACCGCTTGGCCCACCTAGTCTGCCCATTTTCCTACCTAACAGATAAGCTGCAGATCCTAGTTAACCAACAGCTTACTTCCTCTTTCCCACCCCTAGGACTGCCTTATGCCTGTCCCATGCATTCTTGAAGGCTTTCTCTAGGCTTTCCTACCCATATAAGATCTAAGCCACCTATGATAAGGCACTATTAAATGACGTGCATAATGATGTGCACACCCATCATTTAATAGTGCCTAATCAAAGGTAGTCTAGATCTTATAAGGATAGGAAAGCCCATCATTCCCCTTGTTCCCTGCTGCTATGAACATGAAAAACTGGAAAGATATGTTTATATTTGATATGTCAAAATAAAACGGGGACTGTACTACTTGCATTCATGATGCAGAAGGGTGATGAGCTCACCTGTTTTCGGTGTGATGAGGAATAGTGATGAATGAATACCAGAGGGGGACTGGGAAGGCCACTCTTGCAAGGTACTGCTATATTCAGGGAAGGGGGAAGACAGAAGGTGAGAAATATGAGCAGATTACTGCGAGAAATAAGATGTGGGGCTGCCAGCACCTTGATCACTACCTGACCCTATTGTCTTGGTCAACATTCCCCTTCCCATAAAACCAGTTCATGCAACTGTCCAAGGCTGTGTGTGGATATTAATGCACGAAGTGGCTACCACTAAACATTCAGTCACTTCACTACCAGGCAAGTATTGCTTGTAAAGCACTTTGGGATACAGTGTGTATGAAAACCACTATATAAATGCCGATTATTATTATTATTATTATTATTTCCCATAGAAAAAGAAGACAAGACAAGCACATGTTTGAGTTTTGAGAAAGTATGAACTCTAAGATTGGACTGCACAAGAACTTTGCTGCAAAAAAGTGTTGGCTGTAGGGGGTGGTGAAGGGTGTGGCTGCAACCCCCCCACATAGGAACGTACTTGCTTGCTGCTGCTGCATTTTACTTTGTTGAAGAAGTCTGATTTATTGATTTGTATAAATGTTTATATTTAAACTATGGATTACATTTGTAGGTTCTGTCAAAAATGTACTAGAAAAGAATAATAGCAAAAAATATAAAGGTTTAATAAAAATGTTAAAAAGTGCATATTAAGCATGCACACCACCCCAGCACCCCCATTGTAGCATCCTGGATCCACCATAACCACTAGATCACCAGGTTATTCAAGATGTGTACTGCACTGTGGTTTGCCACAGAGAAGGTCTGTTGGATTAAAACACATTTCAGCATGTTAAAGTAAACAAAATGAATAGAACCATAGCCTAACATGTGTATTATACAAAATAATGCACATGGTTTTGACCATTTGGGTGAAACAATTCTATACAAAGGGAAAAAAGAACTAGTTAGCACTATAGAGAGCCATATATCTCTCTGACTTTGGCTCCAATTATGTCATCACATAACACATTTGGCGACCGTTTTAGGAAGCAGGTAAGATTTTTTTTTTGAAATTGGAAGGCTTATTATACAATTTTCAAATGCTCTGGAACCACATTTAGATAAATTATGTAAATGTAGTTTTAGCATTAATGAATACAGCAGCTTTTCCTTTAATCACTTAGGAGTCAGCTTTTTGAATAGCTTGTTGTCAAAATGTTGTTTAGGTATCCTTTAAGCTGGGGGGTTTAGGAGGAGATCAGGAAGTACTTCTTCATGGAGAGGGAGGTGGACACTTGGGATGCACTGCTGCAAGAGGTGGTCTCGTTGAATACAGTGGGCAGTTTCAAGAGAGGTTGGGATAGGCATGGGGAAAAGTAAGGGTCGTGAGTAGGGAAGATGGAAAAGGGAAGGGAACATTGTTTAACCAGGAGTAGCACACTAAACTGAAGCTTGTTTCCAAATGCGACCTGGGAGTACAAGGAAGTTAAGTGACTTGCTCAAGATCACACAGTATGCACCTAGGCGGCTCTGGGATTCAAACCTAGGTCTCCAGATCTGCAGCTCAGAACCTAAACCCACTATGCTATACTGCCTCCTTGAAAAGATGGGAGGAGTGGGGGTGGGCAGGGTCAGTAGCTCAAGCTGTGGACCCTGCAATACAAGCAGACTAGATAGACCAAATGGCCTTCTGCTGGCTTCTTCGTATGTTCATAGAGCTGCTATTGCTCAATCTGCTTTCTCATACTGCTTTCCTGAACTCTGGTCATCTCTTCCCCTGTCAACTTGCTGTGCATCTTCTGCTCTCTCCTTATTCTCTTTTTTGTGACTTCTCTTCTCACTCCCGCAACTGTCCATTAACCTGTTCCTTCCCCCCCTCCATCTCTAGTTTTGCCCTGAATGTCTGTTGCCCTCATTTCCTGTTCCCTTTTATGTACCTGCAAGTATATATCTCGCCTAAACTCTCAATTTTATCTACTTAATATTATTAAGCTTTTTAGATACTATACATATCTGTTGTACTGTTTTGCTTCAATTTTTTTGATTATGCTCCATGGTGTACTGTAGTTACTGTATATGATTCCCACATCCCCTACCCCAAGGATGCATGGAAATGAGCTGTTAGCAGTTCAGTATGTCTTTCCTGGGGAAACTTTAAAAAAAAAAAAAAATAAATAATTAAAACTGTTGTTTTCTTCACAAAAGAGTTCATTGCTGAGATCCCAGACTTCTTTAGTCTGCCAGGCCTGTAGTGCTTGGCAGAGAGAGTAGCTCACTGGCTCATATCTCCTCCTATCTCTCTGTCTCACTAGCAGAACTGACCTAGATCCCTGGAAAAAAATTATTTTTATAGGGGATGAAACTCAATGCCCTGTTGGTCAGTCAGTATTACAGGCAAGCAGCATTTGGAATGGTGGCCTAGCCGTGCTGGGATTGTATGCAGACTGGAAAGCATTGCAGGCTCCTGATTGGCTGAAATTCATAGGCTAAATCTTGTGCTGACCGTTCACCCCTCCTGAGAAGTCTTTGCTAGAGTCTGAGAGCTGCGGTGGGACATGGGTGCTGCCATGTTTGTTTACAGTTTTAGCAGTTTTCTAGCAGCTTGCTGCTGTTTAATCTGTAGACCATGAAGGCTGCTTTCAAGCTACCCTGCCCCTGCTGCCTCTTCTGGGGCCAGGGAGGTGTTCATTTCTTAGGGCACTTAGTTTGTGTTTCGTTCAGGGGCTAGGGTATGAGAGGAGGCGTTTGAGCTGCTCTCCTGAGTCCAGGGTGCACACGCGCACTTTACTTTGTCACTTCCAAGCCCGGCTGCCTGTCCTAGGGCCGTGACTCATTTTGTACATGCACTTGTTGGTGCTGTCTCCGCTGCCTTCCTGGGAGCCAGGACCCTCTACAGAAGTGGGCGTTCTGCCTGATTGTTGAGACAGAGCTCTGGCATTGTATCTGCGCTGTCACACATGTGTAGAGCAGTGCTAAAAGTGGTGGTCACACTCTTCTTGGTCTCCTGACCCTGATTCTCCTCCTGGTGTTGGGGAATTGCTCCTGCTGCACCCGATGGCACTCTCCCATCCTGTCTCGGCCCCACTTACAGTCTGGGGTGGGCAAGAACATTAGTACACTGGGCAGCTTATGTCATCTGGAGTCCAAGTAGAGCCCTAGCACAGATCCTGCCAGGGCTTCTGAGTGCAGCCACTCTGCCTGTCCCCACTTCTGCAGTCCTGGGAGACTGAAGGGTGAAGTCCGAAAGGAGGTCGCATAGCGGAGAGGAAGGTGCAGCACAGGGTAAGCCTCAGATGTGGGTGGGGGGCTTACATGAATGTGTCCCTCTAAATACAATGGTATTCTAGTTTTACAAGTATAACAAACCTTGAGAAAATACTACCCAATGGTATGGTACATTAATCTTAAAAACAAAGCACCTACCCCCACCCCATGAAGAGGCAGTGTGCCTCAAAGTGCTGGGGATTTGCTAAGTGTTTTTCCCTGCAAAAAATACACTATCACTTAATTATACCATCTGTTTGTTTTCTGTGTTTGCTTTTAGCTCACACCTGAGTTAGCTTAAACGATGACTGCATGACCCTTCAGAAATCCCTTTATTTCGAGGGACTTCAAGCTTTTTGCTGCAGCCTTCAGAAGAACTGACATCTGTTAGGCTTAAGACAATCACCTTTTTTTTTTCAGTTTAGGTGTTGAATATGTCAGAATTAATGAGTGTATTGATTTCAGAGCACATGGCCCCCATGAATTCCCTCGAACTGTTTGAAGTGCGCCACTTCAGCAGGTGGTCTTTCGATTACCTGTATTATAAAAGGTCTTAAGTGCCCAGCCTATTATCAAAGAAAGCCCTCTTTTAATAATAGGAACAGCACATTCCTCAACTTTTATTGAAGTATTTTATGGAGCAAGTACAGTAAACTCAAGTTTATTACCTAAAATTCAGCTCAGAGCCCAGGTGGCAGATGAGGTAAAACAGTTCACCCAACTGAAATGGGTAGAAATTGAACCCCCCCTGAAAACAAGTTGTTGCATTACAGTTGGACAGTCCTGGGTCAACAAATAAATAAATAAAGCAGTGTGGACTAGTGGTTGGACAGACCTACTGTATGGGAGAGCCAGCCTGTTTGAATCCCGCCACAGCCGCTAACAGACTGTGAACCTGAGCAAGTCCCTTGACCTTCCTGGGCACTTGTGCTAAGGGTGAGCATGAAGCTGAAGGGGCATTCAGTGAAATGCCAAACTTCGGCAATTTTTGATAGGCCGAAACCAGTCCAAAGACTGGTCTATTCAGCGCTTCGGTGGACATGGCACCATTTTTTTTAACAGCGCACACACTGAGCATGTGCAGCTTTTTGGCAGCCACCTGATGTTCAGAAACCAATCAAGCACATGGAATCTTGGCAAAATTGAGCATTCTGCAGCTGTGTGTACAATTGCTGCTCTGGTGTCAGGGAAGAAAGGACCTCTGCTGTGCTGTGTGCATTTGGGCAGAAAAATGTTCTGAAGGTTGCCATTTGAAGAACAAAAGCAGTTGCTTGCAAGCTGCCAGTTCTACAGTTAATTCTTTTTCTAAGGCAGGCAGGGAAAGGGAAGGAAAAGAACAGCTGAAGGCAAGCAAGGGGGAGGAGAAAGCAGCATGCAATACCATGCTAAGTTGTGCTGTTGTATTCAAATATTTTCCAAAGTTTTACCTCATTGTAGTATTTTTTTTAACAGTGGGTGCCTAAGCCCCAAATCTTGTCAATAACTTTATGAAACTGTAGTGTAGTTTTGGTGGTAGTGGGTGGAGGGTGGGTGCCAGCTTGCCTGATCCCCCAAATCATGTGAAATACTTTATCAAATTGCAGTGTAGTTTTGATGGGTGTCAGTGGCTGCCAGCCTGAGCCCCTCCTCCAAATCTTGTGAAACACATTATCCAGTTGCAGTTTAGTTTTCACAAGAGTGGGCGCCTATGAGCCCCCTTTTGTCAAAAGCTTTATCAGATTGCAGCAAGTTGCCTATAACTGCCATAAAGATGAAGAAAAGATATCCTGAAAAGGAAGCAGGGAGAACCTGGTGAGGAGGAGGAGGAGCAGCAGGGGAAAGGTTCCAGTATGGTACCGGTCCTCACAGCAAGTAGCAGTTCTGCAGGCATCAGTGGTAGCCTTGTGGCCCGTGATGGGGGTGATGTACATGGTGAGGATGTTAGAGGGAGATGAGCAAAGATAGGGAGTGGTATTGCTGTTAGTGATGGGTCCCAGACTGAGAGGTGTACTAGAGCTGGGCATATAATAGTGCATCCAAAGAAAACATGGGAGTTTGTTAGTCCACAGAAGTCAACTGGTTGTATGCCCACTGTAAGCAGCGGGTTTCCCAGTCAGCCACAATCAGTGTCCAGTGGTGCATGAAAACCAGTCAGAGTGAAGCAGAAACACACAGATCTTCTGCTGTTCATGGTCCTCCTCTTCCAAGTACCTTGCTGTCCTCTTCTACCCATGGTGGTGAGCTAATGCTTAGGGATCCTCCATCCCATTCTTAACATGTACAGGCAAGCACTCCCCTGTACATCTTGTGCAAATCAAACAACAGCAGCTGGCAGTGCCAGGTAGGGTGCTAACTCAGTAACCAGAACACCCACAGTAGGGTGTGCAACATGAGCAATTTCCTGTCCACCGCCCCCGGCTTAAGGCACTACATGATGTTCCTTCTCCATGTGTACCCACAGGTTCCAAATCAGGGAGTAAGTCTGGGTCTGACACTTCTGTTATCCTGCCTCCTGAGGAAAGAAAATTAATTGGTGTACCCAGGCAAAGCACTGCTTATGGTATAATGACACCTCTGTTTTATAAAAGCATGTCAGTAGCATGCCCAACACCAACACAGCCAGATGCAATGGAGGAGACTGCCACAGAGGAAGAGGATGTGGAAGTGGAGGTGCCAGAGGAGGGAGAGGTGCTGGTGATTCAGAAGGAAGGGGAAGAAGAAGCACAGAAAAAGGAGGAGGCAGCAGGAAATGGTAGGGGAAGGGTGAAGTATTAGGTGAGACTGAGGTAGAGACAGGTGGGAAATGACAAGTTGTGGGGGAGAAGCAAGGAGCATTAGAAGAGGAAGCAGGAGAAGAGGAAGAGGAAGTAGAGGTTGAAAGTGTGTTGTCAGTTACAAAAAGCTCCTTTAATGAGGACTGTGATTCCAAGGAGCAGAGGCCACCACCACTGGTATTGGAGGATATGTGTGGCAAAGAAAACACAAATTGCGCATACCCCTATAATGCAAAGCATCATGGGAAGCAAAGTAAGGAAAGCAAGAGCAAGGAAGAAGAGAAAAGAATGAACCCAACTTGTAGAAACACAGAAATCCAAATCCAAGGCCAAGGTCGAGGTCTCACCTGATAAATCACATACTACCACTGCTGCTACTTCTGGTGGTCATGTGTGCAGCCACATCATTCCTTCCCCACGACCAGGTAAAATAAATCTCGCAGTGGTCGCCCTATTTCTTCTAAGGCCCCCCCCCCCCCGTCCCTCTGTCTGGTGGGCATATAGCTAAGAAGGCTGAGAGTATGGGAATATTTTAGCGACGACCCCACAAATCCAGTGACAACATGTTGCAATATGTGTGAGACAAAGGTTGGCCAGTGTCGGTCCACATGGACATTGGGAATCTGTGCTCTTGCTGATCATCTATAGCATGAACACAACATCTTACTAACAGTCACATCCCTTCACAATCCACATGTAGCTCAGACTCAGCAGCGGCAACCAGGAATGGGTGGCGGGATCGGACGGTTTGTTCAAATTATGCAGCCCCCGTGGCAGCAGCAGTCAAAGGCAACTGACAGTAGTGGCACTCCAACCAAAACCACCACCACTAGCACCATCACAATCACTAGGTAGGGATAATAGTGGTAGTGCATGCAAGTAGCAGCACCAGTGCTAGTCCAGAATTTACTGCCACCAAACACCACACAAAAATGCCACCTAGTCATCCAGCTGCCATGCGAATCAGTCAGCTGATTGGTGAGATGATGGCGCTTGATCTTCAGCTATTCTCCATAGTGCAAGACACTGGCATTCAAAGAATATGAGCTGAAACCCAAATACAACATTTCATCATGCTTCATGTTTTCTCAGTATGCCCGCCCCGCAATGTATGAGGCTGTATGCACATAGATGGTGACCCTTCTCAAGCAGGCAGAGGGGGGTATGTGCATTTCAGTAGTGACATCTGGACCACTACAGCAAACCAAAGCTTCCTGAGTCTCGCTGCTCATTGGGTTGTGTCAAGCACCAGCAGCACCACCACTTTCCCACTTCCTCCACCAACTCCTGCAGGAGTTATCATGAAGCAGACAGCCTCAAAGAGGAACAGTGCCATAGGGAGTGCCTTACTGAATGTGTCAGTCATGGCAAAGAAACACAGAGGGGAGAACATTCTGTGCTTCATACAGTCACTGCTGGACATCTGGATATACCCTCACAACCTGAAAATGGAATTTTTTGACAGACAGTGGGAGTAACATGCTGAAGGCCATGAATGATGGGGGGTTCTGCCGTGCACCTTGCTTTGCACATGCACCGAATCTGGTGGTGACTTATGTGCTTCAGAAACATGTACAGTTAAAATAAATATTTGACACCATTCAGGACATTACAAGATATTTCCATCGTTCCCCCAAATGTGCTGAGCTCCTCTGGCATTGCCAACAGAAGCACACAGAGTCCTGCAACACTGCTTGATTAAAGACATGGCAACAAGGTTGAACTCTGTCTTTAATTTGGTAGAAAGACTGGTGGAACAGAAAGCTGTGTTCCAGGCTATGGAATCTAATGATGTGCCTTGTGAGGGATGCCTGTCCTGGATGCAGCAGCGCATGCTGCAAAGGCTGGTTCAGCTTCTGAGACATTATGAACAGGCCCTCAAAGATCTTACTGCTGAATATGCTACTCTTGGCATGATCCTGCCTATGGTGAGTCTATCTGAACAACACACACAATGTTATATGAGATCTTCCACAAAAACAACCCAACAAAGCAAGACTGGTCACGGTGGTGTCAGTGGTGGTGCTGGTAGACATGGTGGTGGTTGTGGCATCGGTGGTGATGGAGGTGATGATAATGGCATGTATCAGTATTTTGATGCATGCATCATTGATGCATGTATCGGTATTTTGATGTATGCATCACTGATGCATGTATCAGTATTTTGATGCATGCGTCATTGATGCATGTATCCTTATTTTGATGCATGCATCATTTTTGTTTCCTTAGAACTTTTCTCCTTGCAGGATCTGGGGTGGCTTCTGAGCCCTGTCCCGGCCCCTATGAACCATGCCTGCCTCCAGCAGAGCTGTTCTGGTCAGGCACCCATACGGACCCCCCCCCCATGGCAGGGTCAGGGGAGGTAGGGCTGTCCTCCCCCACCCCAAGTATACAATCCAATTTGAACTGCAAGCTGCAGGTGGTAGCGCAAGTTCGCAGTCTGGTAGGCAGGGTTTTACATAGCCCCATATCTCTTTTCCACTTTTATCCTTCTCCTCCGTCCTGCGGCCAACATGAGCATGCGTGTGGAGGCACACACAACTCACAAGGTTGCAGACCTCCCATTCTGTGCCACCCAAGCCTGTACTACCACTAGACCTCCACCTGGTGGCAGTCAGAGGCCGGGATGACAAAACCTTTCTTCCCGGGAGAGGAGAGCTGTCCATCAGATGCTTGAGACTCTCCCTCCCCAGCTGACCCCTAGCAAGTCTAATCTGTTCCCGAACCCAGGTCACAGGTGTGGCACAAGTTGTGTCATCCAGTGCTTCAAACCTCAGCACCACTGGGCAGGCTCTGCATGAGTAATTTTTGATGTGCAATTTAGAGCAATTGGGACAGACAGTTATATCACGTTTTTTGTGGTCTAGTGGTCATGTCACAGTTAGCACAATTGCAATAAAGTAAAGATGCAAATCTTTGAAAATCCAGCCCCATGGTCCTATAATCGAAGACATGGAGGGCCACCTTGTAGCAGGGGTGGTGAGGCAGGTTTTGCTATGAGGGAGGTCGCCAAGTTTGGGGAGTGGTGAGTGGAGGAGATGTGGTTCTTATGGGTGGAGAAGTCAAGAAACTAATTCAACCAGACCTCAAAGTATTTGAAAGACATGACACGATCTATAGGGGTGCTGTCACTAGATGGGAAGTGAGTTTAGCCAGTTTTGGTTTGGAACCAAAGTTCATGGGTACTGTTTTCTTGGCATTCAGGGTCAGTTGGTTTGAGAGGAACCACCATCCAGATCAGGCTGAATTTGAGTTTTGAGCCACCTAATGTCTAGCCTAGTGGCATAAAGCTCTGCATGTTATAGCTACAAAGATACATAGATGTTGATGGCAGAAAAAAGCTCTTGGCCCATTCACTCTGTCCAACCTACCTAACTATTCTGCCTTGCCCTAGTAGCATTCCTCCCCATTGTTACTGTCCCCTCTTTTTCTAACTAAACCCACAAGCAGCCTATCCTATCCTGCTTGAAGCTGCTAATTGATTTGTCCAGTACCACTTCCTCTGGTAGCTTATTTCAATTGTTCACCACCCTTTCCATGAAGAAGTGCTTACAGGCATCTGTTTTGAATCTCCCCCTGCAAGCATTAGTGAATTCCTTCTTGCCCGTGTGTTTGAACTCAAGGAGAAGAGTTCCTTTGCAGGTTCTTGTGTGCCTCAATCATGTCACCCCTTTCCCACCTCTTCTCAAGGGTGCACATGTTTAAGTCCTGCAGCTTCTCCTCCTACATCATTTCCTCTAGGCAATGCACCATCTTAGTTGCCCTGTGCTGTAATTCCTCCACCTTGTTGCAATATTTCCTCAGGTGTGGTCTCCATTACCTTGCACAGTATTCCAGTGTGGTTGCACCAGTCACCTGTAGAGAAGGAGGATCACCTCCTGACTTTTACTGCTTGCCCCCCTCCTTATGCATCACAGTATTCTGTTTTCTTTGCTTGCCACCCTGTTGCAATGTGCAGACTTCTTTAGGGTCTCCTCCAGTATCATCACCCCTAAATCATTTTATTCCATAGTGTTAGCCAGTGCCATCCCACACATTTCATATTGTACCCTTAGTTTCCTTTTCCTAATGTGCATTGAAGTTCAGCTGCCAAATCCTTGGCCAGCTCTTCAACCTGCCTAGATCCTCCCTTAGTTCCCTTCTCCCTTCCTCCATATCTACCATTGTGTAAATCTTTGTGTCCTCTGTGAAGAGGCAGATCTTACCCATGATACCTTCACCTATGTCGAAAAATGAATATATTGAAGAGGACTGGTCCTTGTACTGACCCCTGAGGTACCCCCTCCTTGTCACGTCTCTCACCTCTGAAAACTCCCCACTGACTACCACCTTCTGTATTCTACCCTCAGCCAGCTATCTACCCAATTTGCCATTTTTTTCCTCTATTCCAAGGTCCCTAATCTTTTTGACCAACCTTTTGTTGGGGACTGAGTCAAAGTACGTGCTGAACTCTAGGTATTCTATATCAACTGCCTATCTCTTGTCCACTGCTGTGGTTACACAGTTGAAGAACTCAAGCCAAATTAATTTGTCAAGAGCTTCCAAACTCAAGCCAGATTCATTTGGCAAGACCTTCCTCTTGTGAACCCATGTTGTCTGGGGTTCTGCAGCCTTACTCCTTTCTAGGTAGTCCACCAGATCCTACCTGAGTAGAGACATCATAATTTTCCCCACCAGGGGTGCCAATGGGGGGGGAAGCCAGAACAACTGTCTCAGGCCCAGGTGGCTCAGGGGGACCCACATTTACACATTTATATGTCTTGGGGATGGGAGGGGGGCCACAGACCTAAAGGTGTGTCCCGGGCCTGGAAATTTCTATTGGTACCCCTGTTCCCTACTATAGACATCAAACTGACTGGCATATAGCCCCTGGCTCATCATTCTTTCCACTCTTGTGCAGACGAGCCACATACACGGTCCTTCAGTCCCTAGGGACCACCCCCATTGCTAGCGAGCAGTTAAAAATGTCTGCTAGTGACCCCGCTATAATCACTGTTACCTCTTGTTGCATCCTCGGGTTTAAACCATCAGACCCCATTGATTTATCCACTTTCACCCCTTCTAGCTTTTCCAACACCCCTTTTCTCCATTATCTGGATAATTTCCCCACAATCTTTGCTCCCTCTATTCTTTTTTTTATACTTTGTTTTTATTCTGAGAGAAAAGATACAAAGCATTACAATTCATCTCCTAAAAAAATCTCAAAAAATAAAAAGATCATGAAACCAACGAAAAGTACAAAAAGATTTTATTAATTTTAGGAGGGTTAAAAAGGTTATTAATTTTAAAGTAATTAAACATGGGTTGATTTTTAATAATTATGGAGTTACTTGGTATTTTCATGCTCCAAGCTGTATCGTCCTTCAAAGAAAAAAGAAATATTTACTACTAAACATCATATTAGCCGAAATCACCTCCTATATCAATGAGATACGTACTTACATTATAGCCCATGTTAGAGTCCATAGTACAAAAAAAAAATACCAAAGTACTTAGAGTTCACAACAGTATGAAAGAAAAGAAGAATAGTGTTTATTTCACTGACATGTAATGAGTGGTATCCACATCTTCCTCATCTTCAAGGTCCAACTCCAGATCCGTCGGTATCGCAGCCTTTTGTCATATAAGTCATGGGCTGCATCAGTGTCAAAAGAATAATCATCCTTTCCCTGAAAGGTTACCCTCAGCTCTGCAGGTGCCTGAAGAACTGCTGTGACACCAGCCTGGATACATTCCGCTCAAATAGCCAAAAAGCATTTTCTTCAGCTTTGGGTTATCAGACAGAAGTCAGGGTACAAATGGAGATCCTGACCTTCATTTTGGAAAACCTTTTCTTTGTCGAGCGAGTTGCAGCAGAATGTGATTACGTGCAGGTAGAGATGAAAAGGTAAATATCACATAACTCTGTCTTATATTTCCTGTGGCAGTTTGTGATTAAGGGCAAAATACTGATTCTGAAGTCAGTGGTGGTTCTAGAGTAAAAACTGTCGATCTTACTTCAAGAGGGTTCCTTCAGTAGGTCATTACATATAGGACTAGCGCCATCTGGCATCTGGGCCACACGGCAGACTTTTCTAGCAATACCTGATGGGGGACCGCCAACCCGACATCACATGACCGACGAGAGCATGGCCGTATATAGTGGGCAGTCCCCATGCCCACCTTCCAGTTCTTTCCCGCCGTCGTCTCGTGTCAGTCGCATTGCAGACTTCCATCAGTGATTGTCATGTTAGTTCTTGCATAAGATTTTTCCTTCGCTAAATTTTTTCTCGAATTCTACTTTGCTTATGTCTTCACCCAAGAAGAAGTGCTCATCCTCCGGCACTCAAATTCCTCATAAAAACGGTCACCTTAAATGCGTGATCTGTCTCAGCCCAGACCACCCTGTCTCATCCTGCCCGGAGTGCCAACTGTTTAATCGGGCCACTAGAAAGCAGACAGCAGGCTTTGGAGGCCCACCTTCTAAAAGTCCATCTTGCTTCTTTAGAAAAGCAAATGGACCGGATCCGCAAATCCTCTTCTGAGAAATCTTCTCCCTCAAAGAAAGAGTACTGCAAAGAGAAATCTTGGGAGTGAGAGTGCTCTGCAGAGGCCCAGCCAGAGGCCTCTCGACCCTCGTTGAGCAAAGCCATTTCCCAACCACCTAAGGTGAAGATGTCAGATGATAAGTCAAACAAAATGTTCACGGGTAAGTCGTCCATTGGCTCCTCCAATGGCCACACCGCTCCTGCCACTAAGTCAGCCCTGGCCCCTCTGGGACCACCCAGCACCAGTAAGTCAGCTCCCCAGGCCTTCAGGACCTGCCTGGTTCCAGCCGATAAGTTGGCCAGGTGCTCCTCCCCCTCCTGCCCGGCTCTGTCTGGTAAGACGTTCATCTCTGATGGCCGCCCAGATGTGGTTCTCCCGTCAGGGCCTAATGGTGCCTCACCCGATGTCCAGAAGAACCAGGGGGAGACTGCCCCTCTCCCTCCTTCTCCCCCACTGATACCCTCCTCTTCTCCGATGGGTACTTCTGGCAAGGACAGTGCGGAACCCCTCAACATAGAAAACCCTTCCTCGGGGTCCATTCCGCATTCCCCTGATGGGGTCACAGGGAAGGAGGCCCCTCCTCAGCCATCTGGCCTTCCAGTGGAGGTCCCTCCTCTCCCCTAGGGTGGGACTCCCCTAGATCTGGCTAATATCCTGATCCCGATCCCACCGTCAGATCCAGCTAAACCTAACCCCAAGCCGGAACCTCCAATGACAACCTCCGAGCCTGGGCCCAGTAGTCTGCCCCAACCCTTGGCTCCGATGCCAGACACAGTCCCTCCATCAGGTCCCCTTTGTCCGGCCCTGACACCAGCCCCTCCAACGCCAGATCCCTTTCTGGCGCCGGATCGGGTGGTGCCAGTCCCATCGGTACCTCTGACATTGGCTCTCCTGATGCCAGATACACCACCTATTTTCACTATGGCAGGCCGACGTGGGTTCCCCCTCGGTCAGACCCTCTGATGTTGGGAATTTATTCTAGACCCCGGACTGTCCCTCATTACCCCTGGGGTATCCTGGAGACCACTGCCCGGCTGGTCCCCCCCCCCTCCTGACTGGAGTTCTTTGGAACAGTATTACCATGGCTATAATCCCTACCAGAGTTATCATTCCCCAGGTTACCAGGGGTACCATTACCCACCTGCCCCGCTAAATCCTCCTCCTCCTCCCTCCCAACCTAAACATCCTTCACCTCCTCCACTGGTTCTAGCCACACCAGACTTAAAGACTCTAATTCAGTCTTGGTGGCAGGAGGCATATTCGGAGCTGGCGTCAGATCTGGAAAGTAGGCTTCCACTCCCATGCTCTCCCAGATCTCCATCCCGAGGAGCTTGTCTCCTCCGTCCATGGTCCATGTCTTGGGGACGGTCCCTCATACCGTGGTTCTCCTGGACATTCGTGACCTTCTGGATGAGAGGGCGGATGATGATGATGATGAGGAGGAGGAGAAGGATGCCGATGACTCAGCGGAGGAGATTCTGGACGAACCCGAAGGTCAGAAGGGCAAGGTTTCCCCCAAGTCACCCCCGGATAACCCTGCCTTTTCAGACCTCTTGAGGGCCATGAAAGAGTTTTTTGATTGGGAGTCAGAGGAACAAGACCCCATGCAACAGAGACTCACAGAACATCTGGATTTGGAGTCTCTTTCGCCGGTCCTGGTTCCTCCCTGGATTGGACTTCACCAAGACTTCATCACTATGGTCTGGCAGATGCCTCATTCTCTCCTGGCTGTCCCCAAGAGGGTGGACAGAGTGTACCGGGTGCCTAATGAGGCCCCTTTTCTTAAGGCACATCCTAAGGCTGACTCCGTTGTTATTTCAGTTGCTCATGATTGCTCCTCTGCACCCAAGCACATGAGCACTTCTCCTCCAGACAAGGAGTCGACGCAGATGGACCAGTTCAGCAGGAAGGTTTTCTCTTCGGCCACATGCTCACTTTGGTCCCTGAATTATGTGGCCCATATGGTATCACACCAGAATGCCACCTTGACCAGGCTAGAGGCTCGATTCCAGGGCATGGAACACTCAAGCCTCAAGGAGGAGCTTCCCAAGGATCTCTGCCTCTCATGAGTCTCCTGTAGGCATGCTCTATGGTCTACATACAACTCTGTCGACTCTGTAGCCCATACCTTGGCAACTGTCATCTCTCTTAGAAGGCACACCTGGCTTTGCATTTTTGGCCTCGCTAACAAGATGCAGTTTGTGATCCATGATGCCCCCTTTAGAGGCTCGGTGCTTTTTGGTGGTGATACCAAAGATATCATCACAGATCTTCAGGACAGAGGCCTTGCCCTGAGATCAGTGCAGTCTATGTACCAATTGGGCACTCAACAACAGCAGCAACCCTTTTAGAAAAAGACCTGGAGGCAGAGGAAGCAGACCTCGGCTTGACACCAGGACAAACGTAAGGCCACAGGCTCCACCACTCCTCCCACCTCCAAGAATCAGAGACACTCAGGAGGCCCTCCTCCTGAACGCCATGCCACCTCCTGACTCCCTACCCCCACCAACCGCTCAGCCTTATGGCGAGGTGCCGGTGGTGGGGGGTTCACCCGCCACGCACAGGACTGGCAGGACATAACCTTCAATTCATGGGTACTGCAACCAGTGTCCGTCGGACACACTATAGAGTTTCTGGATATCCCTCCAGAAAACCGGCCAAAAAGGGCTTCCTACTCCAGGGATCAGGCTCTTCTCATTCGAGAGGAAATTCAAAGCCTCTTGTTCAAGGAAGCAATAGAGTGCATTCCCCTCTGGCAAAGGGGAAGGGGGTTTTACTCCCATTTTTTCCTGGTTCCAAAAAAGACGGGAGACTTGACACCCATCCTCAACTTGAGCAGTCTCAATCTGTTCATCGAATACAAGAAGTTCAGGATGCTGACACTCTAGGGCCTCCTTCCACTTCTTTTGAAGAATCATTGGCTGTGCGCTCTGGACATGCAGGATGTTTACCTGCACAACCCGATCTTCCCCAACCACCACCATTTCCTGTGGTTCCTATTCCAGGGGGAGCACTTCCAGTTTCAGGCTGTCCCCTTTGGTTTGTCTTCAGCACCTCGGGTATTCACCAAGTGCCTGGCAGTGGTGGCAGCCTTTCTACGCCACCAGGGTATTGCGGTTTTCCCTTACCTGGATGATTGGCTGATCTCAGCCCCTTCCAGGGACTCTTTGCTGGAGGCTCTGTCTTTTACCTTGGACCTTTTTGGCAAATTAGAGATTACAGTCAATCTTCCAAAATCATCCCTTATACTTTCCCAGAGGCTCCAATTCATTGGGATAGTCTTGGACACAGTCCAATGCAGAGTCTTCCTTCTTCCAGACAGGGTGGAGACCCTAGTCCGTCATGCTTCTTTGTTGGCCTCATCCATGACCATCCCGGCCCTGGAGGTCCTTCACCTTCTTAGCCTGGTGGCAGCCTCCATTAATATTGTTCCCCTTGTGAGGATCTACATGAGAGTCACCCAGTGGTCCTTGCGGGTGCAATAGGATCAACTCCTGGATGACCTGGACTACCCGGTACTGGTGTCGTCTGCAGTTCAGAAAGAATTGCTGTGGTGGAGGAATCCCTGCAACCTTTCCTTGGGTCTTCCTTTCAGGACCCCAACCCCCTCTGTATCCCTGACTATGGATGCATCAAATACAGGATGGGGGGCACATTTAGGGGAGCATCAAGCGCAAGGACTGTGGTCCATCTTGGAAGCATTGTTACACATCAGTGTTCTGAAGATGAGGGCGGTCCTGTATGCCTTACAGGCCTTTCAGACCCTCTTTCCCAAGGGATCACTGCTGGTCCAGATGGACAATATGTCAGTAGTTTGGTACCTCAACAAACAAGGAGGAACTCACTCGTACCCCCTTTGAAGGGAGGCGATGCAGGTGTGGAACTGGGTGGTCCAGCACAATCTGGCCCTAGTGGCCATGCATGTTCCAGGCATTCAAAATGTCCTGGCAGACAGTCTCAGCAGATCTTGGACCCTAAATCATGAATGGGAGCTAAATCAGGAAGTGGTAGAGTCTCTCTTCCTAAAGTGGGGGTGTTCGGAAATCGACCTTTTCACCTCCCACTCCAACGCAAAACTTTCCAGTTTTTGCTCACTCATTTCAGGGCATGGTGCTTTCTGGCACAACACACTGTCTCTTTCAGACAGGGAAATTTTTGTACACCTTCCCTCCATTTCCCATTCTTCAGAGGGTCCTTCTCAAGTTTCAGGCAGAGAAGGTGAGGATGATCCTCATCGCACCCCTCTGGCCGAGACAGAGAACCACTGATTCCACTTCCAATGACTCATGATCTCCTGACCCAGGATCAAGGTCATCTTGTTCATCCTGGGCTCAGGACACTGCATCTTCATGCGTGGCTCCTGCAGACATAGCGATTTCCCACTTCGGGGTCTCCTCTCGAGTCACTCAAGTCTTAGTAGAGGCTCGAAAACCCTCTACACGTTCCACTTATGCCATGAAATGGAAACATTTTTCTATTTGGGTGACTTCCAAGAATTGGAACCCATTTTCTTATTCTGCCCCGCAAGTCATGGAATACCTCCTCCATCTTTCAGACTCTGGTCTGTCGTATTCTTCCTTGAAGGTCCACCTTTCGGCAATCTCGGCATACCACGAGCTAGTGGATGGTAAACCTGTGGCTCAGTTGGAGGTCTCAAAAACCTTTCCGAAAGGGATACTCCATCTGAACCCCCCCCCCCATCCACAGCCCTACACCCCCTTGGGATTTGAACTTTGTGTTGGAGAAACTTACTCTCCCCCCATTTGAACCAGTGATGAGCTGCGATTTACACTTCCTCTCTTGGAAGATGTTATTTTTGGTTGCTGTTACTTCAGCTTGAAGGATTTCAGAGCTTCAGGCTCTAGCATGTAAAGAGCCTTATCTTATTTTCCACAAGGACCGGGCAGTCCTCAGGACAAATCCTAAGTTTTTACCCAAGGTGGTATCAGAAGTCACACTGAACCAATCAGTGGAGCTTCCAGT
Organism: Neoceratodus forsteri; assembly: GCA_016271365.2. Taxonomy (NCBI): domain Eukaryota; kingdom Metazoa; phylum Chordata; order Ceratodontiformes; family Ceratodontidae; genus Neoceratodus; species Neoceratodus forsteri. Next base: position 192,885,868 of record CM028129.1, read on the forward strand.
TTACTTTCCGTCCCCTGTGAACAGAGGTGAGGCAATCCTGCACACCATGGATGTCTATCAGATCCTTCGGTGTTATACACACCGAACTAAGGATATCTGTAAATGTGATCAGCTTTTTGTTTTCTTTGTCCCCAGGTTGGCGGGAAAAGCTGTTTCAAAGCAGTGCCTTTCCAATTGGTTAGGTAACTGTATCTGTTACTGTTACTAGAAGTATGACAAACCTCTGCTGGGTCCCATCAGAGGTCATTCTACTAGGGGCATGGCTGCTTCCGCTGCTTTTTTGCAGAACATTTCTGCAGTAGATATTTGCACTGCAGCAACTTGGAGTTCTGTCCATACCCTTACCAAACACTACAGTCTGGACATTGCTTCTAGGCGGAGGGCAGGTCTTGGCCTGGCTGTCTTGCAGGGCCTTCTGTCCTAGGCTGGGTCCATTCTAGTTCCCAGTTTTCACTGGAGTTTGTTTTTCTCCTCCTCCCTTGTTTCTCTCGGTCTCTCTGTGGAGGGACTGCTTGGGATTCAGTCCTATGTGTAATGATCTACTGAAGGAACCCTCTCGAAGTAAGATAGTACAGTTACGTAGGAACGTATCGTAACAGTAGATCTTCAAGAGAGGTTCCTTCAGTAGGTCATCTTTTTCCCTCCCTCCTTCCCCCTTTTATTTTAAACACAGGGACTCCAAATCCTGTTTACTCCTGCTGTCAGGCCTTTTCCAGGCTCCAGCAGGAGAACTGGAGGGCGGGCGTAGGGACCGCCCACTATATACGGCCACACTGACATCGGTCACGTGACGTTGGGTGGGTGGTCCCCCATCAGGTATTGCTAGAAAAGTCTGCCGATGCGGCCCAGATGCCAGATGGTGCTAGTCCTATGCGTAATGACCTACTGAAGGAACCTCTCTCAAAGATCTACTATTACGGTACGTTCCAACATAACTGTACTGTATTATATGCTCCACTTCACTCTTAAGATCAACAGCAGGTATGTCAGCTGATAACCCTATCAGCTGAAAAGTCTTCATAAGCAGGCTATTTTCAATTTTCTCAAATTTAGCCATATTCAACAATTGTTCTTGTAAATGCTGCATTTACTGCACCTTCTAGAGTCAGCACCCATCCAGAAAGTGTCTCTGCATTTTTTTCTTCAATTGAAACCATTTGCTTTTCACAAGTTCACAGTTTTTCCTCAATCTGTGAACATCTGCTCGAGATTTCTGACAAAGTGCCATGGACTTTACTGAAAGAAGAATGGGATTCTTCCTGGAACTGCATCAGTAGGGTTTGAATGGACTGCAGTGTAGGTTTTGCAGGTGCTTTTAACTTTGCGCCATATCAGGACATACCATAGCAGAGGAAGGGGAAAGAAACTTTTCAATGCTATCTAACCTAGCCTCTGCTAGATCCTTTACTGTGATTCTTGACTATGCCATGAAGTTAGCTGTAAGTATTCAGATGTTAAGAACTTCTACAGACTGTTAAAGTTTGTTTGTAGTGGAACGGTGAAACTCAGCATGTTGCTCTTTTTTAGCTCTTTAGCACCCCTGCTCTCCCCATTCCTAACCCCACATTTTATTTATTTATTTATTGAATACAATCGGAATTAATACCTTTGAGTCAGAGACTCCTTTACAAAGGCTCCACGTCATAGAAAACAATACAGAGCATACAGCGTACAGACATCACAGTATGAATAGCAGTGTGGGAAATATCACACCTTACGAATGATACATGGTAAATTACAACAGGTGGATGTGGTACAGGATAATTTCAACAGTCAAAGACAATGCAGTACAGTGGCAAAATACAATAAATACAGTAACTACAGGGGCAAACATACAGTACAGTAGTTGTTGTAGAGAAGTATTTATGACTGGAATGTGCAAGCAGCCAGTTAGTGGCCCATCCTTTTCCTTAGTAAGCACCAAACAAAAATAATTGTTCAGTATCTCTGCTTTTTCCTTGTCCCATTCCTCCCACTCCTTATTGCTCCTAATTCTCATTATACCCCGTTTGACTTTGCGCTTCTCACAGATGTACCAGAAGAATGTCTTAGCTCTTTCTTCCCTCAATAGCCAATCGAAGCTTAGTTCCTGATTAGGCCGCCCTCACTTTCCTGGTGCTTTCTCTTGTTGCTTCCAGGTACTTTACCCAGTCGTCTTCCCTTTACCTTCCCATATACTTAAAAAATATTCTCCTTTTGGCTCTTACCAGCACCTTTATCTCAGCTATAAACCACATTGTCCCCTTACTCCTTTTTCCTTTAGATACCTTTGGAAATTAACTATCTGCTGCTTATATCATTTTATTTTTAAATGCCCCCCACTTGTTTTCTGTGCCCCCCACCTTCACTATGTCCTTCATGCTTTTCTCCAGTTTTTCCCTTATTTTGTCAAAGTCTGCTTTTTTTAAGTCCCATAGCCTTATTCCTTTGCCCCTCTGGCTGTCCCAGCCTGGACCTTCAGCGCTACTGTCTTGATGTCACTGGGACTGGGTGGTTCAAGGACTACTGTACTCTGAGTCATCTCACTGTTGGTGAACACCAGGTCTAGTAGGGCCTCCTTCCTTGTTGGGCCATGAACTAATTGCTCTAGGAATGCCTCCTGGCAGGCCTCCACCAGAATCTGATTCCTCACCGAGCGAAGGGGTTCGCTCTGCATGCTGGTGACACGGGTTCATGCCCCAAGCCCGGGTACCAGGAGTGGAGGCTGGCAGGGAGGGGATTCAGAGTGTCCATTGGATGTTTCCTTGCCAGAGGGGGTTGGGCCCTGGCACCCATGGGCAGTTTGGGCAATATGCTTGGGGGATTGTGTGCCTCGACATGCCCTACATACATCACCGCCCAGGGTCGCCATGCTCATGCATGGCTGAGAACTGCTGTGGGTGTGGTCAAAAATGGAAAACAGGAGCTCCCCACAAGATGACGAGTGCTGGCCCCTGCCACCACAAAGCCCCTGAGACAGCCTGGACTGGCTTTGCAGTACCTAGGATATGCCATTTGGCCGGTAAGGCCCTTCCCCCCCAGAAGAGAGGGACCCACACGATAAAGTGATACGTCAAGTTACCTGGGGGCTGCACTAGGAGTTGGTGGCTGGTCACTGGGGTCGGATGGGGGCTGAGACCTAGGCACTCTGAAGGAGTGGCTGGACGGGGGGCTGCCTAATGGGGTGAAGCATAAATAGAAAAATACAGACTCTGATTCCTAGTACTAACCACGATTGGAACTTTCCAGCCCACATCCAGCATGCTGAAATCCCCAACTACCACTACTTCCTCTAGTGGTGGCACTCTCTGTGAAAACTGGAGTCCATGCTTGTCTGCACTTTTTTGAAATCCCCCCTTTCTTTGTTTTTGCCCAAAATGTATTTGTAAATGCATCAAATGAATTGTCTTGTAACCTGACAAATTAAAGTTTCTTTACTGCACCCTTCATTATGGATTGCTCTGTCGTAATGTAAGTATGTAATTTTGTTTGCTGTTGCTTGAATTGTGTGTCCACTTGCTGTAGTGTATATTTAAGCAATAATGCATGACACAGTGTGGTATATCATGGGATATCATCACGCCTCTGGTGGTTGGGTACAAGGCCGCAGGCCGAGTGTGTCCAACGACCCGAGAAGTGACGATATCCCATGATATACCACACCCTGGAGTGCATTATTGCTATTATGAACTGGCTTGAAAGTCTATAAGTAAAATAAAAACAAATAAAAAACGTTTAAATCCTTTTTAAGTGTTCCTTATGGTGTTGGAGGAATATTTCTAGAAAAAATAGTTCCTGGCAGCAGGTGGCGCTGCTGTAAGTGGAGTCCGTGGAGGAGGTGCAGCGGTGAACTCTCACTCTGCCAGGACTAGTTCCAGATATGAACTGTGTTGTCCATATATTTGTTTTCCTTTTAGGTAAAATACGTAATTATTTTGATATTTTTTTGTGCCACTAAAGTTGTTTTTCCCGATTTGGCTGCGGGAAGCCATCGTGTTGTTGACGTCGGAGGGAGGGGACAGGACCTTAAAACTGGACGTTGGCCAATTGAGGGCAAAAAACAAATACTTGCTTGTTGCTGTTCAGGTTTCCGCAATTGAATTTAGTGACATTATGACAAATGATTTTGGTTTTTAATCGGGGAGAAAACATAATGTGCCCGTTGTTGGTATTGCCCCGCTGATCTGTGCTCACGAGCAGCCGTGGTGGTGGTGGTGGGGGGGGGCTCTGCATTGTTTTTAAAAACAGAGAATGTGGTAGCAGTTTTAGGAAGAGAAAAAAATTCTGAGTCGTCCGTTGCTGCAACTGATGTGCTACTGTTGTCAAAACTACTGGTGGGATCGAGTGAGGAGCTCTTATTGAGAAGCACGATTTTAGTGAGGCTGCTCGCTCCGCTCAGATTAGTTTCTTGTGGGTAAGAAGTCTGGTGTCCGGAGGCTTTTTGAAGCCATGATAATGTATCTCGATATCATCACAGCTTCAAATACCTCTTGACCGATCAGCTTTGTACAATTTTTTTATCCAGTTCATAATATTGATTATGCAATGTATATTTGTGACTTTATGAATTAATGTTGTTTCTGACTCTTCACCCTTTGAAAACAGGCATCTGCCTAAGGGATTTTCTGTGAAATAAAATATAAATAAATACATAAAATGTCACCCCCCTTTAAATACAAAGACAAGGAGACACTTGGCCGGCCCAGTAGCGCTGAGGGTTGAGGCGCTGGACACCACACCTCGCGCCATGCCTGCGACCCGGGTTCAGGAATGATCCCGGGACATCGGGGGTCGGCAGGGGAGGGAGAGGATTGAGCATCCGAGGACAGCTGTCCTCTCCCGGGAGGGAGGGGGGACACATGCTCAGTGTCTGACTGGCCTCTGGTGGAAGCCGGAGGCATAGCAGACATGGACACACAAGGGGGTTGGGAAGTGGCAGACGTCGGCGGATACGCCGTGATGTCAGGGCAGAGGCCACTCCCATGGAACATCGGAAAATACCCGACAGCACTCCTGCATAGACGGAGCGCCAGATCCCGATCCCCAATACCCCTACCTGCCCCGGTGACTGGCGTCCTGACGAGACAAGGAATTTGGGGTGCTTGCCTCCTCACCTCGTCCCCACCTGGGAGGTAAGCCAAGGCTATGTGGAGGATGGACCACCACGGGATCCAGGTGGGAGGTGGGAGGTGGGGACTAGAACGGCCATAGGCAACTCTAGAAGAGAGGGGAGTGCTGTGGGAGGAAGGCGCATAAATAGAAAATAAAAAAAAAAAAAAAGACAAGGAGACACTTCTGTTACAACCACACCCTTTCTGCATAAAAGTGAGGCACCACACTAATCACTGAAAAACGTTGCAACCCCAGTGGACTCCTAAATCAACAAGGTATTCAAACCTTCCCCCTAAACAATAACTTTACACATAACTATCACATCAAAAGGCAAGAAACAGCAGGCAAAACAAAAAAATTAAGTCAGTAATCTTGCAGGTTGTACACTTATTATCACGCTATACATATTTCAGTTGCTCATTTCTCACCTATCAGGGTCTGAAGATAGTAAGAAAACAAAGGCTGTCCCACGAGACCTAGATGTCACACCATGCAGTCAGTTAACTTTACCCCCTTTGCAATATAAATGTGATGCATAATGTAAAGTACTGTGCGGTGAATACCCAAAGAAAGCTGCAGTTTATTAACATTAAATCATAACCTGGAGGGCAATCTTGTTAGAGGAAAACTGGTCTAGGAGTTGTTTTTTAGTTTTTTTTTTTTCCCACAAATGTACTGTTGGTAGACAACATAGAAACATAGACTTTGATGGCAGATAAGGACCGTTTGGCCCACCTAGTCTGCCCATTTCCCTACATACTGGATAAGCTGCAGATCCTAGTTAACCAACAGCCTATTTCTTCCTACCCCCCATAAGAATTGCCTTGTGTCTGTACCATGCATTCTTGAATTCTCCCACAGTTTTAGACACCACAACCTCCTCAGGAAGGCTGTTCCATGCGCCACCACTCTCTGTGAAAAAATACTTCCTCCCATTGCTCCTGAGCCATCCCCCCTCTGTCTTCAAATTGTGTCCCCTTGTTCTTGCACATCTCTTTTTCTGAAAGATGCTACCCTCTTGGACTTTGTTGATTCCACTGAGGTACTTAAAAGTTTCTATCATGTTCCCCCTCTCCCTCCTTTCCTCAAGGGTATACATATTAAGCTCCTTTAGTCTCTCCTCGTATGGCTTCTCTTGCAGACCCTGCACCATTGTAGTTGCCCTCCTCTGGACTGCCTCCATCCTGTCTATGTCCTTCCAGAGATGGGTCTCCAGAACTGGACGCAGTACTCAAGATGGGGTCTCAGCAACTGTCTGTACAGAGGGATAATAACGTCCTGTTTTCTACTTGTGATGCCTCTCCCTATACATCTCAGTACCCCCCAGCCCTCCCTACTGCCTTCTCACATTGTTTGCTAACCTTAAGGTCATCTGATATGAGTACCTCCAGGTCCCATTTCATTTTTATTGTTGTTACTACCTACCCCCATTGTGTACTCTTCCCCTGGGTTTTTATTTCCCAGGTGCATTATTTTGTACTTCTTTGCATTGAATCCAAGCTGCCATACTTCTGATCATTCCTCCAACCTTGCCAAGTCCCTTCTCATCCTTTCCACGCCTCCTTCTGTATCAACCCTGTTGCAGATCTTTGTGTCATCTGCAAAGAGGCATACTTTTCCTTCCAGTCCCTCTGCAATGTCACTTATAAAGACATTAAAAATGACTGGACCCAGTATTGAACCCTGCGGTACCCCACTAGTAATCCCCCTTTCTTCAGAGTGGACTCCATTTACTATTACCTTCTGTGTCCTGTTGTCCAGTCAATGTTTTACCCAGGCTACTACCCTGGGACCCACTCCCAGGCTGGCTGATTTGTTTATTAATCTTTTGTGTGGGACTGTGTCAAATGCCTTGCTAAAGTCTAGGTAGGCCATGTCCACAGCCCCTCCCTGGTCTACTACATTGGTCACCCAGTCAAAGAAATCGATTAGATTCATCTGACATGACCTTCCCGCTGTGAACCCATACTGCCTTGGGTCCTGTGCCCTACTGGCATTTAGTACGCAAACATTCTTTCCTTCAGAAGTGATTCCATCACTTTCCCTACCACAGAGGACAAACTGACCAGTCTGTAGTTTCCTGCCTCTGTCTTGCTCCCACTTTTGTGAAGGGGAATCACATCTGCCCTCCTCCAGTCCTCAGATACCACACCATCCTCCCATGATTTGTTAAAAAGGGTAGTCAGTGGTGTCACTAGTTCTCCCCTTAATTATTTTAGAATTCTAGGGTGAATCCCGTGAGGCCCGATTGCTTTGTCCACCTTCAGTTTTAGGAGTTCTTCAGAACCTTTTCTTGTGTGAAAGGACTGGGATCAACCCCCCTACGCAGAGTGCTTCTGCCTCCTCTTCTTTTGTGAATACTGAGTAGAAGTATTTATTCAGTATCTCTGCTTTTTCGCTGTCCCTCTCTGCCCACCCACTGTCCATTCTGTTCAGCCTCACTATCCCTCCCTTTGTCTTTCTACACTCCCTAAAGTACCTATAAAAGGTTTTATACCCCTTCTTAACCGAGTTGGCTATCTTTTCCTCAGTTTGGGCCTTTGCTATTCTGACTGCCTTCCCTGCTTCCTTCTGCCTTAACTGGTATAGTTCTCTGTCCTGCTCCTTCTGTGTCTCCTTATACTTCCTAAATGCTATCTTTTTCTCCCTAACCTTCTCCACCACCTCTTTTGAGAACCATAGTGGCTTTTTCTTTCATTTTGATTTGTTTATTTGCTTCACACAGAGGTTTGTTGCCTCTGTGATGGCAGTTTTGATGTTTCCCCGTTGTTGCTCCACCCCTCCTTCTTGCCTGTTTGCTAGTGCTTTTCTAAGGCACTCTCCCATTTTGCCAAAGTCAGCCCTCCTGAAGTCCAGTACCCTCACTTTTGTATGGCTGGACTCTGCAGCTGAGTTTATTGTGAACCACACTGTTTGGTGGTCACTTGTTCCCAGATGACTACTCACTTCTAGATCTGAGATCCTCTCACTGTCCCCATTTGAGAGTATGAGGTCTAAGATTGCTCCCTCCCGAGTGGGTTCCAACACTAGCTGTCTGAAGCATGCCCCCTGTAGGGCATCGAGAATGGACCTGCTCTTGGATGTGCCTGCAGCAAAGGTGCTCCAGTTAACATCTGGCATATTCAGGTCCTCCATCAACAGTATCTCCCCTTTCTCTACCATCCTAAGGGGACCTTCGAGGGAACTGATGTCAGTTTTGCCAGAGAGGTACAGTAGACATGATCTGAAGACAGATGACCACCCTGCCCCTAGACCCACCCCTTTTTTCCAATAGCTCAAGAACTGTGCAACACAAAAACAATAAAACTCATCCCTAATTAAAAAACAAAAAGCACAGAGGCATACATTCCCGGTCTGCATGGTGTAAACCACTCCTTTTCCTTACTTTTGCAGATGCGGATACGTACCTTATAGCTGACAGAGTGCCACCACCAGACACTTCCCCTAGACTGGTCATCCTCTTACGTGTCCCTCCCACTGTCCAAACATTAGGGCGAATGCAAAAGGGATACACCAAAAAGGGCGACAGCAATTTGGGCTACTGTGACAAAAGAGCCCTGGGTCATATGACCCCCACTTGTATGGTGGAAGCAGCGGCTTTGAGGATGCTTATGTAACCTCCCTACAAGTGGGGATTCCTAAAATGTCTTACTGGGCTTGCCTGATGCCCACTGCCATGCTGCTGTTCTGTGTTAAGCAGGTTAAAACTGCTTGCATGCGAGTGCCCTGTTAGCCTCTGTGCCTGTCTCTTTAAGAGGCATCTATTTCATAGGATAAAATTAATCTGGGTGGGAGCCAAGTAGTTTCAGGCTTGAGTTCCGCCTGGGCTGGAGTACAGCCGCCGTCGCTAAATGTGCAGAGGAAACTTTAGTAGGAACTGTGATTGTTTGCTGATTGTCTGCTTAAATAACAATGATATCATAGTTTGCCTAACCTACCTTCCTTTGCAGCATGGACTTTATGTTAAGCACCACCATTTTGGTTCTGGACTGCCAGTTTGGACCAATCGGTACCTTTGGGGACCCTAAAATGGAGACTGCCCCCAGGGGTCTTGTGGGAGTCAATTTCTGTAGGAATTGTAGTTTTTACTGTTTGGTGCCTAAATGGACCTGGAGGGGGAGCCTTTGCTGTGACAGACAGATGGATCAACCAACTGAACCTGTTGGATCACTGGGGAAGCCCAGAGCTGCCTGCAGCAAAGAATCAGTGTGTAGTTGGAGTTGAGAGAGTGAGTGAACAGCTCAAGTAATTCGAGCAGCTGCTCCTGCGTGGTAGCGTGGGGGAATCAGTGGAAAGGCTGTGTCTGGCCTGCCTGCTACCATCTTCTTGAGTGATGGAATTTGCAATATTATATCGGACTTTATCTGAAATTGCTGTTATTATGACTGGAATCCTGAATTGTGACAGAGTGAATTTCGTCTGGTATGGAATGAAGATTTGCCTCTGAACGATCGGCCTGTCAGGACTTGAAGTAACTGCAGAGCATACGGTTTGCGCAGAGACACTATTGAATTGCAACCGGACTGTCATCTGAACTGTGGTATTTAACAATTCTTACTATAATTGTGCTGAATGTGTAGAGTGGGTCGCGATTTGGTTCCCCACCTCATTGAATGTGTCACACTAGCTGGAAGCTGCATCCAGTAACTAACCGGACTGACATCCGAACTGTTCACCTGGTCTGGGCCTCAGCATCTCGGCCTAGATTGCCGCTCATGCTGCAGAGATTCATGCGATGAAAGACCCGCTCAGGGATTCGGCTCCCTGCTCAACATCATCGAACAGGATCGACCGCCATGGTGCATCGTGTGGGCCCTGCTTCCCCTGGCCGAACCAGCATACCATCCTGAGGTCTTCGTCTCGTTAATCATGCATCCTGGTCTGGGTAGCGTGAGTAAACATCAGGGTAGCTCCCAGCAACAAAGCTCAAATCAAAGTATGTCACCTGATTTAATTGTTTTGGTTGATCATTGGGTGATGTGGGGGGGACCTGGAAAAGTTGGGGTGCCTGGACGATAGACAGCATGGATTCATCCCATGGGAAATCGGGTCAGACAATCCTAGTGGAGTTCTATGACTAGGTGATGAGTGCCTTGGACCTGGGTAGACCGGTGGATGTCCTCTTTCTAGACTTCAGCAAAGCATTTGACTCTGTTCCTCATGGGGGCCTGTTGGGTAAGCTGGGAGACATGGGGGTGGGGAACCAGGTGATCAGATGGATAGGCAATTGGCCCCAGGACCGGACCCAGAGGGTCGTGGTTGGCGGGTTAGTCTCATCCCCAAGGAGGGTCATTAGTGGGGTCCCTCAGGATCAGTCCTGGGTCCCTCCTGTTCAATGCCCAGTCTCTGACATAAGGAAGGGTATCAGGAGTGAGATGAGTCTCTTTGTGGATGACTCAAAACTGGGGTGGTGGTGGATGGGGAGGAGGATGGGGAGGGTGGCCTACAGGGGACCTGGAGGCTCTGGAAAGGTGGTCTAGAAAGTGGAAGCTGAGCTTCAATGCAGGGAAATGCAAGGTACTGCACCTGGGAGCCAGAAACCCAGGCCAAGTGTACACCCTGGGGGGGGGGATGCTACAAGTCTCGATGGCTGAGAGGGACTTGGGGGTGGTGGTGGATGTCAAGATGAACAACTCGGAGACTTGAAGAAGGGCAGCGGCCAAGGCCAATAGGATGCTGGGATGCATCGCTAGGAGGAATCACCTCCAGGAGGGAAGTGATACTCCCTCTGTATAACTGCTTGGTGAGGCCGCACCTAAAGTACTGTGTGCAGTTTTGGAGGCCACACTTAAAGAGGGACATTGAACTCCTGCAGAGGATCCAGAAGAGGGCAACCAAAATGATCAGGGGCTTGGGGGGACAGGACCTATGGGGAGAGGCTCAAAGAGCTAAATATGTACACATTGGAAGAGAGAAGGGACCGGGGGGACATGATAGAGGTCTTCAGGTACATGAAGGGGATAAATAGGGGAGGAGCAGTCAGGGTGCTCCGAAGGAAGGAGGGGGGGCAACTAGAGGGCATGGGTGGAAGCTGGAGGGGAGTAGATTCAGGGGAAAAAGGAGGCGGTGCTACTTCACTGAGAGGGTGGTGGAGCCATGGAATGCGCTGCCCAGGGGGCTGGTGGAGGCAGATATGGCGGAGGGGTTCAAGAGGAGGTGGGACAGGTACAGGGGAAGGGTTCTGGAAGCGAAGTGCAGTGCAGCAAAAATATCCGGGACTGGGAAGAGAGAAGCCAGAGAGGCGAGGGGGGCAGCAAGGTCAGCTCACTGGGTGGGGGCTGACCAAACAAGCAGACACGAAAGACCATTAGGCCTATTCTGCTGGCATTTTAGTATGTTAGTGTATTAGTATCATTACGAACTGAGCCATCTGGCTCCAGAATACAAATTGTGGGTTAAAGTGCATGTTATGTTTTTCCTTCCTAAGGGCCCCAACAACAACTGCAACTCTGACCTATCCCAGGCAGTGCTTCAGGATAGCCTGCATGACAACTGGGTACCCAGAGTGTGTGTGACTGTGCTAGAGAGCTCTTAGGGCATGCATGTTTAACCTGACTAAATCAGATCTAAAATCAAACGCTAGATTACTGCCCTACCCTTGTCCGCATTCCCTGAATAAATCAGATCCAGATCTTTCTGCATTTAAACTGGCTATTGTATACCTTTGTGGAGAGGATACTGTGTTGCTATTGCCTTTCTCCATTGCAGGTCTTATTTTACAGGGGGTCTCCAGGGCCAGTGCAGCTGATCCAGCCCTGATGGTAAGTGTGCCAAGTGTGGGTCTAACATTGCATTCTGGTGTTAATTGTGATTGTCTATTTGCTGACCAGTATAGGCCACTAGAAGGGTTAGAGGGGGGTATCAGTGTCCCGGAGGGCTGTATCCAGAGCAGTGATGCTACCCTTAAACCAACCCTCTGGGTGGAGGCACCCGTTCACAGAACTCAGACCCCTCAATCTGCGCCTAGTCACGCAGGCAGGGGTAGTATCCCTTAGGATAGCGCCACCTGGGGTTACATCTTGGACAGGCACCACTGGGATTTTCACCCTCTAGTGGTCAGAAGTGGGAACTGTAACCCCGATACTTGGAATTTGTCAAAAAATGGAAGCGCTTACTATGCCCAAACTTAAGATTGCCCCCCACAAGCTGGTTGTGCATCGCATGATGGGGTGGATCGAGGCTGAGGGAGTAGACCCTCAGCATGCCATATTATTGCTGGATATTCCCTTAGGGACTGATAATGCTACTATTGTAGAGACTGCAGAACAGATAAAGAGCTTGGGGAAGGCTGAAGTGAGGGGAAGGGACTCGGGCTTGTTTGACCAGACCATGGTGGCCCTCCTCTCCTGCAGCCTTCCTATAGACCCTGAGAGAGTACCCCCATTGTCCTGCCTGAGGGATCCCAGAAGGGGTGGCAGATTATTCATTTACACAGTTACCCTTCCTCTCCTGGGGGTTCCCCGAAAGTAGAGGGGTTCAAGGACAAATTGTTCAGATTACTAGCTGCTATGGGGCAAACTGCCAAAGACCTAGTGAAAATGCTAGCTATTTCTGAAAAGACCACTTCAGTACAGTCCCCCATAGCTTCTCCAGCTACCCCTAGAGCTTCCACTGTGGTAACATCCCCCATTGTGATACCCCCTGTACACTTGAACTCTTACCGTAGGCTCAGGCTGTTTTCAGGCACAGCCCCAGTGGCTGTGGGGGAGGATGATCTGGAAACCTGGATGGACTATGCCACCCCCCCAGTCCAGGAGTGGCAATGCTCCGAGGGAGAAAAAAGAAAGAGCCTTATGGAAAGCTTAAGGGGCCCTGCACTGGAGGCTATCCGTTTTCTTCATTCCACTAGCCCAGAAGACACTGTGGCTGAGTACATCTCTGCCCTGGAAGGGGTGTTCGGCAGCACTGAATCAGGAGAAGAGCTGATGTGGAAATTCAAATCTGCCAAACAATGGAAAATGAAAAACTGTCTGTGTTTGTTATCAGAATTGAAAGGGCCTTGCAGAGGGCCCATAGGAAAGGAGGCGTGCTTGCCTGTGACCTGAATCGAGTCAGATTAGAACATATTTTGAAATCCGCCAGGTACTCCAGTGTGCTGATGTTGAAGCTGAAATTGCAAGATCAAAAAGCGAATCTGCCTGAGTATTGCTGTCTTGTGAAGGAAATTTGGGAAGCCGAGAATGATGAAGAGGGTTGGAAGCCCTATGTTGGGGCTTTCCGTACCAGCCGTACCCCTGACCAGACTGACGAACGGAATGATGAGTCCAAGCTCCAATAAATGAAAGAGTTGCTTAAGGAGGTGAAAGAGACAAGAGCAAGTCAACAAGCCGCTGTGGTGGTTAAAAGTTCATCCTCCTGTCAGATATTCACAGAGCTCAGAGATGAAGCTTCACTCAGTGGGGTGTGAGTTCATGTCATTGCCCCTGAACCCCAGGATGAAGCCAAGTTGATGGAGGAAGTGAGAGAGAGCCGAGAGTCCTGGTGGGAGATCTCATTCAAGCCACTCATGTCACTGATCCCTGGAGAGGCCAGGAGGAGAGGGAAAGTGAGCCCCAGCCCAAAGAGGACCCTTGGGGTTTTTCTAGTCAATCTAACATGAGGGATGACCCCCTTCCCCCTAGAGACACAAAGAAACCAGTATTCTGTTACTGCTTGGGGGGACGGACACACTAGGCCGAGCTACACCCTCCCTGAGAATTTCAGAAGAGTCACCTCCATGTTGTTGGCTTTAGTTCGGTGGAGCAACATAAGGCCTCAGACTGGGCCTGTAAAAAAGTCCTGTTCTTCAAAGACTGCTATAAGGCGGACTGCTAAACCAACTTCACCTAGCTTGGTCCGAAGTGGTGGGCCCCTCAATGTAAACTACTGTGACTGTGAATGGTATTTCTGCTCGGGCTGTACTAGATAGTGGATCACAAGTAACCATTGTGTTTCAAGAGTGGTACAACAAACACTTATCTGATGTGCCCCTACAATCTTTAGAAGGCTTGCATGTGTGGGGGCTGAATGAGAAGTCTTACCTCTACATGGGGTATGTTCGAATTTGGCTGTCTTTTCCCATGGCTGTAGCCAGAGTAGGTGAGCAAGTAGAGACCCTGGCCTTGGTGTGTCCACCTATGGGACTGTATGATGGTGTTCCCCTACTCATTGGTACCAGTGCTCACACATTCAGGAAGTTGGCCCAACTGTATCAAGAAAAGCAGGGACGGCAAACTGGACAGAGATGGAGAAAGATGATCCCGTGGGAATAGTGTGGAAAAAATATCCTGACTCCTTGGTGCTACTGCCCAACGCTCAATATACCATTCGTGGTGAAGGGCGCCTCAAGAAAGATGTAAAAAACAAACTTCCCATGCTGGATGCCCCAGAGAAGAGGAAATTGCTGGAAGGTTTATTAGTCAAGCCCAGTATTCTACCCACTCGAGCCCATGCTTGTGCCTGATGGGTGGTGGTGCAAATCCAGAATGTGTCTGATCGAGAGGTTCGAGTAAATCAGGGATGTACCTTAACCACGGGGCACTATGCGGATACTGCAGTGCTGCCCAGCAATAAAGGCTCCGGTGAGAGGGAGGAGGTGACTCCAGACCTGTTTGATTTTAGAGAGTCCTCATTGCCTGCTGAATGGAAGACCAGGATCAGTCGGAAACTAGCCCAGAGGGACCAAGTGTTCTCTCTAAAAGAGTGTGATATGGGATGTGTCAGTGGGGCTGAGCATCATATTCGACTTCATGATGATAGACCATTCCAAGAGAGGTCACGTCGCCTTGCCCCAGCTGATATAGATAATGTTCAGAGGCACTTACAGGAGATAATAATAATAATAATAATATTTTTATTTGTATTGCGCCTTTCAAATGCCAAGGTGCATTCCAATAAAATATGATACAAACAAGATACAAAGACAGCAATACAAAGAACTATTAAAAACACACACAACAATTAATAATCAGTAACACCATAAGCCCCTTCCCATAAAAAGGATTTGAGAGCCTGTTTAAAACTCCCCACGGTCGTACACTCCCTTGTCCGACGGGGTAGAGAATTCCAAAGGGAGGGGGCCACAAACATAAAAGTCCGGGCCCCAGCTGATTTTAATATAACCCTAGGAATCTCTAGCAACCCCTCGTCGGCTGAGCGGAGTGAAGTGACCTCACAGGGCGGTAAGGAATCAGGAGTTCTTTCAGGTAGTCAGGGCCCAGATCATGCACGACTTTAAAAGTCAGTAATCCGACTTTGAAGGTGATCCGCCACTGAACTGGCAGCCAGTGCAGTTCCCGCAGCACCAGAGTAATATGGAAAGATCTAGGAGTACCCGTCAATACTCAGGCTGCGGAATTCTGCACTAGCTGCAGGCGGTGGATATTAACCCCGGGAAGCCCAAGTTAAAGCGAGTTGCAGTAGTCCAGGTGTGAGGTCACAAAGGCATGGATCAGAGCTGGCAGATCGCTGGACGGAACGAGGTGCTTGATTCTGGCGATGTTTCTTAGATGATAAAAGGATGATTTTACCACTGCTGACACCTGGGATCAAAGAGTCAGCTCCGCATCTAATATCACTCCCAGATCTCACACCCATTCAGAGACCTGTAACTCGACATCCCCACAAAACACCCCAGATGGGGAGCCGGCCACAGGTCCCCCTATCCGGCGATCTGGATCCAATACCAACACCTCCAGCTTCCCAGAATTCAACTTCAACCAACTGGACCTCATCCAATCCTGGATTTCATTCAGGCAGCTATTAAATACCGAGATAGCTCCTTCCTGGTCGGGTGCAAAAGACAGGTACAGCTGGGTATCATCCGCGTAACAGTGAAATCCCAACCCATCCCATCTCACAATGTCTCTGAGGGGAAGCATGTACACCACAAATAACATGGGGGACAATGTAGAGCCCTGAGGAACCCCACAAAATAGAGAGATGGGATCAGAGGAAAAAAACCCTGACACCACCCTCTGAGTTCTTCCGGTGAGGTATGAAGTGAACCATCTGAGAACAATCCCAGAGAGTCCACAAATACATCTCAGGCGCTCCAGTAGTACCCCATGGTCAACGGTGTCAAATGCTGATGACAGATCTAATAGAACCAAAATGGACTGTTTTCTCTGGTCTCTCGCCATCAGGAGATCATTGAGCACCCGACCAGCGCAGTCTCAGTATTTTGCCTCTTACGAAAACCTGATTGGAGAGGTTCGTAGATACTATGGATGGTCAAATGGTTCTCCAACTGGGCTGCCACCACCTTCTCGATCACCTTCCCTACAAAGGGAAGGTTTGAGATAGGTCTGTAGTTGGCAAGACAGTCTGGGTCCAAAGATGATTTCTGCAACAGGGGTGTCACCACTGCCTCTTTCAAGGAATGGGGACATTCACCCGAGTCAAGGGAAGACCAGACTATCTGTGCTAGAACCAGTAGAATGGGCTCTCCGCACCCTAAAATTAGGGGAGTGGGACCTGGATCTAAACTACAGGAGGTAGGATGCAGCCTCTGGACAATCCGCATAACATCCACAATTTCCGGGCGGTCGAAGGTACTCCAGGAAAACGAGGGGGTAGTGACCCGATCCTGGCCACTTGCAACCAGCATAGAATGTGTCAAACAGATGTCTGACCTAATGTCAGCCATCTTATCAGCAAAGAACTGAGCAATCTCATCACACTGTAGTTGTGAAAACGCTCTACGGAGCTGTAGACAAGTTGGGTTGCACAATCTGTCCATAGTTCTGAATAGCTGAGCAGGTCGGTTCTGAGCGGCAGAAATTTCCCCGGACAGGAACTCTGCTTTCTTATGAGAGATTTCTGACTGATAGAATTGATAATGTTCTAACAGTCTAAGGTGGTCGGCATCCAGGCCAGACTTCCGCCAACAACGTTCTAACCTGCATCCAAGTCGCCGCAACTCCCTCAAGACCCCATCAAACCTCGGGGCCCGAGGTCGCAGGGAGAGAGGACGCACACGAACTGGAGCATAGAATCCAGGGCAGAAGCAATGGCGGTAATGTAAGCCATAACCAACGCCTCTGGATCATTGTAATGCACAGGAAGTTGTGATAGGTCAAGAACCGCAGCAAGGCCATTAGAAGAAATATTCCACAAAGGGCGGTACTTGACCATCTCCACAGGGGTCGGCCTACAAGGAGGGGTGCCAAAATTGAATCTCACAGTGTAGTGATCTGACCAACTGACTGGTTCCACCTCCACATCAGAGGCCTCGATCCCCAGGAGGAAGATCAAGTCAAGTGAAAAGCCACCTTTATGTGTAGCAGTGGTAACCACCTGTGTTAGGCCCAGTGAATCCATTAACTGGAGGAAGTGTTGTCAAAATTACGAGAGTTCGTCGTCGACCCATGCATTAAAGTCACCCAGGACCATCAGCCTAGGAGACTCAAAGGCCAGGTCGACAACGAAGTCCGCTACTTCCTTAAGGAATTGCTTCTCATCTCCTGGTGGACGGTAGATGAGAGCAATTCGATAGTCCACACTTGCTACAACAGCACATTCAAAGGAAATGGACGGTCTCCTCAACTGGAACACTAGTGAGAGCCAATTTGGTCTTAAAACAGACTGCAACCCTCCCCCTCCCGCGGTCCAACCTCGGGCGATGTATCACCGGCTGGAATTGCGGCCTCCAAAATTGGTCCGCATTAGCCAGGCGCTGGTCGAGCGCCCCCGAGACAGTCGGGTGCGGGGCTACAGACCAAGCCCTCCTGAAGCTAGGCGCTAGTCGAGGCGCCCCGAAGACAGTCGGGTCGCGAGGGCTACAAGCTAGAGCCCTCCCTGAAGCCAGGCACTGGTCGAGGAAGCGCCCCCAAGACAGGTAAGGGAGTCTCGCTGCGCTGCTGCCAGTGTGGTTTTGGGACAAAGGACCTTGCGCCATTCTTAGTTAAAAAAAAAAAAAACATCTTTTCAAAGCTAATTAAGGAGCCCTGCCTGAAGAAGTCGCGTGGATGTTCAGACTGTTTTTTTTTCACTGTTTCTGAGTTTTCACATAGCATTGTATTTTGCTTCTTTTGACCTGGTGCCTTAATTGGAAAACACTTCAGTGCTAATGAATTTAAGGAACTGCCTCAGATCGTTAACAGTGCAGCTTTTGATCCGATCTGACCTGTAAAATATTGCCAATTTATTCTTGTTCCACGCAGCTTCCATAGCCTTAACAGCCTGTGTCAACTTGCCCAGAATTGGCTTTCTAAACTGCAATCCGGCATTGTCTGTGTCCTGCAAATTGTAGTTTACTAACCTGTCTGCCTCTGACGCTCCTCCCTCCCTCTCCGGTACTTAATCCCCTCTTCTTCTCTCCTCCACAGTCGGGTCGCGAGGGCTACACAAGCCAGAAGCCCTCCCTGAAGCCAGGCACTGGTCGAGGAAGCGCCCCGAAGACAGGTAAAGGAGTCTCGCTGCGCGCTGCTGCCAGTGTGGTTTTGGGCCCCGCCACCCCCACCACAGCCCTTGGTGAGCTCCCAGTCTTATAGGGTTTGTCATGTGATGTGCAAAAACCTATCAGCCAATTCTCTCATCTGCAGCTTATCAGCTGCTAACACTAGGGGCCGCTCTACCTGACTCTTCCATCCCTTCCCCTCCTGACCCTCCTCACAGTCACCTAGTCACTGGAGCACTTCTTGGTGAGGCAGAGAGAGAGAGAGAGAGAGAGAGAACAAAAAAAAAAAACCTACACTGGTCCCTGCCTACCTCGTGCGCTTAATCCTGCAGTTAAATTTCTAAACTGTTCCGTTTTTCACCCAAAAGTATTACAATCTAACCAGCTCTACATACTAAGATCAGTCACCTGTAAGCAACTGGTTCTGAAGCCCTTCTCTCTAAACAGCCTAACAGCCCACCCCCCCTCTCTCCCTAGGTCCTTACTACTCCTATAGCCCCAAGATTCCCCTAAGATCTACACCATGGCTTACCTATCGACATGGGTAGCTCCTGCAAAGCTCTCACCCACACCCTATACCACCCTCCCCTTCCTCTGTGGCTGCCCCTCCTTCGAGCTGGGCTCCTACTCCACACACACCCCTGGACCCCCCGCGTTATGGGTGTATGGGTCAAATAACCCTCACCAAGGCTCATGCAGACCACTCCCAAAGGGGCCTAGCAATAACCTACTTTCCTACCACTCCACATACGCCCAACCGGGGCTCCGCCCAATTACTCCAATCACCCCTGCCAGCCTTTTCCTGAAGGGACGCTATAATTATCGGTCTCCCTTCCGCAGCGTCCAAGCCCTATGGTGGCCTCTATTCATTCCCCCTAAGGATATTGGCTGCTATGCCAAGCTCAAGCTGGCACTGGGGACATTGAACCAAACCCAGGTCCATACTCCCCTAATCTCACCCTAACCGACCCTACCAACCACCTCTGGGCAAACACTAGGGGACTCAAGTTGGTGCATATGAACATCAGTAGCCTAAGACATAAAATCCATGACCTGGAGGCCTGGACAGCACTGTACAAACCTGATGTACTGGCTGTCACCGAAACATGGCTCAAACCCCAGATCCTCCCACATGAAGTGGACCTAGCTGGCTACCAGGTTTTCAGAAAGGACAGAGTGGGAAAAAAAAGAGGAGGTGGGGTTCTCATTTACCTCAGCTCCACTATGAATGCCACGCAGGTCGACCACCCCGCCTCTCGTGACCTGCACAGCGAGATCTTGATCCTTAAAGTGCTCCTTGGTGACACTAAGCCCCTTTACATAGGTTGCGCCTACCTCCCACCTTACTCAGCTGTCGCTTCCCTAGAACCCCTAATCAACACCCTCACGGAGCATCCCTTAGGGAGGTCATCCTTCTCGGTGACTTCAACCTAAATTGGCTGGCCCTAGGGTCCCCGTGACAAAGAACCTAATACTTGATTCCTCTCACCCAAGTCATTGACCTCCCTACCAGGCACAATGCTAAAACTGGCAACCACTCCCTGATCGGCTGGGCTCTAGTCTCCTGCCCTGACCGTGATACTCACTGCTGGGATCATGTCTGACTCCTGGTGACCACTCTCCAACTTTCTGTATCTGGTCCAACAAACCTCCTAAAACCCCTGCTCGAGTCATAGAAGCCAGGAATTTTAGCAGATTTGTCCCTGCAGACTTCTGCTCAGCCCTGGGGACCGTCGACTGGAACCCCATCATCTCTCTCCCCTCGCTCGATGAGGCACTCGACTACTTCTCTAACTCATTCCTGTCCCTTGCCAACCTACACACTCCAAGAAAGAAACTAAGGGTTCAGGGAAAGTGCCACAAATGGCTGAGCCCTAACCTTAAGCAAACCATGATACTCCGAGACAGGGCCTGGGGACTATACAAATCTTCTGGCAGTACACTTGAGTGGGAGAAGTACAGGGAGCTGAGAAACCTTTGCAAGAAAACCTCTAAACTGGCTAAATCACAGTATCTAAGGGACCTCCAAACAGGTCACCTCAGTAACCCTAAGAAATTTTGGGGTCACATTAACTCCCTCCTCAAAGGTACCACAAACTCACCTAATGACTCACTTCTGGTCGGTAACTCTCTGACCAGCGACCCCTCGGCAGTTGCAGAAGCCTTCTGGACTTCTTCTCTAATCCTCAGGATCCCTCGCGCTTCCACCGGTCCCTCCTTACATTGCTAGGGACCCTATCCTCCCAGGCCCAAATTCCATCTGAAACTAGTCAAACCATCCACTGTACTTCCACTGCTCCTCAAAATAAATCCCAGCTCCTCCCTGGGCATGACCTTCTCGAACCTAGACTGCTGAGAGCAGCCGCCACGCCATTGCCTATCCTGTCACCCTTCTGATCAACAGGTCACTCCATGAAGGTACTATCCCACTCAAATGGAAGGTCTCGACTATTGTCCCTGTACATAAAAAGGTCCCGAGACCTCGTGGGTGATACACGCCAATCTCCCTCCTCAGCCCTCTTGGTAAAGTACAGGAGGCTCGTACATAATCAGCTGCAGGACTACCTTGAACAGCACCTATTACTTTCCGATGCACAACATGGGTTCAGGAAAGGCCATGGCACTGACACCGCCCTAATCCGGCTCACATCCGACATCCTCAAGGCCATGGACCAAGGTTTCCCAATGGGCGCCCTATTCATTGACTTATCCAAGGCTTTTGACACGGTAAACCATGAACTCCTCCTCTCTAAGCTCTGGCAACTAGGCCTGGATGCACATGCCTTCTCCTGGTTCAAGAACTACCTGTCCAACAGAACCCAGAAAGTCCGTTGGAGGGGCTCACAATCTAGTGAAAGACCTGTGGTCTCTGGGTACCCCAGGGCTCGAACCTGGGTCCTTTACTATTCTCACTCTTCATAAATAACATTGGGGAGACACAGACCTAGCAACCTCATTCTCTATGCAGATGACACGGTTGTCTACTTTAGCAACCCCCACCCTAATGTCATCTCTACCAAGCTGCAGGCTTGTCTCTCTGACCTTGAGGCCTGGTTCTCTGCAAATTCTTTAAAACTGAATGACGACAAAACCAAGGCCGTCCTGTTCGGGACCAGACGGTTCGGCGTTGACAGAATTGATCTACTCCAGCTCACCTCCTCCCTAGGGAAGAGGGTTGAGGTCCTAGATCAGTTCAAGTACCTAGGGGTCCTCCTCGACCAAGAACTAAACTATAAATCACACATCATCTCCCTAACCCGAACTGTCCACCAGAAGATGGGCCTCCTCTACCGTTTGGGAAACTCCCTCTCTGGCGAGGCTCGTCATGCAATCGCAAACTGCAATCTCCTCCCTTCAATCCTTTATGGGGCCCCCTTACTGCAGTCTAACCGAGAAACCGAGCTCAACAAGCTCACCACACTCTACCATAAAGTGGCTCGCTTTGCTACTAACTCGCTCCCCAGGAGGCATCACTGCGAGGTCCTAGTGGACCTAAACTGGCCCTCCCTCCGACACAAGCTGATCTACTCCCCTGCCTGCCTGGCTTTCAAATTCACCTCCCTTGGCCCTCCTCCTCACCTGTGTGATCTACTCACCCCCAAGATCCAGCAACGCACCCTTCGATCCTCAGCTAGATGCCACCTTGCCATCCCCCGGGTTCGCACCAACCAAGGCAAGCGCTCTTTCCTTTACACTGCCCCCCTCTTATGGAATGCCCTCCCTGAAACTCTAGTCAACAAGCCTTCTCTCCTAGCGTTTAAATCGGGCCTCAAAGCGTATCTCCTGGAGCTGAGCCTCTGTGGCTGTAACCGTTAGCCCCGGGTCATCGTTCCCCCGCGACCTCTGGTGACTACTTCTACTGCTTTCCCTATAACTCCCTTACATGCACTGCTAAAGTGCCTTGAAACTGCCCTAAACTTCTATTAGCCTAGTTGCACCCTCTGTTCTCTGTGCCAAACGATGTACCCTATTGTGGACTATGTACAAACTATAAACTTATGTATGTTACTACCCATCTATGTACCCCTTGTGTCTAAACAAGCATTCAGCTAAAGCTGCTCTACTGTTGCTCCTATGTATCACACTCCCTGTTATGTACTTTATCTAATGTCATCCTACACTGTTCTACTATGTATGAACACGCTGAATCTTCAATGTATTTTTCTAAGACTACTGTGTAAAGTTGCCAAGTTATGTACTCTGTAACTAATCCCGGGTCGCCCCTGAAAAAGGGACCACTGGTCTCAGTGGGCTTACCCGGTTACCAAAATCTAAATAAATAAATAAATTATTATCCAGCCAGGTCTCGGTGATGCAAGCCAGATCTGTTGAGGCAGCAAGATCTGAAATCACAGCGGTCTTGTTCCGGACAGATCTGGCATTGCACAACATCGCCCGGGTTGGACAAAACTCCTGGGCTGCCCTGGCTACCTGCCCATCACTGATGATGGTGCCCTTGGGTATGGGGACCAAACAGAGTGGTCCGCGCTCCAAGCTCCACTTCACCCCAGGGCATCTCCTGGGCTTAATCACCCTAATGGGAGCGCTCCGCTCCACACGCCTCCACTGTTCACCCCCAACCCCCTCCCCTCCTCCTACAGGCAATGCCTAAAGCCCGACAATGTTGGTAAGTAGAAAAAATTGGGGGGGGTATAAAAATGGGCGGAGGGAGTGGAAAGCAGAGGCTGAGTAGCGCACAACCATGGGGGCAACATGTCACATCTCATCAAATACAAATCCTCAGCTTAAGCAGTTTAAAACAAAATAATATATTAAAAAACAAATCCTTATACAATTAAATCTCAAAATCAACCAATTCAGCTAAAAAATAAATCAATCTTAATAAAACAACAAAATAAAAAAATAATATAACATAATAAAAATAAACAAACAAAAACAAGACCATACCACTCTAAGATGATAATTAGTTCCTTCTTCTGCTTTCTCTCACATAGCATCAGAAATAGAGGTAAAGGTCAACAAATATAATTCCACATACTGCCTCTCACACAGAAGGGAAAAAAGAACAAATAGAATTAAAAACATAACAAACTAAAATCCAGTCTCATAATAATTTTGTGCTAAGAGTTCACACTTCCAGTGACTCAAAAATAATAACGTTAGGTCTCTCCGGTGGGCTCTCACCTCCACCCAAAACCAACGAGCAAACACAAGTCACTACGAACAGTCGGTTCCACAATAACGAATCAATCCTTAAGTCAGATTCTTAGAACGTATACGATCTCTCCCCACAGCAACCAACAAAGTAAAAGCAGAGGAGCAATGTTATGTAAGGTTTAGACCCCCAGGCCCTCTCACTACCTGGGAGGTCCAAGTAAAATTAGGCAAGGGCACTCTCACTGCCCGAAACAGTAATGGTTTAGGTAAAATAAAATTTTTTGACCTGACTGTTTGTTTTTAGACTTCCTAATAGACAAGTTCTCCAGATGACAGTCCAGGAGTCCAATTTTCCAGAAAATGACCACAGCCTAGGGGCCCTAATTATGCCAGTCACCACCCAAGATCACTGCACCCCACAACTTTGACTCCCCACTGGCACCATCCCACCAGCTGATACCTGTGCAGAGCCTAGGAGAACCACAGATCCACCAGCCAGCTCCCCGGCCCGTCCAAACCCAGCTCTCCCGCGTAGGGGCAGACTCAGGCAGCTAAACAGCAAAACAGGGACCTCCTACTGTTCAGCAAAGATACAATTCAAAGCCAAGGTCCAAATGAAAAGCAGAGATCAGGTTGATTCAGCAGTGCCCCAAGATAGCGACACCACCTCCAGACATAGACAAAAATTCTTATGTCCCACGAAGTAATCCTGTCAAACAGGACTCGCTCATTCAGATGTTTAACTTAAACAAAAGATCAAAGCAGTCCCACGCCATAATCCTCACAGGGCAGTGTTCATGCACGATACTCTATTCTCAAAAATTCATTCTTATCATCCCACTCTATACTCGTGCAGCTATTACAACTGTCGTTTAATTAAAGTCCAGAGAATTAATAGAGGGACAATATCAAGTTATGCAAACTCAGAAATGACAAAACCGACTGAAGACATTCCTCATATGATTAATGGGTGCAGTCAAACAACTCCAAAGCACATTTGAATGCACGCTTCAAAAACGGCTGGGCATCCACAATAATGCTCTATCAAAAAGACAGAATAAAATAAATAAAACGCAAAAAATACAATAAAGCAAATGAGTTAAAAACAAATGAGCAATTGAGCGGTACAAAGCAGTACAAATGAGTACGAACAGATGCAGTCAGTAACACTCTCATGCGCCCAGCATGGCGGCCATCATGAATCAATGGCTTAGGATTATCAGGAGTTGAGAGCCCTATGCCTCTCAATTGTAGTGGAACGCCTGAACGGGAGCCAGTAATTTTCAGCCCTTAATTTGAGGAGTGGGTATTATCAGATCCAGATAGCCCCAGAGGACCTTGAGAAGACAGCATTCATTTGTCCCCTTGGGTTCTATGGATGCCTCAAGGTATTTTGGGTGCACCCACCACCTTCCAATGGCGGATGGAATGTGCTGTGGGAGATATGAATTTATTGGAGTGTCTGGTGTACCTGGACGACGTCATCGTATTTGGGCGTATTTATTGTATAAAATCTTGAAGACGGAATCTCCTGAAAGGCTTGTAAAACAGTTAGAATGGGTCAATCACAGCTATTGTTTAAGAAACACAGATAGAACTCTGATAGTACCTAGGATACAAAATAAATATTGCACTTTCAAATATAAGTATAGAGCTGCCAGCTCCTTTAATAGACTACCGAAGGATATGAGAGAAATGGAACTAACAGCAAATGAATCTGGATATAAGATCAGACAGGATTTTGCACATTCTTGCCACTGTTTTAGGTAAATTATATATTGTTTATAATGTCTAAATGTTTGTATGTACCTTAGTAGAGTAGGAAAGAGTTTAAACATGTATATATGTATGTATGTGCATTTTGATAATTTTTGGAACTTCCTAGGAATACCTTTGTAAATTAATATCAACTACAGGACCACCATGAAAACAGGCCTTGAATAAGATCTATGGTGAAATATTTTTTGCTTATCAAAATCTATATCTGCTGTATAAATAAATTTGTTTTTACTACTACTGCTACTTCAAAAGAGCATGAGGCCCGCTTGTTCAAAGTTCTTGACCGTTTGGAGGATTTCGGTCCGAAACTGTCTATTGACAAGTGTCAATTCTTTCAAACATCCATAAAATACATTGGGCATATTATATTTATTTATGTATTCACTTTTGGTAACTAGTAAGTACACTAGGCAAAAAAGGAAGGAATCCAGACAGACCCCAGCAAAGTGGAGTCCCTGACCACCTGGCCTCAGCCAACTAATTTGAAAGAATTACAGTGATTCTTGGGGTTCTGTGGCTATTACCACTGATTCATTAAAGACTACTCAAAAGTCATTCGCCCTTTACTCAACCTTACCCAAGGCTATCCCCCTACTAACTGAAAATACAAGAAAAGTTTCATCAAGGAGGAAGGAAAAGTGTATTTCAAAACAAATGAGCAATTCGGGACCCAGTGGACCCCAAGTGTGAGTCTGCATTTTTCAAGATCATTCATCAACTCACCCATGCACCAGTGCTCACTTATGCTGACCCCACCAAACCCTATGTCCTACATACAGATGCCAGCCTGAAAGGGCTAGGGGCTGTGTTATATCAAGAATATGAGGAGTGTCTGTGACCTGTGGCTTTCACCAGCAGAAGTTAAACACCATCTGAGTGCAATTGACCTGGCTATAAACTAGGATTTCTCACTCTCAAGTGGGCTGTGGTGGACCAGTTCCATGAATATCTCTATGGGGCTAAGATTCTAGTGAAAACTGATAACAACCCATTGACTTACATGCAGACTTCAGCAAAACTAGATGCCACCAGGCACAGGTGGCTTTCTGCCCTGTCTACATAAGACTATGTGGTGGATTACCGACCTGGCTTGACCCATATAGATGCAGATGCCCTCTCGAGATGACTGAACCCCACTGACAACTGGGTGAGGTTGTCTGTACATTCCTTCGAAGCGTTGTGCCAAAAATTTGACAAGGATGACCACCCATCTGCAGACACTGTTGATTGCTTGGTGGACTGCTTGGGGCTCCCTGACACCTGTGTCCCTGCAGCCTACTGCCATTTTACAGCGTTAGACCTCAGTGCATTACCTCAGTTTGATAATGACAGTATCCAGTGGGCTCAATCCCAAGACCCAATGATCCAGCCTGCGCTCAAAGCTCTGCGTGCTGGAAAAGATATATCCAAACTTCGTTTTTCTGATTTACAAACTGCTTTATTGCTCAGGGAAGGCCCCAGGCTTAAGCTACGTGACCAACTACTATATCGAGAGACAGTGAATCACCAAGGTCAACTGGACAGGCAGCAGTTGGTGCTACCCACAGCTTTCAAACAGTTGGTACTCAAATCTCTCCATAATCACATGGGGCATCTTGGTTATGACCGGACACTTGACCTGGTGCGCTCTCACTTCTATTGGCCGAAAATGGGGGCTGATGTTCAGACCCGTATTCAAACATGCAGTTGTTGTCTCCAAAGAAAAGCCTTGCCTAAAAAAGCTGTCCCACTAGTCAATATCTCCACTAGTACCCCCATGGGGTTGGTTTGCATCAACTTTCTGTGCCTGGAGCCTGACCAGAAAAATATTGGGAATGTGCTAGTTGTGACAGATCATTTTACATGTTATGTTCAGACCTATCCCACAGGAGATCAAAACGCCTCCACCATGGCCAAGGTGCTGGTAGAAAAATTCTTTGCCCATTATGGTGCACCCCAATGAATCCATTCTGATCAATGAAGGGACTTTGAAAGCCGGTTGATAAGAGAGATGCTCTCTCTCTGTGTGGGGGGCGGAAGTCTAGGACCACTCCTTACCACCCTCAAGGGGATCTTCAGCTTGAACGTTTTAACAGGACCCTCCTGGACATGTTGGGCATACATCACCCTAAATATAAGCCTAAGTGGAGCCAACAAATTACCACCTTGGTACATGCTTACAACTGCACCAAAAGTGATGCTACCAGGTTTTCCCCTATTGTCTCATGTTTGACCGGGAAGTTCGGTTGCCTGTAGATATCTGTTTCAGAGTATCCCCGGATGGAGTTCATGCTGAAAACTATTTGCAATACGTACAAAAACTAAAAGCTCAGTTAAATCATGCATATCAACTGCCACAAACTATGACTGTGAAGAGAAACCGTGCCAACAAGGAGAGGCATGACAGGCGGATAAAGGCTCAGGAGTCGTTGCCTGGAGACCGTGTGTTGTTGCACAATTTGGGACTGCATGGAAAGCATAAAATTGCTGATTGGTGGCACCATCTTCCACAAATAGTAGTTAGCAAACTGGATGACCTACCTGTGTATAGAGTGCATCCTGAAAATGACTCTCGAGCTGTTAAAACTATGCACAGGAACCACCTGTTGCCTATTGGTCAAGTGATTATTGATGCTGAACCATCAGATGCTGCCCCTCCTAGGCCCGTGACTCATGCTGCTGCTAAAAAGAGACAGAGTCAACCTTCTCCAGTCATTCAAGAATTAAGGCCTTCCCCCGGCAGATCCTAAATGACAGTGACTGTCAGTCTGAATCTAACAGTGAGTGTGAGACTTCTTATTACCCTTCCTATGAACTGAGTCAATTGTTTCAAGGTAACCTTATGTATAAATATGGGGATGAAGCTGGGCCTTCAGGACTGCCTAACCCTCCAGCTTCTTGCTTAGAACCAATGCCCCCTGAGAGTGAGGTGCAAAGTATAACATGAACCTTCCTGGTGACATAGCATAAGCTAATGGCCATAATGAACTTGACCTTGCTGTTCTGAATGACTGGAGTGTACCCTCTGTTGTTGAAAGTGTCAGTCAAGTGTTTCAAGATCAAGATGTTTCAGAATTTTCCCTGGCTGACAAATCTGGGCCTTCTACAGAATACAGATATGAGCATAACATGGTGGAAACAGAATCAGTAGAGCAAAGAGCTGATAATGTTCCCCTTCTGGAGTCTTCACCCAGTGCAGAGGTACCCCCTCCCTACCAGAGAAGAGGCTAATGCTAATGTTAATACCCCAGAGCCTGTGTCTGTTCCCCCAAGAAAGTCTGGAAGAGCTACTAAACCAGTAATACGTCTCAGTTATGACTCCCCTGGGAGGCCTGTGGACCTCCCCTTAAATATTGTCCACAAAGGTGTCTATGTTTCTGAAAGCTCACTACCCAAATTGAGCCTTTCTGTGACTTCTAAAGTTATTTGTTCATCCTTCAGAACATGGTGCCCCTGCCCCATCTAGCCCCAAGTTAGCTGATAGAGATGGACCCCCATCTATGCTATTTAGAGTGCAGGAAACAATTACTTGAATAAGTAAATATGCCTTGCAGGGGGATAAACTGCACTGAGAGAAGTAGTCTATTTGTATTTCTGATAAGTTCCTAGTTGCAGGATTATGCAACACACTTAAGAAAGGAATGTGTGGATTTAAGGAAGTTCCTCAGGCACTCTGACCATGTGAGCCTGTAGCTTAATGGTTAGAGCACTGGAATGGCATACCAGAGGTCTGAGGTTCAATTTCCAGTGGGCCACACTTTTCCTTTCTCATTTCCATCCTTTGATTTAAAAATATACCTTGCACGGGCTAAACTGCACTGAGAGAAGTGATCTGTTTGTATTCTGATATGTTCCTAGTTGCAGGATTATGCAACACAATTGAGAAAGGAATGTGTGGATTTAAGGAAGCTCCTCAGACACTCTGACCATGTGAGCCTGTAGCTTAATGGTTAGAGTGCTGGAATGGCATACCAGAGATCTGAGGTTCAGTTCCCAGTGGGCCACACTTTTCCTTTCTCATTTCCATCCTTTGATTTAAAAATATGCCTTGCAGGGGCTAAACTGCACTGAGAGAAGTGGTCTGTTTGTATTTTTGAATAAGTGCAGAAATATTATGTGTGAATTATAGTGAAAGCATAATATGTATGGTAAATGAATAACTGTTGTCATTATAGAGTATATAACGTATATCATGAACAAGTATAGTAATGTTATAAGTTTACATTTACTGATGCATCAGTCTTTATTTTTGTCTCGTATAGTGATGAAACGTATGTCTCAAATAGCATAATGTTTTCCTATAAAGTTATTGTGAGTATAGACTTGACACGGATGCCAGTTTCTTTCCAGGCAGAGAAGGGTGTAACCCCCCTACAAATGGGGGTTCCTAAAATGTCTTCCTAGGCTTGCCTAATGCCCACTGCCAGGCTGGTGTTCTGTGTTAAACAAATTAAAACTGCCTGCATGCGAGAGCCCTGTTAGCCTCCGTGCCTGTCTCTTTAAGAGGCATCTGTTTCGTAGGTTATAATTAATCTGGGTGGGGGCCGAGTAGCTTCAGGCTTGAGTCACACCCGGGCTACAGTACAGCCGCTTCATTCTGCCATCGCTAATTGCGTAGAGGGAGCTTTAGTAGGAACTATGATTGTTTGCTGATTGTCAGCTTAAATAATAATGATATCATAGTTTGTCTAACCTGCCTTCCTTTGCAGCATTGACTTTTTGTTAAGCACCACCATTTTGGTTCTGGACTGCCAGTTTGGACCAATTGGTACCTTTGGGGACCCTAAAATGAAGACTGTCCCCAGGGGTCTTGTTGGAGTGAATTTCTGTAGGAATTGTAGTTTTTACTGTTTGGCGCCTAAATGGGCCTGGAGGGGGAGTCCTTGCTGTGACAGATGGATCAACCAACCGAACCTCTTGGATCACTGGTAAAACCCAAAGCTGCCTGCAGCAAAGAGTCAGTGTGTAGTTGGAGTTGAACAAGTGAACAGCTCGAGTAATTCAAGCAGCTGCTCCTGCGTAGTAGCACAGGGGAATCGGCGGGAAGGCTGTGTCTGGCCTGCCTGCTACCATCTTCTCGAGTGAAGGAGTTTGCAATATTATATCGGACTATATCTAGAATTGCTGTTATTATGACTGGAATCCTGAATTGTGACAGAGTGAATTTCACCTGGTATGGACTGAAGATTTGCCTCTGAGCAATCGGCCTGTCAAGACTTTAAGTAGCCGCAGAGCATACGGTTTGCGCAGAGACACTGTTAAATTGCAACCGGACTGTCACCCGAACTGTGGTATTTAGCAATGCTTACTATAATTGTGCTAAATGTGTAGAGTGGGTCACGATTTGGTTCCCCATTTCGTTGAATGTGTTATGCTAGCTGGAAGCTGCATCCAGCAACTAACCGGACTGACATCTGAACTGTTTACCTGGTCTAGGCCTCACCATCTCGGCCTAGATTGCTGCTCATGCAGCAGAGATTCATCCGACAAAAGACCCACTCAGGGATTCGGCTCCCTGCTCAATACCGTTGAACAGATTGACCACCACGGTGCATTGTATGGGCCCTGCTTCCCCTGGCGAACCAGCATACCATCCTGAGGTCTTCATCTCGTCAGTCTTGCATCCTGGTCTGGGTAGTGTGAGTAAACATCAGGATAACTCCCTGCAACAAAGCTCAAATCAAAGTGTGTCACCTGATTTAATTGTTTTGGTTGATCATTACGAACTGAGCCATCCAGCGCTGGAATACAAATTGTGGGTTAAAGTGCATGTTGTGTTTTTCCTTCCTAAGGGTCCCAATAACAGCTGCAATGCCGGGCTACCCCGGGCAATGCATCAGGCTAGCCTGCATGACAACTGGGTACCCAGAGTGTGTGTGACTGTGCTAGAGGGATTCTTAGGGCATGCATGTTTAACCTGACTAAATCAGATCTAAAATCAAACACTAGATTACTGCCCTACCCTTGTTCACGTCCCCTGAATAAATCTGATCCACATATTTCTGCATTTAAACTGGCTATTGTGTACATTTGTGAAGGGAATACTGTGTTGCTTTTGGCTTTCTCCATTGCATGTCTTATTTTACAGGGGGTATCCAGGGCCAGTGCAGCTGATCCAGCCCTGGTGGTAAGTGTGCCATGTGTGGGTCTAACATTGCATTCTGGTGTTAATTGTGATTGTCTATTTGCTGACCAGTATAGGCACCTAGAGGGGTTAGAGGGGGGTATCAGTGTCCTGGAGGGCTGTACCCAGAGCAGCTATGCCACCCTTAAACCAACCCTTTGGGTGGAGGCACCCGTTCATAGAACTCAGGCCCCTCAACCTGCGCCTAGTCACACGGGCAGGGGCAGTATCCCTTGGGATAGCACCACCTAGGGGTTACACTTATCTACAGTGAAGGGGGTGCAGGGGGCAAAGTCCCCTGCAAGACACTGTTTCGGTGTGTCTGTTGTGATGTTTCCCTTTTCCCACCATGTGTAGCCCTTTTGACCGGTCGCCCTTATGGTCTGTCGTCCAAATTACGGTCACCCTCTTTGACTGTCACCCATTGTGCATTCGCCCTTTTGCATTTGTGCTTATGACATAGTACTGTCTCTCCCAGTTCTTTGTCTGTCCCTTGATTCAAGCCCAGTGGCCTACAGACCACCTAATCTGTATTTGTTTCCCATTCCCTGTTACTGCTAGTGCTCACAAGGTTTCCAACTGATCCGACCCACCTAGGCTATTTATTTCTGTTGCTTTAATCCCCTCCATAACATACAATGCTACCTCTCCTCCCCTGCCCTTTTCCCTGTCCTTTCCAAATAGCATGTAGCTTGGTATGGTCATGTGCCTGCCATAGTTTGAGGTTGCCAATGTCTCTGTTACAACAGTAAACAAAACAACCAGCACCAGGCATCGGCTTGTAAACATTTTAATGTGCAACCAGGCATTATAAATTACAAGCAAACCGTGCAAAGCAGCAAAAATTCCGAACAGATTTCGCCCATAGGCTTTCTCAAGGGATGCTGGTCAGAGGGAGTGTTGTGACTTTTAAAAGTAAGTGAACCAGTCCTGTGCATGAACACGTTAAAGGTGCAGTGCAAACATTCTGATATACTAGTACCTAAAGTGCATTACAATTAAGCAACAAAATAAAAAAACTGCTTATCCAGTGTATATAGGTTCTAAGCTTAGTTCAGAAAACAATGAAAGACAGTAGTTTACTTGGCCCATAAAGTGTCTAAATTTATGCATAAAAAGCAAATTGTTCCAATATTAGGAGTATTATATATATATATATATATATATATGTTTTGGGGTCAAGTACTATAATTCCAAAAGGTCCCATGGGCTCTACAAGTTATAACTGAGTTATATGCCTGCCACCCTCAATGGCTGGCTCCTCTTTACTCACGAACTAGTGAATCACCTAGTTACGGAACCTACAAGGGAATGGGGAGAAAAGAAGGACAAAATTATTTTGAATACTTTTAAAATAGAGTTACTACTCAGAAAAAAACACTTGGAGTGCATTCGAGTTTCAAAAGGCCACATGCTGTTTTCCATCTAGATAGTAAGACCATAATGTCAAAAATATTAGCAAGATTAAATACAGTTTTAGGTTTTCTTCTCCTTTTCTTTAAAAATGTTTCTGTTACCACCACCAGGTCATATCCCCCATATGTGACCAGTGCCTGAAGTTCCAGCATTTTGTTGCCCAGTCTCCTTGCGTTGGCACATATCATTTTCCAACTTTTACTCCTAATCCCCACTTTTCCCTTCCCCCACCCCACAGAGTTTGCATAATCCTGCTGTGTTTTTCAGTGGGGAGAGGCCAACCTTGTTAGTAACATTTTGTGTGTGCCTTGCCACTCTGACTCCCCCCTTACTAGTTTAAATAGCCATGAGTTGTTCACACCGTTCTCCCAGCACCTTCCTGCGCTCCTCATTGGGGTGCAAGCCATCCCTTTTGAATAACCACCAACCCCCTCCAAGTTGTACCGCAGTCCCAGATGAACCAAAGACGTGGATATGGCAGAAGATTGTTGTTTGGGAAAATGGAGTATAGTACACGTCCAAGAACTTAGTCTTGAAGGATCCCCATGTCAATTGTGAGGAGAACAGATAAACTTATCTGCATAAACATTTTCTATATGGTTGAACTGGAAGAAGCTACACCAGGTGGTTGACCAGTCTGACAAACCTGCCCTGGCTAGCACATTCAGTAGGAGGGGTGGCTCTGATATGAGAATATTAATTATGTTATGAGATGTTTGCTGTTGATTTACTGTATGGAGTCCAGAACCTCCACAAGATATGATCTTCAGTCAGGAGGGGGGATGGGTTGCAGCACCAGGGAAGGCAAAGATATATAACAGTAGCTTTCTCTCATGTGGGCAAACAGGAATTAGTAGGAGTTTGGTAAAGGTATCAGCACATAGGCTCTTGACACCCCTCGTTAGTAAAAAAAAAATAGTAGACAGCTTCTATGAAACATTCTTCATATGATCATGGTTACTATGCAATAATGTTTTGATCCCATGCCTCTATTGTTGTACAATATACGAGCATAAGATTGTCCTATTATTTATGTACGTGCATTTCTTTTGTCAGCGGTTGTATAAAATTCAACTAGCTGCTTGGTTAGTTGCGTTGCAGAAAGCACCATTTCTTAATTTTTGTTCTTTGAGTCAGTAGTAATGTTGGACATCATATCATGGTGCATGGGGTGAGGCTAACCTAAGGGCATCCAATCGCAAAGAATGCCATGAGATAAATTCTGCCTGACCTCACTCTACCTAAGCCACCTCCCAGATGTCCTGCCAGTACCGGCCTGCCCCCACCAGCCTCAGTGAAGATTGTGCTCAGGTACCTGAGTTACACAGCTGATGTATCCCTGATCTCTGTTGGGAAACAAAACAATATGGGGGCATTAGAGCTGGTGTGCCCACTGAAGATTTAAAGAAGTAGTCCACCCAAAATTTGCAAAAACATATGCCGTGCAGAGTGTTTTGCTTTGTGTGTGAAGTGCTAGTATGTCCTTCTCTCTGTCTGCTATTAGGAATTTTTCCTAAATTAGCCTACTAGCTTTATGGTAGTTTTTCGACCCCTGGGGATCTGAACTGAGCTAATTTTATTGCATTCCTTGTTCCCACAATGCATCCAGTCTTATGTGACAGTGACATAGCAGACAGACCAAAGATTCAGCACACACATGCCAGACAAGCTAAATATCTTGGAAACTTTACAAGCGGCACAAAAATGACCAGCAGCAAGGTTGTTCAGGACAGAAAGACCTTTACAACGAGGGTAGTCACTAAGCTGAACTCTGTATAGATTTTAAAATATAGCCATCTCTACTGATGTGAACTGTTTGTAAAGCAGTGCTTTCTGCTTAATTTATGCTCTCTGCTAAATCACTGTCACATGAGACAGGATGCATTGTAGGAAAAAGGAATGAACTTAAGTTATCTCAGATGGAGATCCCCAAGGGTCATAAAACTACCATAAAGCTAGCAGGCTAATTTAGGAAAAATTCCTAATAGTAGACAGAGGGGAAGGACACACTGGGGCCCGAATATTCAAACTTCGCCAGGCTGTGGCACAAGACTGGGCGCAGCTCAACTTTGTTGTGCAGGGGTGTGGCCTGGGCGATATTCAATGGAGCTGCACTATGGCACAGCAGCTTTGAATATCACCCCCCTGGCCACCCCCACTGTGCATGACGCAGTGGCACTGTGCCAGCACAAGTGGCCAGAGTGGATCATGGAGATGCGCTAGCGCAAGTGCCTTTGCGCTATGCACAGCACCTGCAATATTCAAAAGAGGACATGCAAATGGAGCCATAATTTATGCAAGGTGCACATGGGGCCATTTGCATGTCATTATGGCCCAATTTGCATGCCATTAGCATGCAGGTGCGCCGATCCCCGATGACTTGCATCTGGCGCCCTGCCAGGCAGCAGCCGTTGGGGACCAACACCCCCTGCAGCCCGATCGTGGGCATTTGTATATAAGAATAGCCCCCCCTCCAACATCCCTGGTGGTCCAGTGGACCGCTATGTGCCTGATCGCGGGCATCGGTATTATAACCCCCCCACGTCCAATATCCTTGGTGGTCCAGTGGACCAATTCCTATTACCCTGGTGGTCTAGTGTACCCCCCTCCCCACCGCCCATGGAGCCCCACTGCCCCGCTCCCCCCAGTCAGCTGGTGGGTGGCAGCACCCCACCTACCTGCCGCCCCACCGACTGACAGCTCGGTGGGCTGCATGCCCATCAGTTCACTCTGTGACCGATGGGCGTGCAGCCCTACCCGAGCCTGTCAGGTCGGGCGGTGATGATGCGGCAGGCGGGTGGGTGCTGCCACCGCCCGGCTGACCGGGGAGAAAGCAGTGGGACTCCATGACGGGCGGGTGGGTATACAGACCACCAGGGTAATAGGAATATTTTATGCTTTACAGATGCCGCCGGGCAGCGATCGATCCACTGGACCACCAGGGATATTGGGCGTGGGGGGGGTTATAATACTGATGCCCGCGATCAGGCACATAGCAGTCCACTGGACCACCAGAGATGTTGAGGTTATTCTTCTACACAAATGCCAGCGATCGGCACATAGTGGTCCACTGGACCACCAGGGATGTTGGAGGGGGGATTTAGCTACACGGATGCCCATGATGGGGCATGAGGGGGCACCGCCAGGTGCAGCAGGAACTCAGGTGGCCACCCACAGGTGGCAGCTGCTGTTTTGCACCCTGCAATGCGGCAGCTCACCTGTGGGTGGCCATCGCTTGTTCCTTTTTTTTTGATTTAACTTTGTGCGGCCATCACTTGTTCCTTTTTTTTGGGGTTTAACTTTGTGCAGGCACATGTAGGGGTTGCGCATGCATGACTCTGCACATCCCAGGCTGAATATTGTGCTGTGCAGGTTATGCATGGGCACGCCCCCCCACCTGTGCCTGCATACATTACTGATGCGCTCCAGCGCATTGGGATTTATGCGGCACACTTTTCCCTTTTGAATATCATGCCGGGGTACATCAGTGGGTTGTGCATGGTGCAACACTGTTGAATATCTGGGCCTAGGACTTTGCACACAAATCAAAACACACTGCACAACATATGTTATTGCAAATTTTGGGTGAACTACTCCTTTAAAGCATGCTTTTTCAATAAAATAGGCCCAGTTTGCAATGAAGCCCCCTCCCAATGCAGTCTGGAGATTGGAAGACAGAGATTGCACCTCCACCTACCCACATGTTGCATTCACGCAGCTCTGAGTATGAAGTACCTCGCAGCAGAAGGGATAGGGCTGTAACAGATGTATGTAACAGTTCATTATACAGACTTTACAAGAAAATAGTTTATTTTCTCTTTTTATTCATTTTTCTGATTATCTCCTTCATATGTTTCATTTAAAAGCCACCTGGGGTTAGTAGCCTGTTGGTGGGGGGGAGGTGGCAGGCCTGGCATTGTTCAGTGATGATTAATGGCTCTGTGAATATTCATTTGAAATGTGAATAGATCAGAGCCTGGCTGTCTATGTGAAGGCCAGTCCACAATGGACCACACTCAGTGACTGTTGCCAGCCCTCAGTATAGCAGGTAGTTAAGCTAATGGGTGGTTGTTAGGAGAAAGGCCTCTAACATGAATAGCTGCAGAGTCAAGCTGGTATAAGCCAGTTCAAACTGGTCAGAATCTTGTAAATCAAATGTATGCTCCTAGACGGAAGCCCCTCAAAGAAAGTGGATTAAACTTCTCAAGTGACATGACGAATGGATGGGCCATGACCCATGATGCGACTAAATTGGCTGATCCTGAGGGGTATATCCATGTATGTCTTAGCTCTAGTAGGCAGATATGGACCCAGACATAATAACGGTTGTCCATTGAGCCAAAAGGGGAATTACCAGTCTTTTAAATCTCAGGCATTGGTGGCCAGAAGTCTGTTGTTTCCTAAGAAGACCAGTGGGGAAAGAAATCCAGACATAGGGAATGTGAGGTTTTACTATCTGCAATTCTTTCTGTTTCAGATTAATTGTTTTTTTTTTAATAGTTCCTCGTGTTCTTGTACTTCCTTTAGGTTTTGGTGTATCTTGTACAATTCATATAAATATTAAATATTTCATATTAAATAAAAATCTGTGACTACTGAGTTTTATTAAACACAGGTAATCAATTTTTACTTGGCAAATCCATGATCCACTTCTGGAGAGAACACTATCAAGCTTTAAAATTAAAACCTGTATCTGATACAGAGAGGGTTGAGGTGACCTGGCAGGACTAAGGGGGTTCCTGTGACCAAGAGGCCTTGTACCATGTGAGCAAGTGCCTGGTCTTATTCAGGACTCAAAAGGAGTAACAGAAGGAGAAAGAGAGAGAGAGAGAGAGAGAGAGAGCGACGACGAGTGTGTGTGAAATATATACGCGTGTGCACATGCTTGTCCTGGAACACCCACATGAGAATAGCAAAATCTTAATAGGATCCCAAGTATTGCTGACTATGGAAAACCCAAATCCAAATTCTGGGATCCTTGCACACTCCGAGTTACAGCATGCATCTGCATTATCCCCGGTGGCTGAGGGAAGCTGTGCAACATTTGGACAGCATTTGGAGAAGGGCAAATGCTGCAGGGGTACGCCAGGATTGCTGCTGTCACCAAATTGGTGAGACTTCTTGATGTTTCAGAGGCAACTTCAAGGCCGGTTCAGTAAAAGGTGTTGGATTAATTGACCTGACCGAGAATACTTCCACCCAAAGGAGTCCGTTATGGAGAAGCTGCAAGGTCTGAAGACTGGCAGAGGCTAGAACAGGTAAAAGCAAAAAAAAATGGTAATATTAAATGCATGCTGAAAATAGAAAATAGAGTTAAAAACTGACGTTTTGACCTTAAGTCTTCTTCAGGAAATATCTAAAAGAAGAGAAAAAAGCAAAGTTAGTGCTTTTTTATCTTTTTTGTTTCTTTTTTCTCTTTTAGATGTTTCCAGAAGAAGACCTAAGGTCGAAACATAGATTTTTGACTCTATTTTCTATTTTTAGCATGCATTTAATATTACCATTTTGTTTTGCTTTCGGACCACAAGCTGACACCGCACCTTGTTTTCTTTTTTTTTTTTAAGATAGGTGAAGACCAATAGCCAGCAAAGGAGAGCCGTGGCTGGAAGGGTAAGCGTCAAAAAATAATCTGAGGATGGGCTGTCACAGAGCAGAAAGGGAAGACGCTTAATTATATCCTACAGTGTAACCCTCCCCCATTCACACACAAGGGCTGGAATATTGGAAGCCATTTTGTGATCGCAAAGCAGGTTAGTGCCTCGCAAACTGTGCTTAGAGCCTCAAAAACAGGAGCCTCACTAAATGTGTCATATTGGAAGGCATAGTTAGTGAGGCACTAACCCATTTGCCAGTGGCACTAAAATATTCCAGTGTGCCAATGCAAAGTAGTTGACTATGCCTGTGTGACAGGGTAGAATAGGACCCTGTCCCATTTGTTTTGGAGAAAGTGTTTAAATGCAAGGATCTAGTTTTTCCTTTTCTGTCTTATCTGTCTGGTTGCGCAACTCAATTTTCCTGTGAGACCTTGGACTTGATCAGCCTGAACAGTCTCGCAATTGTTTGCCTCTCTCACTGTCTCTCAGTTTTCTCTTGCTGTCTGTTCCCACACCCCCTTGCATAGCTATATCAGCTAATATAAAAATTATGTGCAAATCAATGTATGGAACGAAACCAATAATGGGATCACTTTTGTTTAGAAGAATAAGGGACACAGAGACTGAAGAAAGATTTTATTTTATTCCCCTGTACATAGTTATTCTGAACAAGTTTATTTTTATGTTAGCACACTTGTGCAGCCAACATCTTGCGGCAGTGGAGATTTGGAGGTGCGGCCACTGTTGGGCGAATGCAGGGGACGTATCAGTAGGTGCGTCCCTCATTCCCCAATCAGCCTACATGCTGGAGCCACACCATGCATGCTAATGTGGCGAGCACATCTAAGGAAAGGTCTGCTGCAAAGCTCATCAGATGCAGCAGACCCTTCCTACCTGCTCGCCGCATTAGCAGCATGGCGGGCAGGCGCCCAACGGTCAACTTCAGGGGTGCCCAATCCCCCTGCTGGCTTACTGTGGCTGCACAAATTTGAAGATGGGGGAGCCTACTCCCCATTGGCATAAAGCAGCCCCCCCATTTCTTATATGTCGAGGGTGGTGCCCAATCCCACTCGGCTCTTGCCTCCCCCCCAGCTTTCATTGTGTGCCGATGGGGGAGCCCACTCTCTGTCGGCATAAAGCAGCCCCCCCATTTCTTATATGCCGAGGGGGTGCCCAATCCCCCTTGGCTCTTGCCCCCTGCTTTCATTGTGTGCCGACGGGGGTGGCCAATCCCCGCTGGCATAAATTCACCCACCCCGTTGTGTGCCAACAAGGGTGCCCAATCCCCGTCGGTGGCAGCAACCGGCCCCCCAAAAGAGTTAGGTGGCACACTGGGAGCCCACCCCAGTGTGCCAAATCCCCTGAAAAAAAAAACTGTCCCGCGATGTTAGTTTTTTTCTTCCCTGTAACATAAAAACGGTCCCTCGTAGTCTCCTACCCCCCACCTGCACCCACCCACTGCACTTCCTGCCTCCCCATATCCCCCTCATCCCTCTCACCCCATACTTACCTCCGGAGTCCGGCAGGACGATCTTCGGTGGACCAGGAACATGTCTGCACTCTTCAAAGCTGACCACGAACTGAGGAAATGCCGGTAAGCTGTATAATGGAATGAATTGGGTTTTTTCAACTTTGCTGCATATCTCGGGCATTTTTGGAATTTTGGCACCAAATTTTCAATATGGGGTTTTAGGACCCCTCCTCATGAATTCTATCACTGTCATGGTGTTAATCAGCCTCGAAAGGTGATTTTGCAGTCACTGAGTGGAATCACCTTTTGGGGCCCATTAACAAAATGACAGTGCCAGTGTTCATGAGGTGGCCTCTCAAAAAGCCTATGTTCCAAATTTGGTGGAAAAAATCAGACAAATGCCTGTTTTACGAGCGTGCATTGTGCAGTTGCTATGCAGGCTCGTAACTTTGCAAATCTGCAATATTTTCACACCAGATTTTCAACATTGTCATTTTTGTACACCTCCTTGTGAACAGTACAGCTGTCATTTTCCACATCCTGCCGGAAATGTGTTTCCACACTTCCGGCACACAGTAGCGTGGTCACTGTGGGAAATCAGTGTTCAGGCCAGATTATGAAAATGACAGTGACACAGTTCATGAGCGAGGTCCTAAAATGCCTATGTTGAACATTTGGTTGACAATACTCCATAAAATGCCTGTGTTCCGAGTGTGCGTTGGCAGATTGCATGCTCACTTGTACCGTCATGCATTTGTGATATTTTCACTCTGGATTTTCACCATTGGCATTTTTCCATACCTCTTGATGAACAGTACAGCTGTCATTTCACATATCGTGCCCAAAATGTGTTTTTGCACTTCCAGCGCAGAATAGCATGGCCGCTGTGGGAAATCACTTCTTGGGACAGTTTGAGGACATAAAAGTGACACTGTACATGAGCAGAAGTGCTAAAATGGCTATGTTGAAAATTTGGTGCCGAACACCCATAAAATGACTGTGTTCCAAGCGTGCATAGCATATTTCCCACGCAGCCTTGTAACGTCACAAATTTGCTATATTTACATGCCACATTTTCAACAGTGGCATTTGTTTAAACCTCCTTAGGAACTGCACAGCTGTCATTTTTCACATCCTGCCCAAAATGTTTTCCCACACTGCACTACCAAAGCTAATGCCAGTGCGACAACATTCGGCATTGACAAGTGCTTGTTTTTTATGTTACTGCAACTACAAATAAACAGTTTTGTTGAATTCTACAACTGCTCCTGGTTTTCCCTATGCTTTCTGACCTGTGCCTTGATGACAGATGGTGTTAGCCTAAGTGGAATTTATGCCATGCATAACCTAAGACAGGAGTTTTGTGCATGGGTACTGGATCTAGTACCAGGGAAGCACAGAGGAAGGTATGGATTCTGCAGCAGCAAGTCCAGGAGTGGTTACCAGGAGAATGGCAGTCAAACTAGCAGCGACAGAAGTCCAGTCTGAGATTGTACAGCCAGCACAAGTTATGGAAAAAGAACAGGCAGTGACAGAACCTAAAAGCCTGACAGACTTTTTCAAATGGTGGGCTATACAACAAAAAGATACTGAGAAGCAGAGAGAAAAAGAGATTCAACATTTAGAAGCACAGAGGAGAGAAGAGATGCAGCGACAGAAGCAGCAGATGAGAGAAGAGATGCAGTGACGGGAGCAGCGATGGCTGGATGCCTTGCAAACTATCAAAGGCAGAGGATCTGGCACAGATCCAGATGAGCAACAAAATGCAAGCAACTTGAAAGCCATTAAACTTACAAAGTTGTGTCCCTCAGATGATATTGAGGCATACCTGACAACTTTTGAAAGAGTTGCCACAGCCTGCCAATGGCCAAAGCAGCAACGGACAATCAGACTGGTACCCTACCTGATAGGGAAAGCCCAACTTGCCTACAGCAGTATGGACACTGCACAGTCAGAAAACTATGACCTGGTGAAAAATGAAATCCTGAAAAGGTATGACATCTCCAGAGAGACATACAGGCAGAGATTTCGATCTCTGAGGTACAACTGTGTCGACAATCCTTGAGAAACCTTCATCTGACTCAGACAACTCCTGATAAAGTGGATCCAACCAGAGAGCAAAGCAGTCCCACAGATCATCGACACATTTGCCATGGAGCAATTTATCAACATCTTGCCTACAGATATACAGCTGTGGGTAAAGGAACACCGACCAGATAGTGGAGAAAAGGCTATTTATTTGGCTGAGGACTACAAAATGTCCAGACAGAAACCACAGCAGCAAGGAATTAGCCAGGCACTGGTAAGACACCCTTTTTCCCATTTAAACTCCAAGTCTGATAAGAACTCTGGTGGGGGTAACAAATCTGTGCCCAAAGACATTATCTGCTATAACTGTAATAGCCAGGCCATTTTGCAAGAAACTGACATAATAGAGAAAGAGTGGCACTGGAGCAGATTTGTCCTTGGCAAATTGGGGCAAGTACCTAACAGATGTGAAGGTGAGGGATAAGACCGTGAAGGGACTCATTGATTTGGGAAGCAGACAGACCCTAGTACATGTCAGAGTGCTGAGAAAACACTGTGCAAAGGGACCAGGTACTGATGTCATCTGCATCCACTGGGACACTTGATACTATCCCGCCACCCAAGTGACTCTGACCGTTAAGTGTCTGTTGCACCAAATTAAAGTAGGGGTAGTACCTAAGTTACCTGTACCTGTGATTTTTGGAAATGACTTTCCAGGATTTACTGAGCTAATCAAAGAGGGAGAAAATTCTGATGTTTCAGCAGCTGTGGTGACAAGAGCTCAGGAAAAGAAAATTTCAGATGGTGGGGATACTTTTTCTTTCAGTGATTTTGATTCAGACTTGTTTGAGCACAGCTTCAAGATCTGGAAATCTGGGAAAGAAAGACAAAGCCTGAAGAAACTTTGGCAACAAATGACTGTTAGACATAAAGGGTTAAAATATGAAAATGCTGAAACTAAATTGATAACTGATTGTGATTTTCTTTCAGAACAAAATAATGATGTTTCTCTCCAGAGTTATTTTAAGCAGGTTGGGGTGAAACCAAAACAGGGGTGGACCAAAGTTGAAAAAATGTAATGGGTTACTGTACAGAGTTTGGGTTAAACCTCAGACACAGGAACAGACAGAACAATTGGTTATGCCACAGAAGTATAGAACAGAGTTGTTACAGATAGCACGTGATAGTCCTATGGCTGGTCACTCAGGGCAGGATCGCATCCTTGCCAGATTGCTGTATAGATTTTACTGGCCTGGAATTCATGAAGATGTTGCTACCTATTGTAATTCCTGTGCTGAGTGTCAGAAAGTAGCCCCAGTCACTAGAAAAGACAAGGTGTCCCTGGTGCCCCTACCCTTGATAGATGTGTCTTTTGAGAGAATTGCACTGGATGTGGTTGGTCCTTTAGACAAAAGTAGGAAGGGTAATAGATTTATCCTAGTAGTATGTGACTATGCTACTCGATGCCCAGAAGCAATTCCAATGCATACTGTTACAGCCCCAAAAGTTGCAGCAGAGCTTGCCAAAATTTTCAGCAGAGTGGGCATACCTAAAGAAATTATTGCTGACCAGGGTAGTAATTTTGGTGCTGCATTGCTTAAGAAGCTGTAAAGACTGCTAGATATCACTGCCGTAAGAAGCTCCCCCTATCACCCTCAGACAGATGATCTTGTTAAGCGTTTTAACCAAACCCTAAAACGCATGTTAAAAAGGTTTGTAAAAGGGGAAGGGAAAGACTGGGACCTATACTTGCCTTACCTACTTTTTGCTCACAGAGAAGTGCCACAGGCGTCAACAGGGTTTTCACCATTTGAAATGTTGTATGGTAGGCAGCCAAGAGGGTCACTGGATGTGATAAAAGAAATGTGGGAAGATAACCCCACTCAGAAACAATCTAAATCTTCTTATATGTGTGCCCTAAGAAAGAGGCTGGCAAAATATGTTGAAATTGCCCATAGTAATCAGGAAGAGGCTCAAAACCAGCAGAAGGTGTATTATGGCCATGGGGTAAAAGAACATTTTTTTGAGCCAGATGTAAAGGTTTTGCTACCGTTACCCACAAGAGAAAATAAGCTGTTAATGAAGTGGCAAGGGCCTTATAAAGTTCTTAGATGTACTGGCACTGTTAACTATGAGACTGAGACCCCTGACAAGAAAAATCCTTTTAAGATATACCATGCTAACCTCCTCAAGAAAAGGGTTGAAAATTGCCTGAAGCTGCTTTGCTAGTGTTACCAGAAACTGATAAGGAAGATATTGATGTAGCTTATGACAGACTGGAACAAACTGTAAATGCTGATGCTGTAAAGGTGAATGTTTTCTTAACTTCAGAACAAACTGCAGACATTCGTAATGTGCTAAAGACATTTAACAGTACTTTTACCATGGTACCAGGCTGAGCAAAAGGGGTTGAGCACATAATAGTGACAAGGAATGCTCATCCTATTAGGTAAAAGACATACAGGTTGCCAGAGCGGTTAAGAGCTGTTGTGGTCGAGGAAATACAAAAAATGAAAGAATTGGGCATCATTGAGGAGTCAAGGA
Source organism: Neoceratodus forsteri (assembly GCA_016271365.2). Taxonomy (NCBI): domain Eukaryota; kingdom Metazoa; phylum Chordata; order Ceratodontiformes; family Ceratodontidae; genus Neoceratodus; species Neoceratodus forsteri. Next base: position 192,930,390 of record CM028129.1, read on the forward strand.
GTGCTTGGTCATCTCCCATGGTAACTGTAAACAAAAAGGAAGGGGGTGTTAGAATCTGCCTTGATTTCAGGAAACTTAATCAAGTGTCAGAATTTGACAGTTATCCTATGCCCAGAATAGATGATTTGGTGGACAGACTGTGGAGTGCAAAATATATCAGTACCCTCGATCTCACCAAGGGTTACTGGCAAATACCTTTAGCTTAAGAATCCAGAGATACTACTGCATTTGCCACCCCTGTGGGATTCTATCAGTTCACCACTATGCCCTTTGGTTTACATGGTGCGCCAGCTACATTCCAGTGGTACATGGATGTCATTTTATCCGCTCACACTGGTTATTGTGTTGCATACCTGGATGATGTCGTGGTGTACTGTCCAGACTGTAAAAGTCACATGGAACACCTATGAGCAGTTATTCAAGCTATCAAAAATGCAGGTCTGACTATTAATCCTACTAAATGTGCATTGGGCATGCATGAAACCAGATATTTGGACTATGTGTTGGGAAATGGAAAAGTTAACCCAGAGGTTTCTAAAATAGAAGCTGTAGCTAAGAGCCCTGTACCTAAAACAAAGAAACATGTCAGGTCATTTTTATGTTTACTTGCACGCATGTGCAAGAAACATAGTGCCATCATCCGAGTTTTTGTAGGTGTGGCATCCTGCTTTCAATTCAGTCAGTGTGTTTGCAGGCATGGCCACAGTTCACCAATGAATGCTGCAGCTGTCTATGACAGCAGTTGAAAATACAGTGCCATACAGTTGAAAAGGAGAGCTCCGCTTCAGTGAGCAGCGATAAGATAGTGCTGACTAGCATATGTGCTCATGCACTCCTCCCACACACACTCACATGCTTTTTGCGTGCTTATTCGTCCCCCCATGCACACACTGAATGGCCGACGGGGGTGCCCAATCCCCCGTCGGCTCTGCTGCACTCCCTCCCCTAACAGAGTTGCAGGTGCCATGCTGGGAACCCACCCCAGTGTGGCAACAGTCGGTATGGCTGACGGGGGTGCCCAATCCCCAGTCGGCTCCACTGCCCCCCCAAACAGCCTTCCAGCTGCCACGCTGAGAGCCCACCCAGCGTGGCACAAGTCCCACATCGTCTTAAAAAATAACCTGCAAGAAAAGACGTTCCCCTCGTTGACTGTCCTGACCCCATTCCCCCCACCCACACCCACCCTCTGTGCACCCTGCCTCCCCACATCCTCACCTCCCCCATACTTACCTCCGGAGTCCAGCACGATGATCTTCGGTGGACCGTGAACACGTCTGCACTCTTCAAAGCCAGCCGTGAAGTGAGGAAATGCCAGTAAGCTGTATAATGAAATAAATAGGGTTTTTTTCAACTTTGATGCATATCTCAGGCATTTTGGAGAATTTTTTCACCAAATTCTCAACATGGGGTTTTTGGGACCCCACCTCATGAATTCTGTCACTGTCATTTTGTTAATCGGCCCTGAAAGGTGATTTCGTGGTCACTGCATGGAACCACCTTTCGGGACCGATTTATGAAACGACTGTGTCACAGTTCATGAGGTAGGCCCCCAAAAACCCTATGTTGAAAATTTGGTGAAAAACATTCTTAAAAATGAGTGTTTTATGAGCATGCATTGTGCTGTTCCTACGCATGCCCGTAAGTTCACGAATTATCAATATTTTCACTCCAGATTTTCAACATTGCCATTTTACCACACCTCCTTATGAGCAATACAGCTGTCATTTTTCACATCTCGACCAAAATGTGTTCCGCGCATGTAGCACACAATGGCGCAGTTGGTGTGCAAAATCAATGTTCGGGACAGATTAAGAAAATCACAGTGACACTGTTCATGAGCAGAGGTACTAAAATGGCTATGTTAAAAATTTGGTGAACAAATTCCCAAAAATTACTGTTTTACGAGCACGTGTTACGCTGTTCCTATGCACGCTCGTAAGTTCGCGAATTTTCAATATTTTCACTCCAGATTTTCAACATTGCCATTTTATCACACCTTCTTATGAGCAGTACAGCTGTCATTTTTCATCTCACCCAAAATGTGTTTCCGCGCAAGTAGCGCACAATGTCGAGGTCGGTGTGCAAAATCAATGTTCGGGACAGATTAAGAAAATCACTGTGACACTGTTCATGAGCAGAGGTGTTAAAATGGCTATGTTAAAAATTTGGTGAAAAAAGTCCATAAAATGACTGTGTTACAAGCGACCATTGCACAGTTTCCATGCACCCTCGTAAGTTCATGCATTTCTAATATTTTCAGTCCAGATTTTCACCACTGGCATTTTTCCACACTTCCTTATGAACAGTACAGCTGTCATTTTTCACACCATGGCCGAAATGTGTTTTCTCACTTCCAGCGCAGAAATGCGTGGTAGCTCTGGGAAATCACTGTTTGAGACAGATTAAGAAAATCACAGTGACACTGTTCATGAGCGGAGGTTCCAAAATGCCTGTGTTGACAATCTGCTGTAAAAAATCCCTAAACTAATTGCTTTACAGGTGTGCATTATGCAGTTTCTATGTACGCTCGTGACTTCACCAGTTTTTTAAATATTTTCACTGCAGATTTTCAACATTGCCATTTTTTGCACCTCCCCATGAACAGTACAGCTGTTATTTTTCACATCCTGTTCAAAATGTGTTTTCGCACCTGTGGTGCCAAATGGTGTAGTTGCTGTGCAAAATCAGCTTTCGGCTAACAAACTGATATTGCCTCTGTTCATAAGGTGGGGTTCACAAAAAACCCATGTTGAAAATTTGGAGTGAAAATGCCAACAAACGCCTGAGGTGTTAGGGTTTCCGACCATAACGCCACACCCTGTAGAGACTGACAGGCATCAGGGGTGTGACTTGGGATTCTTGCCTGTAATGCTCATACCATTCCACACCCTGCAGCCAGTGACAGGCATCGAGGTGTGCCTTGGACTTTTTGGCCACAAAGTTCACTCCATTCTCCTATACAGCACCCATCTCACCATATTTCCTGATGGAATGGGGTGTGCATAAGGACCAAAGACCCCAAGGCACACCGTGACACTTGTCGGTGTCTGCAGGGTAGGGTGTGGTGAAATGGCGTGGCCGTTATACCTGACGACCAAAAGGCACACCCCAATGCCTGTCAGTCTCTGCTGGGTGGTGGCGGGGTTGGCTTCAGTTCAATACTTCACTGCCATTACTGTTACCCAGCTCTGTAACTTCTGCACTACCACTGCCAATGCCAGCAAGCAAACATTCGGCATTGACAAATGCTTGTTAGGGCTGGCTGGTTATAATCGAAGATTTGTTCCCAGCTTTGCAAAATTAGCTACTCCCCTCACTGAACTCACAAAAAAATAGTACTCAAATAATGTGAAATGGACTCCAGAGTGTGATGAAGCTTTTCAAGCCATAAAGGCTGCATTATGTTCAGCACCTGTTTGAGGAAGCCCAGACTTTGAGAAACCATGTCTTCTACATACAGATGCATCTGAGGTAGGCCTAGGTGTTGCCCTAAGTCAAAATACAGATGGGAAAGAACATCCTATTCTGTATATAAGTAGGAAATTGCATGACAGAGAGAAAAGGTACTCCACTATCGAAAATGAGTGTTTAGCAGCACAGTGGTCCATGGAGTTCCTTAAATTCTATTTACTAGGAACTGAATTTGTTCTTGCAACTGATCACAATCCTCTCGGTTGGCTTAACCAGATGAAAGATAAAAATTCCGGAATCACAAGGTGGTACCTGGCACTGCAGCCGTTTAAATTCACTGTGATACAAAAATCTGGTAAAGAGAATAGTAATATTGGTTTTCTGTCATGGTATGGATCAGGAATTGAGGGTTCTGAAGGTTGAAAAAAAACTAATGTATGGGTTTGAACTGTACTTTTTGCTGTACTGTAATAAAAAAATGAATACACATGCGCTTTAAGTCCGAAAGCAGCAAATGTTATTAGAGAACAGAAAGTTTTGGAAACCTGTCTAATAAAACAGGTTCTCTCTTAAGGAGGGGGTATATATGACAGGGTAGAATAGGACCCCGTCCCATTTATTTTGGAGAAAGTGTTTAAATGCAAGGATCTAGTTTTCCTTTTTCTGTCTTATCTGTCTGGTTGCACAACCCAATTTTCCTGTGAGACCTCGGACTTGATCAGCCTGAACAATCTCACAATTCTTTGCCTCTCTCACTGTCTCTCAGTTTTCTCTTGCTGTCTGTTCCCCCATGCCCCACCCCTTGCATATCTATATCAGCTAATATAAAAATGATGTGCAAATCAATGTATGGAATGAAACTGATAATGGGATCACTTTTGTTTAGAAGAATAAGGGACACAGAGACTGAAGAAAGATTTTATTGTAGTCCTCTGTACATAGTTATTCTGAACAAGTTTATTTTTTTTTTATGTTACTGCAACCCCAAATAAACAGTTTTGTTGAATTCTACAACTGCCCCTGATTTTCCCTGTGCTTACTGACCTGTGCCTCAATGACAGCATGTATATAGGTGCACTGGCATATCTGAAGGCTTGGAAAGGCAATAAATAGCCATTAGTGCCTTGTTAAATACTGCCTTCCCAAACTGTGTCCTATGGCTTTGCACCACCTCTTCCTCCCCCAATTGACTGCCCCATGTTAAGTAAGCAAGCCCTGGTGATCTAGTGCCCCCCTAACTGCCCACCTGTTGTTAGGTAAGCAAGCTCTGGTTGTCCAGTATCCTCCCCACCCCTCAATTGCCCGACTGACATTAGGTATGCAAACCCTGGTGATGTAGTGGCACCCCAACCCCAGATCACCCATCCAATGTTTAGTAAGCAAGCCACGGTGATGTAATGGTGTCCCATCCTGAGATCACCCATCCGATGTTAAGTAAGCAAGCCATGGTGGTGTAGTGGTGCCCCAACCCCAGATCACCAATCCAATGTTTAGTAAGCAAGCCATGGTGGTGCAGCGGTGTCCCACTCCTCTACTGCTCACCCAAGATATACAATGATAAGTCCCTGATGGCTAGTGGTCCCCGATCCCAATCATAATGAAGACCCCCATCCCACCTACTCATGTCCCTCCCCCCTTGACCCAATAGTAGTACCCCTGCTCTGGAGACAGCAACAGGTACAGGCCCTCTGCTCACCACCTTGCCCAACCTCCATCTGAATGACAGGGAGTGAGCACATGACTATTGTAGAAATAGCTGTTCCTGCAGCAGCTGCGCAGTCACTCCCTCCCATTTAGGTGGTGGTGGCAGAGTTGGTAAATGGAGGGGCTGTGGTAGTCTCCAACACCCCTACTGAGGGAAGTAGGGGGAGGTGGTGGAGGAACATGAGAGGATGGGATGGAGGGTTTTCATTATGGTGGGGGAGTGGGGGCCACTAGCAACCATGGATTTGTCATTGTACATCTCGAGTGGGTGATCATGGGGGCAGGGGCCATGAAACCACCAGGGTTTGCTAACTTACCATCAGGCAGGCAATTGAGGGGGAGGGAGACACTAGACCACCAGAGCTTGCTTACCTTCTGTCAGGTGGGCAATCAGGGGAGCTGGAGGACACTGTAACATCAGGGTCTTACCTACATATGACTGGGTGAGTGATTTGGGGGGGGTGAGGGACCACATGCCTGCCTGAGTCAGTGCACAGGCAACCCTGATGGGCTGGGGGGTAAACACTATTTGCTCCAGTCCTATAATGAGGACCTAATGGGTTGCAAATGACCCCATAGCACTTTATTAGTGCTATGGGGTCATATGCATAGGTATATATGAATATGGCAGATTGTTCCATAGGAGCAATTGCCATCAGTGAGCACTAACAGCCTCTTTGCTCCCTCAACCCCATAGCTCCCTATTGACCACATACCTCATGTGGCCAGTAGAGGGTTGTGGTTTGTGAGAGCAATCAGGATAGTCCCTGACTCAGATGGGATGGTATAATGGACCATGCCCTTTGCACTTGCTATGTGCATGTTTCGATATACTGGTAGTTACAGCCAGCCTGTTGGCACACCAGTAGTGCTACCACTCCTGATGCCAGTGAACACAGCTTGGGAACATGCTTTAGCTGCAGGGGGCAGTGCAAGGACTGAGCACCCCAGAGGACTCTCTCTCTCTCTCTCCTCCCCTGGGGTGGGAGTGTCCTGTCGACTGCCAGCACACTGCCCCATGTATGCAGGGGATGGTACTGCATGGTTCCACCAGGGGTGGGAGGAACCTCACTTGGCTGTGGACAACACTACGCTGAGTGTGCATCCTTGCAGCCCTTGTAAGCTCGGCTCCTGCAGGATGTGGGAGAAACAGGAAAAAGTCCAAGCCCTGCACCTGACATCATGAAGGATCTGCCCAATGCTGTTGAATCTGTCCTACTAGCCAGCGTTGCTGCCTGACAAAATCTAGTACTTCAGGATAAATCCCCTTCACCTGCCCCATCTGGGGGGGGGGCTGAGGCTGAATGGAAGATTGCACCTTGGCTTCAGGTGAGAAGGGATTGGTAGAGTGTCCGAGGGTCTGGAAGGAAGTTTGGGGCAGAGAGCAAGGATAAGAAAAAGAAATGACACCACAAATATATATATATATATATATATATATATAATAATTGTAGTTTGCTGCAGGAACAGTGCTCCAGGCACTAGTTTTCACCAGAAGCAAATATTATGTGGTCGCAAACAGGGATCTTTGAATATCCTGCACAATATCGAAACATACATAGAATTTGATGGCAGCTAAGGAACATTCCTCCCTACCTACACTACTACTGCATAGAAACATAGAAACATAGAAACATAGAAGTTGACGGCAGATAAGGACCGCAAGGCCCATCCAGTCTGCCCATTTCTTTTTCTACCTTATAAATGTGCCATCGGCCTTTGCTCTGTCAGTGACCTATCTATTCATAGTCATTTGTATTGCTCCCTTATGCCTATCCCATGCCTGTTTGAAGCCCTGCACTGTATTCATAGCCACCACTTCTTGTGGTAAGCCATTCCATGCATCTACCACCCTTTCTGTGAAAAAGAATTTCCTCACATTCCCCTTAATCGGCCACCTCTAATCTCATGCTGTGTCCTCTTGTCCTGCTATTTTCTTATATTTAAACATGTTAGACTCTTTCACCTTGTTTATGCCCTTAAGGTGTTTAAATGTCTCGATCATATCACCCTCTCCTCCTTTGCTCAAGGGTATACATATTGAGCTCCATTAATCTGTCCTCATATGTCTTCTGATGCAGTCCCTGCACCATTTTGGTTGCCTTCTCTGGACTGCCTCAATTTGGTTAATGTCCTTGTGAAGGTGTGGCCTCAATACTGCACGCAGTACTCCAGATGGGGCCTAACTAATGTCTTGTACAGAGGATTACCTCCTCTTATCGACTTGTGATACCCTACTCACACACCCTAACACCCCCTAGCCTTACCTACTGCTTTAGAGGTCTGCTTGGATGATTTTAGGTCATCAGTGATGATGATGCCCAAGTCTCTTTCTTCCTTTGTGACTGCTAGCAACTCCCCTCCCAGCCTATAAGTGGCTTCAGGGTTTCTCTTCCCTATGTGCATGATTTTGCACTTCTTTGCATTAAATCCCAGTTGCCACTCTTCTGACCATTCTGCTAGTTTATCCAGATCTCTTCTCATTCTGCCCACCCCATCTGGATCATCTACTCTGTTGCAGATCTTGGTGTCATCTGCAAACAGACAAGCCTTACCCTCTAGTCCATCTGCGAGGTCACTAATGAAGATGTTGAATAGGACTGGCCCCAGGACTGATCCCTGAGGTACCCCACTTGTGACTTGCATCTCTTCTGACTGTATACCATTTACCACCACTCTCTGTTTTCTGCCAGTCAACCAGTTTGCCACCCAGTTGACCAACTTCTGACCCACCCCGAGCCTACCTAGCTTATTTATCAATCTTCTATGTGGAACAGTGTCAAAAGCTTTGCTGAAGTCAAGGTAGGCGACATCAACTGCTCCCTGGTCCACCACTCTGGTTACCCAGTCAAAGAAATCTATGAGATTAGTTTGACAGGACCTTCCTTTGTAAACCCATGCTGTCTTGGATCCTGTGCCCCTATGGATTCCAGGTGTTGCACTATCCTTTCCTTAAGGAGTGCCTCCATAATCTTGCCCACTACTGAGGTAAGACTGACCGGTCTGTAGTTCCCGCCTCCTCCCTGCTACCACTCTTGTGGGTGGGATCACATGAGCCCTTCTCCAGTCTTCTAGGACCTCTCCTGTGCTCAGAGACTCACTAAACAATTCTGCTAATGGCTCTGCTAGTTCCTCCTTTAGCTCCTTAAGTACCCTGGGATGTATGCCATCAGGTCCCATTGCCTTATCCACCCTGAGCTTAGCAAGCTCCAGGACCCTTTCTTTTGTGAAGGAGTAGTGCTCACCTCCCTCCCCTGTGTCCATGATGCTGAGCTGTGGGCCTGCCCTACCTTCTCTTCAGTAAATACTGAGCAAAAGTATCTATTTAGGATAGATGCCTTTACAGGGTCCTCCTCCTCACATGCTCCCTTTTCTCCATTAAGCTTAGCAATACCCCCTCTGGACTTTCTCCTTTCACTAATGTAATAGAAAGTCTTGTCACCTTCTTTTACTGTTCGTGCTAGTGTTTCCTCAGTTTGGGACTTTGCCTGCCTTACTGCCTTACCTGCTTCCCTTAGGGCAGTTTGGTATGCCTCCCTATCTTCATCCCGCTGTGTTCCTTATATTTTCTGAAGGCCAGCCTTTTGGCTCTGACCTTTTCTGCTACTGTATTTGAGAACCAAAGTGGTTTCCTTCTTCTTTTGCACTTCCTTTTCTGTCTAACACAATGGGATGTTGCTTCAAGTATTGTATCCTTAATGCTTGCCCACTTTGCCTGTACCTCCTCACCTGTGTTTCTTTTGCCAGGGCTAGCTTAACTCTGTTGGCCATCTTATCAAAGTCAGCTCCTCTGAAGTCCCATATTTTTGCCTTGGAATGGGATGATTTAGATGTAGTAGCCAAATTGAACCATACCATGTGATGGTCACTGGCCCCCAGGTGACCTTCTACCTGGAGATCTGTGATCCCTTCTTTGTTAGTCAGTACTAGATCTAGGATAGCCCTGTCTCTTGTGGGTTGCTGTACCAGTTGTTTGAGGCCCTCCCCCTGCAAACCATACCCAATCTACAGCTCTTTCTCCCTCCCCCCTTCCTTCCCACAATAATTCCCTTATGCTTTTCCCATGCATTCTTGAACCCCACCACTCCCCTCCCACCTCCTCTGGACAGCTGTTCCAGGAATCCACCACTCTTTCTGTGAAGAAGTACTTCCTCACATCCTTCCTGAATCTTCCCCACCTCCAGCTTCATAGCATGTTCCCTTGGTCTTGAGCACCTTTTCTTCTGAAAAATGCCTCCCTCATGTACCTTATTTACCCCTGTGAGGTATTTAAAGATATCTATCATATCCCCCCTCTCCCTCCTCTGTTCTAGGGTGTACATACTAAGGTGGTCTCCTCGTAGGGCTTTTGATGGAGACCCTGCACCATTTTAGTTGCCCTCCTCTGGACCGCCTCCACTTTGTCTATGTACTTCCGGAGATGTGGTCAGTCTATGTTCTTCCAGAGATGTGGTCAAGATACTTTAAAAAGGTTGGTACCACCAATGCTCAAATGTGTCTGCTATGTGATGTCTACACTATTAAATATGTAAATGTACCTCTCTTAAAGAGAGACTGTGCTGAACCGGGGGCATTTCTACTGTAGAAGTCGATTTTTAAATAATGATCCAGTTTCTTTTTGAGCACCATCTTTACTCACCATTCAGTTAACTTGGTATTTTTTATTTTTACAGGCTAGTGGTCAGCACACTTTTACAGTTTATGACCCTTACAACCACAGCATTCTATAACAGAGCACAGATACATTATGATAACAATACAAGAGCTTAACAAGGGTATAAACCACTTCACTGCAGTTGAGAAATCGCCTTTACCACCAATGCGATAATACAAAAAAGCTGACATCTTATCTATTTGAACAAACCTATTTCAGCAACTAAGTAGGATTATAAAATGGGACTAGAAATATAAGAAATTTAATTGGGTAAAACCAGTCAGGTGACCGTTCATTATTACCACATAATGCATGGTCATCCTGGTCCTATTCATTAATAGCCACATCACACAATGAGAAAATAAGTCCCCCTACAACCAGAACTGACCCTGCATCAAAAATATGGCTGCTACCATTACTTACTAAAAATCTTCAACTAGGCCCTAAAAAAATAAAACTACCCTAAATAAAAAATAATTTTTCCCTGATCATCACGCTCTCCTTACACACATAAACAAATCAAAAACATTAAGTACAGTTCATGTTTTTCAATCAATCAAATTTTATTTGTATACTGGAAAGGTATGTGAGCACAAATGCCCATTTTCCCAAGTGTCCAGTTTAGAGCACACAATACAAAATAATGTACAACAGAGATGCATATTTTTGAAAACACAAGAGCATACGAGTAATTAGATACAAGAATGGCAGAAGGGTCCAGATATGACTAGAAAAACTAATAATTACAATTATAAGGAAGGTAGGAGTAGACAAATGGGGTGGGGGAGATGTGCTTAAAGAAGAAGTGCAGAACCACAGGGTGTTGGGGGGTGGCGATTGGAGAAACAATGAGAGGACGGAGAAACCCCAGACTGAGTCATGTTGTGGGACTAGGAGGGGCATCTGCAGGTGGAGGCATTGAGTAGCTGGGTCTTCAGAGAGGTGTTGAAGGAGTTCATGGAATTACAGGACTGTATATCGTGGGGTAACTTGTTATAGTGTTTGGTGCTGGCATAGGAGACGGAGTTTTGCACCTGGCTGGTGCGAAAGAAAGGGGTGTCAAAAACCAAAGTAGTTGAGCCTCTGGTCTGTCAACCATGTTTCACGAGTGGAAAGAGGGAGATTACGCTGGTAGGGAGCAGTTTAAGGAAGATCTTGTGTAGGAAGGAAAGAGATTTGAGATGGAACCTCCCTTCGAGGGAAGGCCAGCTGAGGGAGGAATACAGGATGCAGTGGTGGGTTTCCCAGGGGAGACCCGTGACAAAGCATGCTATGCTGCTGTAGGCAGTTCTTAGTTTGGTAAATAGCAGTGAGGAGGTAGGAGGGCAGAAAATGATGGAACCGTAATCGATTAGGGACAGGAGTAGTGTGGTGGCCAGGTGAAGTCTGGAGGAGGGAAGAAGGAACTTTCTGACCCTGTAAAGAAGGCCGAGTCTGGAATTTATCTTCTTAATAAGATTGCTTCTATGCAAAATGTAGGAGAGGTGGGGGTCAAGGTAAAGACCCAAGTGTTTAAATACGGTCAGATGTTCAATGAGATTCCCTGAGTTGACAACAAGAGAAAGGTTTACAACAGGGGCTTTGTGCAGGCCAGAGATGATCATGAATTTAGCCTTCTAGGATCGTGAATTGTTGTTCATCCACACTTATTGGCATGTCCCTTTCCCCTTTAAATCTTGCCGGAAGTCTTCAAGCTGGCTCCTCCCACCCACCCGGGTGGTATATAACTCGGCTCCGCCCCATGACGCCAGATCTTCCATTCTGCTGGAAGGTACAGGTTGCCTTCCACGTGCTCATGCATTTCGCAGGCCCTGGCTTTCAAAACTTCGGTTTTACTGAAATTGAAACTAATTTGAGTTAGCGATCGTGCTTTTGCATCTTCGACCATGGAAGAGAAATCTTCTCCAGGATTTCGTGGTGTCCTTGCGGCCAGAAGATGTTGCGCACCGATTCCCATCTCATGTGCGTCTACTGCCTAGGTGTCGGCCATGACACCTCATCCTACAGTTATTGCTTGGCCTTCCATTCCAATGTCCTGGATGATGCCTGGCACGTTTGAAGTTGGGGAGATCAGAGAAAAGGAATCCTCTGGTGAAGTCTAAGGAGGCTAGGTGAGCAGTATCCATGGCCCCGGGTTCCACCGAGTAGCTGGAATGCATGAAGGCGTTCAAAGAAGAAGCCACCCACGCCTCAGCAAATCGAAGCTTTTTCATTCCACTCAACCTAGGTTCCACCTTCACAGATTCTTTTAAGGAGTTGTTCTAGTCTCTCCCCACAAGGGGTGAGGCGCCCATGGGCTTGCACTCCTTCTGCACTCATAAGACAGACAATGAACCTAGCTTGTCTTCTTCTCGGTGAAGATGCTCTTGGGACCGAGAGAGGTCTCAGTCCCAGGAGCACCCAGTCTTGACCTTGGTCGAGATTGCTTCCTCAGCCGCAGGCTTCATGGACCTTCCATCTGGCCAGATGACTGAGGAAGTGGCCGATGAGGTCGAGATTGTTCTCAACCCAATCGACCCGCTGTCGCCAGCCACAGCCAACAACTAGTTGGAGAGGACTCTAGTCCTTGTGTTCCCTGATGAGGAGACCCAGCCTGCTGGTGTCCCCATCGAGGACCCGGTTCCAGACCCTCGGGTTTCACCGATCTCTCCAGTGTCTCCCTAGTGACCGAGTTGGCCTGCCCGATCTCAGTCGAAGTCTAGAACCCCCTTGGCCGCACAGCCAAGGAAGAGCCATAAGCGCTCCAAAAAGAGGCGATGCCACGGGTCATTCTCGTCCTCCTCAGATGAGGAGAAGCTCTGACGGAAACTCCGTCAGTGCTACGAGGATCTTATGTGGCAACAGCTGATTTTGACCATGCAGAAGCTGGCTCCACTGCCTACCCCAGCCATTACTTGGCTCTCGCCTCCCAGGCCGAAGATGACTCCCTCAGAACTGAAGCCTTTGGTTCCCCCACCTGGGGGGCCAGTCCGTTTTCCAGTTCAGCCTATTCTGGTCTCTCCACTGATAGTGAAGGAGCCACTGCCTAAGCAGCCTGTGGAAGTGGCTCCTTCCAAAGAGGAACAACCAGATACCGGGCTTCCCTGACGTCTGTCAGTCATGGTCACCCCGGACCGCCCTCGGAGGGTCGAGGATAATTTGGGCAGCAGGCCGCTGTACCCTGACTCTTTGGACTTGGACGTCACTGGGCTCCACTCTCATCCCGGGGATGATGAGTCATCCATTGGTACAGGGATGGAGGAAGGTCCTTCCTCCTTCCAGGGGATCCTCCATCTCATCTCCGATTCTACAGGGATGCCCCTGAAACCCATCCAGAAAAAAGCAGAGTACCCTTTCTCAGACATCTTCAAGAGAGGGGATACCCCGACGGAGGCCTTTCCTGTGGCCAAGGCCATTGTTGTGCTGACATTCGAACTATGGCAGTGCCCTGCCTCATGTCCAACATCATCTGCCCTCATGGCCCGCAAGTACGCGGTGCCCATGGGGTACCTTGCAGGGTTCATAGAAACATAGAAACATAGAGGTTGACGGCAGATAAGGACTGCAAGGCCCATCCAGTCTGCCCATTTCTTTTTCTAACTTATAAATGTGCCATTGGCCTTTGCTCTGTCAGTGGCCTATCTATTCATACTCATCTGTATTGCTCCCTTATGCCTATCCCATGCCTGTTTGAATCCCTGCACTGTATTCATAGCCACCACTTCCTGAGGTAGGCTGTTCCATGCATCCACCACTCTTTCTGTGAAAAATTCCTCACATTCCCCTTAATCAGCCCACCTCTAATCTCATGCTGTCCCTCTTGTCCTGTTATTTTTCTTATATTTAAACATATTAGATTCTTTCACCATGTTAATGCCCTTAAGGTGTTTGAATGTTTCGATCATATCACCTCTCTCCCTCCTTTGCTCAAGGGTATACATATTGAGCTCGTTAATCTGTCCTCATATGTCTTTTGATGCAGTCCCTGCACCATTTGGTTGCCCTTCTCTGGACTGCCTCAATTCGTTAATTCCTTGTGAAGGTGTGGCTTCCAGTGCTGCTTGCAGTACTCCAGATGAACCTAACCAGTGTCTTGTAAAGAGGGATCATTACCTCCATCTTACAACTTGTGATACCCCTACTAATACACTCTAACATCCCCCTAGCCTTACCTACTGCTTTAGAGGTCTGCTTGGATGATTTCAGGTCATCAGTGATGATGATGCCCAAGTCTCTTTCTTCCTTTGTGACTGCCAGCAACTCCCCTCCCAGCCTATAGGTGGCTTCAGGGTTTCTCTTCCCTATGTGCATGATCTTGCACTTCTTTGCATTAAGTCCCAGTTGTCACTCTTCTGACCATTTTGCTAGTTTATCCAGATCTCTTCTCATTCTGCCCACCCCATCTGGATCATCTACTCTGTTGCAGATCTTGGTGTCATCTGCAAACAGACAAGCCTTACCCTCTAGTCCATCTGCAAGGTCACTAATGAAGATATTGAAGAGGACTGGCCCCAGGACTGATCCCTGAGGTACCCCACTTGTGACTTGCATCTCTTCTGACTGTATACCATTTACCACCACTCTCTGTTTTCTGCCCATCAACCAGTTTGCCACATAGTTGACCAACTTCTGACCCACCCCGAGCCTACCCAGCAATCTTCTACGTGGAACAGTGTCGAAAGCTTTGCTGAAGTCAAGGTAGGCAACATCAACTGCTCCCCCTTGGTCCACCACTCTGGTTTCCCAGTCAAAGAAATCTATGAGATTAGTTTGACAGGACCTTCCTTTTGTAAACCCATGCTGTCTTGGATCCTGTGCCCCTAAGGATTCCAGGTGTTCCACTATCCTTTCCTTAAGGAGTGCCTTCATAATATTGCCCACTACTGAGGTAAGACTGACTGGTCTGTAGTTCCCTGCCTCCTCCCTGCTACCACTCTTGTGGAGCAGGATCACATGAGCCCTTCTCCAGTCTTCTAGGACCTCTCCTGTGCTCAGAGACTCACTAAACAGTTCTGCTAATGGCTCTACTAGTTCCACCCTTAGCTCCTTAAGTACCCTGGGTTGTATGCCATCAGGACCCATTGCCTTGTCTACCCTGAGCTTAGCGAGCTCTTATAGGACCCTTTCTTTTGTGAAAGGAGTAGTGCTCACCTCCCTCCCCCCGTGTCCATGGTGCTGAGCTGTGGGCCTTGCCCTACCTTCTCTTCAGTAAATACTGAGCAAAAGTATCTATTTAGGATAGATGCTTTTACAGGGTCCTCCTCCTCACATGCCCCTTTTCTCCTTTGAACTTAGCAATACCCCTCTGGACTTTCTCCTTTCACTAATGTATCTATAGAAAGTCTTGTCACCTTCTTTATTGTTCATGCTAGTGTTTCCTCAGTTTGGGACTTTGCCTGCCTTACTGCCTTCCCTGCTTCCCTTAGGGCAGTATGGTATGCCTCCCTATCTTCTTCCTGCTGTGTTCCCTTATATTTCCTGAAGGCCAGCCTTTTGGCTCTGACCTTTTCTGCTACTGTATTTGAGAACCAAAGTGGTTTCCTTCTTCTTTTGCACTTCCTTTTCTGTCTAACACAATGGGATGTTGCTTCAAGTATTGCATCCTTAATGCTTGCCCACTTTGCCTGTACCCCACCACTTGTGTTTCTTTTTGCCAGGGCTAGCTTAACTCTGTTGGCCATCTTATCGATGTCAGCTCCTCTGAAGTCCCATATTTTTCACAGAGCACCCTTCAACCGAGAGCCCGGTGACCACCTCTCTGTTCAGGCATACTGGCAGTTCTGTCAACACTGACCGACCCCCCCGATAAGGAGTTCAACCTTTTGGATCATTTGGCACAGAAAGTCTATGCGACTTCCTCCTTGGGCCTTCATCAGGCCAGTTCGGCTGTCATCATGGCACACTTCTCTCATGCCCTTCTCAGGTCATTAGATGAAGTCCTCCCACATCTCCCCACGGACATGCAGACCACGGTTAAACAGGTCTGGGACCAGGGCCATGCTGTTGCCAAACACCAGCTCCAGATGGTCCAGGACATTGGGGATTCTTGTGTCCGCTCAATGGCTGCCACAGTTGCCTCTTGCCGGAGGGCTTGGTTGAGGCTCTCCTCCTTCAAGGAGGATACTCAGCATAAGTTAGCTGATGTGCCTTTCCTTGGGACTGACTTGATCGGCCCAGAAGTGGCTGATCACCAACAGCGCATACAGCAGTCCAGTACCACCTTGGACACAACTTCTGCCAAGAGTTCTTTAGGCAAGAACCAGCTGAAAAAAAAGAAGAAGCCTTTTAAGCACTCTTCCCCTGCAGTTCAGCAGTCCTTCTACCAGGAAGGACATCAGCATCAGCAGCAGGCTCATGCTTGGTGCCCTTGGCCCAAGCCTGAACCCCAACAGGCCCACAAAGGAGGCCGAGGCTCAGGTCCTGGAGCTTCCTCCTCCTCCAAGCCTGCTCAGTGATGGGGTGGGGGTTGCCACCCCTGTTCCCATCATGCCAGCTCTGGGTCTTCCTGTGGGGGGCCGGCTCTGCCATTTCCTTTCTGCCTGGTCCGCTGTCACTACAGACAGGTGGGTTCTCAAAGTGGTCAGTCAGGAACTGCCTCTAGAAATCGAGCAGTACCCTCCCAGCCGAGCCCGCGCCCCTCAGGAAGAACGCATTTCCGCATGCACCCAGTTGGCTCTTCGAGATGACATTGCTCAGCTCCTCCTCAATGAGGTAGTAGCTATCATGGCAGATCCGTCTGCAGACCCAGGCTTTGTCTCCAGGTACTTGCTGGCACCCCATTCTAGATCTCCACAATCTGAATCAGTTTCTCAGGTCACGCACCTTTCAGATGGTCTCTCTGTCCCAGATCATACCATCCTTGGAGCGAAACATGTGGTTCTGTTCACTGGATCTGCATAGGATTGCCACCTGTCAGGTTTTTTACCTGGTGATCAGGTTTTCAGGGACCCTATCAGGTAATCCGGTTTTGCTCTGTGCTGGTCAGGTTTTGAGCCATTTTGAGTGCTCACATACTTTTGAAACAGATTTTGTCATATCATTCATTGTTTCAGCTACATGTCCAGGTTACAGACAAGTTCTCTTGTCAATGTAGCCCTTTGTTTGTGAAAGCAGTCAACCTGGGAGGTGTAAAGTATGGCCATTAACACCATTAGCACTTACTTAACCTAATCTTTTCCACTGCAGCAAAGCTGCCCCCACCTTTTGTAACAGTAACAGAGCCAGCTGTCTTCCACTTTCATTTGCTGGTAAACATTTTCATCTCTAACAGAATTTAGACATTTTTAAATGTTTTAAATTATTTTTTTTTTCCTCAAGAAAATAGTATGGTCACTTCTTTGGCTTTAAAATAGGACTGTGGACATGAACAGGGAATGGAGCCAGAAAAAGATATAAAGTCTAAATTACAGGAAACAACTTCTTTATTATGTATTATTATATACCATGTATACTATTGTATGCTGTTTACAGTATTTCCCTTGTCTTCCCCCCAGATCATATCTGTAAATTATATTTCTTTTATCTCTGTATGTTTATTTGGTAAACCAATGTCAATAAATAAATACATAAATGGATGACTAGGAAGAACCTAGGAAAGTAACTTTAACAGGTACAGTACTGCATCTTAACATTTTTGTTGAACTGCTGCTTTAAGTGTTGTCTTTTATTGATATAATAAATGGCCTTCTAGGAGGAATAATGCATGATGAGTTATGAAAAGGGGTGGGGCTAGGGGCGAAGCTTAGGATATGGTTTTTGCCCCATCCAAAGGTGGCAACCCTAGATCTGCAGGACGCATTCTTTCATGTCCCAATCCGTCTGTCCCATTAGCGGTTCCTCCACTTCAGGGTCAGAGGGACCCTGTGCTAGTTCCAAGCCATGCCGTTCGGCCCCATGGGTCTTCACCAAATGCATTGCAGTGATGGCGGCCCATCTCCAGTGTCGGGGGGTCAGAATTTACCCCTACCTCGATGATTGGCTCCTGGCAGGTTCCACCCAACAGGAGGTGGAGAGGTCCAGGGATCTGGCCCTCCAGACCTGCTCTCGTCTTGGCCTCCTGATCAATGAGGCCAAGTCGGAACTCATGCCTTCCCAGGTGATGGGCTTCATCAGGGCAGAGTTTGACTCTTGTCAAACCAGAGCTTGGCTCCCAGTGGACAGGGCGGAGGTTCTCTCCTTCTTTGCCCAGTCATTTCTGATTGGGCACTTGCGCCCTGCCCGGAACTTTCTGCGCCTTCTGGATTACATGGTGGCATGCACCTCAGTGGTCTGTTGGGCCAGGTTGCACATGTGCCCCCTCCAATGGGAGCTGGCTGCCCAGTGAACTCAGCAATATGGTCATTGCGATCAGCTGATCGCTGTAACCCAGAAGATGTGGGATGCTCTCCAATGGTAGACCACCCCAGACTGGTTGCAGGAAGAGATCCCGTTTGTTTGCTGTGAGTCGACGGTTGTCCTTATGACTGATGCCTCTCTCATGGGCTGGGGAGCGCACATGGGGGACAACAGGGCCCACAGGTTCTGGACCTCCGAGGAGTCCCGATGCCACATCAACCTGTTGGAGCTCAGAGCAGTCAGACTGGCACTGTCAGCTTTTGCTCCTCAGCTCCGGGGTCAAGTGGTTCAAGTTCAAGGGAGGCAGTATAGCGCAATGGTTTAAGGCTCTGAGCTGCACATCTGGAGACCTGGGTTTGAATCCCACAGCCCCCACTTGCATACTGTGTGACCCTGAGCAAGTCACTTAACTTCCCTGTGGTCCCAGGTTACATAGAAACATAGAAACATAGACTTTGATGGCAGATAAGGACTGCTAGGCCCATCTAGTCTGCCCATTTCCCTACCTACAGGATAGGCCGCAGATCCTAGTTAACCAACAGCCTATTTCTTCCTACCCCCCACAAGAATTGCCTTATGTCTGTCCCATGCATTCTTGAATTCTCCCACAGTTTTAGACCCCACAACCTCCTCAGGAAGGCTGTTCCATGCATCCACTACCCTCTCTGTGAAATAATACTTCCTCACATTGCCCTGAACCGCCTCCTTCTATCTTTAAATTGTGTCCCCTTGTTCTTGCAAGTCTCTTTTCTGAAAGATGCTACCCTCTTGGACTTTGTTGATTCCACTGAGGTACTTAAAAGTTTCTATCATATCTCCCCTCTCCCTTCTTTCCTCAAGGGTATACATATTAAGCTCCTTTAGTCTCTCCTCATACGGCTTCTCTTGCAGACCCTGCACCATTTTAGTTGCCCTCCTCTGACTGCCTCTATCCTGTCTATGTCCTTGTGGAGATGGGGTCTCCAGAACTGGACACAGTACTCAGATGGGGTCTCACCAACTGTCTGTACAGAGGGATAACAACTTCCTGTTTTCTGCTGATGATGCCTCTCCTATACATCCCAGTATACCCCCAGCCCTCCCTACTGCCTTCTCACATTGCTTGCTAACCTTAAGGTCATCTGATATGATTACCCCAGGTCCCTTTCCTTTTGTTGTTGTTACTACCTCCCATCCATTGTGTTTCTTCCCTGGGTTCTTGTTTCCCAGGTGCATTATTTGCACTTCTTTCATTGAATCCTAGCTGCCATACTTCTGACCATTCCTCCAACCTTGCCAAGTCCTTTACATCTTTTCCACGCCTCCTTGTGTATCAACCCTGTTGCAGATCTGTGTCATCTGCAAAGGCATACTTTTCCTTCCAGTCCCTCTGCCAATGTCACTGATGAAGACATTAAAAGGACTGGACCCAATACTGAACCCGCGGTACCCCACTAGTAACCCCCTTTCTTCAGAGTGGACTCCATTTACAATTACCTTCTGTGTCCTGTTGTCCAGCTAATGTTTTACCCAGGCTACCACCCTGGGTCCCACTCCCAGGCTGGTTAATTTGACTATTAATCTTTTGTGTGGGACTGTGTCAAATGCCTTGCTAAAGTCTAGGTAGGCCATGACCACAGCCCCTCCCTGGTGTACTACTTTGGTCACCTAGTCAAAGAAATCTATTAGATTCATCTGACATGACCTTCCCGCTGTGAACCCATGCTGCCTTGGGTCCTGTGTAAACAAGCTTTCAGCTTAGTGTGTTTCACCTGGTTAAACAATTAGAAAAGAAAAGAAAAGTCCAGACTCAACAAACAGGGCGGCACGCACTTCCGTCTGCTGTGTAAGGAGGCGGTCTGCATCTGGACCCTCGTAAGCCAGTTGGAGGTGGATCTCCTAGCCATCCATGAGGAAGGAGCCTCAAACCAGCTGGTGGATGCTCTCAGCCATATAGGCCAGACATGCCATGGGTGGTCCAGAGGTAGCTTACAGCCTGCTCTCCCATTGGAGCAAACCAATGGTGAACCTGTTTGCCTCCAGGGAAAACACCAAGCTGAGGCTGTATCATGCCCACCCCCCCTCAGCAGGGCTCGCTGCAGGGGGATGCCTTCTCGAGGCTGTGGACCCCAGGCCTCTTCTATGCCTTCCCTCCATTTCTCTTGCTCCACAAGGTGTTACTCAATGTGAGGAGGGACAAGGCGAAGGTGATTCTGGTAGCCCCAGACTGGCCGCACCAGTTCTGGTATCCAGATCTCCTCAACCTCAGCTGCAGGCCCCCCAGAGCGGCTTTGTACAAGCCCGGACCTGATATCTCTGAACCAGGGGAAGGCCTTTCATCCGGACCTTCAGTCCCTGCACCTCACAGCCTGGTACCTGAGTGGCTAGAGTTCCAGGCTTTGGGTCTTTCCAAAGATGTCTACACCGTGGTGGAGGCATCTCGAAAGGAATCGACCAGGAAATGTTATGCCTTCTAATGGAAAAGGTTTTCTATTTTGTGTCAGGGTAAGGATCTGGACCCTTATCCTGTTCTGTGGCTAAAATTCTCGACTACCTTTGGTCTCTCTCTCCAGAGGGAGTCTACGGTCATCGACCCTTAGGGTGCACCTGGCAGCCATTTCTACTTACCAGGCATGGGCCGGTCAGCTGACATTGGCACAGGAGACAGTGGTTAGGTGCTTTTTCAAAGACCTGAATCACATATCCCCTCCGGTGCATGAACCTCCATCTCAGTGGGATCTACTGCTGGTACTGGCAAAGCTCATGGGCAAGCCATTCAAACCAATGCACAAGTGTGAGCTGTCACACTTGTCATGGAAGATGGCCTTCCTGGTGGCTATCACATCAGCCAGAAGGACAGGGGAGCTCCAAGTGCTTTTGGTGGACTCCCCTTATCTGGTCTTCCACAGGGACAAAGTTGTCCTGCGCCCTCACCCAAAATTCCTTCCGAAGGTGGTGTCTGAGTTTCACCTTAACCAGGTGTTGACTCTGCCGGTTTACTACCCTAATTACACCTCGGAGGCCGAGTACAGGCTCCATACTTTGGACCTGAGATGTGCTCTCTCCTATTACAAGGAGAGGAGAGGATGGTGGAAATTCATGGAGAGATTTGCTAGCTGTTTTTCACCTTCACTGAAGCCGCTTCTGGCAGACCTGCAGTGAAGCAGACTATTGCAAGATGGATTACATCATGCATAGGTCTGTGCTATGAGTTGGCCAGCAAGGAGCCTCCCAGAGGGAGAAGAGCTCATTCTACCTGCCATACTGCCGCATCGGACATCCCTATCCAGAAAATCTGTTGGGCTACCTGGAAGTCAGCAAACACCTTCATCACCCACTACCACATCGACCTTGAGTCATGCCGGGTTGCTGGTTTTGGGACCTCAGTTCTCCAATCTCTGTTTCCTAAGTAGGGGGTGTGCGCCTTGCCTTTCTCCTCCTGGAGAACTGTTAAGTGTCTGCCAATAAGTGTAGATGAACAACATATCCACAATCCTAGAAAAATAAGGTTACTCACCTGTAACAGTAGTTCTAGGAGTGGTATATGTTGTTCATCCACAAGGACCCACCTGACCTCCCAGCTGCAGACTCACACAACCTGGCTTCCTGTGGGCTAAGATCTGGCGTCATGGGGCGGAGCCGAGGTATATACCACCCGGGTGGGTGGGAGAAGCCAGCTTGAAGACTTCCGGCAAGAATTAAAGAGGAAAGGGACATGCCAGTAAGTGTGGATGAACAACATATACCACTCCTAGAACTACTGTTACAGATGAGTAACCTGTTTTTTCTGGAGTTTAGGACCATGCCTGACCCAGAGTGGAGCTTTCCAAAATCGGATTGAAGGTTATGAAACATAGTGTTTGGGTTCTCGTGACTGCAGAAAAGGGCCACGTCATCTGCATACAAAACTAGTTGAGTGGAATGACAGATAGAAGGGAGGCTATTGATGAAGATTGAGAAGAGTAGAGGGCCCAGTATGGAGCCCTGTGGGACACCATATTTGCTTGTACAAGCAGAGGAGAGGTGTCCAGCAATGGAGATTTGGTGGGATCTCTTGGAGAGGATGCTCCCAACCCATTTGACAACACTGTCGGAGAGGTGGAGTCATCGAAAGATGTCAAGAAGGGGGGCGTGATTGACAAGGTCAAAAGTTTTGGTCAGGTCTACAGTGACAGAGCTGGTGTATTGGCCTTTATTGTTAGCTTTGAGAATGTCAGAGGTGAACCTGACCAAGACTGTTTCAGTGCTGTGACCGGTTCACAATCCATGCTGAGCACTGGAGAGTAGGCTGTAGGATTCAAGGAAGGCAGTGAGTTGAAAGTGAATAACTTTCTCAATGATTTCAGATAGAGGGACGAGGAGAGAAATGGGGTGGTAGTTACCAATGTCATTTCTGGAGCTGGACTTATACAGTGGAATTATGGTGGTGGTTTTCCAGGTGTTAGGGAAAGAGCCCGTGCAAAGGGAAAGATTGAGAATATTGGTGATGGGGACAGCAAGAGAAAGGATGGAGAGCTTCAATAATTTGTAGTCAATCCCATCGGCCTCTTTGCTGGGTTTAGAGTTGTTCCTACAGATTAGCTTGATGGTATCAGCTGGCTTGAGGGCCTTGAAGTGAAAATGGGGAGGGGCGATACATTGGGACAAGGTGGAGTGGGAAGGGGTATATGGGAAGAGGGGGCGAGGGGAGGTTTGAATTTTTTGAGGTAATCGAAGTGAGAGTTAAAGATATTCACAACATCAGCAGGGTTGCTGATTTCACCGCCTCCATGGTGCAGAGTGATGGGAGCAGAGTTTTTAGTTTTCCCCAGAAGCGAGCTGAAAGTACCCCAGAGATTATGAGGGCACGAGGATTCACTGAGTTGTTTGTTATGAAGGTGGTCTATCTTTGCCTTTCTAACCATGGATTTACACTTATTACGGAGATACCTACACAGGGAGAGATGGGAGAGGTCTTTGTGCTTAGAGTAGAGAGCCCAGGCTTTGTCACTGGATCTCATCCATTTAATAATGTCAGGGGTAATCCATTCACTGATTTTACCCCTAGTTTGGATCTTTTTGAGGGGAGCATACTTATTGCAAATACTGGCCAGGATGCTGGAGAATTTCTGTAAGATACAGTTGCAGTCATTGGGCCCAGTGATGAAGGACCAAATACACCAGGCTGAAATCCTACGTAATGAGATTAATGTTCTGATCAGTCAATCTCCTGAAGAAGATGAATGTGGGGGAGTGTTTGGGTAGAAATGAAGACCAGAGACAAAACATTGCGCAGTGATCACTGATAGAGTCCAGTAACACACCGGAGTCGGTGATGCGAGTAGGGTGTGATACAGTTATCCAGTCAATAAGTGATTGGGTGCCTGTTCTGTAGTTCATTCTGGTGGGAGAGATGATGAGCTGGTGGAGACCTAGATTGGCAATGCTGGATTTTACAGAGTGAGATTGGGTGGAGTCCCGGTTAATGATGAAGTCTCCAAGTAGGATCCACTCTCTGTTAAAGGGGAATGTGTGTTTGAGGGCAAGTAATGACTCCAGATCAGAAGGTGGGGTGCCTGGGGGCAAATAAGTGGTGGTGAGGGTTAGGTTTTTATTTGGGCGGAGGAGAAGGTGGATGGAGAGAGTTTCAAGGAGGGAGAAATCAGAGCTGGGAGTGTGTTCAGAGAAGGAGAATTTGTTAGGGATATAGAGAAGACATCCCCCTCCTCTTTTTCTGAGTCTATCTTTCCTGACAAGGGAGTAACCATGTAGCTCAATCTCACCATCTGGGATTCTGGGAGTAAGCCAGGTTTCTGAGAGAGCGATTACATCAAAGTTGTTAAGTGCTATCAGGCATGAAAACTGTCAAATTAGCTGATAGGCTCTGGATCTTAAGGTGGATAAAGGAGAAGTTTTCTCTTTGTTGGGGGGTCCTGGGTAGGGAGGAGGGCAGGGGGCCAGGGCTGGGATGGATGGTCCCGAAAGGAGGAAAAGCAGGATGAGTGCTCTGGAGAAAGTGGCAAAAAGGGACACAGATGTTTGTTTTTTTGTACTGGCCCCTTTGGATGAGGTGATGGTAATGTTTCTTTGCTGACAATAAAAAAATCTTCATCCTTTCCTTAACTGCTTATTTTTATTTATTTTATAATTTTTGGCCAGGAATGAACACTAAGCCAAGGCTTAAGTCCAGGTGTGTCCTGGGAGCAGAGGAAAATTGAGTAACTTGCGTATGGTCACAAAGTAAGCAAGTGGTGGCTGCTGGTTTCAAACCCAGGTATCCAGGTTTGCAGCTCAGTGCTCTTAACCATTACACTACACTATACTGCCTCCTTGCTAAGGATATTGATGCTGCTTACCCTGACAGAGATAAAACTGAGAATCAGCTAGCTCTTCGCGAGACCTTTGGGGGGGGGTGTGCATGCATGTGCGTGTCGTGCGTGTGTGTGTGTGTGTGTGTGTGTGTGTGTGTGCAGCATGTTGGGAGAGCGATATTCTACCGGTGGAGTTATGTAGAATTCTGAATCTTTGTATTCCATGGTAAACATTCCATATGCTGAATGTGGGGAAAGAGAGAGAAAAAAGAAACAGAATGAGGAAAGGGGACAGTAATACTTTAAAAACAAAGAAAATGTTGGAAAACCCAGTTACATAGGCAGAGGCAAACCCAAACTACTTAAATACATTCCTGAAGTTCATAAAAGCAGATACATTTGACTCATTTATGGGTGTTTTCAGGAGAAATCTACCCCCTCACCGAAACAACAAGCTGGCAGTTTCAACATTTTTGAACACAATTTCCATTAAAATACTGTACCTGTATTGATTTGAAATGCGAACATGGTAACACGTTTTTTTCTTACAAACATGTATGCCACACATGGCTTTCATTGTATTTTACTGTTTTAGCTACTCCCCCCAGTTACAAGAATGTGGACTATTTTTTTGTCTTTGTCTTCAAAGTTAAAGCGGCAGGAAATTATTTTTACATGGTTAAATGCCTTTCCATCTTCCTTTCCATGCCAGTTATGTATCCTGATATGTTCTGACTAATTTTTGATAAATACATAAGGTAGCTTTGGAGTGCCATCAGATCTACACAGAGTTCCACTTTCCTCACCAGGTATTGCTCTTTCTTTTCATGTATCTAAGACAGTCTATGACATCAATAAATTCCATGCTATTCATCTGAATGGCCTGGAATGGTGTTATAGTATATGGGTGCTGTATATTGTGGATGGATTTCAGCAATTGCTGAAATCTTGTTGTAGTACAGTTCAAAGGTCAAAAAAGTTGTTGTACTATCGTTCTGACATCACATTGATAGTACAACAGCTTTTTACTCTTGACCTGCCGCCTGATTGGCTCACAGGAGGCTCTGTCTAAAAATAAAAAAACATGTGCAGTTGAGCCGGACAATGGAGCCACTGACTTTAAGTCAGGAGTTGGAACCCGGAGAGCCATACATGGCTCCCTTTCTGAAAAATTGTTTCTTGTTTTTCCTCGTTATTTAAAAAATAAACAATGTGCAGAGGAGAAAGTGAGACGCCGTACAGAGCACAAGTGGCACAAGTGGGAACAGGAGTGAGCAGGAGTGGGAACGGGAGCAGTGTGACTACAACAAGTAAGAGAAAAAACTTAGTAAAACAAATAAAAACCCATATACTATATAAAACAGTGGATGGGTGAACATCCACAACTAAGTCTGTGTTCCCATCTCGGGCAGTTGATGACATCAGTGAGACCTCGAGAGCGAAGCTTGAGAGGTCTCTATGATGTCAGCAACTCCCTCGATGGAAACACAGCCTTGTTGAGGATGTTCACCCATCCACTATTCTATATTGATATCACAGAATGTTCAGGCAGTATGAAAAGTGAAAGCAGCAACTGATGATGAGAGAGGGATTCAGGGTAGTTCCAAAGGCAACAATATTAGATTATTAATTGAACAAAAATGGTCAAAAACATATCCGATTATTGGGTAGACATCAAAAGGACAACTGGAGGGCATGTAGAGGTGTAAAAACAGATTTCTATTGCCCTCGGTCTCCATGGTTTGATGGGACTCTGAGGGAGATGCGGCGACAAGGACGAAGATTAGAGCATTGCTGGCGGAGATGAGCCCTTGATGTCGACCATCTCAGATTGATGGAACATTATTAAGGTCTATCATTCCGCAGTCTCCCGTAAGAATGCAGAGTTCCTGTCTGGGGAGATTGCAGTTGCTCAGAACTGGCCAGCTCAGTTCTTTTGAACTGTAGACAGACAGTGCAACCCAGCCTGCCTGCAGGTTTGAAGAGCCTTTTCACAGGTAGAGTGTGAAGAGCTTGCTTGCTTCTTTGTGGCTAAGGTGGCTGACATCAGGGTGGCACTCCAACCTGCATCCTCTATGGGAGAAGCTGTGGATTGGAGTTCCAGTCACTGTTCTTAGGCTCTCCTGAAGTTCCTTTGACCGTCCGGAGTTCATTGATGTCATGCACATTGTCCAGGGTATGCGTCCTACATGCTGTAGTTTGGATCTGGGCCCAACTTCCCTAATAAAGGGTTGTTATGACACTATCAGCCCAGTCCTAGCATGGATAGTTTGGTGCTCCTTGGAGATGGGTGAGTTTCCTAGCTTCCAGAAGAAGGCAGTGGTGATGCCCCTTCTGAAGAAAGCTTCTTTGGACCCAGACTGCCATGCCAACTACAGACCAATCTCTAACCTTCCCTTTGTAGGGAAGGTGACTGAGAAAGTAATGGCCATACAATTATAGAACCACTTGACCATCCATGACATTTATGAACCGCTCCAGTCTAGTTTCCAGAAAAGGCATAGTACCGAGACTGCACTGGTTCAGGTGCTCAATGATCTCTTGATGGCTAGAGATCAAAAGAGCTGTTCCATCTTGGTCCTTCTCAATCTCTCCTCAGCATTTGACACTGTGGATCATGGGGTACTTCTCGAGCGCCTGAGGTTCATCTGTGGCCTGTCTAGTACAGTTCTTGGGTGGTTTAGATCTTTCCTCACACACAGAACTCAGAGGGTGGTGTCGGGGGATTAATTCCTCCGGCCCAGTCTCTCTGTCATGTAGGGTTCCTCAGGGTTCAGAGTTGTCCCCCATGTTGTTTGCAGTGTACATGCTGCCCCTCAGAGACATTGTAAGAAGGTATGTGCTGAGGTTTCACTGCTATGCTGATGATACCCAGCTCTACCTATCTTTTGCAACCGAACAGGATAGAGCTCTCTCAGTATTTAACAACTGCCTCACTGAAATCCAGAACTGGATGAATTTGAGCTGGCTGAGGTTGAACACGGAGAAGTCAGAGGTGATGGTTGTGGACCCAGGTCACCGGATAGAGAGGGTGGGAGCTGGTTTGCCCTCAGAACTTTTTCTGGGTGGTTCCCAGCTCCCTACCTCTGAATGGGTGTGGAACCTGGGGGTGATCTTTGGCGATGGGCTGACACTGTGATCGCAGGTGTCGGCAGTCATCAAATCATCCTTTTACTGCCTGAGGAACATCTCCGGGATTAAGCACCTAGTTCCGTCTGGTGATCTGCCTACATTGGTCCACGCCTTTGTGACCTTGCGCCTCGATTACTGCAACTCCCTGTATCTAGGGCTACCAGGGGTTGATATCCACTGCTTGCAGCTTGTGCAAATCACTGTGGCCCAGTTATTGACAGGTACTCCCCGTACCTGTCATATTTTTCCAGTGCTGCATGAACTGCACTGGCTGCCAATGCAGTGGTGGATCACCTTTAAAGTCGTTCTTCTGGCTTATAAGGCCCTACACGGACTGGGCCCAGACTACTTGAAAGAGCTCCTGGTACCCTACTGCCCTAGGTGATTGCTCCGCTCAGCAGACGGGGCATTGCTAGAGATTCTGAGGGTTTCTTTAAAATCTTCGGGAGCCTGTGCTTTTATTTACGCAGCCCCAACCCTTTGGAATTCTCTACCCCGTCCGCTTCGGGGGTGCGCATCCATGGAGAAATTTAAACAGGCCTTAAATATCCGCTTGTGGTTGATGGCTTATCCCCGATGACGATATTTTATTGCATTTTATGAACTCTGTATTTATTGTATTTGTGTTTATTTTATTGTTTTATGTGAAGTTTGCTGTTAAGGTGCCTTGGTTTTAGAAAGGTGCGGTAAAAATAAAGAATTATTATTTTATTATTTAATATGGAAGCATAGTTCAATGAAAGATCCCATTTGTTATCTTTTTAAAATAATTTCTTCTTATTTTCCTTCATTTTAAGTCAAAAATTGTGATGCCATTTTACATGTGTAATAAGACACTCCAGGGTGTGCCAGTATGGTGATACAATTGCACTTCTCAGGTGTATTTAATGGAACTCGGATGCACCTCATGCCCAACAACACATCGGAAGCGTGCTATTATATCACCTTACAAAATGGCAAGAATTAATTCTGAAGCCTGATTGGCTGAGACAGACTCCAAGCTGGGCATTTATTTTTCAATAAATGCCCAGCTAAAAATAAGAGCCAGTCC
This sequence comes from Neoceratodus forsteri, assembly GCA_016271365.2. Lineage (NCBI taxonomy): Eukaryota > Metazoa > Chordata > Ceratodontiformes > Ceratodontidae > Neoceratodus > Neoceratodus forsteri. Next base: position 192,958,924 of record CM028129.1, read on the forward strand.
AAGTGCCACTTCGCAGGTACCATGCGTGCTGGTGCCCAGCCCTCTTTCTCATTGGCTGAAAGCACCTGGCAATTCAAATCCCCGCCATCTTTTTTTCTCTTAGCAAGAGCTACTGCCCCCTTCCCACCCCACACTCTCCTTACTTCAGTGCAAGAAAATAAAAAAAGCCCACACTCCAGATACTTTGCAGTCGGGAAGAGTGATAAAACAGCAATTTCAAACAGCCGTGTTTTTATACAATGGCACCACTCTCCCGACCATGCTCTTCCAGTACCGCGCTGAAAGAAAAGGAAGCCGTGAGTCCATTTGGCTTTGTGCTAGGAAGCGCCTATAAGAAAACAGCACAAATGCCACAGACTCCCCACACTTAGTTAAGCTACTGCCTCAAATTTAAATAAATTAATCATTTACATCGTGGCTATCCCTCATTATCGCAGATGCAGCTTTCCAGTAGGGTCACGCAAGGTCAGTCACACGCTTAATACACACATCCTCCAACGGCTACTGAATAAAAACAAAAACAGTCTTGCACAAAAGGAGACGGACGATATCCAGACACTGCTGGGGTGGACGTTTTCTACACACTTCTTGTTCACGTGCTTGTGTGTGTGTGTTTATGGGGGGAATTGTGTCAATAGATTAGAATAGCTCTGTGGGGAGAACCAACATGAGCTGGAACAGCCTTTAAACAAATGGACTACTTTTTAAACAAAAAACAATTCTACTACTGCTGTTCATTTTTAAACTGATTTCCTCTCTTATTTTATTGACATTTGCTAAGATGCCCATTTTCTAAGCGAAATAATGCTCTCCAGGGTGGGCATTATTGAGAAATACCGGTCCTTCTAGGGGCTATAAGGCCCTCCGCCTGCAGCGTTGGGCCTCATTATGCCCCTGGGTGGTCCGGTATTTCTCAATAATGCCCACCCTGTCAGGTATTATTGCTTACATAATGCAGACCCTGTCATGTCGCTACATCTGGAAGAAAGTTTGTCTTTTTTTATTTTCTTTTGTTTCCTCCTTTGAGCATTGTCTAATTTTTATTAGTATATTTAAGGAATTATTTTACTGCAAAGTGGAACCTTGCAATATGATAATTAAACTATTTATGTCATTTAAGTAATATTTGTTTATTGTTCTATATTCTGAGAAGCACCCTGACCCTATGGCATAGGGCAATATATAAATAAAAGTGCCTTGCATTGCCAAGGTGTAAACCAGAAACAGCCACTGAATTTACTAAAAAGCAAGTAAAGATGGAACAGAAACTGACTACAAACAAATGTTTAAATCGCAGCTTTACAAAAACACAGGCTTGCAGGCTACATGCAGTTCTCCTTCTCCTTTAAGGTCACACTAGCTCCGTTCTCCTGGTTTGTTTCTGTGTGATAACAAACACTGGTTCAATGCCAAGAAGTTGATCCCTAGTTACCAGTCAATATAAACATGTTGCAAAATAAGAAGAATTAGCCATCTGTCAAAATATTATTCAGTCTGTTTACCTGTTGAAAAACAGCTGCCAAGTTTGAGAACCTGGGCAACTGAGTACAGAATCACTTCTGCGATAATCCCTGGCGCCCAAGGACTTGACACTTGAATAAAACCCTCGGGCAATCAGATAAACACTAAACACAGATCAAGTGCTATAGTTTAATTTCTCCTTTGTACTGTTCCACTCATTGTACTTTGTTTGCTGTATAGCTTTAGTCCGGTTTCCTTGCATGTTAATCTGCTTTGTGTATAACATAAACTGCAAATTCTGCTTTTGACACTGTAGTCCAGAGCTCTTCATGGTTGTGCCTGAAAGTGGGCATTGTATGCCTAGTGCACTTAGCAGGTAAACAAAAACTAAAGAAATATTTATTTGAAATGACTCTAGCCAGGATAACCCCATGAGATGTAGCCTCTTGTTTTCAATGGGGTCCCAGAGAGGACAGTAGCAGTCAACAGGTTAACACAGTCTAGCAAGAATAGTTACTTGCAGGCTAAAATAGTCAAGGTAAGAAAAACAAACTATAAAGATAAGTAAATTCAAAGAGCAATCAAGGCAAATTAACAAAGTCTTGTCATAGAAACTCAGGAGTTGTCAGCCGAAAAAGGCTCTGCTGCAGCTCATCAAGTCTGCCCAGCCCTGTCAATCATTGATTGTGAGGGCCCCAGTGGCCCTTTACTCCTCCTTAGCCCCTTCCCTTTTGTCATAATCTTTGACAGCTTCAAATGTCTGTCCCATCCATGATTGATCCCCCCCTGCTGATTTTGCACAGACTATCTCCTTTGGTAGTCTATTATACCCCTACCCTCTTTGTGAAGAAATGCTTTCTGATGTCCCTCTTTGATCTCCTAGCTGCAAGCTGATGTTTCGGCTATTTTTTTGTTCTCGTAAAAAAACTAGTTGAAACATCGCTTGAGAGGAGATAGAGATAACGTATATGCAGTATTTAACCATAGATAGTCCCTGTGCTCCGTGTCCCCTGACAAAGTGCTGGTACATGAAGCGCAGGGACGTTGGGCTCTGTCTGCCATTAATTAAATATTGCACAGGCATTACACCTAATGCCTTTTGAGTGATCTTTGACTTTGTTGTTTTTTGTTGGAGCTGTCCTACTGATGGCAGTACTGGTCGTCACTGTGCACAGTCCATTTTTTTGGGGACGGCACTACATGTGCCCACTCAGTGTGGACAACTGACTGATACCTTTAAGTACCTTGAGGGAATAAACAAGGTCACCTCTGTGAGCTTGTTTAACAGACAGGGTGCAGGGTAACAAGAGGGCATCATCTAAAGATGGAGGGAGAGGGGATTTAAAAAAGATGCAAGGAGGCATTCCTTCATCGGAAGGGTGGTCTCAGGATGGAATAAGCTTCCAGAAGAGTTGGTTTCAGCCAAGGCTGTGGGAGACTTTAAAAGCGAGTGGAATAGGCTTATTGGGAAAATCACACTGAGGATGGGGGACGGTGGAAGTGGAGGGAAAGAGGGAATTCTGAAGTGGGGGGAAGAGGAGGAAGAGGCAGCTCTTAAGTAATCTCAGAGCTGAGCTACACACTCAAGCAGACTAGATAGACTGTAATAACCTTTATCTGCTGGAAGTTTCATATCTTCATATATATGTTCGTATATCTGCTTTATCCCGTGGAGGTATTTGTATGTCTCTATCATGTCTTTCCTCTCTTCTCGCCTCCAGTGTGTACACACTGACAACTTTAAAGGTGACAGGAAATTGTTGCCAATTGGCAGCAGTCAGTAATGTTCCTAGTAAATGAAATGAAAGGTTTTCCCTTAAATGAGCCGTGTTTAACTGTACCTTAATACACACTGATGTGAAACTGTAATTTCAATTATTTTTATTTTAGGGCAACATTCTGTGCACACCTCTTCAAGGAACCAGTAATCTGGAGGTTTTACCATGTCACAGTGTTTGTGTACAGAATGCTAAACACGAGCTAATGTCCTATTAGAACCATGCTTTGAGTTCTGTGCACAGACCATGACATACTTAAAACCCCAGATCACAGGTTCAGTGACGAGAACTGTAAGAGGATCCTGCACATAGAAACAAAACAATGTAACATACAGTTTTTCACATCACTTTTTATTCAGGTACAGCTACATATGAAACATTTAGGGTTATGCTTTATCATATCTGCGAATGGGAACACTATAAACAACTACCAATTAGACATAATTTCCTGTCCGCTTTAAACTTCTCCATGTACGTCTTTTCTTGCTGATGCATTCCTGGTTCATTTCGGTTATCCTCCTCTGCATTGCCTCCTCCCTTTCCTTGTCTTTCTTCAAGTGCAGGTCCCAGAACTGTACTCAGTACTCCAGGTGAGGATGAACCAGGGACCTGTACAGCATAACTGTCAACCTTTGGTCACAGAAATGAGGGGCACTAACACTCAAACTGAGTGACAATGACAGACACTAACCTTCATAATGAGGGACACAGCTTAAAACACGGAGATGCAAGCTTAGAACACTAGTCTGAGTTTACAGCACACTGTCTGTGCAGGCAGCACCTTTTCCATGGGGGATGGATGCGGGACAGAGTAATTTTGAGGGGATAAAATGAAGAATGGCCTTTGTAATTAGGGACAGTTACGGAGCCACCGATGCCTTGAGAAGAACTTTGAAAAACATAACACTTGGCCACAAAGCAGCTTATACTGTATTTCTCATTAGCTCTGTATCTCGTACCCCATTATTTGTTACTGAGGCCATATGCATGAAAGCATGAAAGTTGTTCCCTGAGGGTTCATCAGCTCCTATTGCTTCTTCCCAACCTGATGTCATAATACTCTGCTTACGACATCACAGTTATTCCCATGGCAACAGACTGTGGATGTCACAACAGAGCATTATGGTTTTAGGTAGGGAGTAAGCTGTAATGTTAGATGAATGCTGAGGGATAAAGATCATGTTTTCGTGGGAATTTCATCAGTGATAAATAATGGAGTGGAGAAATATGTAAAAGACATATGAAATACAAGCAGAATTGGGTCCAACTGTTATGTTTTTAAAAGTTTTCCCAAAGGCGACAGCCACTCTTTAAGATGTGTGCTGTACAGAGGCAGACTCACCTCACTCCTTTGGCTACTGAGCCCCCATTCCTGTACTGTATGTCCCTGCTTCCCATGCGTCCTCCCTACTGCCCTGTTGCACTCTGCTGATGTTTTGAAGTTGTCTGATATTATTTCCTTCATGTCCCTCTCCTCTGTCGCATGCTCCACTGTCACCCTCCCACCCATTCTGTATTCTTATTTTTTTAACTCCTACAGTATGTGCTTTAATTTGTACTTCTTAGCACTAAATTCAACAGCCAGACCTTTGACCGCTTTTCCAGTCTTTTTGGGTCCTCCTCCACATTTCTTACCCCTTTCTCACTATCCACTCTTCCTCAGATCTTAGTATTATCCAGGAAGAGGCAGACCTTTCTCCTGGATCCCTACTCCAATTTAACAGTTCAAGATGTTGAAGAGGACCTGACCCAAGACCAGTCCCTACAACACACCACTGGTGGCCTCCACCACCTCCATGCATTTGCCATTAAGAACAACCCTTTGGGGTCTGTCACTTACCCAGTTTCCCACCCACCTTGTGTCCTGTTTCCCACTCCCAGGTCACAAAACTTTTTGACCACCCGTCCATGTGGAACAAAGTCAAAAACTTTGCTAAAGCCATGGCACAGTATGTTCATTGCCTGACCCTTGACCCCCACCTTTGCCTCCCAATTAAAGAAGTTGATCAGGTTCGTCTGACATGACCACCATCTCATGAACCCATGTTGTCCAATATCCTCGCAAAAAGTAATAAAAAGCAAGAGCATTGCTATGCAACATGGTCATGGTCTGGTGGATATTAAATAGTTGCAGTGTAACCAGAATCAATGGTCAGTGTTCAGAGTAACTCTCCCCTCTCCAATCAACTTGTAAGCCGTGGCTTACTTTGTTTGTGTGTTCCTATACCCATGCGTCTCATTCTGGGGACTGACTGGGTAAGTGCTGTAATGGATTATGACAAGGTACAGTATGCCCCTGTTTTGTGTTTCTAGAGATAAAAAAAGACATTTACAAATTACTTGTCTTGAAAACTGATGGAGGGAGTTGTTTGTGGAAGGTGGCTGACATACTTGCCTGTTGTGTTTCCCACAGTAGACTGCATCATTCTGCACTGAGAGGGCTGGCTTTAAACCAGGCATTTTCGTTTACTTAACGCTTATGCATGTTGAGCCAACAATACCTGGGGAAAGATTATCATGATTGCAGCAATTACCACAAAGGTAAGATCTGCACATAAAAAACTTTCAAAGATACTACAACACAGTAGTATTTTTGTTTTACTTTATTGTTTATTTTGTTAGCAGGGGATATGACATTTGTGAGACATTGGAAATGCTTGTAATGTTTTTGTTTACATAAATGATATCCGTACATCTAAATGATCGATATTTTACTGTTGCTGAATTCATTGCTGAAGCAGTCAGCCTTGCTTTGTGACATCACAGCTTGTTGCCATGGAAGTAATTATGATGTCACAAACAGAAGATTGTGACTTCAGTGAAAGGATTAAAAAGCAAAAGCTTGTGAAATGCTGGGGACAAGAATTCAGTTTCTGAGTAAATGAATCCAGTAATGCCGAATAAAAGGCATAGAAAAACGGAGGAAAATATGTGAAGTATATTAAAAAAATAAAATATAAAATATGAGTTGAGATGTGTCTAAATATTGTTTTTCAAAATTTTCAGTAAACGGAAAAATTATTTTAAACCCATGTAACCCCCAAGAAAGGTGGGGTTTACCTTCGACTTTACAGAGCCACTCCTAGAGTGCTGCTTCCCTCCTCTGTCCTCTCCAGCTCCCAAGGACTTCCAGCCTGTGGTGGGGAATCAAAGGAGAGCTACTGATGGAGAAGAGCTGGATTTTCTTTTCAGCACCTTCTGTGCCATGGCTTTTGTGGCTCCCACTGCACTTCGAAGATGGGCCCACCGCCGATGGAGTGAGAGGTTGCTCACACAAAAGAATCAGGTCTTCTTCGGCTGACACCGACTAGTCCTCAAATGTCAGTGCGTGATCAAGCAGACCAAACCAGGGGTACAGTTACAAATTTTGAGGGTAGGAGCCCTGTTTAACTTGAACACTAGAGCTAGTGACCTTCATTAGTATAGCTACCATCATATTGTTGCCCTCTGACCTTTTTCTGTAGCCAGCTGTGTTGCAGCATTGCGAAAGGGAGCTGCAGTGGCCCATGGGCTGCTGGAGGATTCATTAATTCTGGTGGATTTTTCATGGCCAACTGCCTGTCATGGTGATATTAGACCTCCAGAACTGCCTGGTCTGAGTGACAGCTCTAAAATAAAGTGGGACTTGGCCATTCTCAGAGAGAAGAGAAGGGGACTATGCTGACTTTAGTCAGCTCTGTTAGCAATATCAATGAGGACATACTGCTATCCAGTAGAGCTCAAGCTGAGCTGTGACAGACTGGGCATCTGTGTGAGATGAACTGCGAGTAACAGCCTGATTTCTTGAAGTGAGAAAAAGAGGTAATTGTGTGCCAGCCAGTACATTGTTTTGACATTGAGAATTGCCAGTATAGTAAGAGAATGAGAAGGAGCTGCAGCAAGGCTGCTATGGGGTTCCGTAGTGGGCACCATAACCAGGTATCATGTTGTGACTATGTGAGGGTTCAGAGGTCTTGATGTGTGGGTCGGTACAGACATGCAGTGGTCAGGTCGACAGAGGGCCTGTCCATGAAGTCAGCATCAGAGAGCAAGTGAAGTAGGAGAATGGAGAGGTGGCATGGCTGCTCGAGTTATACCGCTGTGAATGGAGAGCCTGCTTAGAGCTGTGTCTCAGAGTCCTTCCAGCAGAGGGAAGGTCCAGCATGCTCTGGGACTGTGAGCCTTGGCACTGCATCTGTGCCAGGTTGGGGAATTGTGTTTTGCTTTTGGTCATTGGGTCAGAAATTGTACAAATATCTCAAGTCCATTTACCATTTTTGCAATCACATGGCCTTTGGGATTGGAGGTTTTAGCTGAGCAGGAGCTCACAGTTTCATTTAAGGTGCACCACTGCCAGACAACCTGTGGCAACATCAGTGGGCCTGCACTGATTCAGACCAGATATCCAGCAGCACTAATGGGGAGCTCCGCAGAGTCTTTAGGAGGAAACACTGGTACCAGATGGGAGAGGATAGTGGCCTCCAGCACAGGATATTACCAACACTGAGCTATTCATATCATGTATTTTAACAGAGTAGTGCAACAACATTTACCACAGTTAGTTTCTCTGTTTCCAAGCACACGGGCAGTATTATTGTTAGGGCCAAACCCCATGGCAGTCCTTGCTGGGGCCATTTCCCTGCCTCCAAATGTCCTTCAGAGGCCTATCATGTCATAGGCCAAATGGCTCAGGTTTGGTATGTTCGTGGCTGACATCACCATTTCCCCTCCTACTGATCTGTGGAGGGAAAGAAGAAAAAAAAAACATGCATACTAACTTCTCCGTTTTGAAGTTTTCAATCTACACTGGTCACTGCCCTTAAATTAAGGATCAGCATAATGTTCCGATGTGATAAAATGTCCTGCAAGGCACAATGTATAGTATTCAGGAAAAGTTCAAAATGTGCACACAAAACTACTAACAGTACGAACAGTTCAATTGTTGTTCCCATGGATCTTCAACCGGCACATCCTATGTGCCCGGCACTGAACAAAACATTTTTTTTTCCAAGTGTCCCTCAAGGCCATTTGAATTCAGGGCCTCGGTAGAAGGTGGGAGAGAGCTTCAGAATCACTTTGTGGCTGTTCCAGGTGTACGGCAGTCTTTGAGATGCCTGCCATTTGAGGTAACATATACCACATGGTGCATGTGAATTCTCCTCTGTTTCCCATAGGTTCAGCACCTCTCTTTGTTTGGATTTGAGATGCTCCCCAGTCTTGAACCTCATGTGCTGTAGCTTATCCTCTGCCTCCTCTCATAGCTGCTGTTCATGGTGGGCCTCCCAAGTGGGCCATAGCCATATGGGATAATATGGGAACTTGTACCCCTACCTCACAGAGATTCTGCTCACCTTTTTCCCGTAGGCCTTGCACAGCCACATCAGGTCTGCTAGGCCCCTACCCCATTCTAACCAGATATCCTCATCTGTAAGCGTCATGGGGAGAATAGCCTGGAGCAACTTACTATCTAGGAGTCACTGGGTGCAAGCAGGCCTTGGAGGTGAGTACAGAGAGGGTGGTGACTCCTCACATGGGTAAGAAATAGGGATGGGGCAGTCCCCCATTGCAGTCCTTCAGAACCCAACTCTGATCCCTCACTAACCTCCTCAGGCACCACTGATGGTAGTCTCTTGACCACTGGCATGGCCCCCGACAGACACCCCACATATGCCATCTGATGTGACGCTCCCTGTTCCACAGCACTAAGTGACCACTGCACTACAGTTGCTTACTCCCTGGGAAACTGACCTACCTCTGCCATGTAACCTTCAGTGAATGGTCGTTAGCGCAGCTCCCCACATTATAGGGCTCAAGCAATACCTTTATGGACTGACTGGTCAAGGTCCTGCAGCAGGATAAAGTGCCACATGTTCAGACCTACACATACATGTGCCAGGCTGCACTACAGCCAACCAATCATGATCCTCTACGAGTCAGGGACACTCTCCCCAGTTTATTTGCACACAGTGATTGGTGCATACAAATGTTCAGAGCCCTCTGTCACTCTGTTTTTCTGTTACTAGGGAGAAGCTGTGCTCCCTTTGGGCACTGTAGGGGACATTAATGCCATATTGCAGTTCCTGTACCATGAATCCATCCCTGGGTCTTTGATATCCCTTGTCTCTCAACTCTTCACAGTCCCCAAGATCATTCACGTTCACTTGTCAAATGTACAAAGTCCATGAATTCAGGCCTGTCTTAGATGGCAGAGCATAAATCCCCCTGCATGCATTTCTTACAATGACCTTATTCTTTTCCTTTTATATCCTATTCAAAACCAGGACAAGTTTGCAGCTTCCCTTTGCCTCACTGACCAGTCTGTCTCTGTGCCCTGATGGTGTGGCTATGGCCAGGGTAGCTCCCCTGTCAAGGGGTTTTAGTGAGCCCCCTTCAAAGTACTTTAGTACAAACTGTCACTTTTTCCGATGGAGTTCACCAAGACAGAGCTCACACATTGATATTAAAGACTCACATAGTACCAAGACATGCAGCCTTGCAACTCATCTGACGCTCTCTTACTAAGGTGCTTCCGGTAATCCATATTAGTACAACAATTTGTTCAGGTCACTTAGACCCCATATCATCAGCTTCCCTGTACTGTAGTTAATAATAGTACTTTTGCCTGCACTGTGTGAACCCTTACGGGTCCTCACTACAGCTGCAGCCCAGACCTGGTCTGTCACATGGACTCATCTGGTCCCTGTCTTTACTTAGCACCATATGCCAGAAGGAAATTGCTATCCCCCTTTCTCTGCTCTTAACTGTCTCTGCCCTGATCTGAGCCCCTTAATTACAGATTTAATATTTGGGCTTAAATGGTACAACATCATGGCGCCATAACATTCAGCATTAAACTATTTCCCATCTGGGGTCCACCACCCTGGCTATCCCTTGCCAAGTCCTGGCACCTTAAAACTCTCAATGCCCCCACACATAATGATGGGACCTGCATTATCCAGAGCTTATTTGCTTGCACCAAACCCTGCAGTCCACCTCCTGGGGCCTCACTCGGCAAGGTGCCACATATAGTTCAGCCCAATGCACATGTGGGGAACGCACGTACTCCTCTCAGAATATATTCCTTAACTGTATCCATGGTAACTGTGGTGGTACTTCACCTCCATCCCTTTCAACCAGGAATGGCTCCCAACTCCTTCCTAGAGGTCGCCCCACATAGACCCGATCGACACAGCCATCTTCAGGGAATACCTTCCAGGCTCAAGGGTCATCAGGGTGCACTCCTTGAGGGAGTGCCACCTCCATGAAATTCCCTCACCTCTCTTAGGCTCCCACAATACTATCCCATTACGGACCACCCTACAGACACACCAGCCCATAAGCCAACCTTTCGGGCCTCTCAAGAGATCAAGGGAACGTCTAAGATGTCCAAGGCCCAATCTGTCTCAAGCCAGGCTCAGCAGATGGCAACCTCTGTACCTTGTTCCACCCTCGGACATTGAGAATCACTACCACATGGAAGAGTACCTTATGTGCCCACTTCTCTGATATATCAGCAATCCTGGCACCCAGCATTTAAGCTGCTGATGCCTCCAGCACTTCTCTTGACCACATCCTGACATGGGGTCTCAAGCCAGTTCCTCATTCATGCCCTCTGCACTTGGTCAAAGCATCTGGGGCCAGATATCCCCTAACTTCAGCATTCCAGGGTTCTGGAACGCTGCTCACTCCAGCTACTTCCTTATCCCACCAGCTTCTACTCTCTATGATACCATGAAGGCCGCCTATATATTAACTGTTTCTAAGCTCCTTCTGCACCGCTAAAGGCAAAGCTTGATGCCAAGGCACCACAACCCTCTGCTAAGCATTACTAATAACAACCCAGCCCCCTAGTGGAGGGAGAGGGTTGCTACATTTTGATTAGCTTCAGACTGAGATGTTGTCATTGGATAACATCACATCTAAAACTGCCTATAGACCAGTCAGCTTTCAGGGTTTTTTATGCCCCTTTTATAATTAACTTCAGGTACTGCGCAATACAGTTAAAGCAAAAATGCATAGTAGTCTGTGATGCAAAATCAAAATAAACTCTGCACAACTGAAAGTAGTAGTTACCTCTATGTTCTGAGATTGTATCTCCCTTTTTGAAATGTCCCACATGTTGAAGACCAGTGCCCCACATTTCAGTGACATAAGGGTGAAGGGCATGAAGAGCATCGCTTTCCAGTGAAATTTCCTAATATGATGATGTGCCTGATCTGGGCAGGCAGCGCAGCATGGGTGACATATGATCAATGTAACAGGGATACTGCCTCTTGCTAGGATGTTTTGGTACTGCAAATAAGGCCCTGGTCTAAAACGTTTTCTTTTTTTGCATTTCTTTTTTATTGCTTCCTTTTTATTGACCTTTTTTCCAAAATACAATAGCCATGGCATTCATGGGATTGCAGTACTGAAATGGTACACAGTGATTGAAGCTATGTGGATAATAAAGTATCAGTGCTAGTCCTCTCCAAGTCTGTACATATATGCTATCCCTAGTGCCTTTAGGAAATAGACTAAGCCTGAGCTATACAATTGGCAATCTCTTTTTCTACAGGCATGACTATATAGTATGAAGAAAGAAAATATAAGGGGCACACCACACTAACCAAAATAAAGGGCCTCACATGGTAAAAAAGAAATTAAACTGGGCTACCCCATACATATATACTCAGGGTATGAATTACAGCATACTTTGCATAATGTAGAGTAGCAAATTCAACCACATATTATTGAAATCCAACAACTTTTATTGAAGACTATAAGTAATTTCCTCCATTTTATGTTTTCTAGTAAAACAGTTGTAAATAATTTAAAAAAAATGAAAGTGAGGCTGGCCCACAGTCTATTGGTAGGCATGTGTGCTTACCATGTGGAGTAATTGGATTTGTGCCCTAAGCTTTGGGGTTTCAGTTTGCTCAGTGATGACAGAAGGCACTTAAGGTCCATGTTACTCACCACTCCTGCTGCACGGTAGTGATTATACCAGATTTGACTATGGACACTGCCACAAACGTGCTCCGTAGGTCAGGCCCTCTGCTCCCACAGTGCCAGCCTCAAAGTGCAATAGTGTGAACAGGAGACACACAGGGTAACCCTCCTGTCTGTTTTTGGGTCCGAATCACCTACCAGCTTCGAGTCCTGGGGTCAAATGTGAACCTTATGCTAGTGCACCCAGTTAACAGGCTCAGATATATATTCTCTTCGGTGAAATGCAATATAATCCTTCGCCCAGTGGCACTCAGCCAGGTTCTAAATGTGCCGATACGACTCAATATGAAACCTAGGTATACTCTTACCTTTAGCAAGGTAGTAACACACCCTTTTGAGCTCTTAACAGCTGTCAGAAATATTAACACTTTTCTAGCATTCACACGCAAAAGAAACTGAGAAGGCACAGGCAGAATTTCAAGGAAAATAGTGTTTAATAAAAATTTAAAATAGATAAAATACCAAACACAGAACATATACATCCATACTTACAGTCAACAAAATAATTGGGAAATTACAGAACAAACAAAACGCCAGCAAAATACTTAAAAATTCCAGCTGAATTATATCTTTCTAAAGTGCCTAGTCATCAGTGCAGTCTTTGATTTTCAGAGAGGACTTCTGCACTAACTTCTCAGATGCAGGTAATATTCAAAAGTCAGTTTTCTCCACCTCCTGGTGATGTCACAACATACATGTCACTGTTAGATCCTGCCATAAACCCAAATTTCCAGTACAAACATCCAAAAGGATGTGGAAATCAGCAGTTAGCAGTTTTTAAAATATGACAGTCTCTTTCATCAACATTTTTCCTTTGATCTCTCTGCTGGTTTCCTGTTTTGCAAGAATGATTTCAGTTTTATCATTTTCACAAGAGTCTGCTAAAAAGTTGTCTCTTCCCTCAGGATCAAGAAATTCCTATTTAGTTTTAGCTTCAAAAGGGATATTTTATGATGTATTATTACCTGGCATTTGGCAGGAAGCCCTACGTGTTAAGACAGAACAGGAAACCTTTAATTAGTGTTCCAACTGGCCAGTTTTATGAAAGCCTGCTATTTCAGTCACACTGACACCTTTGAGGTCAAAGGTCAAGCCTCTTTACATTGGCTGACTGGTGTGCCCAAGGCAGACAATCACATACACATTTATCTATAATACAAATATTATACATATAATAATAAGTAGGTGGCAAAGCGTCATACTCCTCCCCACCTAGAATGAATTTGGGGGCTCTATCCCCTGCAATGGGATGAGTTCCCCAAAGTCAGTTCATAGCTCAAATTGACATGACAGTTCATCTGCATTTTCCTCTGCTGCCCCTGCCCTGTGTGAGACAGTTATGTCATACCCTTGCAAGGCAAGACTCCATCTTAACAGCCTACCATTCATTTTACCCATTTTGTGCCAGCCAAACCAGGGGGTTGTGGTTAGTTTGTACCTCAAAATGCTGCCCATATAGGTATGGCTCTAACTTCTTTAGTGCCCACACCCAGTGTTGGGTAAGTTACTTTCTCTATTACTTTCTATTACATTTGGAAACTTGTTCCAGGAAGCTCTGTGCAGTCACTAGCAAGGATGGAGAGGTACTAGAAAAAGTAATATGCCTTATAATTATAGTTACTTATTTCTTTTTATACAAAAATAATAAATAACTATAACACATTACATTTTTTGAAAGTAATAGGTTAGTTACTAGTTACTTTCAAATAAATGTAATCAATTACAGTTATGTATTTCTTTTGTATACAAAAACATAAGTATTTGTAACTGTAAGGTGTATTACTTTCTCCAGTACTTCTCCATCATACTGGTGACTACTGACTTTCTCAAGTTCCATAATAAGTAATAAAAAAAGTAACATACCCAACAGTACCCACACCATGGCAAGACACTCTTTTCCCACTGTAGAGTAAGCCTGCTCCCTGGGAAGCAACATCTTACTGAGGTACACTATGGGATGATCTTTCCCTTGGCTGGATGTCTGACTCAGCACTGCCCCAATACCCACATCTGAGGTGTCAGTCTGGACTACAAAGGGTCTACTATAGTCTGGACTTGTCAGTACAGGAGCACCACACAGTGCCTCCTTTAATCTTGTAAAGACTTGTTCACAGGTAACTTTCTTAGGCATCCTTTTCTTTAACAGGCCAGATAGGGGAGCGGCCAGGGCACTGTAATTTGGTACAAATTTCCTATAGTACCTTGCTGTCCCTAGAAAACTCCAAACCTGCTTCTGTGTTTCTGGTCTTGGCCATGCCTTGATTGTCTCTGTTTTTGCTTGGTTAGGACAGAGCTGTCCCTGGTCTACAACGTGTCCGAGGTATGCCACCTCAGCCACGGCCACCTGGCACTTCTCAGCTTTGACAGTGAGTCCAGCCCTCTGTATCCTACCCAGCACTTCCCTAAAGTGGGACAGGTGTTCCTCCCAGCTGGCACTAAAGATGGCAATGTCATCTAGGTACACCACGGCGTACTCCTCAGCACCATTTAACACCCGGTCCACCAACCTTTGGAAAGTGGCAGGGGCATTCTTCATTCGGAAAGGCATTACTTTAAATTCAAATAACCCTATTGGAGTGATGAAGGCCGACCTCTCCCTAGCTCTGGTAGTTAACTCTACCTGCCAATACCCCTTTGTCCAGTCAATAGTGGTAAGGTATGTCATCCCTCCTAACTTGTCCAGGAGTTCATCCGTCTGTGGCATTGGGTGGGCATCTGACTTCATGACTGCATTCAGTCCACGATAGTCCACGCAAAAATGAGTAGAGACATCTGGCTTGGGAATAAGGTCCACGGATGAGGCCCAGGGGCTGTGGGAGTTCTGTATTACCCCTAAATCCAGCACTTCCTCCATCTCCCTCCTAATGTCCTTTTGGACCACCTCTGACAGCCAATATGCTGTCTGCTGTATGGACATTTGCGTCCCTGTCTCCACATTGTGCATTGCTAAGGGGGTTAGCCCAGGCTTGGTGCTAAACAGTGGGGCAAAGTCTGCTAAAACCTCCCTTACTTCCTGGATCTGGTCCAGGGTCAACTGGGGCAACATTCTAATTGCCTCCACAGAGGACTCCCACTTGCTTTCTTCCAGCAATTCCAGAAGGGGGTCTTCTTCATCTGTCCCCTCCCCAGGACTGCATACTACAAACACCATGTCAGCCCTATTAGCATATGGCTTCATCGTGTTGACATGGTACATTCTTTGTGTATGTCTCCTGTCAGGTAGCTCTATAATGTAGTTTACATCATTTACCTGTCTGACTACTTTGTACAGTCCTGCCCACTCGGCCTGCAGCTTATCTTTCTGGACCAAGATTAGGACCATGACTTCCTGACCCACAGTGTACAAGCGAGCTCTGGCTGTGCGGTCATACCACACCTTTTGTTTTTGTTGGGCAGCTGCCAGGTTGCTCTGGGCTGTCCCCATAAACTCCTTCAGCCTTTCCCTAAACCTAAGGACATAATCCACTATGGGAATTCCCTGGGTGGTGTGCTTGCCTTCATAGTCCTCCTGGATCAAGCCTAAAGGCCCATGTACCCTGCGTCCATATAAGAGCTCAAAGGGAGAAAACCCTGTTGACTCTTGGGCACCTCCTTGTATGTGGACAACAGGTGGGGAAGGTATTTCTCCCAGTCCCTCTCATGCTGTTCAGCAAACACTTGGAGCATTGACTTAAGGGTACCATTAAATCTTTCCACAAGCCCATTGGCTTGCAGGTGATAAGGTGTTGTGCATCTCTGCACCA
This sequence comes from Neoceratodus forsteri, assembly GCA_016271365.2. Classification (NCBI taxonomy): domain Eukaryota; kingdom Metazoa; phylum Chordata; order Ceratodontiformes; family Ceratodontidae; genus Neoceratodus; species Neoceratodus forsteri. Next base: position 192,974,876 of record CM028129.1, read on the forward strand.
CCTCACACTTCTCCACAAACATTTCATCAGGTCCGACATGAAGGAACCCCTCAATCGGTGATAACCTCCTGCAGAAACCCAACACGGGAGAAAATCCCTAGCAAGGCCTTTGCCACTTTGTCTGTCCTCAGTGAGGATAGGGCTACTGCCTCTGGGTACCGGGTGGCATAATCCACCACAGTCAGAATAAACCTCTTCCCGGAGGAGATGGGGGTATTTAAAGTCCCCACAATATCCATTCTCACCCTCTGGAATGGCTCCTCCACTATGGACAAAGGAATTAGGACAGCTTGGATTTCTAACCCACTTTCCCTATTTCTTGGCACCGGTGACATGACCTACAATACTCCTTCACCTGCTGGGTGAAGTTGAGCCAATAGAAATTCTGGGCCAATCACTGCATAGTGCACACAATTCCCAGATGACCAGACATGGGAATATCACGTGCAATCTTAAGCAACTGCTCACGGTACCCCCGGGGAACGACAAGCTGCCTGCAAATCACCCCTCCCTCTGTCTTTACATCCTGCGAATACGTCAGTCCATTGTCCCAATAAACTTTATGTTTCCCGTCACCTCCCTGTGCTCCATCAAAGTCTGCTGAAGCCCTCAGCTTCTCTAAACTAGGGTCACTTTTCTGAGCAGCTGCAAAATCCTTACACATTCCCAAGGCGTGAAACAGGTCCCCTTCAGTTTCTAAACTAGGGTCCCTAGCTCTAGCATCAGGGCATTCAGGATCACTGCCATCCCTAACTCTCTGACTATGGGTCACACCTTCCTCCTCAAAGTTACCTTCTGTAGCTGTTCTGTTAACTGCTACCTGCGGAATTTCTACTCCCTTTTCATTATCCTTCATATGAGGAGACACAGGCTGGGCAACCAGCCTCCCAGGGGTTTCCACAGGGGCTTCTATAGGGTCCAGGGAACTCCAATTTACCTTTGCTGCTTGGCTGCGGGTAACTGCACACACCATCCCCTGTTTGAGATTGTTGCCAATAATTACGTCAGCCAAATTTTCAGCTATGGCAACCTTTTGCACAGTCCCCTCTGTCTCACCCAAGTCTAGGAGAACACTAGCAAGTGGCAGGGTTGTCTCCTCACCAGTGAATCCCCGTACAGTCACAAATTGATTGGGTATTACCTGATCAGGTTCTACCAAATCTCCTTTTACCAAAGTTAGGGATGCCCCCGTGTCCCTCAACCCATGTGTCTGTACCCCATTTACAGTGACTGGGTGTATGTGTTCCCTCATGTTTACTGGCATGCTTTCAGGAACACACAAACTATCCACTTCTTTCCTAGCAGAACTTTGTGCACTGCTTGCCCTTTTTGGACACTGCCTTGCAATATGTCCAGTTTCTTTGCAAACCCAACATTCATTTCTTTTTTCAGGTAAATCTTTTCTTTGTAACCTATAGCTACCTGGTTTTGGTGGAGGCAGGGAAGGTTTTAGCTGCCCTGAAGGTGATGCTTTCCCTTTCTGCGCTGCCATACCCGCCCCATTCCCTCTCAGAGCAGATCTGCTCCTGGCACAGTGAGTTCGAGTTCAGCAGCCTCTTGCAATGTTTTTGGATCTCGGTCCTCCAGCCAGGTTTTTAGCTCTGCTGGGCACACCCCAAAAAACTGCTCTAAGAGTAAAATATTTTCAATTTTCTCTACAGTGTCTGCTTCAATACCTTCCCACCAACATTTTAAAAACTGACGTTGTTTCATGGCTAGCTCCTCATAGCTCAAGTCAGGGCTTCTCCTGAGCTTACAGAATTTAACTCTGTAGGCCTCTGCTCTTAATTCATACTTTTTAAGCAGAGCAGCTTTAAGTTTACTATAGCCATTACTGTCCTCATTGTCCATTTGACCCAGTGCATCCTGAGCTTTCCTGGTAAGTAGTGGGGATAGCTGGAAGCTCCAGGACTCTCTAGAAATATTTGCCTGAATACATACTTTCTCAAAGGAATTTAAAAAAGCATCCATATCTTCCCCTTCTTTAAATTCAGCTATCAATTTAGAATTTAATTTGTAACCCAGTCCTGGAGTTCCAGTTAACCCCAGGCCACTTACCTGCTCTGGTGCTGATGTTTGGAGTTGTAGCTTCTCCAGTTCATGTTGCCTCTGGCACTCACTCTCTTCTCACTCAGCCTCTCGATGCTCTCGCTCAGCCTCTCGCCTCTTTTCTCATGAACTTCAGTTCCATTCTCTGCAACTCTATCTGCAGCCTGATCCCTTCTGGCTCCAGAATGCTGGTGACCTTCCACTGCTGCTGTGGCCCTTGCTTGCACTGGTCCTGCTGTCCTCCTTACCAGATCTGGACACTGCACTAGACCCTGAACCCTCCATGCCCAAGGTTTGGTCTTTTCCAGTCACAGACTGTGATTCAAGGTCTTGTGCATCAGCTGCCACAAGAGCCTCCACGAGATGCTGCTTTTTAGCTCAGCCCTCATGCTGGACTCCTCTCCCTTGGCACAACTGCCTCAGGTAGTCTGCAGTGTGCTTGCTGTAGTTTCAAGCCATCTTCTTCCCTAACTACGGTTACACTAACTTGCACCCGAAAAAAAATAAAACAGGTAGGGGACTTAGACTGTAAACACAATGATATAGTTCTGTTTACTTTTTAAAAATCACTGCCTTTTTTTGTATGTGAGCCATTACAGTATTACTCTGACACACTGGACTATTAATGCTCATGTTACCAAATACTTTTAAATCCCACCTCTGCCACCAAATCTGTCACAAACACGCTCCGCAGGTCAGGCCCTCTGCTCCCACACTGCCAACCTTGAAGTGCAATAGTGTGAACAAGAGACAAACAAGGTAATCCTCCTCTCTGTTTTTGGGTCCGAACCACCTACCAGCCTCGAGTCCTGGGGGTCAAATGTGAACCTTATGCTAGTGCACCCAGTTAACAGGCTCAGATATATATTCTCTTTGGAGAAATGCAATGCAATCCTTCACCCAGTGGCACCCAGCCAGGTTCCCCAAATGTACTCTTCCGACTCAATATGAGACCAAGGTATACTCTTACCCTTAGCAAGACAGTAACACACCCTTTTGAGCTCTTAACAGCTGTCAGAAATATTAACACTTTTCTAGCATTCACATGCAAAAGAAACTGAGAAGGCACAGGCAGAATTTCAAGGAAAACAGTGTTTACTAAAAATTTAAAATAGATAAAATACCAAACACAAAACATATACATCAATACTTACAGTCAATAAAATAATTGGGAAATTACAGAACAAACAAAACGCCAGCAAAATACTTAAAAGTTCCAACTGAATTATAGCTTTCTAAAGTGCCTAGTTATCAGACCAGAGACTAAGTGTGTCTTTGATTTTCAGAGAGGACTTCTGCACTAACTTCTCAGATCCAGGCAATATTCAAAAGTCAGTTTTCTCCACCTCCTGGTGATGTCACAGCATATATGTCACTGTTAGATCATGCCATAAACTCAAATTCCCAGTACAAACATCCAAAAGGATATGGAAATCAGCAGTTAACAATTTTTAAAATATGACAGTCTCTTTCATCAAAGCCTTTTCTTTGATCTCTTTGCTGGTTTCCTGTTTTGCAAGAATGATTTCAGTTTTATCATTTTCACAAGAGTCTGCTAAAACGTTGTCTCTTCCCACAGGATCATAAAATTCCTATTTAGTTTTAGCTTCAAAAGGGATATTTTATGATATCTTACTACCTGGCATTTGGCAGGAAGCCCTATGTGTTAAGACAGAACAGGAAACCTTTAATTAGTGTTCCAACTGGCCAGTTTTATGACAGCCTGCTGCTTCAGTCACACTGACACCTTTGAGGTCAAAGGTCAAGCCTCTTTACACTGGCTGACTGGTGTGCCCCAGGCAGACAATCACATACACATTTATCTATAATACAAATATTATACATATAATAATAAGCAGGTGGCAGAGCGTCACAGACACAGATACAAACTTGGCAGCAGGAATGCTACTCTACTGTTACATGCCATGTAAGCCTCAATACTATTCTCTCTCTCTCAGGAATCTGTTTAGTCCTGCTTTTTTTCCATCATAAGTTTTTATTTCAATGTGCCTGTGCAACTGGTTTCATGCTTGTGTAATGTAGATAAGCTTTGGCTGTTCACCTGTCTATCCATGGGATATACCACCCTGTAGGGGTATGAAGACAAGGAACCCTAGGGGAGGGTTCCACCCCTTGAGGTGCCATGGGAGTGATTCCCTTGCCTAAAGGTACCTTAGGAAGAAGCCCATGAGAGAAAAAGGCATGCTGTTGGAGGAGGAAGGGTGGATGGAGTGGCAAGAAAAATGCTTGTGTGTAGAGTGAGGAGAGCAGTTCTTAAATAGGCTGAATGGGGGTGTGGCCAGTTGCACCACCCCCTTGAACTACAGGCTGTAGCCTTCCAATTCAATGTGCCTGTGCAATTGGTTTTGTGCTTGTGTAACGTAGATAAATGTTGGCTGTTCGCCTCTCTATCCGTGGGATATACCACCCTGTAGGAGCACGAAGGCAAGGAACCCTAGGGGAGGGTTCCATCACTTGAGGTGCCACAGAAGTGATTTCCTTGGCTAAAGGTACCTTAGGAAGATACCCCAAAAAAGTGTCAAGCAAAGCATACAAGGTAGTGAACACTTATTTGGGTCGAAGACCTGTACGTAGGTCAGTTGGTAGTATGGGTTCAGTTAGTAGCATGGGTCAGTTGGTCGTATTGTTTGAGTAGAGTAGGCAGGAAACAAAGGTGAATAGTGACCCACTGTAAGGCATTGAGGCCTGGCTTCCTTAGGAGAGAGAGAAAGCCAAAGGGAGAGAAGGGACACATACGGGGCAGTCACCCAACTCCATCCAACAGCAGAAACCTAACTAAGTGACCTAGAGACTACAACTATGCCTAACTAGTATTATACCCATTGGCATGGAGGAGAAGAAAAAAACCCTTTGAGGAGGAAACCTCTGGGGATCCAAGGCCTAGGTCGCCTTCCCTCCAGGATTTGGGATAGTTTTGTTTAGTGATGTCTCTGCTACTGCAATTTAGTACACCAATCCAGGGGAATTGCAATTTCAGGGAACACTCTTGCTTTGTCCCTCTAACGGGAACACCATGGAAGGTTGCAAGCTAACTCTACAACAACAGGCAACCAAGATGGAAGGAGGAGAGTAATGACCACTGAGGCACTCAGCCGGCCTACCAATCTAAGAACAAGCCAGGTGAACCAGACATGACTGTAGGGAGAATAGCTTGAAAGGGTGCCTCTGAACCCTCTCGGGCAGCTAAATGGGCCCTTCCTGTGAGATCCCCACCCCTTCATTGCTGAAGTCTTAAATGCTACATCGAGAGATGCCATCGGTACAGTTGACAACTGAAGGTCCACCTGGAGCAAGGACATCCCCAACTATGGACCAGATGAGAAGTACCTCACTCCAAGCCTTGCATGCTCAAGATGCAGACTTCATGGTGCAGAGAGAGACTGTCAGCCACAGGGCTAGCCCTGAGTCCTGGAGTAATGGATATGGTCGACATGTCTCCAAAATGTGGAAAAGAGAGTTGTAATGAGCATGAGACCTGCACATGGTAAGGAGCATGGGACCCGTATGTGGGTCATGACAGATGATAGCAGACATGGGAAGACCTGTACGTAGGGCAGCCTGAGCACTGTGGACCCTCTCGTGGGTCTTGACTGGATGAGACCTGTATGTAGATCAGGCTGAGCAATATGGACCCTCTCATGGGTCTAGGTAAGGCAAATAGCAGTTGTCAACCTCAGGAATGCATGTCGACCAAGTCCATTAGAAAGCTAAATTGGGAGTGAATTGGATTGTATATTATGAGTAAAAGAACGGCGATGCTGGGAGAAGCCCAGGGCCGATGGTTAGAGAGGAGGAGGCTGTGAAGCCATTTAGGTAGGAGAAGACTATAAAGCCAGTATGGTAGGAGCTGCAGTTTGAAGCAAGTAAACATGATATGCTCTCAGACTTGGAAGGGGATGCCAGTATTGAAAGAAGAGAGGTCCTGGAATGAATGGACTTGCAAGCTGATTGCGTTAGTGCCATAATGGCTGGTATATGAGCGATAGTGGTAGTGCAAGGGACAGGAAGGCTGGGAGGGCTGCAAAGAACAGGAAGGCTGGGATGACTGTATAAATCAGTTGCAGAATAGCAGGGAAGAGATGGTAGAAGGCTGGGTGGAGCCAGCTGCCCTAAGGTAGAGAGGTGCCTGGAATAGCTGGTTGCAGAATGCCATAAAGGCTGTGTGGAGCAGCAATAGAAGGCCGGGGCAAGCCAGTGACCAATAAAACATAAGAAGCTGAAAGTTGCTCCTGCTGCGAGGAGGCACAATATTTGCTACAACTACACAGTCCCCTGCCATGGGCAAAATGGAGAAGTCACAGAGAGGCACCATGATGCCAAACAGCTAATTAAACCAGTAGGCTAAAATAATTTCAGTACCAGCAGTTGAATTAAACTAGTAGATGAAATTAAATTGATGAATATCTGGAGCTGTAGCTGGGTCAGCATGTGTTTGACCAGATTAAGAACCCACAAAAGGGCTGTACACAAGGGGAGAGCAACATGAAAGGGCAGAAGAATCGGGTGAGATTCTGTTGTATAGCTAGTAGCACTGAATAGCCAAGCAAATTGAAATAGGTTTGTCTGTACAAATAATAAAGAAGTGCAGTTGCAGGCTCAGTAAATGCAGTGGACAGTTAGAATAATTTTTAAACATAATAAAGACTGTAACGAGAGATCCCCAAGGAAAAGAAGGAAGGAGCAAAAGCAGCACAGATTACCTGGATTTGCAACAGAAATGCGTCAGTACATCGACGCAGTGGTTGGATTTCCGCTTGCGACACCGGCGACCCGGGTTCGGGAGTGGACTTGGGTTGCTGGAGGGATGGCCAGGGAAGATAGGCTTGAGCATCCCACAACAGCTTGCCTTCTCTGGGGGGAGGCAGGGGACCATTGCCCGCCACTTGTCTGACCCCGAGTGGAGGCTCAGGGTACAGCAAGCCCTGCTAGCAGGGGAGGACTGGCCGCAGTCACACAGCGGACATCGGCGCGCTGCGCCTTGATGTCAGGGCACGCGCTGTGTGCAGGGAGGAAACCAGGAGGAAAATGCCTGCTGGCCCCGAGGAGAGAGTTCTGGGAGCTAGCCCTAATATGCAGCCACCTACCGGGCCACCTGAACTGACGAAAGTTGATTGTCGGGGTGTAGGAGCCCCACATCGTCCCTGCCCGGGGGGGCAAACCATGTCTCCATGGGGTACCAGTGACAGACCCAGGTAAGGTGGCTTGCAGGGGTAGACTCCGTGGATCTCCTGAGGATGCAGGGCCGACAGGGTGTAGGAGGGATAAACAGAATATAAAAAAGAAAAAGAAATGTGGCAGTACCTACTGCCACACCTGCAGGTAGCAGAGAGCAAGAGCTTAGACCAGGTGTAGGCAATCAAGTGGAAACAGCAGCAGAGATGGAATGGGAGCCGAAACATACAACAAATGCAGGAGACTGAGGATGCCAGGTAGCTGAGGAGGACAGAGAACCAGAGCATAGCGAAGGAGCAACACAGCACAAATAAAGGGCAACTAGAAAGCCCCAAAAGAGAAAAAAAGAATACACAAAACCAAAGCATAAACGCAGTACAAAAGAAAAACAGCACACAGCAGCCGGGAGCAAAACAAACACTAACCATAGAAGGAGAAATACAGGAACACATCCAGCAGAAACCTAGCAGAGTCCAGAGTACAGCCAAACCAGATTTGGGGGGGGACAAGGCTGCAGCAGGCCTAAAGTGAGAAGACGGATGAACAGAGCCTCTGGCCAGCAAGGAAAAATGCTTGTGTGTGGAGTGAGGAGAGCAGTCCTTAAATAGGTCAAACGGGGGTGTGGCCAGTTACACCACCCCCGTGAACTACAGGCTATAGCCTTGCAATCATTTTAACCAAACAAATATATGAAATGTGGAGTTTAGTCCTGCTTTGAAAGCCTGAACAGTGCTAACTTCCACAACCTTACTGGGTAAGCTACTCCACATATTAACCCCCCCCTTGTGAAGTAATGCTTTCTAATGTTTCCCTTTATTTTTGCCCCCACCTCCCCATAGCAGAGGAGGCGGTATGGGGTGAGGGGAGGACAACCTTTTGGGGAAGGGATGACTGGGAGGTTTGCAGAGAAATAATGAAGAAAAAGGTAGAAAAATCAAGGATCAATGAAATATAAAAGTGACAAATGAAATGGCAGCTCTTATTTGTACTTTACAAAGTTAGTAGCTCTGGATAACCACTCAGCCATTCCATGTTGTAAGTGCTTTTCTCTTGCTCATGGCAATTCGTTGGTTGTAGTGTCGGAGGAGGTTAGATGGTGGGGTTCTTAGTCTCTGTTTACAATCACAAGGTACATCTGCAGCACAAACAGTGGGAACCCTTTACTGAAGAATGAGACAGTAATGTGTTTACAGTGGCTAACCAAAGCAACTGGGCAATATAGGTCATGCTAAGACAATGAAGATAAGCCTCACAAAGACGTGTGAGAGAGCAGACAGCATGCGAGATCCCTATCATGCCCGAACACAAAAGTCATATTAAGATATGCAGTGATTGAGGGCTGCAGATTATCTGATATCTCACAGAAAGGCTGTGAAGTGAAAGTGTCTGTTTTTATCTGTGTGACTAAACTGACGGTTGCTAAATGCCTTTGATCTCTTGTTTTCTGCTGGGACCAGCCACTAAAGGAATTCTGATAAGAAATGGGATTGCAGATTGTGATGTTCTCAGCGGGTGCCAAGGACCCCTCTGGTCTTGTGGAGCTTTGACCAGCACCAGTTCTCTGATGATGTGTTACTTCATCTTGGCATAATGGGTATTGTTTTCAGAAGTATAGTATTTCCCCAGAGTTCAGTTCAATTTGAAGAAAACAATAAGTGGAGTATTTCTACAAGAGATTTGTGAGAACCTGCACAAAAATTCATTAAAAATCCAAATACTGTGTTTTCATTAGTGGAATGAGGTTCCCCCACTGCCATTTTCAACTCAGTAGGTCTGGTCTCAAACAAGGGTTTGGAACCTGTTACCTTTCTGGATCCCAAAAGTTCAAAACAAGGATGAGGTGCTGAATGTAAGGGCATATATGCCAAGTAGCATATAGCTGCAATAAAATACAAAATCACACATACCCCCATGATGTAAAACATAATGGTATATATTTGCAAATCACCACAAAATTTTAGGCTGATTTAGTTTTAAACAAGAATGCATGGTGCCAAAGAGCCTCTCATACAATCTGCATAGAGTGCAAACAAAAGACACAGATACATGTTTTATCCTACCCAGGATTCATCAGTGTGCCTTGTCTGTATCACGCCCCAGAGGAAATGAACCAGCCCTAATTTGGTCTTACGGGTTTGGGTCATGGTTAGCCCAAATTAACACAAAAAACAAGCTAAAAGACAAAGAACCTTAGTGCAAAAGCACTGAGGGAAGGCTTACCCCAAAGGGCATTTGCAATAAAGACAAGTTTCGAAGAAATACAAAATCACACATACACCCATAACGCAAAGCATCATGGGATGTATATGCAAATCACCATGACATTTTAGGCTGGTTCAGCTTTAAGCAGGAATGCATTCTGCCAAAGGGTCTCTCACACAGTCTACAAAGGATGCAAACAGAAGACACAGACACATGTTTCATGCTACCCAGAACTCATCAGTGTGCCTCGTCTGTATCACACCCCAGGGGAAATGAACCATTACAAGTTAGGGTCATGGTGAGCCCCCAAAAAAACAAAAAGAAGCTAAAAGACAAAGAACCTCAGTACAGTTGCAATGGCATGTAGGTACTGTAGCTGTAAGCCCACAAAAACACCTATAAACAATGAGTGCTACATAGAAAATAAATGTATTTAAACATACTTAATTGCAAATGAGAAAAGAATTGTGCTGCCTCTGTACCGTTCTCATTTGCTATTCAGCATGTTTAAAAACATTTATTTTCGTGGCCCGGTGGCGCTGAGGGTTGAGATGCTGGACGCCTACACCTTGACTACCGGTGACCCGGCTTGGGAATGACATGCCAAAGCCTGCAAGAGGAGAAGGATTGAGCGCCCGAGAACTGCTCTCCTTCTCCGGGGTGGGGTTTCTGAGTGTTGGTGAGGACTGCCCTCTATCAGAGGCTGGAGGACAAGCAAGCCACACGGAAACATGGGGTGGAGCTAGGACAGACGCATGCTCCCTTGCGTCATCGCACGTCCTAGCTTCAAGGGGAATCTAGCCAGAAAAATGCCACCACCCCCATGTATGAGCCAGACATGGTGCCCAACCCTTCAGCCTCAATGGGGGGGGCTTCCCAGAGTAAGGGGGTCTGGTGCCGTGGCCAGGGCGAACCCATTCGCGGGGTTAGGGGGTCAGCGGCAATGAAAAAAAAAGTAAAGTAAATTGCAAAAAAAAAAAAAAAAATTTCTTTTGTATGTAGTAGTCCTTTTCTGGTGTCTTTGTTGGCTTACAGCTACAGTACATTATGTTGCAGCTATATGCTGCTTAGGCTATATGCCATTGTTCTTAGCATTTGGTGCCTCATTTTTTTGTGCTTTGGCTTTCTCTTTGATGGTGGCCTGCAGAGTTTGTGTGTGCAGGTTAGCTGTGTGTTTTTTGCATCTCTCAGGATACCAGGTCTCTTTCTAGGGTGACACCCATTACAAGCTTGGGATCCAAAGCAAAGGTAAGGTCTAGAAAGGTACTCTAGGTAGGGGACTACATCATTAGGGGGCTGAGGGGGTAGTGTGGGGACAGGGGAGCACAGCATAATAGTTAGGTGTCTTCAGGGGGGTTTGGCAACAGGATTGCAGGATCTCTCTACCCTTTTTATGTTCGCCATGTGTGTGTGCACACAGCAAACATCTTGGTATGATGGTGCCTTTTGAGGGGTGTGACACTGTCCATCCAATACAGAGCAGTCTTGAAAGAGCATGTCAGTGCCACACCAATCATCAGCCAGGCTGACCATGATAGAGTTTTGGCTTGCTGGGCAGAGATGTCCTGTACTTGAAAAAGCTGACCCAATCATGGGCCGTCTCTTTCCTTTGATGTACACCACCCAGCAAGCTGATCTGCCACAATCAGCCTGCTGAGGAATGTAAAACATCCCAAAAGAACTCTGCACTGTTGCAGACGCCAGCTGTAACACAGAAAACCGTCCATCAATGTCTGCTGCTGGCACCCCTGTTACTGTTCCCACCACCAGACATTCCATCTCAGCACCCGCCACCCCACACCCACCCACAAACATAACACTGACACTGGGGGGGCCCAATCCCCCAGTGTCACCACCTCATAAGTGAAACCTCAGCAGTTCGCACGGGTGTACCATGCTGCTCCCAATGTGTGGTCACATGTCTGTTGTTGCTGCCACCCCTGTACCTGTCCCACCCACCAGATCCTCCCTCTTATCACTCACCACCCCATCCCCCCATAAACATAACACTGACACTGGGGGTGCCCAATCCCCCAGTGTCACTGTCGCCATGTAAAAAAAAATAAAACTCCCTCATCATGCTTTTTAACCTTGTAGAAAAGAAAACGGTCCATTGATGTTGAATGTTGCTGCTGCCCTTGTAACTGTCCCATCCACCCGACCCTCCCTCTCAGCACTCCCGGCCCCCCAACAAACATAACACAGACACTGGGGGTGCCCAATCCCCTAGTGTCACTGTTGCCATGTAAAATAAATAAATGCTCCCTTGTCATTTTCTTTTTTTCAACCCTGTAAAAAGAAAATTGTCCATTGATGTCCCCTGTGCCGTTAGTCCCCCCCCAACCGACCCTCCCACTCAGCACCCACCTTACCACACCCCACCAAGCCCTTACTTACCCACTGGGGGTCCTATGCTATAATCCTCTGTGGATCACAGCCACATTTTTACTCTTCAAAGACATACCTCGAACTGTGGAAATCAGATATGTGGTTCAATGTATTTCAATGAGGTTTTGAACTTAGTGGCATAACTTGGCCATTTGTTGCATATTTTTGCCCCAAATTTTCAGCACACCTTTTTTGGGACCCCGCCTCATGAACAGTTGCAGTTAAATTAGGTAAATCTGTCCCTTAAGGTGATTTCACAGTCGCAATGTGAAATCACCTTTCGGGCAGGAGCTGAACATTTTCTCTGCCCTTGTTCATGAGGCGAGGTCATAACAAGGCTGTGTTGAAAATTTGCCATACAAATATTGAAAAACAACAAAGTTATGAGCCTACGTTGAGTTTTACAAATGGAGGCTGATTAGGTAATTTTCAATATTTTACCCCAAATTTTCAACATAGCCATTTCATTACAGCACCTCATGAATGTGACAGCAGTCGTTTTTCAAATCCTGACCAAAATGTGTTTCTCCATCCCGAAAGGTGATTTCACAGTCCCTGTAAGGAGGCAGCAACCCAAATTTCTGCATGAAGAGTCTGGGATGGCTCCGAGAAAAGTGTGAATTATATGCAGTTCTAGACATAGTTTCTATATTTTTTGGTTTTATCTTCTGCTTTTCCTGTATTATGAAGGAAATATGTATGTAAATAGGATTATAAATCATGACATATTTCTCAGCTAATCAAGATTATTTCCAAACATTCTAGGTACTCTTATAACTATTATAGATCGAGGGTGCACTCCCAACCGATCGAGCAGTCCATTCCTCTGCATGTGAGACTCTTATTCTGTCAGGAGTGTCTCCTGGGCAGCTGCCCTGGAAATGGACATGTTCGGGTAAGAAGCAGTGCAACAACAAATGATTTTCCAAAAAGTTAGCTTAAGATACGATTAAGAAAAATAGTAGTATACCTGTTGCACATACTTGTCTAGGTGCCTCTTATTCTGTGCACTAAGTGTCTGCTAGCCAAGTCATTATTTTTTCAATCCTAACCCTTGGTAGATCTACAATGCTATTTCTATGCAAAATGTGGCGGACAACTTTTTTTCTTGAGAAAAAACTAAATTAAAACCTTTATAAAATACTCAAATTTGGGTGGAATTAGAAAAGTGTGCCACCAAATGAAACCAGAAGATGCCTGGAATCTTTTATTGTGAAAAAAAGATAGGGTCAAATTTTTTGCCCAATGTCATTGCACTGCTGCTTTAATTACTGAATATGATATGGATCGAGCTTGATAAATACTATATTGATACAGGTGACAAAACCACACTTACAGTTGTGAGAGTGGTCTCACATCATTCTTAGGTTATTAGACCTGCTCACCTTCGCTTCGTGGTTCTCATACCCTAAGAATGTGCGTAAGATCACTCTTACAACCGTAACAGTGGTCTCCTCACTCGTATTAACATATATAAGAGGTTGCTTCATGCACTTACACGCTGTAGTTCTAAAATTCTTATGTTCTAAACTCAGTTGCCACAGCCACTTCCAATAAAGGAGATTTTTTCTAATTTTCTGCAAATTAAAACATTATCAAAATTACATTCAATTTTTTTTAACAAGTGTGTAACATGATTTATATAGAGAAATAATGGGCAACCATACACACAGCAAAACTGTGTTTCCATCGAGGGGTTGAGATGACAGCATGAACCCCTTTAGAGCAAAGCTCGAGAGGTCCATGCTGTCATCTCAACCCCAAGATGGAAACACATGCTGAGTTGTGTATGGTTGAATTACATTTTATTTTTTATAATATATGGTTTTTTACACTAGAGTGACAGACCCCCACAGAATTGAAAACAAAAAACCTGGCAATTTTTTGTTCTACTTGCATATTAAAATCAAATTTCCAGACTTTTGAAAGGTAAAAGGTATGACTTTGGGCACTGGGGGGTTAGTAAGTAGCTAGGTATAGAATAAATGAGAAATTTAAAATTGCATGACATTTGAACTGTGCGTAACAACCGTTCGGAATGCGCATAACAACACTTTAGAATGTGCATAACAGTTTAGAATGTGCTTAACAAGGATTTTGAGCAGGCTAATTTTTATACATAACAAAGGGTAACCATATACTATAATATGTTTACATGTACAGTTCTCATGTCTCTTATGGTTATAACAACTTCTCCTCATGTCCTGGATGTGCCAAAAGTGCTCAGCTGTGCTTCATAGTTCTCTTACCCAAAGAACTTGAGAATGCACTCCTTATAACCATAACAGATACAGTAACTGTACATATTTATACATAGGATTCTTGCCCTTTGGATTCATCTGCTAATTTTTTTTAATTCTGTTTTTGCTCCTCTACCAGCAGGGCAGAGGGCAGACCTAATCACCTTCTGGCCATATTGGTCATCGTGCTGCTGCTACAGAAGGAATTTATCCTTTAGTTCCCCTCCCTGCTCTGAGAGGATGTTGTCACAAGGATGTAAGTCCAGGCTGCTGCCTGTGAAAGCACATCCTGCCAAATTTCTAACATCCTCCCCTCCCCACACCATGGCTACTGCACCACTGCCACGACCACTTATGTACCCATGGGTGGTGCTAGAAGAGTAAAGTGTTATAGTGTATAGCGGACCTTGTTCAGCATGGATTTCCAGCCTTGCTGAAATGTTGTTGCACCACAGTTCAGAGGTCACGGAACGTAGTTGTGCTCTTCTGTAATACAACAACCTACTAGCTGATTGGAAATCTGTAGCCACCTGAGCTGAAAACCAGCATGTGCACATTTTTTTTTTAAACAAAACTATTGAGCTGCCAGGGGCGAGTGAGCATGAAAGTGAAAACGTCAGCTCAGCAGTTTTATTTAAACCCCAAAAACCCAGAAAACATGCACACAAAAAAAACTGTATACTTTAAAAAACATACTAGTCGGGCAGCCCACATGCCCAACCAGCCTTTGTTGCCGCCTCAGCCTCCTGATTACATAAGATTTCTTGAAGTTCGCTCTTGAGGTCTGATGTAAACAGAACCTCTCTGTGGCAGCACAGGCTGGCTGTGCATGGTTGCCCAACCAGTATTCTCTGTTTATCTCCCTTCCTGGAGGGGGAGGGGAACATCCACTGGGATGCTTGAGTATCCTCCTTCCAGCTGGCCCTGGAATCGCTGACTTGTTCCTGAACACAAGTCAGTGGCATTGCAAGCAGTAGTCCTCTCACTGTGCTGATGGGACAACCCCTGCTACTGCTCTTTGTCTACCCATGATGTCGTATGATGAAATGGGTAGAAAGAATGCTGGCTCCTGACTGGCCAAGAGGTACTTTCAGCTGGGCCGTTATCCCAGCACAACAACCCAGCTGAAAGTAGCTCAACAAAAATATGTTTAAAAAAGACATCCAATTTACTAAAAAGGACCTATTTCATAATCGCAGTAAGGCACTCCAGGGAGTGCATTAAGGTTGGCTAACGGCCCTTTTTGGGTGGTGGAATCATTTGGCTTCACCTCATTCTTCAACCCACCTGACGTGGGCCATTATCCCACCATACTGCACCCCCTGTCATGCTTTACTGCTTAAATGTTTCACTTGGGACACTCATTTTCATGGGAACCAATTGTGGTTCATAAATAGAGGATGGTATCCAAAAACAGAGGATTATGACATCACGTGCAGACAGGCAAAAGGAACAGATAGAGTCTGAAGGACAAGGATCTTACTATCATGTAAATGTTCTCTTTAATGAAGAAAGGGGAGATTGGAAAGTAACCATGGACAATATGTGAAATATAAGCAGAACTGTATGTGGTTCTCTGACGAACCCAACCTGCCAGACTGCCATCCTCAGTCCAGGTCTGAAGCCACCAGCCCCTCACAGAAGCTCAGGTAGTCTGAGAGCCACAGCCGTGGTTCTCTGATGAACCCAACCCGCCAGACTGCCATCTGCAGTCCAGGTCTGGAGTCACCAGCCCCTCACAGAAGCTCAAGTATGGACTTGCCCTCAGGGACTGATTACCTCCAGAAAGGGAGCCCTAGCTGCCTGAATTTTCACCCCCCCACCCACTCCCACCCCCGGTCCTGTTTAAATACACTTAAACCCCACCCTGGCTTTCTAGCTCACTCCTACAGGCTACTGCCAGCCAGCTGCTCAAGCTTTGAGTGACAGCATCACTGTCTCTTGCAAAGCATTTCCCTATCTAGTGTAACTCCTCCTTCTAGCTCTCTCTAAAATCACCAAGTACAGTGGTTAACTGGAAAGCCTCTCATTGGCACCAGTGTATCAGGCTTGATGACAGAATCAAGTTGCCATGACCCCTATCAAAGGGTGCTATCTACTTCTGCTCCTTGCTACCTGGCTTGGTACAGCTGGCACCAGATGCCTAGCTGGGCTGCTGCTACCCCACTCTGAACCACTACTGGGTAGTGCTTGGCTGTCAAACGCACCTTCAGAAATTGCCTCACTTGGTTGTGGGCAGCAACTCACTCGGCCTTGCCCTTCAAACACAAGTGGCCATATGCCCTCCCTTCACATAGGGGTAGTAATGGTTAGCTATACCCTAATAATTAAACCAGTGTCCAACCACCTGAACCATCTAAAGGCTCGGCGGCGGAAGGTACGAGCCAAATTTAGCATTAACCTTTCTTCCAGAAAGGTCATCTTTATGCTCCTGTTCCTCTCTGGCAACATTCACTTGAACCCAGGCCCACTCATTTAAATGGGCCCTGGTGTTCATAAGGTTAAAGGCCTAAAAATAGCCTCACTGAACATCTGCAGTTTAACCGCAAAATTTGACCAACTTCAGGCATGGATGGCCCTCCATACCCCTGACATCCTCTGTATAAGGGAGACTTGTTGACCAGTAGGATTAAAGATAGCAAAGTTGCCCTCAAAGGCTTCCAAGCATACAGGATTGATAGAATAGGCAAGAGAGGTGGGGGATGCCTCATCTATGCCAGGGACTCTCTTCAGTGCACCGTCCTCCCTGGAACCAGGGTGGCTGAGGACCATGAGATAATAGTGATAAAGGCACAGGTCGGTCAGAATGGCAAAACTCTTATCCTTGTCACAATCTACCTACCCCCCCAAGAAAGCCACAGCAGGTTTTCCCACAATTATGGACATTATCAGTACCATTCCAAAGGGGATGGAGCTTGTCTTTACCGGGGACTTTAACATAAACAGGGATGGAAAGGAGGCTGCCTCTTTCAGGGATCTGATAGCCACCTCCAACCTGACACAACTTGTCACCTGCCCCACCAGGCAGAACTATAAGACAGGAAACAGTACCCTGCTTGACTGGATCATAGCAAGCTCACATCCCGGATCTCTGAGATCAAGGTTCTCCCAGACACGTTAAGTGACCACTCCCCAATCACCTTCCTGTGGTCTAATAAATTTACCAAAAGCCCACCCATCCTCATTGAAAGCAGGATCTTGAGGAAGGGTAAACTTGGAGCCCTCAAATCAGCCCTTGCCCTGCATGACTGGACTCCTATCGACCTGGTGCCTACCCTTGATCGGACCCTCAGTTACTTCATTAAGGGCTTTAGCTCCATCTGTGACATCTATACCCCGCTCACCAAAAGAAAAATTTGGGGGCAGGCAAATGGCTGGATTGATGGGAAGCTCCTCTCCCACCTGAAAGAAAGGGACATTCTCTGGGAGAAGGCCAGAAACACAGGTAGTAAGCATGACTCCCAGTGCTACAGAACAGCCAGGAACCGCTGCACCAAGCTAATCCGGCTCGCCAAAGCCAACTATCATAAGGCCCAGCTTTGCAATTCTTGTGGTGATGGGAAAAGATTCTGGGATAACATCAAAAGCATCCTTGGAAAGGAGAACAAGAAGCACCCTCAGCTGCTCAGTATCAGTAACACCCCACACTACAGACCCTCTAGCTATTGCAGAAGCATTCAATAAGGCCTACACTGATCTTACCCCAGTGCTACCACCTGCCTATTTTTAACCTGATTTGAACCACTCTAACGACGTATCTACTGAGTGTTCTCACCCGACCTTCTACTTAAAAGGGTGACGGTGAAGGAAGCCCTTACTATGGTAAAGAAAATACTAGGTAAGACCAGACTGGCCAGTGATGGGATAGACATGAAACTTCTATCCCTCACCCTGGACATTCCTATAGTACCCATTTCCATGCTGTACAATAAGTCCCTGGCCCTGACACGGCAGTTTGGAAGCAGGCTCTAGTTACGCCAGTGCATAAAGGAGGCGACAAGTCTCTGGTAGCCAACTACAGACCCATCTTGATCCCTCTCCCCTGTCCAAGGCACTGGAAAAGATTGTAGCAGGTCAACTTATTGACTACCTCAGTAAGTATAATCTACTATGCCCCAACCAGCATGGCTTCAGACAAAATCACAGTACCACCACTGCCCTGCTGGACTATACGAACTACGCACATAAGGCCCTGAATGAAGGCAAACTGGTGGGGTCTGTCTTTATTGACCTCACCAAAGCCTTGATACAATCAACCACCCCCTGTTACTGATCCAACTGCAAATCATGGGTGTGGCGCCCAATGCCCTTTGCTGGTTCCAAGACTACCTGTTACAGAGAAATCAATATGTCAAAATTGGGCAAACAGTATCCAGCACAAGAGAGGTATCATTAAGGGTACCCAAGGGATCAATACTGGGGCCCCTACTCTTCAGCCTCTTCTTAAATGACCTTCTCACAGCCTGCGGCACCAAACTTATACTATATGCAGATGATGCTGTGCTTCTGAGCAGCAGCTCGTCTCAGGCTGCCCTACAATCTGAGCTGCAGAACTCCTTCTTCAAACTCGATGACTGGTTCTATAGTCATAAGTTGCTACTAAACTACAAGAAGACCAAGGCCATGCTTATGTCCAGCCTCCACAACAAAAATAAGCACCACCTCCTCATCATCTCCAACTCATGCAGTGAGTTGCTGGAACAAGTTCACTTGTTCAAGTATCTGGGGGTCATAATAGATGATACCCTCACATTTGCGCACCATATTAACTCTTTGGTCAAGACAGTCAGTACCAAGATAGGTGTCCTGTACAGGCACAGGCAACACCTCTCTCCGGGGGCCCTCCACCTCTCAGTCCACAGTTCAATTATATCTACTATTCATTATGGACTAGTGGTCTATGGGACAGCAACAGATACAGTGCTCAAGAGGGTTTAGACTGCACACAACAAAGCCTGCAGACACCGTGGATGCTGAGCGTGGCACTCGCACCTGTACTCTGTACGACAGCGCAAATTGGCTGTCATTAAGAAACAGGGTCAAATTCCAGACTTGCATCCTAGGGAAGAAGGCTCTATTGGGTAAAACACCACCTTGTGTAGGCAGTTTGATCAAGGCGGTCAACTCATTACAGATCACCAGAGGGAGGACTAGAAGGGCCATGGCTATCCCCTTCCGTTGCACCTCACTTGGGCAACATGCATTTGCCTACCGAGCCCCCCTGTGGATGGATGAACTCCCTGGGCACCTCTTAGCCACCAATTGTGTGGCACAATTCAAAACTGACCTCAAACAGCACCTAATAACACTCTCTAAGTGCACCTGCCCTTGAGTCCAGCCACACCTGCTCTCTCTGCCCCCCAGCAAGCACTAGGCAGGCCTCACGTACCCCCTCCCTCTGTCCCTTTTCATGACTTGTGTCAGCAATCAGTCTGCGTCATGCTCCTTCAGCACCCTCCACCCCCCTCCCCCAACTCACAGTCCCGAGAGTTTGCCTAACAGTCACTACTAATGCAGGCTGCCTGAACCATGCACCCTCACACCCCACCATTTACTCTAGCATGTCTTCTCCACTCAGCCTCCCCTCACCCCACCATTTATCCCTATACCTTATCACCTTTCTTCCCCCACCCTTCACCTCCACCACAGTACACACCTCTCTCTCGTACCTCCTTTCTTCACCCCACTGCCAGCTATCCCCGTCCCTCTGAACTACTGACAAGGCACTCTGTGGCTGCTTATCCCCCACCCCACCCTCATAAAGTGTTTTTCTTGTTATTTTAACTTGTACCTATGTTTTGAGTTATTCTGTAAGTTCAGAATCCAAGCTGTATTGTTCATTGTAATGTACCTTTGCTTTCTCCTATTGTTCTTTGTTTTGCAATCTATGACGTGGAACCTTTGTAAAAGAGCTTGCGCCCACAGGTCTTTTCCGAATCACTAAAGAAATAAATAAAAATAAATAATGGATTTTATGTTTTCCCAGAGATATAACAGGCTCTGTAATGCAGTTTTTGGCAACTTGTTCGTAATTATTTTGTCAGATGTATTACCCGTTCTAGACAGTCTCTATAGATTACTTTCAAAATATATATACAGTCTATGCTTTCTCAATAATGTATCTTTCAAGGGACCCATCATCTTGATTGATGTCTCTTTTCCCAGAAAGGCGGGTAGTAGATGTCCTGAATCCTTCACATTCAGCGAGAGCAGCTAATTAATTGACGTATCAATCACTGGGATCATCAATCACTGTGGAGGTCTCGGACTCAGGGAGGAAAACCTGGGCGCAGGGCTGCCAAGTGTTCTATACTGAGCAAGAAATCCAGTCCCCCAAGTCCTGTCTCCAGCTGTCCTTTGGGGGAGGAGCCTATGAGGCGAGCCTGCCCATTGGTAAGTGGTGCAGTGTCTTTTGTGCCTCTGTGGCATTTAATGAAAAGACACTGGAAATGATCCATTGCACTGGCTCCCAGAGAGTCTTTTCATGAACGGTGGAAATCAACAGGTGGTGGCCAGCGAGAAACTGGGAGCGAGGCTTAGGAACTGTTTAATTCAGTAGAGCTTTGATGGCTCAGACTGGAAACCTACCAGCTTATACCATCTGGAATTCCAATTAACATTTTCTTTTGTATTTTTCAGTGCTTATGGACAGAGTCTTTCTCCAAATGCCTTATGGGAGATGGGAGAAGATAAATGTTTTTTGTAATGTACAAATGTACCAAACATATCCTTAGTAAATTAATGCCCAATTGCTCCGCAGGGAATGGTACAGAGCCCAAGGTATTTACTTGCACTAGCCTCCCTAATAAACTTTTTAGGATGTTGGGCCTGTCATGAAAGTAATAACACTGCTTCCCATCTGTGAATGTTACCTTTTAACTGCCTTCCCTAAAGAGATCTTGAAGTGCTGAGGCCCTGTTGGAAAACTGGCAGGAAGCTCTAGGAGGAAGATCACTGCTACTGTATGTAACTTACAGATTCACTTCACATCTAGTTTAGTTTTCCTTCTCACATAGGGATACAGTATTCCATTTAAAAAAGAGTAACACAGAATGCTGCGGCGCCATCAGCCTTTCCACGTAGCTTTTGTCTCCAGTACCCGATTATTTTGGTGGCCCTGCGTTTCACCCTCTTGACTGCTTAAATGTACCCCTTTGTATTGAGGAGCACAGCAGTGCACTCAGAACTCCAGGTGGGGCCTGACCAGAGCCTTTAAAGTAAGTAAGAAAGTAAGAAGTTTAATTTAAGTGCCAGGATTACATCTCCAGCTCTGCTACTTATCCCCATTTTGATGCACCCCAAACAGTTTTGCCATCTCTCTTGCTTGCTTCAGCTGTCTGTAACAAACAGCATGCAGCTACTGGTAAGAAGGCAAGCAGAATACTAGTGTCCATCATTCTCATCAATAAAAGCAGCCCATGTAACCCCCCCCAAGGCCACACCTTGTCAAATATAGAAAATAAAATAACCTATAAAATGGCAAGAAAAAATCTAGAAATGTCATTGACTGAGGGACGTCACCTGAGTGTGCATTAAATCTGTAGAAATACACAATCAGGTGCCAAATCTCATTTTCTCTCCCCCCCCCCAAAAAAAAAATACTTAAGAGACATTTTTTAAGTGTGTAATAACCCCTCCTGGATATGCATCATGGGATTTTAATGCACTCCCCAGAGGCATAAGGACACTCAGTCTTTGGCCTTGTGCCTTACTACACTCCTGGGGCGTGCATTAAAACCCTATAATGCACAGCCTGGAATAGCTTATTACTTACATATAAATAGAACTAGTATATTAGTATGGTTACAGGGCAACAGTCAGAAAAGAGTTTTAGATACCACCCGATGGTCTGACAGCAGCAGTGCACTCTGATGCTTTGCAGGCGATCCAGATTCTGTAGCGAACTCGGGGTAACTTGCATTGGGAAGCAGGACAAGCAGAAGTATAGTTGCCACTCAGCAGTGCCCTTCCAATTGAGGAGGGCTGGCAGTCAGTTCCTGCCCCCCAGTGACACCTGGAGTCAGGCCAGGAAGCTTGATCCTCCTGAAGGTGCACACACTGCATGCATGTGGTCAAGAAATGGCTGCACCCAAGCCAAGGGGATAAGAGAGGACTCAGGGAGAACATGGGAAGAAAATTCAAGTCACAACTGAGGATGATGGCTGCCAGCATAACTGGGACCCACACCCCGCAGTCCTGCTGCCACATCTGGATCTGAATCTGAGCTGGGGGAGGATGGCTGTCGCCGGGATCCCCCGGCCATAAAGGGAAGAACCATGAGGGACTGTCACAGTGGCATGGTTAGTGCAGGATTGGGCTGGGCAGTAGCTTGAAACAGTCTGAGGGTACTTTCACAAAAAGAGTGGTGAACAAGTAGAGCAGACTGCCAGAGGAGGGGGTCTGTGCCAGAACAGTAAGCGGATTCTGACATGAGTGAGACAGGCACAAGGGTCTGATAAGGGCAGGAGGCAGTGGAAACGAGGAGGGGATAAGGGAGGAAGATAGTCATTAGGGCCATCACATGAGTACTAGGTATTGTTGGGCAGAATGAATGGGTCATTGAGTCTACTTCTGCTATCACATTTTGTGTTTATGTTTCTATGATGGGGCAAAAAACTCAATGGGAAAAGAGCTTTAGCCCATATTATCTAACTGTAGCCTTACTAACATCCCCAGTAACGGTGAAATCAGGACACAGTGGATTTACCACAAGCCTCAGTTACCTATACAAGTGCAATATGACAGTCTTTTGGTGATGAAATCATAATTGCATAACCATGAGAAAAGGCACCCTTCAAAGCAGTAAAATGAATGGCGTGGGGCTGGATTGGCTCCTCCTGTTTATCAGGGCACATGTGAACTGGAAAATGGCACTCCGTGATGTGCCCATAAAATCCTCCTGCAGAGTCACCCTTTCTCAAACTCCTTGAGGACAATGGTCAAGATCTCAGATCGGTTTATAATTGTCAGCACGTAACTCCAGTCAGAATATTGCAAATCCAGGAAGTCTAGGGACTGTGATTCAGTGCCTAAAAACACAAAATGAAATGTTCACTGTCATTCACAGCACAGTCACACCTCAACTGTCTACTGTGAGCAACTCTCTCAAGTTAACTGCTAAGACACAAACACACCCTTTGTTTTCCTCCTTTCCCCTGTTTAGAGTTAACAACCTGGCTGTTTTGCTGTTTTAAGCCTTGTTAGGGGGCCTGTGCTGAGTGATTTGTGAGACTCTCATTTCTGAGAGGAAAGCAATGAATTGACAGGCATAGTCATTTGAATCTGAATGTCACAAGGTTCAGATTTTCAAGAGCCCAACTTCTGTCAGTTCAGGAGCTCCTTTGGTTTGGAGAAGTCAAGTTAGTGGTATTGTTGCCAACCAATTTGACTTCTGCAAACCAGTAGACTATCTTTCACAGGTTAGATACCACCTTGGTATATCTGAAACAAACCCTTGAGCCAATTAAGCAGTAATGATCTTCATAACTGTCAATGATTGTGAGCTGGTTTGGCAATTAATGGTCCAAGACAAAATTATGTCTAAATTATGCCTACATGTTCCAAAACATAGAGAATAATGCGAATCTGGTTCTCAAATGAAGTAAGAGAGGCTTTGAAGGTGAAAAAAATGAGTCTTTTAAGGCACAAGGGGAATGAGGTGGGAAGGGGGAAGAATGGAAGGAATACCAGACTAAGCTAAAACAGGCGAGTGTGGTAGTTAGGAGGGCAAAGGAAGACAGAGCTGAGGATTGGGGAGCATGTGAGGGGAGGGTAAAAATAATTCTCTAGTATATTAGGGGGAAAGAGGAAAGCAGATCGGGATTATCAGGCAAGCTGGGGGTAGGTGGGTAGTGGATGATGACGAGCAAGGGAACCTGTACTAACCAGTGGTAAAGGGTCTCTACCAGAGAGCAGGATCAAGGCAGACACATAGAGGGTGGGGGATGCAGAAAATGGGGAAGGTAGTGATCATGGCTGAACAGGTGAAGAAAGAGCTGGAGGCGCTCAGGATGGATAAAGAACTGGGCACAGATGACCTGCACCTAGGGGTACTTAGGACACTGGCCTCAGGATAAGAGGAACCCTTGACCCAGCAATTAAATGACTCCCTGGAGTCTGTAGTGCCAGGGGATTGGAGATATATGGACATAGTCCCACTCAGCAGGAGGCAGGACATGGAAGACATGGGCTACTACAGGCCTGTCAGTCTTCCCTCTATTACAGGTAAGCTGATGGAGACCATAGTTAAGAAAAGCCTGATGGCCTACCTAGAAGACACCACGCTGCAGGATGGCAAGCGGTATGGGTTAGTGACAGGGTCACTAGGGCAATAGATAGAGGGCAGGCGGTAGAGTTGCTTTACTTTTACTTCAGCAAAGTCTTTGATTCAGTGCCACACATGAGGCAGCAGAAAAAGCTGTAGGACTTTGGAGTAGACAAGGGTTTAGTCAGGTTGGTGGGGAACTAGCTAGGGGGGAGGCAACAGAGGGTAGTAGTGAATGGGGCCAAATCAGAGGATGGGTAAACAAGGGAGGTGCCACAAGGGTTAGGCCTGGAACCGCTTATTCAATATGTTCATTAATGACATAGGTGAGGGTATCCAGGGCAAGATGTGTCTCTTTTCTAATGACACAAAGCTACGTGACAGGGTGGACAGTGAAGAAGGGATGAAGGAGCTTCAGAATGATCTGGAGAAGCTAGAAAATTGGCCAATAATCTGGTAATTGAGATTTTACGCTAAGAAGTGCAAGGTGATGCACTTAGTAGAAAAACAGAACTCATGCAAGGAGTATTGGTTGAGAGGGGTCAGGCTGGCTTCTATTACAGAGAGGGATCTGGGAGTCTTCATCAGTGACTCCCTCAAGCAAACCAGCTCGTGCAATAAGACATACAGTATGGCATCGAGGATGCTGGGTACATCGGGAGGAGTTTTGGTAACAAGACAAGCGGAGTGATACTGCCCCTATACAGATCACTGGTTAGGCCTCACCTGGAATACTGGGTCCAGTTCTGGAGCCCTCACCTGACAAGAGACATAAACAGGCTGGAGTTAGTGCACAGAAAGGTCACCAGAATTATTCAGGACCAGCAAGGCAGATGCTATGAGGAGCGACTGCTGACCCTGAACATGTAATCACTGGAGGCCAGACACGAGAGGAGGGATATGATAGAGACACCTGTTTCTGAGGGTTATAAACAGGGTGAATAGTGAAGACCTGTTTGTTAGAAATAGGGACACAGTCACAAGAGGGCATGATTCGAGGCTGGTGGGGGGAAGGTAAATTCAGGAGAGATGTGAGAAAAGTTCTACTTTACTGAGAGAGTGGTAGAGCTGTGGAACAGACTGCCAGTGGAAGTGGTGGGGCCGCAGTATCCTAAATGGGTGCAAAGAAGGCTGGGACAGAGCAAGAGGGCTCCTAGTGCCACAGGGGAGTAACGGGGGGTGGGGGATTGTTCGTGGAGAGGCAGAGGAGGCCAACCCCTAAGACACGAGGTAAGGGAAGAGGTAGTATAATATGGGTAGACTCGATGGACCATCAGTCCCTTTCCACTCATGGCTTCTATGTATTTATGCATGGGCAACCATGCACAAGGCTGTGTGTCCATCCAGTGGTTCTGATGACATTATAGGGACCTTGAGAGCAAAGCTTGAGAGGTCCCTGATGTCATCAGAACCATGAGATGGAAACTCAGCCAAGTTCTGCATGATCACCCATATATCATTTGTATAGTAAATGGTTTTAAATTTAAAAAGTGAGTTTCCATTTTTGCTCCCTACACAGAAAAACTTCCAGTTTGTGTCATAATTTAATAATATAAACCCAATAAACAACCAGCTGATAATAACCCACCTGACCTGCACAAAGCCTATGAGCTGCATAAGTGTGGCATGTAAGCAAACCTATGGCGGAATGCCACGCGGGGGGGGGTCCAGTGGAGCCCTGGAGGCATTCACAACCTATGCACAAGCCCCATGTGCACACGATCCCCCGGGCTGATTGCACCGCCTACAACAGGGTCAGTCTGGGCATACCAGGGGGTGTGCCTGCATGCCACACGATTCACTAAAGCATGGAGCGCCACGCATCGTGGTGCACCAGGTACACCTCCAGGACCTTGCCATAAACCCTTGTGCACCTCCAGTGATGTCCCCAGCCGACCATGGTGGGATTGGGAGTCACCCCTCCATGATGCCCCAGCCCACTGGGTGGAAGGGAAGGGCTGGAGCAGCCCTGCCTGTACTGTGGTGTACAGTGGACCCACATTTTCCCACTCCCTGCTCCCACCATGCAAGGGATCCACTCTGGTACATCAGTCAGAAACCGATTAGCTACCTGACCGGGTCCCACACTCTGCCCTCACTCAGGCTTGATCCAGCTGTGCACCGAGGGTGAGGGTGGGGTGGGGTGGGCCAGGCCACAGACCGGTGCCCTGTGGGTGCTTGCAGTCATGAATCCATGCACCCTGCATCTGTCCAGGGCCGCGTAGGTGTACAGGACAAGTTATGCTCAAAATCTCTTAACTCACCCACATTTGTGCATAGCCACCATTATATGGAAAGAAGTACATTAAAGACCTATGTTTGCTAAATATACTTCAGTTTCAGTTACAAAAATGCTTATACTGTTGATTGGCAGTTTTGATAACCACTTGACAGTGGATCTTTTCCTAAAAATAATGTACCTCTATTCACTTTTTATGTAAAAAATACTGTTGCTGGATTCGGGTGTGTAATTAGTAGCTAGGTGCAGGGTGGATTTATATTTTTAAATTATGACAAAAATAGTATGTTTTTCTTTGTGGGGAGATGTACTAAATAAGCATGTGGAGGCACAAAACAGAAATGGCACTTGGGGAGAAAATAGCTGGTGGTACAAATTTGAAACTAATCTAAAAGCTAGTGTACCACACAATGGTACAACAGCATTCTATGACCTTTGAACTGTGCTTACTACAGCTTTTTGTTTCTGTTTTCTTTTTTGTTACAATTTATGTACCCAGTAGCCCAGCTGACTGCAACATTTCATTTTCCGTGAGGTCCTGCCTTTACCCAATTCTGTAGCTGGGTGGACTGGAGGACGGAGAAGTTACGTGACTTACCCACAGTCATGCAGTGTTCAGCTCCAGCAAGTTTTGAAGCTGCAATTTCCTGCTTCTCAAGGTGATGCACTAAGCATGGGACCACACTGCCTCCACAGTTGCTTATCATTACCATGCAGACACACCAGCTGATGAATTTTTGAACAGCAGGAAACAATGGTACAACAACCCCTAATCATATACTATGAAGTATGGTCTATCAGCTCTTCTTGACTTTGTAAAGTCACTCCCACCGGACACCGAATCCATCCTCCTAGGTGACTTCAACATCAACTGGCCTGCGGCGGATGCTGGTGCACACAGGGATATCATTGCTGCGGCGAACCTCACACAAATGGTTGACTCACCAAACAGGAAAAACTACAGGACCGGCACCAGCACACTCTTGGACTGGATCCTTACCAGTCACCCATCGGGATATCTAACACTAATGTCCTCCTGACTCTCTCAGCAACCACTCCTGTTAGCTGCACCTCAGTCAACTAAATTCATCAAACAACCACCAAAAACTATCACCAGCAGGGTTCTACCCAGTGGTCACCTTCCTTGACTCAAATCCCACCTCCTCCATCAAGACTGGTCCTCTATCTTCAATGCAACCAACGTAAACACTGCCCTTGACCACTTCATAAACATCTTCACTGTGGCCTCTGACATGCATGCTCCTATTAAGAAACACAAAGTCAAATCACTCAGTAACCCTTGGCTCTCAGGTGACCTCCTCAGGATACTAAAAACAAGAGACCACCTATGGGAGCTGGCAAGAAACTCTGGAAGGCAAAACGACATCCAAAACTACAAACGTGCCCACAATGACTGCACGACAACCATCCAGCAAATGAAGTCCGCCTACTATAAGCATGCCCTCACAAACTCCTGGGGCAATGGTCGGGAATTCTGGAAGAACATAAAGGAACTCACCGGGAATCCACCCAAAACTCCCACATCAATACTCAACATCAATGGAACCACCACCCTCAACCCAAAACCCATTGCGGATACCTTTAACAAAGCCTTTACCGATCTCAGCGCTGTCCTACCCAGGACTACTTCAAAGATGGTGAAGCCCCTCTGTCTGCAATGAACACTACTCCCACCAGCTCCCCCGGCTTCTACTTCAAAGCAGTCAAGGCTCACCAAGTACTCAAATATGTAACTAAAGCCCTTGGTAAATCAAGATTCAATAATGACTCCCTCGATCTCAAAATCCTGTCTCTCACACTTGATGAAGTGCTTAGTCCTCTGACCAGAATTTTCAACCTCTCCCTCAGCCTTAGCCAGTTCCCGGACAGATGGAAATCTGCCACTGTCACCCCAATCCATAAAAGTGGTGACAAAACTGCCCACGATAACTACAGACCTATCTCCCTACTACCCCACTCTCCAAGGCACTAGAACGTATCGTCTCGGACCAGCTCACAGAATACCTGGATACGTACAACATCCTGTGCAAGCAACAACACGGGTTCTGCAAAGGTCACAGCATCTCCACAGCCCTACTTGAATTCACCGGCACAATGCACTCGACTCTGGTGAACTACTAGGCTCAATCTACATTGACTTAACTAAAGCCTTCGACACCGTCAATAACCACCTCCTGCTTGTCCAGCTTCAGAACACTGGGCTGTCAACCAACTCCACTGGCTGGTTTAAGAGCTACCTTCAAGAATGGTCCCAAACAGTAAGAATCACTGATACACTCTCAGACCCTAGACCGGTCTGCTCGGGAGTACCCCAGGGCTCCATTCTGGGACCCCTCCTCTTCAGCATATTCTTAAACTCACTACCGGACAGCTGCCCAGAACAAATAATTCTCTACGCCGACAATGCTGTGATCCTCACCTCAGACCCTGTTCCAATCCAATTACAAAATAAACTTCAGCAGGCCTTCTCCTCCATCGAATCCTGGTTTCTAAATCATAAACTGCTTCTCAATCAGAAAAAAAACAAGTCTATGGTCATCTGCAGCCCCCACAACAAAAACAAACAACTCCACCTCTCCATTGCAACCAAACAAGGAGCCAGCCTAGAGCAAACACAATCGTTCAAGTACCTCGGCATTACCCTTGATCCCCACCTCTCATACGCTGTCCATATCAGCAATGTTGCAAAGTCTGCCAGTGTGAGGTTAGGCATATTATTCCAGCACAGGAAACACCTAACCCCAGAGCACTGGCAGTGGCCGTTCAAAGCTCCATCATCAGCATCACAGACTATGGTCTTATCATACTGTATATGGGTCTGCAACTACCTCTGCTCTCAAACGTATCCACACTTGTGACCTTTATTCCCAATCTGGATGGCTTCAACTGGACAAATGCATAAAATACCAAACCTGCATCACGGCCAAGAAAATTATAATGGGTCTGCCCCACCTGGTGTCTGTGCCCTCCTTAAGCCTAGACATAGGAACATCACTACAAGGAGATCCAATTCCCATCTACTACATATCCCACGATGTTGCACGACCCAAGGACAAAGATCTTTCGCCTATCGGGCATCCAAATGGCTCAACGCTCTTGGCAGTGACATAGCGACTGCTCCAACACTTGGCCTCTTCAAGCCCAAGCTGCGCCTCTCACTGCTTGTATCCTGTGATTGCCTATCTTAATATTTCCACTTACAATCAGTCGTTGCACCCCTAGCACCTTACTTGTCATATTCCCTCGACAAGGCCCCTGGCTGCACTGTCTCACCCTCACTCACCTCCCCTTATCTCACTCCTGCCCCACCCCAACCACAGCCATGTACTCCCCTTACCCCTGCCTCCTTCCCCCTCGATCTCCTACCCTCCTTCCCACCACCACACCCCCTTCCTTGTCTTGCTCATAGCTCATGTCTTTGTACTGGTTATTACATGTCTGTAAGTCAATGACTATATGTTTGTAACTGAAAATTGACTGTTGCACACGCTGACGTGGAACCTTTGTAAAAGAGCCTCGGCTCAAAGGTATTGTAATCCTAGATTGAAATAAATAAATAAAAATAAAATAAATAAGTGATAACCCAGACTACTGTAGTGTTGGGTGTACAAGGAAATTTCACTCAACAACAAGATCAGAAGCCAAGGAGCTTATGGAGCTGCAATACATTTATTTTTTGGATTGACTGCACCCAACTATGAAATGTATTGCTTTTATATTTCACTTTTTTTTTTCAATCCTCTGTTTATGCCCCTGAACTCTTGACCAGCTTCCTTCTGGATGGTCCTCCAGCCCGGTCACCTACAATCTTTAGGGCTTAACACCTGCTATACTCCCACCACTTACCCCTTACGGTGGGGCCAGAGGAGCAGGCCAGGACCACCCTCAGAGCAGGATCCAGTACGGGGTGCCAAGTTGATGGTGCTAAGCCTGCAGGGAACCATCCTGCATCTGGCATCGGTTGAGGATTTTCCTCCTGTTTTTTACTTCCCTGGGATGCCTGATGTGCACTGATGCATACAGTGTCTGTCGATGTCCCACGCCAGCTGGAGCTTCCCAACTGCCATGACACCAGGTTGCCACTATGGTGTCAGGCATGCTGCAGGAGTCACTTCCCTCCCCACCACTAGGGAGGAAAACTGTCCGCAGGAGGCTCAATCCTTCCTCCCCCCATTGGCCCCCCCATGACTCAGATTCACTCCAAAACTCGGGTCACTGGCATAGCAAGCAGCAGTCGTAGCGCTACTGCTATGCTAGTGGGTTGGCACGTTCTCCTTTGTTAAAGATTAACTGTGTTTTTCTTCATGTAGTTCTGTGTATTTTGATGATTTTCTTTCACTGTTAAAAGCCCCAGGTTCCCTGCATGTGGGTATGCATTATGCTGTGAACAGTTTATTAAGTTTATGGAGGCAGAAAAATAGAAAAAATTATGCCAGAAAGAGCCCAAGTGTTGGGTCCATCTCATCTGCCCCAAGTCAGTGTAGTCTAGAGGTTAGATCACAGGCTAGGGAACCAGGAGATCACTGGTTCGAGTCTCCATACAGGCATTTGCTTACTGTGTGAGCTTCAGCAAGCCATTCAACCTCTCTGTGCTTTCGTCCGGCCCCCTACCCCGCAGTAAAACAATGAAAATAAGATGTCTGCTTCTCAGTTGGGCTATGCTGGGTAAACAAATTGTAAAAGAAAATAAATAAAACTTTAATGAGCCAATTAAAATGCCAAAAACAGTATACTGGGGGAGTAATTATATGGTGGCTCTGGATTCTGATTGGCTGTGACAGCCCACTTGTTTCATAATCTCTGACAATGCCCTTAGTACATAGGATATATTATTGCAGCAGCATGCTGATGAAGACACAAGATAAGACTGTTTCTTTCCATTTTTATTTATTCCATGTTTTTGTCTTTTTTTTCACATTTCTTCATTTTTGTGCAGTAAGGATATTGCTTTTATCTTATGATGATAATAATGCTGATGATATTTCAGGTCTATTATTAATATTTTAGCCTATTGCCAGGCATAAATAACCAGCTATTTGAATAGGTTTCAGGCCCACTGACAAACCATACAATAACAACCATTATAAAATGAATAAGAAAAGTCCTATTCTACCATTAGTGCAAACACATCACATGACCATGTATTATTTATTTATTTAGTTTCTGTTGACCGGGAAAGAGGACTAGACAATTTTTTGCCTGTTTTCAGCTTCGTCCCAGGGGAGGGGGATACAGATGGACGCCAACAGAAACTGAACCAGATTTTAAGTTGCTGGTGGAATTTTTAGTGAATTATTCCTCAGAGATTGCATGCCTGCAAGTTGCAACTTTTGCATGTGTTTTTTCCACATATATAGTATTTATATGTGGCCATT
Organism: Neoceratodus forsteri; assembly: GCA_016271365.2. NCBI lineage: Eukaryota > Metazoa > Chordata > Ceratodontiformes > Ceratodontidae > Neoceratodus > Neoceratodus forsteri. Next base: position 193,006,847 of record CM028129.1, read on the forward strand.
TTATAAGTGCAATAACACACTTCAGGGCGGTCAAGAGTGAAAGAGAAAGAGGAAAGGGGAAATTGTTTAACCAGGAAAGGCACACTAAGCCAAAGCTTGTTTCCAGGTGCAACCTGAGAGCACAAAGAAGTTAAGTAACTTGCTCAGGGTCACAAGGTATGCAAGTGGGGGCTATGGGATTCAAGCATGGTCTCAGGTTTGCAGCTGAGTACCCTAAACCACAGCGCCATACTGCCTCCCTGAGTGAAGAGTTTAATAGGTATTCGGGGGGGGGTAGCAGTAAGGCAAGGGTGATGGGGAGTAGCAAGGGCAAAATTCCTGTCTAGACAATAGGTTCTGGGGTAGGATAGGGTATAAGGGCAGAATGGATGGACCAATGGTCTTTTGTCTGTAGAAATTGTCTGTGTTTTTGTGGTTAAAGGAATACACCCAAGGCGTGCATACCGTATACCAGGATCCATTTGTTCGGCTGAAATGCATCGTCACTAATTTCACAATCCCGACCCTGGGTGCCTGAAACACAGTTGCCTGACATCAGGATTTCACCCCCCCCTAGAGTTAGGATCCTTAAGTATGGAGGTGTGGGGGACAGAGCCCCCCACATTACGGGGTGCAGGGAGCAAAGCCCCCCGAAACACGTGTTGAGCATGAAATCCCGATGTCGGGCAACCGTGTTTCAGGCATCTGGGGTCGGGATTGTGAAACTCAGGCAGATGCATTTCGGCCGAACATAGCATATCCCGTACACCACAGCGCAACCACACACCCTGTTGTGTGTTACTGCTTTCTTGTCTCTAGGGCCCTGTTTCCTGTGCACTACTAGTGGACTGTTCAGGCTCTTCTTGCTTTCATTTCCTCAATAATCAATTACTCCATGACTATTATTTCACTTATTTTATTACAGTAATGGACCATTACTGAGACTGAACCAGCATACAGAGATGAGCAAGAAACAGACTTTATGATTGCACAGGTAACAAATTACACAAAACGGAGTATGCCACATGTTGGTTTAGCACATATCCCTACCAAGTGAGGCATGTTGTGCTCATAAATTGGGTAAAATGCCCCCCATGACATTTAAGTTACACTGATTATGTGTAATCCCTTTGTTACCCGGGGGTTACTAGAATCCCAGTAAGACCTAGTGGTAGGCAGGGAAGGCAGCTTGTGAAACTCCAGTTAAATGGGTTTCACACTGTCTCACTCTGTCCTCAGTCACAGCTGAGACTTGAGAGATGACATCATAATAGAACTGTCGCAGCTGCATGAGCCACATTTGGAATCTTCAGCTCAGAGAGTGAAGTTTAGAACTTTGGGAAATTCAAAGGTTAGTCTTCCGTTTGTCCTTAAGCAAGAAGGAAGCATTAGTGTGCAGTGTGATTTCTCACTCAGAAAAAAGGAAGTGTTCCTGAGTTTTACCTTTTTAAAGTGGTGGAACCCCATCCCCGGTCTCAATGCCCCACCCTCTGGGAGGAGGAAAAGATTCTCTGTATGGGTTCCAGGGCAATCCTTCTCCCACCCTGGGAAGAAAGCTGCAGTTTTAATTTAAGTTCAGTCTGTTCATGTATAACAGCAAAGGTTACATGCCTGCACTTCCTGTGGGGCACCTGCAACGAATGGGTGAGTGTTTGGCTCCATTGGAAGGGACAAACAACTTCTTTTCTTCAGTTGGATTTCAAGTAAATGTGGACTGCTATTTGGGAGGACTATGTCAACTAGGACAAACAAATAGAGCAGTCATCTGTTTAAAGTGTTAATGGATTTAAAGTTCACTGTAGAGGGGGTGCTTCAGGTCATCCACCGTTCAATCTGCATTTTAAAGTCTAAAGTTTTCTGTGTGTCCAGAGAAATGGCCGGGTATGGGCTGTGGGAGCTGGAGGAGGGAAACCCCCCCATCTTTAGTAACCAGGTCCACCTCTACGGATTTCTTCTGTGTTTTTGCTACTTGCCTCATGTGCTTGGCCAGTGATGGGGTGGGTACCCAGACGTGGGTCGCAACTTGAAAATCTCTCTAGGAGTCATAGACTCTAAGTGGTGTGGGGAGCCACAGGATGGGAAAATTACTCCTTGTTTGATGGGAGTCTCCTTGTTTGATGGGAGTTTCGATTGGAAATGCAAAGAAACAAATCTCTCTAGAATCGCCAGACTTCAAGTGGTGTGAGGAGCCACAGTTTGGGAGTCTCCTTGTTTGATGGGATGTCTTTCCAAGTAAAGTTTGGGTTCATTCACCAAGTGGACCGTCAGTCGAGTGGCCGGCAGGGGAGCCGGGCCAGTCGAGCTATGTATCCAATGCACATGCAAAGTCCAGGCTGAGTGCCTGGTGGGTCCAAAGCCAGATATCTGTTGTAATGTGTTCATTCCTCAAATGGACCACTGTGTTTAACCTCTAATCTGCATTACAGTTACGTAGCCCTTTGGGGGACCATGCAGTGCTTTGTTTATGTTCAGTGAGTTAATAAATAAAGCCACACTGAAAAATCCCAATTCTGGTTCTGGACATTACAGTTATTGCTTTCTGTAGTTAGATTTACTTTGGTGCCCCTGTGCAGAGTAGCCAAACCTAGGTCTCTTGTGCCAGGTAACCTCATCCTTCCCCGAACCCGTAGATACATATGTATACCCATGTTACAAAAATGGAGACATATGGTTACATATGTATGTATGTATGTGTAATTTTTGACCAGAAAAAGCACACTGAGCTGTGATAACTTGTTTCAAGGTGTGTCCTGAAGAGTAGGTTACATGAACCTGTTTTATTGACCGGGGGTTGGCCGAGACGTCATAGGAAACTCCACTACTTTTATTTGATAAGTGACATGAGATCATTTATTTCCACCTAGACAGTGAACAAAGATGAGCAGAGGAGACCTTGGTGTAACATCTCATTTGAAGAATTGCACCACAATAGTTCAGCCCCCCCCCCATACTGCACAACAGTGACAGTTAAGGGTATTATCCCAAGTACAAAGTGTGAGGCTGGAACCCGCGACCTTGTAATCTGCTGGCCCCAGGGGCAAGCACTCTACCTACTGAGGTAGCGACACTGTCTTTTTTTCCTCCCTGCACTCCTGGCACCATCCCCCTCTGTGCCCAACCCCGATCTCCCTGGCTTTCCCCCAAGGTGGGGCTGCAGATACAACCCCTGATGGAAACCCATCCAGAGTACTGGTCGCATTACCATGACCGGCAGGGCTCCCTGCGTTAACCCCCCCCCCAGGTGGGGCCGTGGAGGTGGCCGCTCTGTGGAATACTGTCCGGTGGGATCGGGTAATTTGGGGTCGGTGGTGCAGGAGGCTGGCATCATGTATGAGGCGGCGGCATTTTGTTGTATGCTGGAGACTTTCCCTGGGGGTGGAGATGTGCAATGACAGCCAGCGTCCACCCTGCCCCCTCATGTTATGGCGCCGGCAGCAGTGGTACCTCCAGCTTCCACCAGAGGTCCACAATGCACCGGACACTCTTCCCCCCCCCTCCCCCTGGAGAAGGAGAGCAGTCCCTGTGATGCTCAATCCTTCTCCCCCCAGCCAACCCTCCAACTTCTGGGTCAGTCTCCGAACCCAGGATGTCAGCACCGCAAACAGACGCCTTGCTGCTGTGCCGACAGGCTAGCCAACACTGTATTATGCTGTAACAACTGCACAGTCATGTGTTTGCATTCCACCAATCACAGTACAAGATTTCATTTCCTCCATTTTATAATACCATTTATAAATTAGATAAACCTGTCTTGACCAACCCAACTTTTAAACAGCTCAGGAACTGCTTTGGGGTGTAATCACTATTAGTCAGTAAGAAGATGCATTAGCCAGAATATAGCGATATCATCCTGTATTTATGGGTAAGGAATACTGATGGGGAGGAGCGAAGGCACGGTGCAGCTGTTAGTTCAAAGCAAGCCCTTAATTCTGCGTAGTCAATATAGATGTGTTGGACCACTGAGTGGGCAGAGGGGTCCTTCCACCTAGAAGTTGCTATTCCACCCTAACAGCATACAATTCCCATATAAGATGGAATATTGATGAAAAATATTCTTAATAAAATATGGTATCCCTGGTCATGCTTTTGAAAGCCAGCGTCAAGCTTGTGGGGTTGGTTCTCTCTACCTGGTCTGATAATACACAAGACGCAGTCCATGCAGGTAAGAAAAATAAACAGAATAAAATAACACTGTTGTTACTACTATAACTGTTATAAAACAAGGTTATTCAGCCAGGCTGAGAACACCTTCGCCCTTGTATGTGAAAGTGCTGTACGTCAAAGAGAAGTCCAAGGCAGCTGCTGTAGGGAAACTGTGGTCTGGAAATTTTAAAATATTTGGGAAGACATGGATTATGATGGCCTGGGTAGACACATGTTCTCCAAAACAAAGAGTTGGTCTTGCCAGTCCAGCGCAAGTGAAAGACTGGCTCTAGGAGTCCCATGAAAATACTGGATCAATAAGTCATTACTACCAATTGAACCTGGAAGACGAGCATTTCTTCATATAAAGCACCTCTACTTCCTCAGGAAACAACCCATCTGGACAGCTTATGTGAGTTAAACAGTGCTGATCGACATGGTAGACTGAAAGAGCGGAGATCGCTCTGACCATTTTTTTTCCAACTCTTATTCATAGGAAAAGTACATTTCCTAAGAAGGAACTCGACTGAATGTCTATTTGTTCTTAAGGCTTTGTAGTTTTCACAAGTCCTTTTCTGCCATACAAGGGTTTGTGTTTTTTTTATTTTCCTTTGAGTTACAGTCTGGTATACTAGCACTGGTGGTCATTCGCATCCTGTTCGAAGAAGGTCGGATATTTGTTTTCCTAGGGATGTCTTCCATGGCTTTACCAGGCTGTTCGTTCTCACCAGAAGCTTCCCAGTCCTCGAGTCTTCATGTCCCGCTATCAGGTAATCTGAGCCTAACAGGAAAAAAAATAAAACAGTAACAATCTCAAAATCATGTTAAGAGCTCAGGTCTGAAACAGCTCAGATAACACATAATTAAAATGATTTGTGCATGTTTTCAAAATACACAATTTTCTGCAGAAAATATATTTCCCCAAACCTGCCATTTTCACACAAAATTCTACTGATTTCTCATGTGTAATTTCACAGTAGAATATGAACATACAAACACACGATATTGCCTGCACAAACAGGCCTCACGGTTTATCGAGTCTGCTTGAATGTGCAGCTAGCACCTCATCTTGCAGCTGCCCCTCCCACCCCCTTCCCAGTATCCCTTACCCTGTCCCAACCCCTCTTGAAACTGCCCACCATCTTACAGGACACTATCTCATCTGGTAAGGTGCTCCATTTATCCACCATTCTTTCAGTGAAATAATGTCTCATCTCCCTCCCTCCAATCTCAGTCCATGCCCTCTCGTGTCCCTCCCCCTTCTCAACAGGAAAATCCCTTCTGTGTTGGTCTTGTTTATCCTCTTCAGATACTTAAAGGTCTCAATCATATCCCCCTATCCCTCATCTTCTCAAGTGAATACATATTCAGCTCTCCCAGCCTGTCCTCATAGGGCTTGCTCTCTAATCCCTAGATCATCTTTGTGGCTCTTCTCTGTACCCCCTCCAACAATCTGATGTCCTTCTTCAGGCATGGGTGCCAGTACTGCCCGCAGTACCCTAGGTGGGGCCTAACCAATGACCTATACAGGGGCAGGATAACCTCCCTCCTTCTGGAGGAACTCCCTCTTGCAATACACCCCAGCATTTTGTTGGCTTTTGCTGCCACCTTCCTGCACTGAGCAGAGTTGTTCATGCTCCCCGTAATAATCATCCTAGGTCCTTCTCCTCTGTGGAGCTCCCCAACTGTATCCCATTCGAATGATAATCCCTCCTCCGGTTCCTGGCAAAATGGTGAATTTTCAGTGTTGCCAGTTTTCAAAAATGACCGTTCCTTCAATACTGTATTTGCAATTATGCAAATTGCATGAAAACAAGTGTTTGCACAATTAACACACACAAAAAAATAAAATCGCCCAGCCCTACAAATCCCAGTTTTTGAATGATACCAGCAGAGATGAGGCATGGTTGATGAGTTGATGGTTTATAAGCAATAACACCGAGAAACATAGATAATCATGGCAGAAAAAGACCAAAGGTGCATGACAGAGCATGCAATAATGCTAAATTACTGCATGTTTGGTACCTTACAGCATTACCGCTCATCCTGGAGTGTATTATTGTGCTATAAATTGGTTTTAAAAGTAAAAACACACACACACACAAAAAGCAATATCAAAACTGTGCAGCAATGTCAAATTAGTGTGGTCATGTGACCAGTTTTACCAAATCCGAAAGCTTGTTTTATCCAAGCCATTTTAAAAGGTGCAGTTTCAGTTGCCACAGCTGGATGCCCAGACGCACCAAGGTGTACAAAGAAAATCTACATTTGAACCATTGCACCAAATCAAAGCCTCAGAGTGAGTTTCCTAGTCTCAACAAACCAGACAGCAATACAAAAATTATATAACATTGTACCATACTTAAGCAATAATGCATGACATGGCATGAATCATGCTGGGATAATGGCACTCCTTGGGTGGTTGGGTACAAAGCCACAAGCCAAGTATGTGCAACACCGGAGAAGTGATCATATCCCAGCACAACACCTGTCATGGCATGCATTACTGAGATTATAAAATGGTTTATTTGCCACCCAGTACAGTAAACTGTGGCCATAACTGGTATTTTTGGTCGATTAGTGTTTCTCAACTGCATCTTGTGAGCAGGGCCAAGGAAACGGGCTGACCAGTAACTGTAATGGAGTCCCAGAGCAAAGTGAAATGCTTTGCTCAGGATCCCACCCATCCATTAAACATGTACCCCATTCCCCCATTTGTTGTCTGCACCTGATTTCACACTCTCCCCCCCCCCACAAAACATGTTAAATGTTATTTTCTGTCCCACAGTAGACTACCAGCACAGCCTACCAACCTTCACAGCAGGCCTACATGTTGTTTAACACAAAACACTTGTTTGTGCTATACAGATTAAATATTCCCCCACCCACACTACAATATCTGTATTCCACTCTCCTCTCAGCCCTCAGTACCCAAGTCGCAGCGCTCTGAAAAGGCGACCAGCACAACCCACCCCCCTTCCATGGCAAGCTGCCACCTAATTAATGAAAACGCTCACTCTGTCACTATAGAAACCCAGCAAATCACATGACCAGTCAACCCTGAGGGCATCAAATGCATATACTTACCATGATGTGTTGCGTTAGTTGGGCATGTGTATTGTGTTATTTTTTTGAAATATAGGTTTGGTGCCAGTTCCCTTCCAGGGTAACCATGCTTTGGTGTTTTTGCACTGAAGTTATTGTCTTTTAAATTGCTTTTCAGTTCGGGCACACCATGACCCAAATAAATAAGATCAAAAGGCAGGTTCTGGGGCGACGCTATGGAGTCCGAGCTAAGTGGCAGCAGGATCCAACAGCTCCCATTGCTTTGGCAAGAATGTGCAAACATAATCCTTTTCTTCATTTCTAAACAGTCTGTAAATTAATACATTGGAAAGAGCGCACTTGATTTCATAAAAATGGGCAATCCCAAGTGTGACAAGGGAGGGATTGGGTCTGAAAAAGGCAAATCAGATTTTGCAGTCAGCAGTAAAGGTACAGGCCGTGTCTGAACACTATCAGACGAGAGACACTGTCATCCTTGGGCCTGAAGCTCCAATGATCGATTGCTTTCAATTCAGATCTTTCACAAAACTGGACGGCTTTAATAGCTGAGTGACTGTCATAGCCTGAAAGGGGAGTGTAGGTGTGCAGGGTCACTCATAGTGTTAAAGTAGACTGTGGGTGTTTAGGGTCACTCATAGCCTGAAAGGGAAATGGTGTGCAAGGTCACTTATGCTGTGAAGAGGAATGCAGGTGTGTGTGTGTGTCAGGGGGTCACTCATAGTGGAGTGTGGGTGTGCAGGGTCACTCATAGTGTTAAAGTAGACTGTGGGTGTTTAGGGTCACTCATAGTCTGAAAGGGAAATGATGTACAGGGTCACTTGTGCTGTGAAAAGGAATGCAGGTGTGTGTGTGTGTGTGTGTGTGTGTGTGTGTCAGGGGGTCACTCATAGTGGAATGTGGGTGTGCAGGGTCACTCACAGTGTTAAAGTAGACTGTGGGTGTTTAGGGTCACTCATAGTCTGAAAGGGAAATGGTGTGCAGGGTCACTCATGCTGTGAAGAGGAATGCAGGTGTGTGTGTGTGTGTCAGGGGGTCACTCATAGTGGAATGTGGGTGTGCGGGGTCACTCATGGTGTTAAAGTGGAATATGGGTGTGCAGGGTCACTCATAGTGTTAAAGTGGAATGTGGGTGTGCAGGGTCACTCATAATCTGAAAGGGAAATGGTGTGCAGGGTCACTCATGCTGTGAAGGGGAATGCAGGTGTGTGTGTGTGGGGGTCACTCAAGTGGAATATGGGTGTGCGGGGTCACTCATAGTGTTAAAGTAGACTGTGGGTGTTTAGGGTCACTCATAGTCTGAAAGGGAAATGATGTACAGGGTCACTCGTGCTGTGAAAAGGAATGCAGGTGTGTGTGTGTGTCAGGGGGTCACTCATAGTGGAATGTGGGTGTGCAGGGTCACTCATAGTGTTAAAGTAGACTGTGGGTGTTTAGGGTCACTCATAGTCTGAAAGGGAAATGGTGTGCAGGGTCACTCATGCTGTGAAGAGGAATGCAGGTGTGTGTGTGTGTGTGTGTGTCAGGGGGTCACTCATAGTGGAATGTGGGTGTGCGGGGTCACTCATAGTGTTAAAGTGGAATGTGGGTGTGCAGGGTCACTCATAGTCTGAAAGGGGAATGTGAGTGTATAGGGACGCTCAGAGTCCGAATGGGAAATATAGGTGTGTGGGGTCACTAATAGCGTGAAAGGTAAAAGTAGGCTTGTAGGCTCATTCATAGTCTAACAGTGGAGTGTAGATGTAAAGGGTCACTCACAGTTTGAAAGGGGAATTTGGGTATGCAGGGTCACTCATAGAGCTAAGGGGGAATGTAGGTGTGCAGAATCACATGGATGATATCACCATAGCATCCCACTCATGTCAGTGAGATACTCAGAAGACTGAAAGCTGCAAAGATGGCAATCAAAGCAGCAAATAGTCTGGTGGGCATGGCAGAAGTGCCATGCTTATGACACCAAGTGAGAGGGGTGCATATCCGGCCTGAACTGGCAAAGGTAGGGACTGTACGGGATTGGCCCAATCCCCCAATCAAGAAACAAGTGCAAGCATTTTAGGGAACTGCAGGTACTACAGGAGGTTTCTTGCTAGCTTTAGCTCAATTACAGCTCCCCTTACTGATCTGACAAAAACGAGAAACCCTGAAAAGGTGCATTGGACAGAACGCTGGTGGGGGGCCTTCTGTCAGCTGAAGCAAGCCGTAAGACAATCTCCAGTACTAGTCAGTCCTGACTATGGTCTACAATTCATAGTTCACAACAAAGATACATCAGATTTTGGGGTGGTGTAGTACTCGGCATGGTCAGTTTCAAAGGTGATGAATACTCAGTACTTACCTTAAGCCAAAAACTTCTGCCAAAGGAATGGCAAATGCCTCTACTAACAAGCATTTGTCAATGCTGAATGTTTGCTTGCTGGCATTGGTAGTGTAGAAGTTACAGAGCTGCATAATAGGAATGGCAGTGAAGTATTGAACTGAAGCCAACCCCACCACCACCCTGCAGAGAGTGACAGGCATTGGGGTGTGCCTTTGGGTCATCAGGCATAACGACCGTGCCATTTCACCACACCCTACCCTGCAGACACTGACAAGTGTCACGGTGTGCCTTGGGGTCTTTGTACTTATCGCACCCAATCCATCGAAATACGTGAGATGTGGGTGCGGTATAGGAGAATGGGGTGAAGTTTGGGCCCAAAGAGTCCGAGGCACACCTTGATGCCTCTCACTGGCTGCAGGGTGTGGGTGGGGGTGGAATGGTATGAGCATGACAGGCAAGAATCCCAAGTCACACCCCTGATGCCTGTCATTCTCTACAGGGTGGGGCGTTATGGTCGGAAACCCTAATGCCTCAGGCATTCGTTGGTATTTTCACTCCAAATTTTCAACATGTTTTTGTGACCCCCACCTCATGAACAGTGGCAATATCAGTTTGTTAGCCGAAAACTGCTTTTGCACAGTGACTATGGCATTTGGCACCACAGGTGCAAAAAACACATTCCGAACAGGATGTGAAAAATGACAGCAGTACTGTTCATGGGGAGGTGTAAAAAATGGCAATGTTGAAAATCTGCTGTGAAAATCTTAAAAAAACTGGTGAAGTCACGAGCGTGCATATAAACTGTGCAATGCACACCCGTAATGTAATTAGTTTGGGGATTTTTTACAGCAGATTGTTAACACAGGCATTTTGGGACCTCCGATCATGAACAGTGTCACTGTGATTTTCTTTATCTGTCCCGAACAATGATTTCCCACAGCGACCACGCATTTCTGTGCTGAAAGTGTGAAAACACATTTCGGCCATGTTGTGAAAATGACAGCTGTACTGTTCATAAGGAGGTGTGGAAAAATGTCACTGGTGAAAATCTGGACTGAAAATATTACAAATTCATGAACTTACAGGTGCGTGGAAACTGCGCAATGCTCGCCAGAACACAGTCATTTTATGGAGTTTTGTCACCAAATTTTCTACATAGCCATTTTAAGACCTCTGCTCATGACCAGTGTCACTGTAATTTTCTTAATCTGTCCCAAACATTGTTTTCGCACACCGACTGTACCATTGTGCACTACATGTGCAGAAACACATTTTGGGCGAGATGTGAAAAATGGTAGCTGTACTGCTCATAAGGAAGTGTGGTAAAATGGCACTGTTGAAAATCTGGTGTGCAAATATTACAAATTCACAAACTTGCCAGCGTGCGTAGGAGCTGCGCAACGTGCGCTCCTAAAACAGTCATTTTGGGGAATTTTTTCACCAAATTTTCAACATAGCCATTTTAACATCTCTGCTTATGACCAGTGTCACAGTGGTTTTCTTAACGTGTCCCATACATTGATTTTGCACACCGACTGCGCCATTGTGCACTACATGGGCAGAAACACGTTGTGGGCAAGATGTGAAAAATGACAACTGTACTGCTCATAAGGAGGTGTGGTAAAATGGCAATGTTGAAAATCTGGAGTCAAAATATTGAAATTTCACAAACTTACAAGCGTGCGTAGGAACTGCGCAGCATGCGGCAGCTAAATAAAACAGTAATTTTGAATTTTTCACCAAATTTTCAACATAGCCATTTAAGACATCTGCTCATGAACAGTGTCACTGTGATTTTCTTAATGTGTCCGATACATTGATTTACGCACACCGACTGCGCCATTGTGCTACATGGGCGAAACACATTTTGGGTGAGATGTGAAAATGACAGCTGTACTGCTCATAAGAAGGTGTGGTAAAATGGCAATGTTGAAAATATGAGGTGAAAATATTGAAAATTCGCAAGCTTCTGAGTGTGCGTAGGAACTGTAGCATGCGCTCATAAAACGATTAGATTTTTCCCAAATTTTCAAAATAGGCTTTTGAGAGCCCACCTTTATGAACACTGGCAGTGTCGTTTCATTAATCATTCGGAAGGTGATTTGCGCAGTGGCTGCAAAATCACCCTTCGCCGAGTAACACCATGACAGTGACAGCATTCATGAGAAGGGGGTTCCAAACACCCCATGTTGAAAATTTAGTGCAAAAATTCCAAAAAATGTCTGAGATATGCAATAAAGTTGAAAAAACCCTATCTATCCCATAATCTGGTTCAAGGTCAGTTGGCATTCATCTGTATCTCCCTCCCCCGGGTCGTGCCTGAAAATAGGCAGGATTTGTCTAGTGCACTTACCCGGTCAACAAAAACTAAGTAAATAAATAAATTATACAGCTTACTGCCATTTCCTCAGTTCGTGGTCGGCTTTGAAGAGTGCAGACGTATTCCCGGTCCGCCGAAGATCGTCGCACCGAGCTCCGGAGGTAAGTATGGGGTGAGGGGTGTGTGGGGAGGCAGAGTGCGCAGTGAGTGGAGTGCGGGTTGTGGGAGGGAGCAGAGCTCAAGGGACAGTTTTGTATTTACAGGTTTTAATTTCCTAAGGCGACGAGGGCGTTTGCCACACTGGGGTGGGCTCCCAGCGTGGCAGCTGGAGGATGTTGGTGGGGGCAGGAGCTGATGGGGTTGGCACCCCGTCGGCCATAACATCATTTGCCACCTGGGGTGGGCTCCCAGCGTGGCACCCTGGTCTTGAGGCGTGCAGCCGGCCAGAGGATTGGGCACCCCGTTGGCCATAACATCATTTGCCACGCTGGGTGGGCTCCCAGCATGGCACCTGGATGCTTGGGCGTGCAGCCAACAGGGGATTGGGCACCCGTCAGCCATAAAACATTTTGCCCGCGCTGGGGTGAACCACAGCGTGGCACCTGGGCTCTTTGGGCGTGGAGCCAGCGAGGATTGGGCACCCGTCGGCCATACAGTGTGGAGGGGAAGGGGGAAGGTGCATGAGCATGCAGTGTGCGTGCATGCGCGTGTGTGTGTGTGTGGAGGGGGGAGCTCTGCTCACTGAAGCGGAGCTCTCCCTTTCAACTGTATGCCACTGCATTTTAAGCTGTCATAGACAGCTGGAGCAGTGATTGGCGCACTGCGACTGCCCCTGCAAACACTGACTGAATTGGAAGAGGCTGACACACCTCTGAAAAATTCGGATGATGGCACTATGTTTCTTGCACATGCGTGCAAGCAAACATAAAAAGGAGTGCTTTGTTGTTTTGGTTTTGCAGAAATTACTACCATACTTGTATGGCAGAAAATTTACTTTCGTCAAACTGTATCCCTTTGACATGGATACAGCGTATGAGTGTCGAGAGTGCCAAGTTATGGCGCTGGAGTCTAGCACTGCCGGAGTACAATATGAGCTTCCAACATTGCAGTTTCCCAGAATGAGAACACTGATGGACTGTCGCACCAGTTGGCATAGTATGGCCTATGTAATGGCAGTGTGGTACTGCCATGAAGCAAAGGAACAGTGTGACCCACTACACTGAGAAGTTATCTGGCTGTCTCTCTGATGTGTGTCTAGTTGCAGGTAGCGCAACACAAGAGAAAGGAATGTGTGTGCCTAGAGGAAAGCTTGGAGGCCTGTTAACCATGTGAGCCCATAGCTTAGTGGTTAGAGCACTGGTACAGTATGCCAGGAGCTTGGGTTCAATTCCCAGTTGATCAAATTTTTTCCTTTCTCATTTCAATTCATAATTTAAAAAATAGCCTAGCAGTGGCTATACTGCACTGAGAAGTTATATTGTTATTATGTAACAGTAGTAATTATATCATCAATACAGAAACAGGCAGTTTCTATAGTTATATCAATACATATTTACCTCATGATGGAAGGTTTTTTTTTTAATCGAAATGTTATCGATATACTTTTCACATCAATCAATCAATCAATCAAAATCTTTATTTATCCAGGTGATCACCATTGAACACGCTCATTCACAAGGTGGACCTGCAGTTTGCAGGGACAAATGTACAGATACAAGTAAGATATACGTAAGACAATAAGAACACAATGTTTACAATAACAATATGAGCAGAATATATACATTCCAATGGCGCATGTAGAAGTAAGATATGCATACAACAACAGTAGCATGATATATACAATAACCACAGGAGCAAGATGTGTACGGTTAGCATATACAATAAAACCCTTTGTGATGCTATCCATCAAGAACATGATAATGGCCTGTATAGAAGTCCCTGAAATATGGAGGGGCGCATGAATAGAAGGCAGCAACGCTGGTGGGAAGATGCTGGGATGCTTATGCAGACAGTATCTGGGGTATAGGATTATGCGACAGGTGGGGAGTGGTGTGTAAAGAAGGTGCAGAGGGTGCTAGATACAGGTGGGACTGAGGAAGGGGGAGTAGTAGTGGCATGGGAGGACTTAGATGAGCAGCAGAGACTAATGTGGATAAAAAGAAAATGATAGCCAGACTGCTGGGAGCGATGGAAACAGTTAAGAGCTCTACAAACGTTTTGGCATACAGGGTTCACATAATGATAAAGTCTGCTGATATACTGTACTTTTTTTAATATCAATATGGAAAAATGTCATGACAGCTTTAAAAAATTTAATTTAGAAAAATGTATGCACTATTTCAGAATTTTGGTATTAGTCCCCATAATTTAATTGGTATCTGTATGAATGTAATATACATAAGCATTCATCTTTTACCTTAAATTACATTGCTAACATTTCACTCCCCCACCAGCAGTACCAACTCTTCTTCACTTTCGTAGGCTTAGTCAGCGAAAGTATCAGCAGATAATTATGGCTACACATATACTATAAATAGTGTTTCTACTCACTTTAAGGTTGCAAGTAAAGCTAGTCACCTTTTCTACCATACTGACTACGCCATGCCTGGTACCCCCACCTATCTACCTTCAGACCCTCCAGTTGCCCCTCATGACACGTCATCCAGTATGTCACTCTGACATCACTCCCAGGTCAGTTCCTTGTGTCCTGAGCTGAGTCCACGTGCTCTACCATAAATTGTTCAGGGGTCCTACCGTGATACAGGGTAGCCCAGATAGTAAATACTCTCGTAGCTAGTTGGTCTGTCACTGATAACAATCTTGCCTTTTTCTCAGGAATGTCAGCTTTATCTCCTCAGCTGCTAAATTCCATTACCCATACAGAAAGAAGTGAATGAAATTTAAAAAAAAAAAAACAGTAACAGGTATATATGGTAAATTATTACTAGTTTTTTTTTAAATATGTGCAGTTTATACTCCTCCGGCTTGCCAGGCATGGGCTCCCTTCAGCCCTAACCCTCTGACACCCACCGTGTATCACCTCCCCCCCCTCCCAAGGACTTGTCCTGGTGGTGAAGTGAGTGAAGGATTGGTGGCCACAGTGTCAAGTATGCCTGCTCCACCACCATTTTCCACCATTTGATTCTCCCATTTCCCTTGCTGGGGCACTCATGACAGGGTGCGTGCATGAAGGCGCTCGCACACCGCAGAGTCCCACAGCACCTTCCCATCTCTGCCGCTCCTAACCCATACTGCCACCAGGCCTCCACCTGGTGGCAGTCATTTAGTGGAGCCAGCAGTCCTCCCTCCCTGGGAGTGGAGAGCAGTCCCTCAAATGCTCGATCCTCTCCCCCCGGCTAACCCGAGCAAACCGTGCTTGTTCGCGAACATGGGTCACCAGGGTGGCGTGAGGTGTGAAGTAGCTTGTTTTTAATCTACTCTGAGCCACAACTTATACAAACATAAAAAAAAACTTTACTCTCTCTCAGACATTTGAAAATGCTGCCAATGACCGTGAAACACAGCGGAGGGAGTAGCACTGTGGCAGGCTGATTGAAAATGGAGACAAGGAGTTTGTAATATGCAGACTGCCAGTCACAAATCAAACTGCAACTAAAAAAGTAGGGAAAAACCTAACCGTATTTTTAATTTGTGGTTGCCCATGTAACCTCTAGGCGGTGCTACTCCTAGAGTTACTACCCCTGCCATGCAGGCCTAAACAAGGTTGAGGAGCCTGGGTGCCAAGATCATATTTAAAACCGGTTCTTTTCTAGGTATTACATTTGTGCAGTGCCTCCACCCAGAGTTTAGCTTTAAGTGGGCTAGCTGTTACCTGGTACAGCCCCCTGGGATGTCACCTCAATCCCACACATTTAACCCTGGGTACCCAGTACTTCAGAGTTCTTACATGTGAGGCATGGAAAGGATGAGAAGGGACTTGGCAAGGCTGGAGGAATGGTCAGAAGTATGGCAGCTAGGATTCAATGCAAAGAAGTGCAAAATATGCACCTGGGAAACAAGAACCCAGGGGAAGATTACACAATGGGGGGGGAGGTAGTAACAACAACAAAAAAGGAAAGGGACCTGGGGGTAATCATATCAGATGATCTTAAGGTTAGCATGCAGTGTGAGAAGGCAGTAGGGAGGGCTGGGGGTATACTGAGATGCATAGGGAGAGGCATCACCAGCAGAAAACAGGAAGTTGTTATCCCTCTGTACAGACAGTTGGTGAGACCCCATCTGGAGTACTGCATCCAGTTCTGGAGACCTCATCTCTGCAAGGACATAGACAGGATAGAGGCAGTCCAGAGGAGGGCAACTAAAATGGTGCAGGGTCTGCAAGAGAAGCCATATAAGGAGAGACTAAGGAGCTTAATATGTATACCCTTGAGGAAAGAAGGAGAGGGGGACATGATAGAAACTTTAAGTACCTCAGTGGAATCAACAAAGTCCAAGAGGGTAGCATCTTTCAGAAAAGAGATGTGCAAGAACAAGGGACACAATTTAAAGATGAGGAGGGCGGTTCAGGGGCAATGTGAGGAAGTATTATTTCACAGAGAGGGTAGTGGATGCATGGAACAGCCTTCCTGAGGAGGTTGTGGGGTCTAAAACTGTGGGAGAATTCAAGAATGCATGGGACAGACATAAGGCAATTCTTGTGGGGGGTAGGAAGAAATAGGTTGTTGGTTAACTAGGATCTGCGGCCTATTCTGTAGGTAGAGAAATGGACATACTAGATGGGCCAAGCGGTCCTTCTCTGCCACCAAAGTCTATGTTTCTATGTTACAGGCCTGGGAGACGTTGCAGCTGTATGTTGGCCAGCTTGAGCCAATAAAGAGTAGCAATTAAATTCCCCAAATCAGGGTATCTGAACTAGTTATAGTCTATTTGGGGTATGCAGGGATAGCCCTGCATGTTGCGGTCAGAAAAACACTGGTCAGGTGCAACCAACCAGTTACACAGTTTGGTTCTAATTTGCATTCCTGAATATCCAACACATTTACATGTCCCAGTACATTCAGCACATTTACATGTCCCAGTACATTCAGCACATTTACAGTATACTCGAGATTCAATGGGTACAACTGAAGAAGACAGGACTTTTTCAGCCAGGGGCCAGGATGGCCGTCCTGGTCAGATTACTTAGAAATAGTAATTTCTAGGTTATACTAGTCAAATTCAAAAGACTTGGGGTCTCAGTCCTTTTCATGGTACATGGCTGTAACTTGCAGCTCCACTGGACATCTTGATTGTACGGTTTAGAACACATTTCAGTACATTTATATGATACTCCAGGCTCACTTGGATCCCCCAGAACAGTTATGCAATACTCTAGTCTCACGTGGGTCCTCCAGAACAGTTAGGTCCAGCTGCACTGGGCAAGATTTAGGCGTGGCAGTCGCAAGGTTGAGACCAGGATTAGACAGTCTCAGTCAGCAAAAGTTTCAAAAGAAGGGTCCACCCATGCTGAGCTAAGGTTAGCCACAGCAGGATGCAGGGTGCGGACCAGTTGAGCAATATACATTTGCACAGTCACTAAGGGCATTGGCAGCCCCAGTTAAGCTCTTTCTTTCATTCTTGCATCAGGGGTACAAGAGTACTCACTCAGGCTCCTCACTGTAGAATCTCCACAATCAAGGTTCCTGATGTCTTCCATACTCTCACAACTGAGGTGAAATCAGCTCTGACACAGCTGGCTTGATGCCATCAAGCTGCAGGTCCACATCTTTCCACGACGTGGAAGGGAGGGCTATCACCTGGAGGACACTCTGGCAACCCCCAGGCTAGCAGGTCCTGCATTAACTAAATTACTTTAAACTGTTACTGCTAAGAAGGCAAAAACCTCGTCCCAGATGTGGAGGATTAACTGGATCACCAGGCCTAGTTGAATGGCTGGGGGCCTGAACCTCCACCCCTGTGGGGGAGTGGGGTTCCCGCTCGAATCTGGACAATTGCTGGAAAACAGAGTATTTTATGGGGCTCTCCTGAGGCTCCTGATTGGCTGAAGCTATTGAATAATTGGTCTCCGATTGGCTGGATGGCCTGTCAATCAAGAAAATGAATTATGCATGAACTCCACTCGATGCACAGTTGCAGATGCACTGCTTTGGTGCCTGAGATTAGGTCCCTGCAGTTCCCCATGAGCACTTGGAAGTTTCCCATGAGCTTTGGCTAATGTCCCACAAGTCCTGGCTTTAATATTCTTGCTTTCCAATTGGCTGTGGCTGCTTGAAAATGGCTGCTAAACACACAGTCCCTTAAGCAGAATAGATACAGTCCCAAATAAAGTCCTGGTGCAGCCAGAATAAATCAAATACTTGCCCAAATGCCCTACAGTTCAGTAACCCTGGGTGTGTACTTCCTATCGCTGCCCAGATCAAGTAAAATTTCTCAGTCCACTTTCCTGTCGCTGCAACCTCACCCACTGCAGCAGGCAAGCTGTCTCTCTGAGTCCCAACATTTTACTGATTCAGCCAGAAGTAAGCATTTGTTTATTTAGAACATTTATTTTCCCCTTATGTATGTTGTTCCCCCCTTCACCCACAACACACACAGCAATTACATTTTATTAATTTTACATTCCTTTTCCTTATCTCGCCCGTGGCCGAAATACAGCTTTCCCAAGGGCAGAAGCGCTCTCATAAATATTTATGAGATAGGGCTCTGGGTTCATTAATATTCATGAGCCCTGACCTCAAACACTTTGTGGATCTCTTTACTTTTTGTAAAGAACGGGCTCTCAGGGCCCAGGCCGTGGTTACCAGGTCCCCCTTAGGTGATGGGGCACCAGGACCACCGAAACCCTCCCCCGATCGACCACAAGTCAAGCAGTCATAAGATCAAAGGCACCGCTGGTGCCAACGCGATCCCTGCCACACTGGAGTGCATTGGCAGCATGGGGATCGCGGTTCCCATTTTTGGAGCCCCAAAGGGCTGAACTGTACACTGGGGCTAAGGCACAGGGCACCAGGAGCACAAACAAGACCAGGGGACAGAAAAAAAATATGCAGGCGTTTCAGGAGGCGCCAGATAGGAGAGCAAGAAATGGAAGCCATGTGCTGCAGGTAGGCCCCAATTTGGTAGAAGAGTTACACCCGTACACTATAAAAGATTGCGTATGGGCAACCACACACAGAGAAACTGGTGTCTGAATCTTGAGGTATCCATGGCAACCGGGCGACCTCTTGAACTTTGCTCTCAAGGTTTCTGGTTGCCATGGATACCTCTTGATTTGGACTTGTTGTGTATGATTGGCCATACACAATCCTCTATATAGTGTATGGTTCAGTGTTGTTGTGTATAGAAATCTATACACCTCCAGATGCTGTCATACCACACTAGTGATACCAAAATGCCATTGTACCACCGTAACTATGACACTACTGTGGTACAACAGCACAGAGTCCCGTGTCTTCTAAGATTTGTCATGCTTACCTATGCTGCAGATTCCATATAACAAAGATATCAGCAAGACGAAAAACACCCTAAGTGACCTGTTTGTTAAAAGGTGAACTACTAAAAATGTTTCCAGCTTACTCAACTGTAACTTAAATCACATTAAATGTTTTTAATTTTATCCCGTTCTTTGTTGGTTCCTGTTTCTTTGACCACAGTTCAAGACAGAGTCAGAAAAAAGGTAAATACATTAAAGCAAATGTACTATACAAAATAATGTACGGGCAGCTATATACGACAAGTCTGAGATTTCCATCTTGAGGTGTAATGACATCAGAGAACTCTTGAGCTTTGCTCTTGAGGTCCCTATGATATCATCTCACTTCTGATGGAAACAGAGCCTTGCTGTGTATGGTGGCCCATGGATTATGCTGTAGATTACTCGAACTTTGCTCTCGAGATCTATGATGTCATCTAACCCCTTAATGGAAACCCAGTCTTCTTGTGTATGGCTGCCCATACGTTATGCTGTACATTACTCGAGCTCTGCTCTCACAGTCTATGATGCCATCTCACCACCTTGATGAAAACACAGCCTTGTTGTGAATGGTTGCCCATACATTATATCTGCAGATCCTCTGAGAGCTTGTTAGTAAAATGGTGCTCCCGGTCTTTGACAATGTAGATGTGGTCTATAGCAACATTCCCTTCACCTTCCTGGTTAGAGAGGACACCTTTTGCTACACTCATCATCGTTCACTTTACTCCCCCGTATCCAGTCTTCCCCTTAGAAACATAGAAACATAGACTTTGACGGCAGATAAGGACCGCTTGGCCCACCTAGTCTGCCCATTTCCCTACCTACAGGATAAGCTGCAGATCCTAGTTAACCAACAGCCTATTTCTTCCTACCACCAAAATAATTGCTTTATGTCTGTCCCATGCATTCTTGAATTCTCCCACAGTTTTAGACTCGACAGCCTCCTCAGGAAGGCTGTTCCATGTGTCCACCACCCTCTCTGTGAAAAAAATACTTTCTCACATTGCCCCTGAGCCATCCCCCCTTTATCTTCAAATTGTGTCCCCTTGTTCTTGCACATCTCTTTTTCTGAAAGATGCTACCCTCTTGGACTTTTTTTTTTTATTCCACTGAGGTACTTAAAAGTTTCTATTAAGCCGGCCCGGTGGTGCTGAGGGCTGAGGCACTGGTCGCCTTACCTCGCATCACGCCGGCGACCCGTGTTTGGGAATGGACATGGGGCGCTGGGGGTTGGCAAGGTGGAGAAGGATTGAGCGTCCCCAGGACTGCTCTCCTTCTCCAGGAGGGGGGATTGCAGGGCTCGGCATTCGCCTGCCACCTAGCGGAGGCTGGGAGGTAGCGTGTCAGCTCTGGAGACTGTGGGTGAGAGTTGTGGCAGGCGCTTGGTGGGTTGCACACAGGAGCGTGCGCGCCGCCACAGGCGCCATTGCATGTCGCAACCTTGGGGTATAAAGGAACAAGGAAAATGGAGAGTCCTCTGTGAATGACGATGGTCCCCCTCTGCTACAGCCCGGGAAGGCACCTCCCCGAACACTAAATCTGGTCCGGTGGGTCAAGTCACTCTCCACCCCCTGCCATGAAGGGTAAGTCATGGGGTATAGGGGAGGGGGCCTCATACCTGGTGCTCGAGCGGGAGGGGGACGTCAGATGCAGGGCAGAGGACTCCAGAAGGCAAAAAATAAGTTACTGCAAAAAAAAAAGTTTCTATCATGTCCACCGTCCCCCTCCTTTCCTCAAGGGTACACATATTAACCTGCTTTAGTCTCTCCTCATATGGCTTTTCTTGCAGACCATGCACCATTTTAGTTGCCCTCCTCTGGACTGCCTCCATCCTGTCTATGTCCTTGTGGAAATGGGGTCTCCAGAACTGCACGCAGTACTCTAGATGGGATCTCACCAACTGTCTGTACAGAGGGATAACAACTTCCTGTTTTCTGCTGGTGATGCCTCTCCCTATACATCCCAGTATCCCCTCAGCCCTCCCTACTGCCTTCTCACATTGCTTGCTAACATTAAGGTCATCTGATATAATTACCCCCAGGTCCCTTTCCATTTTTGTTGTTGTTACTACCTCTCCCCCATTGTGTAATCTTCCCTTGGGTTTTTGTTTCCCAGGTGCATTACTTTGCACTTCTTTGCCTTGATTCCTGCCATACTTCTGACCATTCCTCCAACCTTGCCAAGTCCCTTCTCATCCTTTCCACGCCTCCTTGTGTATCAACCCTGTTGCAGATCTTTGTGTCATCTGCAAAGAAGCATACTTTTCTTTCCAGTCCCTCTGCAATGTCACTTATAAAGACATTAAAAAGGACTGGACCCAGTACTGCGGTACCCCACTAGTAACCCCTCTTTCTTCAGAGTGGACTCCATTTACAATTACCTTCTCTGTCCTGTTGTCAGCCAATGTTTTACCCAGGCTACCACCCTGGCACCCACTCCCAGGCTGGTTAATTTGATTATTAATCTTTTGTATATGTGTGACTGTGTCAAATGCCTTGCTAATGTCTTGGTAGACCATGTCCACAGCCCCTCCCTGGTCTACTACTTTGGTCATCCTGTCAAAGAAATCAATCAGATTTGTCTGACATGACCTTCCCACTGTGAACCCATGCTGCCTTGGGTCCTGTGCCCTCACGTTGCAGATGCACTGCACCTACTTCATATCCAAATACTGGTTAGGGTCCCTTCCCTGTTACCTTTCATCACTCCTCTCCCTCATTCCTTCTGTTTCCTGCTCCCTCCGCTCCAGGGATTCTCATACCTTCGGCATTCCTCATTTCCATTCCTCTGCTGGACAATCTGCCTTTTCCTATCATCTTCTCACAGTCTGGAACCAGCTCCTCACATCCCTCTGCTTCACTACCTCCCCTGACTCCCTCAGGTATGAACTGAAACTCCTTCCCTCCGCCTCTTCTGTCTTCCCCTCTCCTTGACATTCACCTGCAGCTGCCACCCTACCCCAGCACAGATGTGGCTGAGGCACTTAACTGCTGCTTGTTGTTGCCTGGCTTATTCATGCTGCACTTATACTTGTGCTCCTCATGGTATTCTGATAGCACTTTTTTGTAACTGCAAACTGCCTCTGTGCTATGTATTTTGTATCCAGTCCTCTTCCCCTGGGTTGCACCTGGAAACGAGCCTCAGCTCAGTGTGCCTTTCCTGGTCACCAATCCTTTTCAAATAAATAAACAATTTATGTATTTTGTATTGTTTGCTTTTTTATGGAAAACCTCCAGCAGGGCTTCACATCAGTCAAAACTGGTTCTTAAAGCACAAACTGATCCTAAACCAGAAAAAAACAAAGACCATGATTTTCAGCAACTCCCACAACAAAAACAAACAGTATCACCTCTCCATCAATACCAGGCAAGGAGTCACTCTTGAACAAGTCCATACATTGAAATACCTTGGCATCACTCTTAACTCCAAACTCTCCTATGCTGCCCATATTAATAATGTGGCGAAAGTGGTAAACACCAGGCTGGGCCTACTGTTCGTCTCAAGAAACATCTAACCCCTGAAGCCTTGCCTGTCGCCATCCAGAGCTCCATTGTTAGTGTCATTGACTATGGTCTCATCGTTTATGGCTCCACCACTGCTTCCTCTCTCAAACGTGTTTCTACCTCCCTCAATAAAGCCTGTCGACTCATTACCGGATCCCACTGTCTCACCTATACTTGTGACCTCTACTCTCTAACTGGCTGGCTGCAACTCAACAACCAGATAAAATATCTGCATCACAGCAAAGAAAATAATGATGGGCAGTGCTCCTCCTGGAGTCTGCTCTCTCCTCTAACCCAGAATCAACAACTGCAACACCAGGAGGTCTAAACCTCAATTCCTGCAAATCCCCCGCTGTCGCACAACCCACGGCCAAAGGTCCTTTGCATACAGGACACCGAGCCGGCTGAACAGTCTCAGTTGTGACATCTCTGCCGCACCAGCACTGGGTGCTTTCAAGTCTAAGCTTCGCCTCTCTCTTCTTGCCTCTAGCTCCTGTGTCTGCCCTGTTTAAGCAGTTCTCCAACCACCCCTTATGCTCATAGTTTCTGCTGCCTGTTGTTGCCCCTCCACCAAGCACTTCATCATTCCAATGCCCACTAATGCACTTACCCCTGCTTTTCCTTGACAAAGCCCCATAGGCTGCCATACCCTGTCTCACCCCCATCCTCTCTTCCCCACATCCCCATTTCCTTTGTTGTATATACTTCCTAGTGTTTCATGTAGTTTCCTTGTAATAACATGTTATGACTATCAGTGTTACTGATTGTTTTATACTGTAATTTGAAGCCTGTATGAACCTTGGGTGCCTTACTTACTGACGTGGAACCTTTGTAAAAGAGCCTTGGTTCAAAGGTACTTTGTAATCCTAGACTCAAATAAATAAATACCATTCTCTTTGTGGAACTAGTCATTTGGAGTTTTCACTACGTCACAGTCTGCATACAGAATACTAAGCATGAGGTGTTCCTGTATCAGAGCAGTGCCCAGAGTTCTGTACACAAACCAGGACATAGTCACAGCTCCATATTACTGGTTCCATAGAGTGAACTCTACAGAATGTTGTCCACAAAAATAAAACAATACAAATATAGAATAACTAACACCCCTTCAGTGAGAACAAGCAGATTCTCAACACCAAGTTAGCTCGGTGACATCAGGGGCACCAGAGCGAAGCTCGAGTGCCTTTCTAATGTCACTGATCTCAGAGTTCTCAAGGAAGGGGCATTTTGTTATTGTTTATAAAACAATGTAAGACTGTTTTTCAATATTGTCTGCCTCTTATCGAATAATGGGCTAATCCATGCAGAAAAATAGAGAGCCACCCTCCCGCACCCAGTGCTGCCTCAGTTATCATACACAGAAAAAAAAAACAGGGGTGTTACAACTGAAATGGACAGACAGAGGAAATTCGGTGTGAGCACCCTAGAAAAAAAGACTTTCAGCCAGGTAGCTCAGTCCCTCACACACCCCCAGTCACTGCCTTTTTTTATTCAGTTAAACAATGGTGCCCAGTGGCAAAACAGTATTTCTGATATTTATGGCAGTATCAAAATTCAAGTGGCTGCTTGAGGTTTAAGCGGCCAGTTTTGAATTGGCACACAATGCTGTCTGTGATGTGGGAACGCTCAGCGTGTGGTTATGCGCTGGCGATTGCGGCAGCATTATTTTCATTGGCTGGGGAATCAAACCTTGTTCTTCACATCTGGTAATGTTAAGAGCAATGGGTTCTACATTCCAAAATATGACGAACAAGGTTTGGAGACAACTAGAAAAACTGTTTTACAGTATATTATAATAAAATTTTTGACATCAACTGTTGTTCAGATACAGCCAAGAGGAGTGTGCAAGTACTGAGCCCCACACTTGTGTGTGAGGCTACCCTGAGATTTATAGTGTAAAACATGTTTCATTACTTGCCTTGTTTTAAAACTGCTTTTATCTGGTTGACTGAGCTGCCTCCCCATCCAGCCATGTCATATATAGCGCCACTCAGGGCACATTCCTGAATTCTTCGTGGATGACATCAGCCATGGGTGTTGGCAGCAGGTTATTTAACTGCATACTGTACTATATAAACAAAGCAATAAGACATGGTGGGCTGTGCATTGTGCTGAGATAATCGCATGTCCAGGGGCATAGCGAGACATGAGGCTGCAGGCAAAGTACCTTCAACCCTGGAAAACTCAGTTGTACCAACATAATGCATACCCCTGGAGTGTCTTATTGCACTTATAAAATGGGCCTTTATTTTTTTTTAAAGTTTCATTAATTAAGGGACACATTTTTAAATATGTAAACGCGTAAATTAATGTTTGTATTTATCCTAACCAATTTGTTTGTGGCTCAGACTGGTGACAACGTGACTCAATTAAAGTGTCGACCCACCCAACTCCTCCCTGGCCTGCTTGCTTCATTTGCTCATGTCATTTGAAAAATGGAGGGCTACGTTTGGTGAGTGCTCTTGTTTTAACATACTAACATACTATTTGCCAGCAGATTAGGCCTTACGGTCTATCGAGTCTGCTCGAACCTTAGATCCTTAGTTGGGTGCCGAGGCCTTCCCATCCCTTGTGCTCCAGAAACCCCTATCATCCATCCCCACCCCACCCCGGAACAGGCCATCATCTGATACATCCACTTTCTGTGTCTGTCCCACCCTCTCTTGAAGCCCTCCACTGTGGATCTCTGAACCAACTCGCCAGGCAGTGCATTCCAAGGGTCCACCACCCTCTCAGTGAAAAACCTCCTCCTCCTTTTCCCCCTCACCCTTCCACCTTCCAACTTCAAACCATGCCCTCTGGTGATACCTCCCTGCTTTAGTCTAAAGATCCCCTCCATGTTTACCCTATTTATTCCCTTGAAGTACTTGAAGACCTCAATTATGTCCCCCCTGTCTCTCCTCTCCTCCAATGAAAACAGGCAGAGCTCCTCAAGTCTGTCCTCATCGTCAAATCCCTAGCCCTCGTATCATCTTAGTTGCCCTCCTCTGTACCCTCTCCAGGAGCTGTATGTCCCTCTTCAAGTGTGGTCTCCAGTACTGTACACAGTACTCAAGGTGTGGTCTAACCAGTCCATTGTACAGCGGCAGAATCACTTCCTTGCTCCTAGAGGTGATCCCCACGATGCATCCCAACATCCTGTTTGCCTTGCTACCGCTCTCCTGCACTGCTCAGAGTTATTCATACATGCATCCACCATGACCCCTAGGTCTTTTCCCTATTAGGGCCTCCACGCCTCCCCTCCCAGGGTGTACCTGTGTTTAGGGTTTCCCCGACCAAGATGCAACACCTTGCACTTGGTGATATTGAAATTTAATTTCCATGTGTGAGCCCAGCTTTCCAGGGTGTCCAGCTCCCCTTGCAGGGCCAACCTCCCCTCTTCTCCCTCAACTACTGCTCCCATCTTGGAGTCATCCGCGAATAGACTCATTTCACACCCTATACCCTCCTGATGTCCGATATGCAGCATTAAACAGGATCGGGACCCAGGACCACCCTGCGGTCCACTACCAACCTCTCTAGGGTTGAGAGCTCCCCACAGACCACTACTCTCTGGGTGCGTCCAGCTAGCCAGTTTTCAATCCATCTGACCATCAAAGGGCCTACTCCTAACCCCATCAGTTTCTCCACCAGACCATTGTGGGGGACAGAGTCAAACGCCTTGCTGAAGTCCAAGAATAATACATCCACAGGCTTTCCCCTGTCCAGTTCTGATGTTACCCATTTGTAGAACTCCACAAGATTGGTTTGACATGATCTACCTGGCACAAACCCATGTTGCCGACTATCCAGACCTCCCACCTCCTCCAAATACACTCCCAATCGTTCCTTTAGTATACTCTCCATTAATTTTCCCACCACCGAGGTCAAACTGATGGGTCTATAGTTACCTGGTACTTCCCTCGACCCCCCTTTATGGATTGGCACCACATGTGCCTCTCGCCAATCCCTAGGTACCCTCCTTGTCTCAAGTGACCTGTTGAAGAGCTCCGCCAGGGGTGCAGCCAGTATGTCCGCCAATTCCCATAGTACTCGGATGAATGCCATCCGGCCCAGGAGATTTGTCTTTCTTTAGAGCCTTGAGGGCTAACCACACCCTTTTGGCAGAGATAGCATCATCCGTCCCCTCCACCCTACTGGCCTTTTTATCCTTATCCAGATGTTACACCCCTGGGGTACCTCTCCCTCCCTCCCCTCTTGCGCCATTTCTGTTGCTCCCCTGATCCCACTTACTGCCGCTTCTATCCCCTTTGTGCCTTGCTTTGTAGATATCCCATCCCCCTCCCTAGTGAACACAGAGGCAAAGTACTTGTTAAATACCTCTGCCTGGTCCCTCGCCTCTTCCACCCACCCTCCTTCTGATCTCAATCTGCTGCTCTTGTTTTGTTTGTTTTTTTGCCATTCATTAAGTAAAGAGTTTTTTCTGCTTTGCTGTTATACAATCACAGCTTAATTTGGTGGCAGCAGAAGTGCTGGCCAATTGAAGCGCCCACCTGCCTGCTCACCTCACCCACTTCCCTCACTTGCTCACTCCCCCACCCACTCACTTACTCGCAAAATATTAAATCTGGTCATTCACATGCTCACTTTAAACTTAGCCGAGACAAAGTTGTAAGAAGTGAGCAGCTATTTTGGTTTATTATTTAAATATTGGTTCTTGGGATTCGGGAGACAGATATCAGTGCTTGTTGTGGCAGCACTGCTCGAACGAGCACTGCAGCTTCACTAGGTTTGCTGTCACTTATGGCAAGTACATTTAAAGAAGGCTGTTTGTCTTAGTTCGGCTTCTCTGACTTTTTTTTCATACTTACTTCCTTCATATTTGTTGAACACTGTCATTTTTTGCAAAAGGTACAGACGCAGTGTCAGTGGCTCAGTAGGTAGCACACTTGCCTCTGAGGCCAGGAGATCAGAGGGCTGTGGGTTCAGTTCCCACTTCTGGCACTTGGGTTACTATCCCAATACTGACACTGTAGTGCAGCATGAGGGGGGTGCTGCACTTCTGAGGTGCTGTCTTTTGGATGAGACCTTAAACCAAGGTCCCATCTGTCTTGTTTGGTGGTAGTTCAGGTGGATGCTAAAGATCCCATGGCACTTATCGAAAAAGAGTAGGGGAATTTCCCCGGTGTCCTGGCCAAATTTCTGCCATTCACTAAAAATACCACCAACAGCTTAATCTGGTTCACTTTCAGTTGCTTACCATCGGTATCCCCCTTCCCCCCTGGTCGTCACTGAAAAAGGGACTTCTAGGCCCAGCGGGCTTACCAGATCAACAAAATTCAATAAATAAATAAATAGATAAATATAGATGAAGGCTGTGAGTGCAGACAGACTGAACCAGCACTGTGGCCAGAGTCAGGTGAGTTTAAATAGCTGTTTGCTGCTCAAATTTTTTAAATACTATATTTGGGCAAAAAACGTTGTAAACAGATGCAAGAGTGGGTTCTGTACGTATGTGTGTGTGTGTGTGTGTGGGGGGTATGTATGGCTGAATCGGGGCCTGAATATGGCAGCCGGCCTGGACATTGAGACAAATCAGAGATCATCAGATTAGCGAGAGAAAAATAATGTCTGCAAAGCAGTTTTTTGAAATTCTATGCCTGTGATGTGATCTGCAGCGAGGCTTAATACCAGAATGACCATGCATTCTGCTGTATCAATGCATGGTCAGGTGACTGGTTCTAGCCAATAAGAATGACAGAATTTTCATGCCCATTTTATAAAGCGTTATAAAGCCCCAATCAGCTGTTCCTGTTGTTCTCCCAAGATGTATGTAATGGGGTTGGCAGCACTCGGTGAAGTTCTGACCCTTTTTAAATAAAAAATGGAACATGGGGGAGGGTCTGATTAGTTCTGATTATTTATATATATTGAATAAATGTGAATAAAATGGATAACATAATGAATTCAATTACTTCTTTTGGCACTTGCTTGTACTGTATGTTCTCCACTCATATCATGTTGCCTTTTTATTGTATAATGCCATCTTTATGGCCCCGGGTTGTGCCTGAAAACAGTCCCTGGGATCAGTGTACCTACTCCGTCAACAAATAAATAAAATAAAACTGCTAAAGCAAAGCAATCAGTAGCTCCTTGAAAGATGGCCTCCCTTGGTGACACACTTGCTTGGGCCTGTGAGTGTGTTTTATTTAGTTAATGATTGCTTTTCCCTACCTTGGCCTACCCTGCCAACAGCACTGCACCACCCGTGACTGTGACCTATGGCAACTTGTATTTTTTTGTTTTTTTGTTATAGAACTGCAGTATTTTTTTTGTATTATTGATTGTTTTTGCCCTCCCCTGAATTACCCTACTACTCTGCCTGATTGTTTTTTTTTTTGCCCTCCAGTGCCCCATCCTACAACATACAGCCAGCAGCACTGCACCACCTAACCAGTGTCAACTTGCAGTTTTTACTTTTTTCCCCCTTCTAAGTATTTTAAATTAATTTGCTACCCAGGCCAACCCAGCCAGCAGCTTACAGCTCTACAGCAGCACAGCAAATGCCCAGCTGATGTTGCTACCACTCTTCAGCATGACTTCCACCAGGTTCAGCTCTGGTTTGCCTCCCATCAGCTCTTCTTCAATGCCAAGAAGACAGTCTCCATGACCTTCGGCGCAAGGCAGAGACTCTCAAGGCTGCCCAGTCTCTCCTACTTCCACATCCTGGATGGGTCTACACTGGAGGATATTACCTCTTTCAGATATCTTGGTGTCTGGCTGGACCAACATCTCAACGTCTCTGGTCATAATGATGCCATCCTGAAAAAACTGCTCCCCAAACTAGGTACTTTATACAGGAACCATAGTCGCATCCCTCCTACGGCCAGGCATGAACTTGTCCAGAAGATGATACTCCCGATTTTCGACTACTGTGACGTAGTCTATGGTGCTGCTCCCAAGTCCTCCCTGGCCAGACTGGACACTCTCTTTAACTCCTTCTGCCATTTAACTCTTGATGCTCCCCTCGGACACATCACTGCGAGCTCTACCATGCCCTGGCCTTTCCCACGCTTGACAACCGCCACCTCTCCCACTGTGCCAAATTCACCTCTAAATACTGGCTGGGCAAACTACCTCCTTACCTCCTCACCTCTCTTTCAACACCTCCGGCACCTCTCCATTCCCTCAGATCCTCAGACACTCGAACTCTGGGGGTCCCTTGCCACGCCACACTCATCAGACAGTCTGCCTTCTCCTATCGCTTCCCCAAAGCCTGACACTCTCTCCCACCTCACATTCGCCACTCCTCCTCATACTACTCACTCGGTACAGCCCTACACAACTACCACTCCTCTAACTGTGTCTGCTACAACCCACCTTAATTCCCCCTACCCTCTCTGTACTCTAATTATACCTCCTTTTACCCTTCTACCAATCCTTTTCTCCCTCCCCACTCCCTTACAAATTCCCCACTCCCTTACAAATTCCTGACCTACCCTCCCTGTACTCTAATTTTTCCTCCTCTTATTCTCTTCTTATATCTTACTGTATATCTCCTATTCTATCCTCCTCTTCTATCTCCACTCCCTTTAAAATTCCTTTACCTATCCCCTGTACTCCAATTATACCTCCTCTTATATCTCCTATACTCCTCTACCTTCTGCCTTTTCCCCTTCCGCTCCCTTACAAATTTCTTTCTCTCCTTATTCTAACCTTCCCTCTCATCCCTCCCCTCCTCAATCTGCCTACTACCTGCTTCTGTGTCCTTCCTAATGTGCTCTACCACTGCCTTGTGCAGGCAGGGTACTCGGCCCCTTGGATGGATCAGTCTCTCCACCTACTATCCTCCCCTCCCGTGTCAACTCCCCCTTGCTTCCTACTACTTGTTTCCTTCCTGTCACTCTACCTCTGCCTAGTCCAGACAGGGCTGTTCAGCATCTGGGAGGGGTCAGACCCTGACTTTTCTCTTCCCTCCTCACCCTTCCTCAGGACTCCCATCTCCTTTTCCCTTGTCCTCCATCTTGACTGTCCTATCCCTCACCCGAGCTCCCTGCCCCCCAGCTATACCAGGGCTTTTCTGTGCATATCATACCCTGTCCTCACTCCCTTCCCCTTCTCAATAATCCACTACTTCCCTTTCCCAACTCCCTCCAACATCTCTACTCTCTTGGTACCAAGGTCACCTTTCCCATGCCTGTTCGTCCTCTGGCAGGGTTCTCAACATCCTGGAGGGGTTTGAACTGGATAGTCTCCCCCCCCAATTCCACCCCTCATCCTCACCCCTCACCCCTCCCTCATCCCACTTCACCTTTTATGCCTTCATTCCCGCCTCTTTCTAACCCTACTCGCCCCCCTGGTTGCATACTCATAACCTGATAGGTCAACATTGCCTTGTCTCCGTCCCCAACCGCACCTCTCCTATTTACCCCTTTTCCCCTCTGCCCCCCTTTCATTACCCAGTCCTATTTCATGGTTGCCCACATCCATTTTTCACCTAGACTACCTGCACTACGTGCTTACTTAGAACACTGTACTATCTGAGTTACTCTGTTGTACTTCCCTAGCTTTATAACAAGCAATCCCATTCAGCCATTCCTAATTCAGCAAGGAGCTACTTAGTTATTGCACTCTTTAGCAAAGGCTGATATACCGTAATTATTTTCTGTCATCCCTTCATCCAGCTCCTTAGACCAAAACTGTTAGCATTCCACTATTGTATTACTAGCTGTACAGTCTACTTGCTTGTATTGTATGTATGGTATATCATTATTTTAATTTTATAATTTTTTGATACATTATGTTTTGGATTATATTTCTGTTCACGTTCCCCATGTTCCCCTACCCCTGGGTCAAACTGGGAGATGAGCAACTTGTTGCTCACTGTGCCTTCCTGGTGAAACATTTCAATAAATAAATAAACAGCACCTAATCAATCATTCAATTTGTTTCCATTTTTCACTCAGCCACTTTTTTCCCCTGTAGCTCACTAAGCAGATGGTGCTGCACAAGCCACAATTGCCCTTGACAATTATTTATTTTCTTTTTTCCTAATTCTGGGTTCCCCTGCCCAAACACTCAGTATCTCTCCTTCCCCTCATCATTTCCCTGTAGTTAGCTAAGCACTGCAAATGTTAACTGCACAAGCTACAATCATCCTCAACTATTTCTTTTCTGTTTAGTTTTATTCTAGGCACTTCCAGCCACCTGACTGCCCAGTCTGCTCTTTCTCTCTCTCCCCCCCCCCCCATTGGATCAGGAGTGACACTGGAGCCAGTCTCTCTGCCCGAGTGCTCTCTCCTCTGCATAGCATGACACACCTACATGATTTTTATAGCCTGACTTCCTGGTGTCACATGATACCCTTTCTGACTCTGTTGCCTACTGGATGCTGCCAGCCACCTGTGCTGATCCTCTACGTGGAGTGTGGAGCGCCAACAGCATCCGAAGAATGCGGCAGGAACAACTTCAAGGTTGGAATGGTGGTGAGGAAAAAATAAATAAATAATGAAACAGTGTAATGTTTACCCATGGCCCCAACTGGACTTTTTTCTGCAAAGTTTGTATTTATCCAAGTCTGTGTGTAAGCACCGGATTGTTGGGGGGAGGGGTCTGATTGATGGCAAAACAGTCTGCCCATATCTGGTACGTAATATGGGTCACACAGTACCAAAATGAAACTGTGGTCACCTCAAGCACAGAAGCAGGGCCAAGGGTGTTTGAAGCAAATACAGGTTCCATCTTATGTCCTGGACTTATACTGTGCAGGCAAAGGCATACATGAGATGTAAAGGTAACAGTCAAGTGGGAGTTCTCAAGGCACCGGGCAACTTGGCTCCTTACACCCCCCCCCCAATCGGTGCCCTTTTTATTCAGTTAAACGATTGTACCCAGTGTCAAAACAGTATTTCTGATATTAACAGCAGTGTCAGAATTCAAGTGACTGCTTGAGGTTTAAATGGTTGATTTTGAATCACCAAGCAGTGCTATCTGTGGTGTGGGAAAACTCAGCTCGTGGTTATATGCTGGTGATTACAGTAGCGCTATTTTCATTGGCAGGGAACTCAAATCTTGTTCTTCATGTACTATAATGTTAAGAACAACAGATTCTACGTTCCGAAATGTGAAGAATGAGGTTTTAAAACAACTGGAAAACAGACGGGGGCGGTGTAGTGTCACAAGCTGCTGGTAGTAGATGAGGAGAACGCACCAGAGCATTATTAACCATAGCCAAGTGAACTAAGTAACTGCACCTACCAGGGTTTAAAATGGGGCATGTACAACCCCTGTTCATCCAGGATTCAGGGAAGATGCTTGTGGTACTCCGTGAAATTTTTACTTTTCCTGTTTTCAAAACCTTCCTCACTTTAACAATAACCTCTGCGTGAGTTCCTTTGTCATGAGCAGACAGGATTCTTGCTTTTATCACTGGTCAAATACAAAAAAAAATTAATATGTAAGAAGTGAAATTCAATTTTTTTTTTATCACAATTTTTCTCCTTTCTTACTGCCCCATCCTATCCTGGTTCCAGATGTCCTCTCACTTCCTGCCACCAGCTGTCCATGACTCTCACCTCATGGTGAGACCCCACTGTGCTGGCAACACTGATGGGGGAACATGCACACCAAAGCTGGGGCATGCCATCAATGGGACTCCGTAACCTGGCCTCCCCATCTCTCCTCTCCTCTCCTCTCCCCTCACCTCCCTTCCCCTGCTCAACTAAGCTTTTCGTAGCTTTCTGACTTGCCTGTCGGTTGCCCTCAACCCTGTCACCAACCTTCTCATCGACCTACTGGTTATTAACAACTTACCCAGGACTCTGACAGTTGTGGGTGGATTGACATGTTGGTCATGTGTGGACCTGTAGGGGGGTGCTGGGGAAATAACAGGCCAGGGCTCTTTCCTCCACCTCCTGTTTTTTCTCCCAAGCATGCCGGCACAGAATGACATGCATGCATGTGCACGGTGATGAGCATACATGACATGCTGGCATCTGTCATCTGCCTCCACCCTAGCCGTGCTCC
The DNA here is from genome assembly GCA_016271365.2 of Neoceratodus forsteri. Lineage (NCBI taxonomy): Eukaryota > Metazoa > Chordata > Ceratodontiformes > Ceratodontidae > Neoceratodus > Neoceratodus forsteri. The sequence goes on from CM028129.1 coordinate 193,040,572, forward strand.
CACTGTGCTATCTTCCAGCCTCTTCCAGGTGGCACACAAGCAGTTCAATGTTGTGTCCCCCTTCCCTAAGGGAAGAGAGCTGTCCCTGACAAACTTGCTCACCCTTCCCCTGGCAAGCCCCTGAGTGACCCGAGTCCCTTCCCAAACCCAGGTCACAGGGATAGGAAGCGGAAGCCCTACTGCTGTGGTAATGTGCAGCATGGTTGCTCCTTCTTGCCAGCACCTGGGTCACAGACATCATAGCATGATACAGTACCACTGGGCCATGGGGTGGTAGCATTACGCAATGCCACTGGGCAATGGGGCAGTAGGATTACACAGTACCACTGGGCCATTGAGCGGTAGCATTACACAGTACCACTGGACAATGGGGTGGTAGCATTATACAGTACCACAGGGCCATGGGGTAGTAGCATGATGCAGTACCACTGGTCCATGGGATGGTAGCATGACGCAGTACCACTGGGCATGGGGCAGTAGCAGTAAATAGTACCACTGGGGCATGGGACACTAGCATAACACAGAATCTCTGGGGCATGGAAGTGGTAGCATTACACAGTACTACTGGGTCATTGGGTGGTAGCACTGCACAGTGCCACTGGACAAAGGGTCAGTAACATTAAGCAATACCAGCGGGCCATGACATGGTAGCATCACACAGTACCACTGGGCCATGGGGTGTGGCATCACACAGTACCACTGGGCCATGGGGCAGTAACATCACACAGAGCCACTGGGCCACGGGGCAGTAGCATTGAACCACTGGGACATTTGGCAGTAGCATCACCCAGTACCACTATAGCATGGGACAGTAGCATTATGCAGTACCACTGGGGCATGGAGCAATAGCATACTGTACCACTGGAGAATGGGGTAGTAGCATTACACAGTGCCACTGGGATATGGACAATAGCATTATACAGCACCACTAGGGCATAGGACAATAGCATTACATAGTACTACTGGTGCATGGGGCAGTAGCATTACACAGTACCAGTGGGATATTGGTGGGGGGGAGGGAGCATTACACAGTACCCATGTGCATGGGGCAGTAGCATTACACACTGCCACTATGCCATGGGGCAGTAGCATTATATAGTACCAGTGGGGCATGGGGCAGTAGCATCACATAGAACCACTGGTTCATGGGACGGTAGCATTATGCAGTATCACTTGGGCACAGGCAGTAGCATTACACAGTACCACTGAGGTATGGGGCGGTAGCATTATACAGTACCACTGGGGCATGGGACTGTAGTGCTATGCAGTACCACTAGGGCACAAGGCAGTAGCATTACACAGTACCACTGAGGCATGGGGTAGTAGCATAAGGCAGTATGACTGGGACACAGGGTGGAAGCATTACACAGTACCACTGGGGCACAGGGCAATAGCATTACACAGTACCACTGAGGCATGGGGCTGTAGCATTACACAGTACCACTGAGGTATGGGGCAGTAGCATTACACAATACCACTTGGCCAGGGGACGGTAGTAATACACAGTACCACTGAGGCTTGGAGCTGTAGCATTACACAGTACCACTGGGCATGGGGCTGTAGCATTATGCAGTACCACAAGGGTGACAGGCAGCAGCGCTACACAGTACCACTGGGGCATGGGTGGTAGTATCACACAGTACCACTGAGGCATGGGACAGTAGCATTACACAATACCACTGGGGCATGGGGCTGTAGCATTACACAGTACCACTGAGGCATGGGGCTGTAGCATTACACAGTACCACTTGGCCAGGGGGCGGTAGTAATACACAGTACCACTGAGGCATGGAGCTGTAGCATTACACAGTACCACTGGGCATGGGGCTGTAGCATTATGCAGTACTACAAGGGCAACAGGCAGCAGCGCTACACAGTACCACTGGGGCATGGGTGGTAGCATCACACAGTACCACTGAGGCATGGGACAGTAGCATTACACAATACCACTGGGGCATGGGGCTGTAGCATTACACAGTACCACTAGGGCACAAGGCAGTAGCATTACACAGTACCACTAATGCATGGGTGGTAGCATAACACAGTACGACTGGGACACAGGATGGAAGCATTACACAGTACCACTGGGGCACAGGGCAGTAGCATTACACAGTACCACTGAGGCATGGGGCTGTAGCATTACACAGCACCACTGGGGCATGGGGCTGTAGCATTACACAGTACCACTGAGACATGGGGCTGTAGCATTACACAGTACCACTGGGGCATGGGGCTGTAGTGTTATACAGTACCACTGAGACATGGGGCTGTAGCATTACACAGTACCACTGGGGCACAAGGCAGTAGCATTACACAGTACCACTAATGCATGGGCGGTAGCATAACACAGTACGACTGGGACACAGGGTGGAAGCATTACTCAGTACCACTGAGGCATGGGGCTGTAGCATTACACAGTACCACTGAGGCATGGGGCTGTAGCATTATACAGTACCACTGGGGCATGGGGCTGTAGCATTACACAGTACCACTGAGGCATGGGGCTGTAGCATTATACAGTACCACTGGGGCATGGGGCTGTAGCATTACACAGTACTACTGAGGCATGGGGCTGTAGCATTATACAGTACCACTGGGGCATGGGGCTGTAGCATTACACAGTACCACTGGGGCATGGGGCTGTAGCATTATACAGTACCACTGGGGCATGGGGCTGTAGCATTACACAGTACCACTGAGGCATGGGGCTGTAGAATTATACAGTACCACTGGGGCATGGGGCTGTAGCATTACACAGTACCACTAATGCATGGGCGGTAGCATAACACAGTATGACTGGGACACAGGGTGGAAGCATTACACAGTACCACTGAGGCATGGGGCTGTAGCATTACACAGTACCACTGAGGCATGGGGCTGTAGCATTATACAGTACCACTGGGGCATGGGGCTGTAGCATTACACAGTACCACTGAGGCATGGGGCTGTAGCATTATACAGTACCACTGGGGCATGGGGCTGTAGCATTACACAGTACCACTGAGGCATGGGGCTATAGCATTATACAGTACCACTAGGGCACAAGGCTATAGCATTACACAGTACCACTGAGGCATGGGTGATAGCATAATGCAGTATGACTGGAACACAGGGTGGAAGCATTACACATACCATTGAGTCAGTGTCAGTGGCTCAGCAGGTAGCACACTCGCCTCTGAGGCCAGGAGACCAATAGGCTGTGGGTTCTATCCCCACATCAGGCACTTGGGTTAACATCCCAATACTGACACTGTAGTGCAGCATGGGGGGTACTGCACTCCTGGGGTGCCGTCTTTCGGATAAGATGTTAAACCGAGGTCCCATCTGCCTTTTCTGGTGGTAGTTCAGGTGGATGTTAAAGATCCCATGGCACTTCTCGAAAAGAGCAGGGGAATTTCCCCAGTGCCCCGGTCAAATTTCGCTCATTCATGAAAAATACCTCCAACAGCTTAATCGGGTTCAAGGTCAGTTGGCATTCATCTGTATCCCCCTCCTCCGGGTCGTGCCTGAAAATAGGCAGGATTTGTCTAGTGCACTTACCCGGTCAACAAAAACTAAATAAAAAAATAAACAAAATAAATAAAAAAATAAATAAATAAGGAGACAGCATTTTACAGTACTACTTGGGCACAGGGCAGTAGCATTACACGGTACCACTGAGGCATGGATCATAAACATTACACAGTACCAATGGGACACACAGGGTGGAAGCATTACACAGTACCAATGGGACACACAGGGCGGAAGCATTACACAGTACCAATGGGACACACAGGACGGAAGCATTACACAGTACCAATGGGACACACAGGGCAGAAGCATTACACAGTACCAATGGGACACACAGGGCGGAAGCATTACACAGTACCAATGGGCATGGGGTAGTAGCATTATACATGTTACTCCTAGGTGGCACTATCCCAAGGGCTACTACCCCTGCCTGCTTGGCTAGTAGCAGGTTAAGGGGCCTGAGTTCTGAAACAGGTGCCTCCACCTGGAGGTCAGGGTTGGTAGTGGTCAAGCCAACCTGGGCACAGCCCTTCGGGACACTGTAATCCCCCTCTTCCCCCTCTAGTGGCCCAAACACTGTACAATAATCACTTTCACAGTACCCCTGGTACACCACACAAGTACCCACACTGTTTGCACTTACCACCAGGGCTGGTTCCTCTGGTTCGACCCTGGGGATCCCCTGTAAAACAAGGTTATGCACAGCAAATAGCAACAGTACAGCACTTTGAGCACAAACTGGAACCACAGTCAGATTACATGCAGAAAAAGTTAGATCTGATTTATTCAGGGGATTTGAACAAGGAAGGGGCAAAATCAGGTTAATTAGCTTAAAGGTTATATCAATCAAGCAGTTATGCATGCGCTTTGAGTCCCCCCACACAGTCACACCTCTGGGTACCCAGGTAGAGAACAGATGGGCTAGCCAGGACTGTTGCCCGGGGTTGCAGCTGGTTGGGGCCCTGTGATGGAAAACACAACATGCACAGTACACAATATTTGTAATCCAGAGCCAGAGGGCTCAGTTCGTAAAGGAAACGAAACAACAAGACAACCAGGATGACACACTCAGATTAAGCTGTTGTTGCAGGGAGCTACCCTGGTATTTACTCATGATACCCAAGACTGGACACAGGCTGGACGAAAATCGAGACTGCAGGTGGTTGATCTGGAATGCCAGGAGAAGCAGGGCCCACATGAGTCGCAGAGGCATCGTTCCTGTTCAAGCGTGGAGCAGGGGGCTGATCCCCAGGCAGGTCTCTCATCGATGGCTTCTCTGTGCAGTGGGTAGTCTGGTTGGGCCAGTCTGGCAAGGCCCAGAGCACATGGAGACAAATTCGGATGCAGTCCGTTTTGGGCTGGATACAGCTTCCAGCAAGCAGAACACAGTTCACACAGTGGGGCATTAATTCACAACCCACTAGCTGAAGCTGAACACTTTCATTCCTATAGCCTCCTTCAAAAAGCTGTACCTAAGTCTTTTCTCAGAGATATGCAACTGCTTCCACAAGTCCTAGTCCCTTCAGACCCCTTTCCACCCCTGCCCCCAGTAGATTACCCCACCCTTATCTGTTTAGGCATTTATCCACTAACATCATTACAATCTTTCTCCTAAACCCCAATACCTTACCTTTTCTCTTTTTGCTTTGGTGCCCAATATCACTGGTTAACCGCCTTGTATATATGTGTATATTATTGTATATGTTCATTTTTTAAAGTCTTTGTTCCTGTACTCAATCTGTATTTGTATATATGTGAAATTATGCCCTTATGTTGTTTCTGACCAATCAGGTCCATCTTGTAAATGAGCTATGCTCAATGATGTTCGCCTGAATAAATAAAGATTTTGATTGATTTTGATTGATTGATTGACTAGCAGCTCATAGCACATTTACATGTACAGGAATTCTACTGTACCAGGCAAAGCGCTCCCCGGTCACAATTGCAAAGTCTCTGCACACACCAGGAGCTTAGGGGTAGCTGGAACTCCTGACAGGTCGATCGCATTCAGCAAAATCTTCGGTCTTCTTCAGGTTGAGCCTGGCCCACTTCAGTAGCTTACTTTAGTCACACAAACTTGGATTTAGTCCAAAATAATTCTCTTCTCTCCCTCTCAGGAGCAGCAGCAGACATGCAAGCCAAAAACTCAGCCCTTTCACAGTTTTCCCATGCGAATCCACTCAGGATTGTTGCCCAAAATACACTTGAGCTCTTTTCATTTCATTTCCCAGCTCAGAACTAACTGAAAACTGCCAGCAGCCTGGGACTACCCCAAGATCCAAAAGATTTGGTTGGCTGATTTGGCTGTCAGTCAAAGCAAGAGCTCCCCCTTCAGTTACAAAAAAGGCACAAAAAGTTCAAAACTACAATTCCTACAGATTTTGACTTCAGACAGCTCCTGTAGTCCGGCTACATTTTAGGTCCCACCAGAACTGATTGGTCCAACTTGCAGTCCAGGACCAAGATAGTGGAGACAAACAAAACAGTCCTTGCTATAAAGAAGGTAGGTTAGACAAACTACATTATCATTATCACTCTAAACGATTTTCAGCAAATAGTTACATCTTTCAACAGAGGTCCCGTTCAGATTACCTAGGCTGCAATCAGGCAGCTCTTAAAGAGACAGTACACAGAGGTTATACAGGCTCTGGTAATCACATTTAAACTGCTAAAACGCAAGACACCAGCCTGGCAGTGAGCATTTAGGCAAGCTCAAGGAAGACTTTTTGGGAACCCCCATTTGTAGGGGGGCTACACCCTTCCCTGCCTGGGAAAACTTGGCATCCACGTCAAGTCTGTACCATCATAACATTGAAAATGCAACATATACAAGACATTTATACCATTAGCATGCTATACAAGTACTATCTGATTCATCAATTGGCATAACTTGTCACTTTACTATATATTTCAATATACTTCACTATATCATTTCCATTCCGACAATACATTATGCATATTTCACACAGGTAAATTGAACATTACTATGCAGAATCATGTAATAACTTGTTGTACTTCAAACAATGCAAGAGGAGGCCCTTCCCTATCAGCTAACTTGGGGCTGGATGGGGCAGGGGCACCACGGTGAGAGGGCAAAACAAGTAACCTGGAATGGGCTGTCAAGCTCAATTTGGGCAGTGAGCTCTGAGAGACATAAACACCTTTGTGGACTACATTGAGAGGCAAATCCACTGGCCTCCCAAGGGGAATCGTAACTAAAGCGCACCACTGGCTTGACAGCTCAGCCAGTTTTTCTGGAGTGAACAACCACAGTCTCTGTACTTTCAGCAAAGGTCTTGGAGCTTTCATCACTTGTGAGGGGTGCCTCTGTATGAAGGGAAATGTCCAAGCTGGGAGCACTGTCAGCCCCTTGCTCTGTAGTCTCTGTTTCTATAACACTTGGCTCATTTTGAAGACACTCTGGCACTAAAGGGGGGTTGTCAGCACTCTCATAGTGTTCCTCAAGTTTTGGCATGTCACCAGAAAGACTCATACCATCAGCCTCTCCTTCAGACAAATCATACAGTTCCATGATACACAAAGACTCAGCATCCTCAGACATGATACTTTGCACTTCACCTTCAGGGAGCATTGGCTCCAAGGATGATGCCGGGGCGTTAGGCAGTCCAGTAGGCCCAGCTTCATTCCCATAATTCAACACAGGATTTCCACAAAACAACGGACTCAGTTCATATGAGGGGTAATAGGCATTATCACGCTCACTGTCATCCGAGTTAGACTGGCAGTCACTATCATTCTGGGCCTGCTGCAGGGGAAGTCTTAAATCAGCAACCAAGGGAGCGGGCTGACTCTGTTTCTTTCTTGCAGCATCACGAGTCACTGGTCAGGGAGAATCAATCTCGGCGGGTTCAGCCTCAATTATAACTTGACCAATAAGTAGCAAGTGGTTACGGTGCATGGTCTTGACAGCTTTGGAGTTATTCTCTGGGTGCACTTTGTACACTGGCAAATCATCCAGCTTTCCAACTATGACATGGGGAAGATGGTGACATCGATCAGCAATTTTCTGTTTACCATGCAATCCTAAATTTCACAACAACACACAGTCTCCAGGCCTAAGCTCTTGAGCCTTTACTTCTTTATCATGTCTCTCTTTGTTGGCTAGATTTCTTTTGGCGGCCATTGTCTGGACCAGTTGATAGGCATGGTTCAATTGAGCTTTCAGTTTTTGTACATATTGCAGGTAATCTTCGGCTCGGACCCCATCGGGAGAAACCCCAAAACAGACATCAACAAGCAATCGGGCCTCTCTTCCGAACATGAGGCGGTAGGGAAGAACAGTAGCATCATTCTTTGTGCAACTGTATCGTGTACCAAGGTGCTAATCTGCTGGCTCCATTTATGCTTATCTTTTGGGTGGAGGGTGCCTAGCATGTCTAGTAGGGTGTGGTTAAAGCATTCTGGTTGAGGATCCCCCACGGGTGATAAGGGGTGGTTCTTGACTTTCGCACCCCCCCATAGAGAGAGCATTTCTTTGATTAGCCGACTCTCAAAGTTCCAGCCCTGATCAGAGTGAATTCGCTGGGGGGGGCACCATAATGGACGAAGAAATTTTCCACTAGCACCTTGGCCACGGTAGATGCTTTTTGATCTTTGGTGGGAAAAGCTTGTGCATAACGTGTGAAATGGTCTGTAACCACTAACACATTGCCAATGTTTCACTGATCAGGCTCTAAACTCAAGAAGTCTATGCAGACTAGTTCCATTGGGGTGCTGGTAGTAATGTTGACAAGGTGGGGGTAGCCCTCTGAGGCAGGACTTTTCTCTGCAGGCAGTGACTACAAGTCCTTACATGGTGCTCAATATCGGCCCCCATCTTGGGCCAGTAGAATCAAGATCATACTAGGTCAAGGGTCAGGTCGATACCGAGGTGGCCAATATGATTGTGGAGGGACCTCAGTACCAAATCTTTGAAGGCTGTGGGCAGGGCCAATCGTTGCTTGTCTATTTGGCAACCCCGATCTACAGTCTCTGTATACAACAACTGATTAAGCAGCTTCAACCTGGAGCCTTCTTTAAACAATAAAGTGGTTCGTAGATCAGAGGAACGCAACTTGGACACATATTTTCCTGCACGAAGGGCGTTAAGTGCTGGCTGAATCATAGGATCTCAGGATTGAGCCCACTGAATGTTGTGATTGTCAAACTGAGGTAGTGCACTAATATCTAGAGCAGAGAAGTGGCAATATGCAGCTGGTATGCAGGTGTCAGAGGGGCCCAAGCAATCTACTAAGCAGTCCGCTGTGTCCGTAGACATCTGTTCATTTCTATCAAACTTTTGGCACAATGCTCGGATGTCAAGTTCAGACAGCCTGACCCAGTCACTCTTGGAAATGGGCCTCTGAGATAGGGCGTCAGCGTTAATATGATTCAGGCCTGGTCTGTATTCGACAGCATAATCATATGTTGACAGTGCAGAAAGCCACCGGTGCCCCATGGCGTCTAACATAGCTGAAGTCGGTACATAGGTCAATGGGTTATTGTCAGTCCTCACCAATATTTTTGCCCTATAAAGGGTAATCATGAAACTGGTCAACAATGGCCCATTTTAACGCAAGGAACTCCAATTTGTGCACAGGGTAGTTTCGCTCTGACAGGGTCAAGCTTCTACTGGCGAATGCCACTGGTCTCAAACCATCCTCATGGTCTTGATACAGTACAGCTCCTAGACCCCAGACTGGTGTCAGTATGCAGCACATAGGGTTTAGTGGGAAAAGCATAGCGAGGATGGGCGTGGGTGAGCTGGTATATGACTTCAATGAAGCTGCTTCACAGTCAGGCATCCAACAGGACCCGAAACGTTCACCTGGGCAGAAATATGCTTTGTCTGGTTCTTTGACGGACCCTTTTTTGTATTTCCGATTGGTAGGAGGGTAACCCTGGGTAAGATTCAAGAGTGGCCGAATCACTCTGGAATAGTCCTTTATGAATCGGCAGTAGTAGCCAAAGAATCCCAGGAAACGTTGTAGTTCTTTCAAATTGTGGGTCTGGGGCCAAGTAGTCAAGGCTTCAACTTTACTAGGATCAGTCTCTATCCCCTCTGTAGATACTATGTGGCCCTCATACTTCACAGAGGTTTAGAAAAACTGGCACTTGTCAATGGACAGCTTGAGGCCGAAATCTTCCAGTCAGTCTAGTACTTTGAACAGTCGACTCTCATGTTCCTCTAGGGAGCTCCCAAACACAATGACATCGTCCAAGTACACCAGGCATTCTAGCAAATTCATGTCTCCCACTGCTCGTTCCATCAGTCGCTGGAAGGTGGCTGGGGGGCCCAGTATCCCCTGTGGCATTCTCAGGAATTCTTAGAACCCCAAAGGATAGATGAAGGCTGTCTCCTCATGGTCCTCCGGAGCCATCGGAATCTGGTAATATCCACTGCGAAGATCCAACACCGAGAACCATTTGCTACCATTCAAACAATCCAGAGCATCTTGTATACGGGGCATGGTGTATTGATTGGGGATGGTCCACTGATTCAGAGTTCGATAATCAACACACATTCTCACAGATCTGTTCTTCTTATGCACAACCACAATGGGAGAAGCATATGGGCTCCTGGATTCTTGTATCACACCAGCCGCGAGCATTTCCTGCAAGTGTCTTCTCATATCGTCTATGTCTGCAGGGGCTAGGCATCAAGACCTCTCTTGAAATGGCCGTTCACTGTGCAGGCATATGTGATGCTCTGCACCCTGGACAAGTCCCACGTCCCATTCCTTCAACGAAAACACTTGATTTCTCTGGGCAGGTTTCTGGCTAATTCTAGTCTTCCATTCAGCTGGCAACAGGGAGTCACCAAAATCAAACAAGTCAGGAGTCACTCTATCTGTCTTGCCTGGGTGCTTGTTGCAGGGCAACACTGCAGTGTCTGCACAGTGTACCGTAGCTAGGGTGCATCCTCTGTTCACCCGGATCTCCCGATCTGACACATTATGAATCTGGATCATCACTCGTCGTGCATAGGCATAAGCACGAGCTGGCAAGATGCTGGGCTTAACCAATAATCATTCCGGCAATTTTCCATTGCCTGGCACGTCCAACATCAGTATTTTGTTCTTGACATCTTTGCGGAGGCAGACCTCCCCTTGAACGGTACACTGGGTGTTAGGGGCCAGTACCATTGAATCAGGATCCTTCTTCCACACAACCCCTACCGGTTCATCCTGTTCCACTCCCTTTGGGTTCTGCTGCAAATCATAGGCCCTCTTGATCACAGCAGGAATTCTTAGGGCCCTCCCAGTCCATTGAACTTGTTTCTCGCGACAGAGTTGTGCCAGTCTCCCAAACATATGGGCATTGGTCCCAATTAACAGGGCAACCCCATCATACAGTCCAGTAGAGGGACACACTAAGGCCAGTGTCTCGACTTGCTCCTCTACACAGTTACAGCTGCAGAAAATGACAACCAGAGGCAGACATATCCTAGGTAGGGATAAGACTTGTCCTCAGCCCCACACATGTAGGTCTTCCAGGGATTGTAAGGCACAGCAGATAAGTGTTTGTCATACCAGTCCTTAAATACAATGGTCACTTGCGACCCACTGTCCAGCACAGCCCGTGTAGGAATACCATTCACAGCCATGGTAGTCTCCATTGAAGGGCCCACTATTTTGGACCAGTCTGGAGGGACAGCAGCAGGGGACTGGACAGATGATTTAGTCACATAGGGATTTGAGTTACTATTTCTTGAACCCTCACTGCGGTCATTTTGGGCACTCCTCGACCACTGATTCATTCTCCGAAGCTCTCCTTGAAGCCTCTATACAACTTTATCTAGGTCTTTTGTGGACCGGCATTCTCTCTTCTTGTGCCCATCCTTCCCATAATTATGGCAAAATATGTTTTCTGGGATTTGGGGTGGCTGAGGCATCACACTGGGAGCTGGGGCGGTGGTACTACCAACTGAAAACCTTGGTGCCATCTCTGTCTGCTGTGTGGTGAGCATTTGGAGACATCTCATCAGTTCTCCTACTTTCATAGTCAAGACAACGAGTTTGGAGCTGCTGTCAGCAGGAGATGCCTGGGTGGACCCCCCCACCCCCATAGCAGATGCAGTTGGATAATGATCAGTGCCTGTACTTGCAGGAGTGGCCCTCATAAAGAGACTGTTTTTTGTTTCCCTGAACTCCCTCAGTAGTTTATCCCATGGTGGCACACCCTCACAGGTCCCCACTTCAGAAGGGCCTTCCGATGCCGTGATCACTTGGGCTGCGCTCACCCTAGAATTACAATCCCCTTCTTCATCTTCAACTTCCCGGAGTTCTTTTATCAAGTCACAATAGTCCGGTGGGTTACCCCTTCTATATGGGAGCCTTAATTGAAGGAGCTGCAATTTAGAATGCTTTGCATGTTACAGTATGTGCCCCAACCTCACATGGTTTAAGTCACTGGCGGCTACCCCACCTTTTTGGTAAGCCTTCTGCAGTGCTCCTTCCAGATGAGTAACATATGCAGACAAACTTTCCCCTGGCCATTGTTTTGTACCTTGAAATTTCCACATCAAGTTCTCCCCTGACTCAATGCTCCCAAAATTGCCTTTGAGTGCAGATAGGTACTTCTGGGCAGATGCATCAGGGTTTGTGGACCTCAGAAATTTAATGGCCTCTAGGGCGGGACCCCTCAAACTTTCTATGATCCTTTTCCATTTCTCATCCTCCGCACACTGCCATTCAGGTACCAAAGGGGCAACACAATCTATTCAGGTCTCCCAATCATCCTCCCCTTGGGGGGTGGGGAGGGTGCCGGAGAAGATTCTCAACCTCCGGTAAGAGTCGTGACTAATAGCAGGCACAGACATAGCAGCCAGCATTGGCACAGGCACAGAAGGAGGGGCAATAACGGGTGCTGGAGCAGGAGGGAGTGTTGGGGGAGGAACACCCTCAGGTGGCAGGAATAGTTTCTTTAAGTCCTCCACAGTTTTCCCTTCCTCCAGCAACAACTTAGCAAATTTCTCCTCAAAAGTCTCAGATAGCGGGGGGGAGGCTCATTCTCCCTGGGGTCTTTACTGTCTTTAGTTATCACTCTCCAGGCGGTGAGGGCTCCTTCAGGGGTGATAGTCCGTGGCACTTTGGAACTGTCTACTGGGTCCTTACACTCTACTAACGCTATGAAACTTTGGGCGAGCAGATTAGCCCATCGACCCACGACCACAGGGTTTTGTAAACATTCAACCCTGGAAAGTACTCCCTCTACAGTGTTCTTATTGGTACCCAGGGTAAGTATAGCATTTTGGGGGTCGATCTCCTGCCCAGGACACCACCCCACCAACTGGTGTACAGCCACTTCTGTTGGGGTAGTCATTTATTTTTAACAGCAATTCACAAATTTGGCCACTAGGGGATGCTAATCCCAGCAGTGAGCCTCCAAGACGTAACCCCTAGGTGGCACTATCCCAAGGGCTACTACCCCTGCCTCCTTGGCTAGTAGCAGGTTAAGGGGCCTGAGTTCTGAAATGGGTGCCTCCACGCGGAGGTCAGGGTTGGTAGTGGTCAAGCTAACCTGGGCACAGCCCTCCAGGACATTGTAACCCCCCTCTTTTCCCTCTAGTGGCCTAAACACTGTATAATAATCACTTTCATAATACCCCAGTACACCACAAAAGTACCCACACTGTTTACACTTACCACCAGGGCTGGTTCCTCTGGCTTGACCCTGGGGACCCCCTGTAAAACAAGGTTATGCACAGCAAATAGCAACAGAACAGTCCTTTGAGCACAAACTGGAACCACAGTCAGATTACATGCAGAAAAAGTTAGATCTGATTTATTTAGGGGACTTGAACAATGAAGGGGCAAAATCAGGTTAATTAGCTTAAAGGTTATATCAATCAAGCAATTATGCATGCACATTGAGTCCCCCCACACAGTCACACCTCTGGGTACCCAGGTGGAGAAGAAATGGGCTAGCCAGGACTGTTGCCCGGGGTTGCAGCTGGTTGGGGCCCTGTGATGGAAAACAAAACATGCACAGTACACAATATTTGTAATCCAGAGCCAGAGGGCTCAGTTTGTAAAGGAAACAAAACAACAAGACAATCAGATGACACACTCAGATTAAGCTGTTGTTGCATGGAGCTACCATGGTATTTACTCACGATACCCAAGACTGGACACAGGCTGGACGAAAATCGAGACTCCTGGTGGTTAATCTGGAATGCCAGGAGAAGCAGGGCCCACACGAGTCGCAGAGGCGTCGTTCCTGTTCAATCGTGGAGCAGGGGGCTGATCCCCAGGCAGGTCTCTCATCGATGGCTTCTCTGTGCAGTGGGTAGTCTGGCTGGACCAGTCTGGCAAGGCCCAGATATCATGGAGACAAATTCGGATGCAGTGCGTTTTGGGCTGGATACAGCTTCCAGCAAGCAGAACACAGTTCACACAGTGGGGAACTAACTCACAACCCACTAGCAGCTCATAGCACATTTACATGTATGGGAATTCTACTGCACCAGGCAAAGCGCTCCCTGGTCACAATAGCAAAGTTTCTGCACACACCGGGAGCTTAGGGGTAGCTGGAACTCCTGACAGGCCGATCGCATTCAGCAAAATCTTCGGTCTTCTTCGGGTTGAGCCTGGCCCACTTCAGTAGCTTACTTTAGTCACACAAACTTGGATTTAGTCCAAAATAATTCTCTTCTCTCCCTCTCAGGAACAGCAGTAGAAATGCAAGCCAAAAACTGAGCCCTTTCACAGTTTTCCCATGCAAATTCACTCAGGATTGCTGCCCAAAAATCACTTGAGCTCTTCTCATTTCGCTTCCCAGCTCAGAACTAACTGAAAACTGCCAGCAGCCTGGGACTTCCCCAAGATCCAAAAGATTCGGTTGGCTGATTTGGCTGTCAGTCAAAGCAAGAGCTCCCCCTTCAGTTGCAAAAAAGGCACAAAAAGTTCAAAACTACAATTCCTACAGATTTTGACTTCAGACAGCTCCTGTAGGCTGGCTACATTTTAGGTCCCACCAGAACTGATTGGTCCAATTTGCAGTCCAGGACCAAGATAGTGGAGACAAACAAAACAGTCCTTGCTATAAAGAAGGCAAGTTACACAAACTACATTATCATATCACTCTAAATGATTTTCAGCAATAGTTATATCTTTCAACAGAGCTCCCTCTCAGATTACCTAGGCTGCAATCAGGCAGCTCTTAAAGAGACAGTACACAAAGGCTATACAGGCTCTGGTAGTTACATTTAAACTGCTAAAACGCAGGACACCAGCCTGGCAGTGAGCATTTAGGCAAGCTCAAGGAAGACTTTTTGGGAACCTCCATTTGTAGGGGGGTTACATACAGTGATACTGGGGCATGGGGCAGTAAGATTACACAGTGCCACTGTGGCGTGGAGCAGAAGCATAACTCAGTACCACTTGGACACACAGGGCAGAAGCATTACACAGTAACAATGATCATGCGTCAGTAGCATTACACAATACCACTGGGTCATGGGTGACAGCATTATACAGTAGAATTACACAGTACCACTGGGGCATGAGGCAGTAGCATTACAAAGAACCACCGGGGCATGGAGCAGTAACATTACACAGTACCACTGGGACATGGGGCAGAAGCGTTACACAGTACCAATGGGCCATGGGGTGGTAACATTACACAGTACTACTGGATCATGGGGACAGTAGAACTGAACCACTGGGGCATGGGCAGAAGCATAACACAGTACCAATGGGCCATGGGGCAGTGACATAACACAGTACCATTGCATCATGGGGCAGCAGCACTGAATCACTGGGCCATGGGGCAGTAGCATTTCGTAGTACCACTGGGGCACAGAGCAGCAGCATTACACAGCACCACTCAGTCATGGGGTGATAGCATTATACAGTATCACTGGGTTATAGGGCAGTAGCATTACGCAGCACCATTAGGGCATTGGGCAGTTGCATTACACAGTATCACTGGGGCATGGAGCAGTAGCATTACACAGCACCAGTGGCATAAGGGGTGGAAACATTATGCAGTACCAAGGTGGTAGCATTTCGCAGTACTGCTGATCCATGGGGTAGTACCACAATGAAGTACCAGTGGGCCATGGGGCAGTAGCATTATGCAATATTACTGGGCCATGATGCAGTGGCATTA
This sequence comes from Neoceratodus forsteri, assembly GCA_016271365.2. NCBI lineage: Eukaryota > Metazoa > Chordata > Ceratodontiformes > Ceratodontidae > Neoceratodus > Neoceratodus forsteri. Next base: position 193,056,196 of record CM028129.1, read on the forward strand.
CACAGTACCACTGAGGCATGGGGTGGTAGCATAATGCAGTACCTCTGGGGCATAGGCTGGCAGTATGACACAGTACCACTGGACCATAGGGTTATAGCATTACATAGTACCACTGGTAGCATGACGCAGTACCATTACGCTCTGGGGCAGTAGCATTACATAGCACTACTGGACCATGTGGTGGTAGCATTATGGAGAACCACTGGTCCACGGGCAGTAGCAATACACACAGTACCACTGGGTAGCCCTATACAGTACCATTGGGGCATGGGTTGGTAGCATTACACAGTACCACTAGCCATGGAAGGTACCACTACACAGTACCACTGATCTGTGGGGTGGTACAATTAAGCAGTACTTGTGGGCCACTGAGCAGTAGTATTATGGTGTATCACTGGGCCATGTGGTGGTAGCATCATGCAGTGCTATAGGGCCATAAGGCAGCAGCATTGCAGATCAATACTAGTGCATGGGTGGTAGCCTTTCGCAGTACCACTAGGCCATGGGGCGGTAGTATAATGCAGTACCGCTGGCCCATGGAGGGTTAGCATTATGCAGTGCCACTGGTCTATAGGCAGTAGCATTTCACAGTACCATTAGGGCATGGGACAGTGGCATTACTGTGTACCACTGGTCCATGTGGTGGTAGCATTATGCAGTACCACCAGGTCATGGGGCAACAGCATTACTCAGTAACTCTGGGCTGTAGAATAATGCAGTACCACTGGGCATGGGGGTGTGAAGCCTTACACAGTACCACTGCACCATTAGGTGGCATAGCATTATGAAGTACCACAGGTCCATAGAGTGGTAGCATTACACAGTACCTCTGGGTCATGGGGCAATAGCATTACACAGTAACACCGGGCCATGAGTTGGTAGCATGACACAGTACCACTGAGCCATGAGGTGGTAACATGATGCAGTACCACTGGCCAATGGGTGTGCGCATTACTGTATGTAGTACCACTGGGCCATGGGGCAGTAGCATTAGCATTACACTGTGCCACTGAGCAGTGGGGTGGTAGCTTTATGCAGTAGCACCATGCCATGGGGTGGCAGCATGATGCAGTACAAGTGGTGCATGGGTGGCAGCACGATGCAGTACCAGTGGCCCATGGGGTGGTAGCATTACACAGTACCACAACATGATGCAGGACCATTGGACCATGGGGTGGTAGCATGATGCAGTATTTATGGACCTTGTGAAGGTAGCATTATGCAGTGCCACCAGGCCATGAGGCAGTAGTATGAAGCAGTAGCTATACGCATTACCATTTGGGCCATGGGACAGTAGCATTATGCAGTAACATTGGATCATGGGACAGTAGCATGATACAGTACTGTTGGGCAATGAGGCGGCAGCATGACGCAGTACCACCAGGCCGTGAGGCAGTAACATTACACAGTTTCACCTGGCTATGGGGTGGCCTGACATGGGAGAGTTTCTGGTGAAATATTTCAGTTGGAAAAAGTACCAAATGTTTTGTGACGGGCCAGCCCAGTGGCATGGTGGTCATGCGCAGTGTTGCCACCAGAGAGACCAAGGGTTTTTTTTATATGCCAGACCTACAATCTGTCCAAGAGGTGGACACACCATAGAGATTGTGGCGTGCAGCATCCTGGGGGCAGAGGAAGGCAGAGCAGTCCCGGCTCACTCAGGAGCTGCACTGGCATGAGCAATGAAGGAAAGACAAATGTTATTTAAACAGATACCAGTAATCACAGAAGTCAGGCCAAGAAGGCTCATAAAATGAAGTCTGGGAAGGCCTGATTATACAGAAAGGCCTTGAGGTGGGCTTTAAATACCCCTACTGATGGGGCCTCTCTTACAGCTGGAGGTAGCGAATTCCACAGTACGGGGCCAAAGGAATGCCGCAGCAATGTGACCCATCATCAGAGATGGGGGCAGAGGGAACCATAGAGGGAGCAAAAAAGGGGAAAACAGAATATAAAAAAAAATGTGTCACCCACTGGCACAATGGTAGCACTACTGCTTGCGATGGAGGTGATCCAGGTTCAGGAACCAGCCTGCGATGCTGGGGACTGGCTGAGGGGTGAGGTTTGAACATAATAGTGGAGAACTTCCCACCTCCGAAAAAGGAGGGTTTCACTTTCCAGTACATCACTGTCAGCTGTGTGACCACAGGGGATGATGCAATTAGAAAGCAATGTGGGGTTGGTGGGGATGAAGTCTGTCTGGAACGTGGTCACACACTGCACCCTCACCTACTAGATTAACGTGGATAAAATGCAAGTAGACAAGCACTCTTATGTGACAGAATGGGACTGGCTAGTTCCTGTCGCAGGCTAGTTCCTGAATCTGGATCACCACCCTCGTAAGCAGTAGTGCTACCGCTGTGCCAGTGGGTGACAATTTTTTTTTATATTGTTTTCCCCCTTTTTTTGCCCCCACTATGGTTCGAGCTGCCCCCCATCTCTGATCCTGGCTGCCCTGCAGGGTGGGCCTCAGACAACTAGTGGTGGAGCCCACCCATGAGGGAGTGATATTGGACCTGGTTCTCACCAACGGTGACAGGATAACAGATATATCGGTGGGCAGCCATGGGTCCAGCAATCACCATACAGTGTGGTTTGAGGTAAAGACAGTAGAAGTGTCAAGCCACACGAAAGTAAGGGTCCTGGATTTCAGGAAGCGCCAACTTTGCAAAAATTGGGGAAGGCCTCAAGAAAACCCTGGCAAAGGGGGTGAGGTAGAAGAACAATGGGAAAAACTTAACAGAGCCATAGCAGAGGCAACAAGCCATTATGTGAAGCAAATAAACAAGGCAAAAAGAAAGAAAAAAAACACTATGGTTTACAAAAGAAGTGGCAGGGAAGGTTAGGAGAAAAAATTGGCATTCAGAAAGTACAAGGAAACACAGAGGGAGGGAGATAGGGAACTGTACCAGGCAAAGCAGAGGGAGGCAGCGATAGCAGTCAGGGGCACAAAGGCGCAGACTTAGGAAAGAATAGCCTAGTCAGTAAAAGAAGGAGACAAAATCTTCTTCTGGTATATTAGTGAAAGAAAAAAGACCAAGGGAGGGATTCTGAGGCTAGAAAAAGGTGTGTGTGGGGGGGCAGCAGTGTGTGAAGGGGCACCTAGAAAAGTAGAAATCCTGAACGAATACTTCTGCTCAGTATTCACAACAGAAGGGGAAGGGGAGGGACCAAAATTAGGCTGTAGGAACACGCATGGAAGAGAGGTGGACACAAGTCCATTCATGGAGGATAGAGTCCTAAATGAACTCTCAAAACTAAAAGTGGACAAGGGAATGGGGCCGGACAGAATACATCCCAGAATATTAAAAGAACTCAGAGAGGTACTAGTGGCACCACTAACAGCCCGATTCAACAAATCACTGGAGGAGGGAGTGGTACCGGAGGACTGGAGGAGGGCAAGTGTGGTACCGCTCCACAAAAGTGGAAGCTGGAAATTACAGGCTGGTCAATTTGACCTCAGTGTTGGAGAAAATAATGAAATAAATGCTAAAGGAAAGGTTTGTGGCTTATCTTGATGCCAGCGGGGCACAAGATACGAGGCAACATGGATTCACAGCAGGAAGGTCTTGTCAAACAAATCTGATAGATTTCTTTGACTACGTGACCAGGGTGGTTGATCAGGGAGAGGCAGTAGACATGGCCTGCCTAGATTTTAGCAAGACTTTTGACACCGTCCCACACAAGAGGCTAGTAGACAAATTGGGCAGTCTGGGAGTGGGTCCCAAGGTGGTAAACTGGGTCAGAAATTAGCTGAGCAATAGGACACAGAGGGTGGTGGTACACAGAGTTCAATCCGGGGAGAGGGGGGTATCCAGTGGAGTGCCACAGGGCTCAGTGCTGGGCCCTGTCCTCTTTAATGTCTTCATAAATGACACTGCGGAGGGGCTGGAAGGGAAGGTATAACTCTTTGTGGATGACACTAAGATCTGCAATAGAGTTGACACTCCAGGAGGAGGGGGGTGGAAAAAATGAGAGGATACCTAGACAAGTTGGAGGAGTAGTCAAGTATAGCAGCTTAAGTTCAATACAAAAAAGTGCAAAGTCATGCACGCGAGGCACAGAAATCCAGGAGAGGAATACACAATGCGGGGAGGGAGATGTACTGACGGAAACCAAACTGGAAAGGGACCTGGGGATAATCATAATGGATGACCCAAAAGTAGCCAAACAATGTGAGAAGGCTGTGAGGAGAGCTGGAGGGATGCTGGAGTGCACAGGGAGAGGCACCACCAGTAGAAGACAGGAGGTGGTGATGCCACTGTACAGACCATTGATGAGACCTCATCTGGAATATTGTGTTCAGTTCTGGAGACCACGTCTCCGAAAAGACAGACAAAATGGAGGCAGTCCAGAGAAGGGCAATGAAAATGGTACAAGGACTGCACCAAAAGCCATATGAGGAAAGACTGAAAGACCTTAATATGTATACTCTGGAGGAAAGGAGGGAGAGGGGGTATATGATAGAGACATTTAAGTACCTCAAAGGGATAAACAAAGTTCAAGAGGGTAGCATCTTTCAAACAAAGAGAAGTGCAAGAACTGGGGGTCCGGGTCACAATATGAGGCTGGGGGGGAGACTAAGGGGCAATGTGAGGAAGTATTTTTTCACAGAAAGTGTGATAGATACATGGAACAGCCTCCCCACGAAGGCAGTAAGGGCAAAAACGATAGATGAATTCAAGAATGCATGGAATAGACAGAAGGCAACCGTAGTGGTAGGAAAGAGAACATAAGCTGCAGATCAGTTAGGATCTGGAGTTTATGCAGTAGGTAGGGAAATGGGCAGACTGGGTGACCAAGCGGTGCTTATCTGCCGTCAAATTCTATGTTTCTACTTTGCTGGTCCCCATACCTGATGGGGCTGACAGATATCATGGATGATGGTGTTCTGGAGGAAGCCCACTGCACAGGGAAATGCCCCCTTGACAGGAACTGCCCACAGCAAACCTCCTGGGGGAACTGGGCATAGAAACATAGAAACATAGAATCTGACGGCAGATAAGGACCGCATGGCCCACCCAGTCTGCCCATTTCCCTACCTGATGGATAAGCTGCAGATCGTAGTTAACCAGCAGCCTACTTCTTCCTACCCCCACCCCCTAGAATTGCCTTATGACTGTCCCGTGCATGCTTGAATTCCACCACTGTTTGTGACTCCACAACCTCCTCTGAAGCCCATACATCCACCACCCTCTCTGTGAAAAAATACTTCCTTAAATTACCTCTGAGCCACCCCCCTTCTATCTTCAAATTGTGCCCCCTTGTTCTTGCACACCTCTTTTTTTGAAAGATGCTACCCTCTTGGACTTTGTTGATTCCCTTGAGGTACTTGAAAGTTTCTATCATGTCCCCCCTCTCCCTCCTTTCCTCGAGGCTATACATATTAAGCTCCTTAAGTCTCTCTTCATATGTCTTCCGGTGCAGACCCTGCACCATTTTAGTTGCCCTCCTCTGGACAGCTTCCATCCTGTCTACGTCTTTGCAGAGATTGGGTCTCCAGAACTGCACGCAGTACTCAGATGGGGTCTCACTAGCTGTCTGTACAGAGGGATAATAACTTCCTTGTTTTCTACTGGTGATGCCTCCCTATGCATCCCAGTATCCCCCAGCCCTCCTTGCTGCCCTCTCACATTGCTTGCCCACCTTTAGGTCATCTGATATGACTACCCCCAGGTCCCTTTCCATTTTTGTTGTTGTTAGTATCTCACCCCCCATTGTGTACTCTTCCCCTGGATTTTTGTTTCCCAGGTGCATTACCTTGCACTTCTTAGCACTGAATCTAAGCTGCCATACATTTGACCATTCCTCTAACCTTGCCAAGTCCCTTCTCATCCTTTCCACTCCACCTTGTGCATCAACTCTGTTGCAGATCTTTGTGTCATCTGCAAAGAGACATACTTTTCCTTCCAGTCCCTCTGCAATGTCACTTATAAAGACAAGGGCAAGTGACAGATGGGAGTGGATAGGGCTGAGAGGAAGTCCGACTAAGAAGGGCAGCATCGGTGACGGAGGAAAAAAAAAGAAAACAAAAATTATTTGAAATTCAACAGAAAAGTTTCATAGTTTTTTTTTTTTTTTAAATAGTTTATTGTTTTTGCTAAGTTAATACTGACAAATTGAAAACTGTGCTTGCATTATTGCACCTTTTAATTGCTTTGGAATCATTTCTCCATTTTCTTTCCAATAGACTGGCTGTTGCTAGTGGGAAGAAGAATCATCAGCTGAGTTGTGTTCTCCATGTTGTCCACAGTAAATGAAACAAAACATACGTGGTTTATAAAGAGAGCACTTACCATAAGCATACTTCATCTTGCAGAAATCAGTGGTATCTTCTAGCATTTTCTCCTTACACACACACTTCTCTGATGACAATTGAAGAGGGACAGAGGGTCAGACAAGAGAAGAAAGAAATATGTAATTAACTTCACATCAAAATAGAGCCACCAAGAAATACCTTCACTCTAGAAATATGTGGACATGCCCTCAAGGGACTAGGTGTGTCTCTTTTTTTTTTTACACTGGGGTATGATTGATCTTTTTTTTATTGCTGGTTCTCGGTTCTGTATGAAAGTGACACAGGCAGGTAATTGGTTTCAGTCATGGAGCAAAATATAAAATTTTGTTTCTTCACTTTGATGGATTGACTTCCAATATCTCTAGATTTACGTTTTGTTAACAAAAACATGGATTTGGGATTCCAGAAAGTAGCACAACAGCACCACTTTAATAACAAGCATTTGTCAATGCCGAATGTTTGCTTGCTGGCATTGGCATTGGTAGTGTAGGAGTTAGAGAGCTGCATCATAGGAATGGCAGCGAAGTATTGAACTGAAGCCAACCCCACCACCACCCAACTGAGACTGACAGGCATTGGGGTGTGCCTTTGGGTCTTCAGGCATAATGGCTACGCCATTTCACCACACCCTACCCTGCAGACACCGACAAGTGTCACGATGTGCCTTGGGGTCTTTGGCCTCTATGCTCACCCCATTCCATCAGGAAATACGGTGAGATGGGTCCTGTATAGGAGAGTGGGAGTGAACTTTGGGGCCGAAGAGTCCAAGGTACACCTCGATGCCTCTCACTGGCTGCAGGGTGTGGAATGGTATGAGCATTACAGGCGAGAATCCGAAGTCACACCCCTGATGCCTCTCAATCTCTACAGGCTGGGGCGCTATGGTCGGAAATCCTAATGCCTCAGGCATTCGTTGGCATTTTCACTCCAAATTTTCAACGTGGTTTTTTGTGACCCCCACCTTATGAATAGTGGCAATATCAGTTTCTTAGCCGAAAGCTGATTTCACACAGCGACTACACCATTTGGCACCACAGGTTCGAAAACACATTTCGAACAGGATGTGAAAAATGACAGCTGTACTGTTCATGGGGAGGTGCAAAAAATGGCAATGTTGAAATTCTGCAGTGAAAATATTAAAAAAACTGGTGAAGTCATGAGCGTACGTAGAAAATGCTCAACGCACACCCATAATGCAATTAGTTTGGGAATTTTTTACAGCAGATTGTCAATACAGGGATTTTGTAACCTCCACTCATGAACAGTGTCACTGTGATTTTATTAATCTGTCCCGAACAGTAATTTCCCACAGCGACCACGCATTTCTGTGCTGGAAGTGCGAAAACACATTTTGGCCACGGTGTGAAAAATGACAGCTGTACTGTTCATAAGGAAGTGTGGAAAAATGCTAGTGGTGAAAATCTGGACTGAAAATATTAGAAATCCATGAAGTTACGAGGGTGCGTGGAAGCTGCGCACTGGTCGCTCGTAACACAGTCATTTTATGAACGTATTTCACCAAATTTTTAACGTAGCCATTTTAACACCTCTGCTCATGAACAGTGTCACTGTGATTTTCTTAATCTGTCCCGAACATTGATTTCGCATACCGACTGGGCCATTGTACGCTACATGGGCAGAAACACGTTTTGGCCAAGATGTGAAAAATGACAGCTGTACTGCTCATAAGGAGGTGGGGTAAAATGGCAATATTGAAAATCTGGAGTGAAAATATTGAAAATTCGCAAACTTACGAGCGTGCGTAGGAACAGCGCAACACATGCTCGTAAAACAGTCATTTTTGGGAACTGTTTCACCAAATTTTCAACATAGGGTTTTTGGGAGCCCACCTCATGAACTGTGATACTGTTGTTTACGTAAATCAGTCCCGAAAGATGGTTCCGGCAGTGACCGCCAAATCACCTTTCAGGGCCGATTAACGCCATGACAGTGACAGAATTCATGAGGTGGGGTCCCAAAACCCCATGTTGAAAATTTGCGAACAATTCCTAAAATGCCCGAGATATACACTAAAGTTAAAAAAAAACTATTTATTCCATTATGCAGCTTACCGGCATTTCCTCAGTTCTGATCAGCTTTAAAAAGCGCAGACATGTTCCGGTCCACGGAAGATCGTCGCTGAGCTCCGGAGGTAAGTATGGGGTGAGGAGGGGTGTGGGAGGCAGGGTGCACAGAGGGTGGGCGGCGGGTGGGGAGATTGGGTCAGGACGGTCAGCGAGGGAAGTTTTTTCTTTCAGGTTTCTTTTTTTTTTTTTTAACATAGGCGATGCAGGACTTGTGCCCGCGCTGGGTGAGCTCCCAGCGTGGCAGCCTGGAAAACTGTTTGGGGGCCGTGGGCCGGCGAAGTTAGGCACCCGTCGTACTCTGATCTGTTGCCGCAGCTGGGTGGGCTCCCAGCATGGCACCTGTGGTTTCTTGGGGGACAGAGGGCCGGCGAGATTGGGCACCCCCATTGGCCATCGATCTGTTGCCACGCTGGGTGGGCCCCAGCCCTGAACTTTGTTGGGGGAGCGAGCACAGCCGACGGGGAACTGGGGCACCCCCGTCGGCTATACAGTGTGAGCGTGGGGGGAAGCTGGAGCACGTAGTATGCGTGCGTGTGTGTGGGGGGGTCCACATGAGTACTCAATATCTTATCGCTGCTCACTGAAGTGTAGCTCTCCCTTTCAACTGTACGGCACTGCATTTTGGATCATCGAACTATGTTTCTTGCACATGCGTGCAAGAAACATAAAAAGAAAGGAAAGAGAAAGAAAAAGAGAAAATGAGCGATGGATGTCTAATTAAGATCATCTGGTTGCTTATATGGGTGGGGGGGGTGATTACCTGACAGCAATGCCTCCCCCTCTCCAGAGTCCTTCGCACTATTATGAAAAATGGTAAACAGCTGATAATACACAACAGGGAGTGCATTTGTTTCCCGTGAGCCCCATGCACAACAGTCAGAAGGGTACACACACACACACACACACAGAGTGTCATGCAGACACTTAATAAATAAATGCATGTCTCCCATTTTATTTTTTGATGCTAACAGTTGTCACAGGTCCCTCGCCAACATTGCCAGCCACACTTTCTCTTTGTAACAGTAGAGTTCAAGTCTCTCCCTATGCTTGTTCATTACTTTAAAAAACAAAATGCAAGAAAACACAAGTATTGGTCCCTAAAAGAAAGTGGTACAAGGGGTGAGACAAGGTTCAGTTGTAGTGTGTTTGTAGGGTACAACCAAATGGAATATGAAGCCTCATAACAGTTTTGCACTTGCTTGTGTCAAAGGGGGATTACCAAACCAAAACATGAAAATAAAAAAAATGCAAATCTCCTTACAACAAAACACAACATTTATTCAGTGCAGCGTAATCCAGCTCCGTTTATTTTACTGTTAATATACAGTATTTAAAACCATTCATGAGCTCCAGCATGGAAAGCTGCATACCTACTGGGGTGGGGGGGTAACTCAACCCATGGGTTGAAATTTCCAGCAGCGGTGGTATATGGGTTATTGAGTGATTTGACATGTCACACATTTTTGGAGTGGACTGCGTTACAGTGTCCTTGTAGCAGATTTTCCGAAATGTGTGATAAAATACTTTTACCACAGATTGTACACATTCTGTCACAGGTACACAGTCCACTTTGGCTGTTCTGCTTGCCTCCCTCGACTTACCTGTCCCTCAGCTTGAATACAAAGCATCCCTGGCCCTCCTTATCAATGTGATTGACCCTGGGCGGGCTGATGACTAATGCCTCCCCTCCTCCCCAAACAGAACCCACCACAGACAGACCTTATTGCTGCTGCTGCTGCTGCTGATGACTCGTTCGTCTAGTGCTGCGTCTGGTCTAGAGCTACCTAAGTCCCACTGGGGTGACCACACTTACTTCACTTCCTGCCCCCCCCCCAAGTGCTAGGTCAAGGGTGGGTCCGCCCCTTCTTTCCTCCTACAAGCACTCTGGGTCCTGGGGGACTCCATCTGCTTCCGGTGACAGTTGGTAAAGTGTACACTGCCAGGCTGGCTCCCTCGCTTCCCTTGCTTCACCTGCAGCCTTGAGTCACTCCCAGGCCAGTGATTCTACCTGTCCTTTGGCTCTGGCTCCAATGAAGAAAAACGCCATCTTAGTTTCACAGGCCACCACATGATGACTGGTGAATAACGCCAAACACAGCAACTGTCAACGTCAGTCATCTTCATGGTGGACAAATGTGTGGTGTGCAACTTTTGCTTTTTAGGGAGCGGACTGAGGCAAGTGGGCAGGACGCAGAAAGGCGGGACCTTGGAAGGAAGAAGCAACATTAGTGGTCAGTGAGGTGGGGTCACCTGAAAAAAGGAGCAACCACTGGCAGATGCCGCCCAGGCAGGCAGGCCAGTTTCAGTGGCATGTGCCAAATGGACCTTCCCCCAGTCACCCACTCAGGGGACCCGCTGTCATGTTAGCAATACAAAAAAAGCAGTGCTGTTGCCAGTGAAAGAAACCAAGCTCGGCAGGGCCCTCCAGAACACAGGGCCCTATGCATAGGCATGGTTCGTGTTAGTATAAATCAGGCTCTGGCCTAGCGAGTAACTGTGTCAAGGTGTGTGTCACTGTGTCACTGTCTGTCCAGGCACTGCAGCCCTGGCAGACTGAAAGTGTCCGAGATCCCAAGTAAAGGGTTTCTGTGAAGAAGAGAGGTTTTCACCAAAACTACAGTTTTAAAGGTAAATTGGAGCTGGGGTTTTCCCGACCCACCACAGACTGTTCCCCTCTGGGGGACAAGCTCCTACAGCATCTCCAGTCCAAGAAGGCCCCCACCTTGTTCCAAGTCCCAAGCCACAGAGACTGCAAGAAAGAGAGAGAAGTGGAGAGAAGCCACCACTAAGTCCGTGGAAGCCCATGTCCCAGCCAGGAGCACCTACATCCAGGCAGCCTGCCCTAGGAACCTGAACTAGAGGTATCACTTGAGGCATAAGAACCATTAGTTAATTCTGGGGTTTGACACTGCAACTGGGTTGAAAGTTTGCTGTGCCAAGAACCGAGGGAGAAGTCCTGGTCAGGACTGTGCCAGTGTGAGAGTCCCAGGCAGAAGACCTTTGGAGGCCAGCCAGTTACATGTCCAAAAGAATTACAAATAGGGGCTTCTTCTGAACCTTGCTTCCAATTAGTTTAATTATTTTCATTTGTGTTCTGCAACTGCTGCATTTACAAACTGTTTTACTTGCTGTCTTTTAAAGACTGCCACCGAGCTCCACCATGCTAGCAGCAACAGTGTTCCCAGTGTGGTACCCACTGCAACATTAAAGAGAGCTCTCATCCATGGCATTTGGGGGGAATTAAGCCAGGTGAATCCGCATTGGGGTTTGAGGACTGCTGGTGGGCAGATTCTGTGAGGCAAACTGATGATTGTTTTATTGCCTGCATACATACTAACATACTACAATGCCAGCAGAGTAGGCCTAAAGGTCTATTGAGTCTGCACGAAAATCAGCACCTGGTCAGGACACCGTTGCTGCCCTCCTCTCCTCACCCGTAACTCCCCCCGACCCCATCTCCCAGTAGAGTTTCACCCCCCGATCCAGCATTCCTCAGTTTTACCTTCCCCCTATATCTGTCCCAGCCCCTCATGAATCCTTCCACTGTATCAACAGCCACCAGCTCCGCAGGCAGTGCGTTCCATGGGTACACCACCCTCTCGGTAAAGTAGCGTCTCCTAGTCTCCCCCCGAGCCTCCCACCAACTAGTCTCATGGAATGCCCCCTGGTGGTCCCCTCCTCTCTCAGCTGGAAGACCCTGTTTGGGTTGACCCTGTTCACTCCCTTCAGATATTTAAAGACCTCACTCATCATACAGTAATGGCATTTTGACTACTTACAGTATAGAGTTACTGCTAACGCCACTGCTCCCATTTTACCTTGCTTACCATTGTTCTTTTCTTACGCATCCTTTTAAATAAATTGTTTTGAATTGCATTTCATAGTTTGGGGATCATTATTATTTACTGTATCACTGGTTTTGGGGGTGGGACTGTGTCGGCAGTTTATGCACTGTTCCTGGGGAGTGACAGCCTTGTGTTTCAGCATCCAGGTACCCCATATTGCCACCCCAGGTGGATGCACCATGCCACATTAGGCCAGTGTACCCAGTGTAACACATCCTCAGGTAACCCAGGCCAGCCCCCTCAGGAGGTGTGGGAATTCTGTCCCCAAATGTTCAACATGGGGATCTTAGGACCCCATCTCGTGAACACTGTCACTGTCATTTTGTCACTTGATCCTGAAAGGTGATTTCGCAGTCGCTGTGCAGAATCACCTTTCAGGACTGTTTAATGAAACAACAGTGCCACTGTTCATGAGGTGGGGTCCTAAAAACCCCATGTTGCAAATGTGGTGAAAATTCCAAAATTACTGCATTATATGCTATATGCTATGCAGTTTCTACGCATGTTTTAACTTTCACGCAATTTTACTATTTTTATTCCAGATTTTCAACATTGCCATTTTATTCACACCTCCTTATGAATGGTACAGCTGTCATTTTTCACATCCTGCCTGAAATGTGTTTTCGCACCGGTGGCACAGAATGGCACGGTCACTCTGCAAAATCACCTTTTGGGATAAGTGAATGAAATGACAGTGGCACTCTTTATAAAGTGGGGTCCCAAAAAAGGCCATGTTGAAAACTTGGTGAAACAACTCCCAAAAATGGCTGAGTTACACCTGGTTGTTTAAAACGCATGCATGTAACTTTGGTCATTTTCAATATTTTCACTCCAAATTTTCAGTATAGCCTTTTTATCACACCACCTCATGACCAGTACAGCTGTCATTTTCCACATCCTACCCATAATGTGTTTTCGCACCTCTGGTGTGGAATGCCGTTTTCCCATGGATTTGAAAAATTTCACTTACAGGGTTCATGAGGTGGGGTGATAAAAAGACTATGTTCAACATTTAGGGTCAAAATATGAAAAAATGACAAAGTTATGGCCACTTGCTGCAACCTCGGTACGTATGCTAGTAACTGTGGAAATCTTAAATATTTGCACCCCACATTTCTTTTTTAATTATTTGTACTCCTTTTCCAGGCCTTCTCTATCTAGAGAGAGCCCCAGCCCGCCCCCCGACGTCCACCAGACGACGACCAGCTATCTCCGGGGCTTACCCCCCCCCCCACATTGCGGTCAGCGGGGGGGTAGTCCACCTCCACCAAGACCGGATCCAGTACAGTTGTCACCGCTGTGACTATTCAGGGGCAGAACCTGCGAGCTCCCTCCATCATCCGCCATGAGCTTTTTTCCTCCTGGTTTCTCCCCTTCAGAGGCGGAGTGTACAAGGACACCAGTGACAAGTGCCACACATGCTCCCGTGTGCACACCCTGTCAGACGCCTGCCCCACCTCTGACCCGATGTCTGCAGCATTGGGGCGCCAGCCCCCAGCCACCGCTAGGGGCCAGGCATGCACCAACAACTGGTTGCCCCTCTCCCCAGAAAACGAGAACTGTCCCTGGGACGTTTGATCCTTTTCCTCCCCTGCCGACCCCCAGCGGCCTGCTCTCTCTCCTAAACACCAGCGCCTCAACCATCTGCACCACAGAGCCAGCGATGCACCCCACATTTTCAACATAGTCTTATTACCCAAGCTTCTGTATTCAACTGCTGTCCAAAATAGAACAGCTTGTCAAAACATAGTTCAGGCATGCTTTTCCTCCCACCAGAAGTTCAACTAACACAATACACACCTGCTACATAACACAGGAACCCCAGATGGCTAACCAGCTAAGCTACTAGGAAAAATGAAAGACAGGGATACCCAGTGGGCAGCTCACAAATCTCCCCATTACCTTTTGCCTGGAACAACTGGAGGCTCCAAAACCTCTGTAAACAGGAAAAAAAATCCCTTAAGGCTGCCTACATTGAAAACCTTCAGGTCAGTAACCTCAGTTACCCCAAAAAGTTAGAAAGATAGAAACACAGAAAATGATGGCAGAAGGGGCCCTGAGGTCCATCGAGTCTGCCCTAAATGGTTCCCCGGTACCTACTACTGTACTGGGGACCTGTCCTTCCAGATGTCCATCCAAGCCATCACTGTTGCTGTGTGATTGCAAGTTCTGTGCATCAGTGAACAACCTAATTAAGCCAAGCACTAAACAAACCCCTATCGAACTGTGTACCAAAACTGGGACCCTTACTGAACAAGTACCCATTATCCCTTGAAGACACGGACTGTGGACAGAACCTCCCTGGAAAAAGTAACTGTTTTTAAATATCTAGGGGTCACACTGGACACATCCTTAACCTTGTAAGATCACATTGGGCTAATAGTCAAACGTGCTCATCAGCAATTGGGAGTCTGTTTCAGGCTAAAAAATCTCATGACCCCTGAAGTGTGGTTGGCCATAGCCCAGGGTATGCTTCTCCCACTCCTGAACTACTGCTTCCCTATCTACACCCAAACCTCCAAATGCAACCTCTCTAGACTCAACACATCCTACAACAGCATCAGTGGATTTAATTTGTTTGCTCCTTACATCACTCATCATTGCTCCCTCCATCAGACTCTTTGCTGCCTCTCCCTGCAGGCCTGCTGCGACTACCTTCTGGGCAGTCTTGTTGAAAAGTCTCACTGGGAAAAACAGAACTCCCCACTATCAGTCCTCCTCAACACCAGACCTGGCTCCCATAACCTCAAGTCCTCGTCACACCTTCTCCTTGACCATCTCCAGGCTGCCACCTATATAGGCCAAAAAGCCTTCTTAACTGCCACTCTTAGGCTCTGTAACAGACTGCCAACCTCCCTCCGCTCCGTAGATACCATCTCCTTTTCAAATCACACTTTAAAAGTGTCCTTTTAACCATCTCTGCCTGCAAGTGCTCCACCAGACATGGGATTGAGGGAACTTCTTAAATCTGGCCTCGAAGACACGGCTGGACATTTTGTGGCATTTTCTGTTCGCTGAATTTATGGTTTGCATCTTATGTGTACACTGGTACCTATCGTCAGGAGTAACTTTCCTGACCAGTCATGTTCATAATGTGCTTGAAATGATACCCCTGTCATTTATTTATTGCTTAGTATGTATCTGAGTGGGTGACCAAACTGTATCGTCTCATGCTCTGTCATTGTACTGCTGTACTGCTGTATTGCTCCAGTCTGTACTACTTGTCATGTATTGTGTTTTTACTGTGCTAATGGAAAATAAAGCATTTGGGAGATGAATTGGAGGAGGTTGGGGAGAGTTAGGACCTTGGAGGGACAGTAGATCCCAGGGATAAATAGGGAACTTGGACAGACTGGATGGACCGTCAGTCTTTTTCTATGGTCATTGCCTATGTTACTATGTTTCCACTATGTGCCATCTTTATGGCCCAGTCCATGCCTGGAAACGGTCCCTGAGACCAGTGATAATACCATTATCAAATAAATAATAATAAGTAAACAAAACGTCAACAACTTTAAGCTAATTACCTCACAGTTTTTTTCCCCCAACAGCAGAGCACAATGAAAGTACTGCCTCGTGCCCCCTCTTGGTCATGAAGCAGTTGGGTATAGTTCAGAAACAATGAAGAATGATAGTTCCGTAAAGGCAGGAAAAATTTGTTCAGTTATCAACAAGGTGGTTGTGACAGGGTTGGATAAAACCCTGTCCCATATATTGGGCGCTATGCACTTTTCAGGTGCTGGTATGTGAAAAAATCGCATACCCTGCCTGCGCAGCTGCACACTTGCAGACAGGTGCACCAATACTGGCATGCACAAACACCGGCCACCTGTCCGCGGCTCCACCCCCAGTGCACGGGACTCTGTAGGGTTGCCAGGGCAGGCATCCAATGTGATGTCCCCCTGGGCCCTCTAGTGGATCCGTCATGTAGGGAGGCACGGGTCCGGGGCTGTGCATGCTGATTGCAGGCACCCGGACCTGCATGGTACCATCCCGTCCCAGTGCCACCACTCCTGGCCAGTGATGGGTACTTGCCCTTTCAGCTGCCCCTGCCGTCTCCAGCTGCACAGCGGTCGGGGCAGCATGGTCAGCCCTGTCCCAGTCGACCAGCCATCTGTATCCATGGGGGCATGAAGTGAGATATGGCAGGGTCCCCCCTGCCATAGCCTACACCCCAATCCGCACCTATGGGGCCAGTGCTATGCGGGTTCATGCATACCGCATAGTGCTGGTACACCCTTGGAAAGCCCCCACCCACCCCTGGTGTATTGCTGTCCACACGGCTGCGGGATCGGGCACATAACCTCTGCATGCCCATGTTGTGAATGCAGCACGGCCACCACCCCGTGGCATTCACGTGCACAATGCCAATGCACCCGGTTTACACGGGTGTGTTGGCATCATGCATAGGGCCCAATATGCAAGAAAGCTAAAAGCAAGGATATGTTCTGCCCTCTCCTGTTCTGTCACTGTATGTTTCTTTCCTGCCTGATTTCACAGTCAAATTTCCTTGTAGCACCTAGGAATTGGCCACTCCGTGGTCCACAGCTCCCCCCTGTCATCTCCTTCCTTCACTTGCTATTTCTATTCTTTCTTTCTCCCCTCTCTTATCTGTGGTTACAAAAATACATGTGAATATTTATGTAAAACTGAGGTACCTTGATTTGTAAATGTATACATTGATATTGCTGGAAATGATTACAGGCAGCTACTTGAGTTTGTTAGAGAAGTTAGCAGCCTGGAACACAGGGGGCTGACCTTTAGAAACCTGTTGGCCTTTCATAGGCTTGTTTACAGGATTGTCAGCAGGGAATTAGCCCTGGGACAGGATATCTTAATTGGTTGCACCTGTTAAAAAGTTTAATGTACTCATCAGGCTGATCACAGGAAAGTCAATAAAAAAAGTCTTGTTGCACTTTGTGAAAAACAGATGAAACATACAAGAACAGGATGCAAAGGTTAAACTGCCAGGAAAAAATGTCTCATACATAAGGAGAGCAAGGTTTTGTTTAGGGGAGAGACTGAGAGTAAAATTGAAAAGAGACTCTCAGATGAAGGACTTTTTTTGTTTATTGTGCCTTTGTGAAGTGTTATCCTGTGCAACTTTATTTTTTGTTTTATTGTTATTAATAACAATAAAATGCTATTTGTGAATTTTACAACTTCTCCTGTTTCGCTTATGTAGTCGCTTATGAAAGAAGAAGCTGCCAAATTGTGCGTAGCATGGGGGAGGCCATTTTGGATCAAGATTGTGTTCCTATCTCCAACATGTATAAAATAAACAATTATCAAATTTCAACACAACAACATTTTGGCAAAATATCATATATGTATAACAGCAAGTCTCTGAAAGTCTTTTCTCCATAACACCCCGCCGCATCTTAAGTTTATATCAATGTCAAAGTTCAGAGCCTGCCACAATGGACATACCTTTAGTCTTCATTTTTGGAGTCCTCCATCCTGGTATTGGATTCCTGTTGTATGGCTTGCACTCTCTTGCTGGCGTCTTGAAGATCAGTGAACGTGAATGTCTTGCTTCCCTGTACTATTCTGAGGTGAGCTGGTAGCATAAAGGCATGATGTGCCTCCAGCTCCCTCACTGATTGTCTTACTCAATCAAACCTCTTTCTTTTAGACATAGTGGCAAAACTGAGATCTGGGAAGTTTCACACCATCTGTCCCTGTCACTCTAGAGTCTCTGCCTGTCTTGCTGCCTGTAGGACTGTATCCTTCTCTGAGGGAGTCTCCAAGCACTGCCATGACTGTTGTCCAGCGGGTGGGGAGGGGTAATGCAGTACACCTTCTTGACTCATACCACATCCAAATTAAGTGTGTCCAGGAACCACTGCTGCAATAATGTCTTTGACTCATACTCCTTGTGCTGTCAGGCATTCCCACTACACAGATGTTACTGACTCTGGCTGTGTTTTCCAAATTTTCAAGTCAGAGCCTAAGCAGTGAATTTTCTCTGGTAAGTTCAGCTGCTGTAGTTAGGGCCAGCTGTGCGGTGTCTGCGGCTGCGTTCATGTCATTATACAGCCCCGTCATTCTGTTGCCTAGCACAGTTACTTTGGACACGTACTCCTCCAACAGTTTGTCAATGGCCTGGATGGCCTCAAACAGGGCCGCATTAGATGGCTGAGTGACTCTGAAGTAGAGGCAGAAGTCAGTGGTTCACTGCCCAGGCCCATCTTTTTGGTCCTCACCTTGGCTCTGTTTCCTCGGTTTCCACTTCTTGTGTTTTAGCCTATCTCACTGATTTTTAGCCTAATTTGAGCCTCTCACCACATTGCACTGGGTGATGGTACTTGCAAGATAAAAACAACTTTTAATAAGATTTTTCAAGCTTTTGTTCTGCTGAGTGCAAGCTAATGCTCAGTGTGACTTTTCAGCTTGGCTACTAGTCACCCCCCCCCCCCCAAGCAAAAAGGTTTTACATAGGGATGACATCTCTCTATAGTATATAGTCACCCTACTGTGTGCTATCTGTACAATTTTAGTTTTTGTTTTATTATTAATTATAATAAAATGCTATTTGTGAATTTTACAATTTCTCCTGTTTTGCCTATGTAATCGCTTATGACAGAAGAAGGTGCCAAATGGGTAGGCTATTTTGTATCAAGATTGTGTTCCTATGTCCAACATGTAGAAAATAAACAATTATCAGATTTAAACACAACATTTTGGCAAAATATCATATATGTATAATATCAAGTCTCTGAAAGTCTTTTCACTGTAACCCCCTATTGCATCTTAGGTTTACATCAATGTCACAGTTAAGAGCCTGCTGCAATGGACATACTTTTAGTCTTCATTTTTGGAGTCTTCCCTCCTGGCATCAGATTCCTGTTATATGGCTTGCACTCTCTTGTTGGCCCGAGGATCAGTGAACATGAATGTCTCGTCTCCCTATACTGTTTTGAGGTGAGCGGGTAGTACAAAGGCATGATGTGCCCCAGCTCCCTCGATGATTGTCCTACTCAGTCAAACCTCTTTCTTTTAGATATAGTGGCAAAACTGAGATCTGGGGAGTGTCAACAGGTGTGGGTGAAGGATGACACAGCAGATCAAGAATTAGGTGCAAAGAAAATGCAAACTTATGTTTATCATTTTATTTTACTCAAAATAATAAAAAAGTATATACAAAAAGCAAAATGAGGTTAGTCATACTCGGCAAACTGTGGCTCAGCTTCAGCCTGAATTCAGTCAATCTGACAGTGCTTGTTCAAGCACACTCATGAGGTCTTTCTCCTCTGATGGTCAGTGTTCAAGTGACCTCCCTATCGGAATCTCTAGGCCAGTGGTACTCAGTCATGTCCGGCTTGGGAGCTACATTGGTTTTTATACTTTGCTAGGGAGCCACAACAGACATACACGGCATACATGTGAGAGGACACATGCACACAAAAAGTATACATTTAAGTTCAAGTTCAGGTTTATTGTAGGAAAATCCCATTGAGCAAGCTCATTCACAAGGTGGTCCTTTGACACAGACAGGTAGAGATTGCATAATCGAAAAAACAGTACAAATTCAAGTACAGAATTATGGGCAAGCATTAACAAGTTGCATAAAAATGACAATGACATAGAAAAATACAAGTACAGAAAAAAGGTACAAAGTGCTTGTTTCGGAGTATCAGGGCAGCTAATTTATGAGTACATGACCATGGAAAGATTTAAGCAGGCATTAAAAACTTTTTTATGGAACCAAGCCTTTGGTGTCTAACTACTGGATGATATTAATCTGATACACTCCTGCTGTTGTGATGTTTGTTCTGTTTACTTTGTGATTTTAATATTATTAAGGCGCCTTGGTTTTTGAAAGGTGCCATACAAATAAAGTTTTATTATTATTATAATTTCTAGGTGAGTAAGAGGAAGCAGTGGACTAGGGTTAGAGCAGTGAGCTAAGATTTAGAAGCAGCTGCACATATCTTTAATTTTTGCTGCAGCCAACCTTTTAAATCGGTTGACAGGGACAATGCGGAAAGCTTCAGAGCATGGAGCTAGTTCCAGATAGTTGGGGAATCATCGATATGACCCACTTGCCAAGTCACGGTCTTGAGTTCTCGGTATATAGTGGAGGAGGAGAAGGTCATTTTCCTAATAGAGTAGGCGCTATGGGAAATACGGAAAAGGGTTGTGACATAGTTCAGGAGCTTGTTCAGGAGTAGCTAAAGAGTCCAAATAGCAGCATGAAGCATGCATCTAGTTGAGAGTGATGTCCAGCCAGCGGATGGGTACAAATCGCAATGGTGGGTTCAGTAGGGTAGGTTTGTCATGAACCGTATGGCACGGTGGTAGAGGACATCTAGTTTGTTGAGTCCTGAGTCCGCTGCGGAGGAATAGATTAGATCTCCATAGTCAAGTAGTGGCAAGAAAGTGGCCTGGACCAGCCTAGTTCTGGTATCCAATGGAAAGAGGGACTTGTTACGGAAGAAGAAACCTAGACTAATTTTTAGCCTCTTTGCCACATCGTCGAGGTGATCACGAAGGGAAAGCTTGTTGTCTAGCCACATACCAAGATATTTGAATTTGGAGGTGATTTCAAGGGGTTCACCTAGGGAGGTAGTGATGAATTCTTTGTGCGTGTTTGCAAGGGAAGTGGAGGTGGTGTTTGGGGCAAAGATCATGGCCTTAGTTCTCTTGGCATTGAGGAGTAGTTTGGCATTGATTAGGTTGATTTATAGTTGTGCAAAGTTGGCTTGGAATACATCCCTCACTTCAGCCAGTGTAGGGCCTGATGTATACAGTACAGTATCATCAGCAAACAAATGCAGATGGGGCTGGGATATATATGTGTCAAGGTTATTGATGTACAGGCAGAAGAGGATGGGACCTAATATGGAGCCTTGCAGGACTCCCCTGACAACTGGGAGAGATGCAGAAAAGAGGCCACCAGCTTTTACTTTCTGGGTCCTTCCAGATAGGTAGCTGGTAAACCACTGGGCAGCAAGGGGGGTGGCGCCTACTTTTATTAGTCTTGAGACTAACAGATTGTGGTCAACAGAGTCGAATGCTTTGCTGAGATCTCAAAAATACTGCACCAGTAACTTTCTTGGAGTCCATGGCTGTGATCCATTCATTGGTAACTTTGGCTAGAGCAGTGACTGTACTATGGTTGGGCCGGAAGCCGGATTGCGCAGGGTTGAGGACTGAAGATGATTCGATATGGAGTTTCATTTGGGAGTAAACTAGCTTTTCGAGGACTTTCAAGAGGACAGGTAAGATTAAGATGGCCCTATAGTTCCTTAGGTTGCATGGGTCCCCTGACTTGAATAATAATTTAAAAAACATTTTATTTCAATTTATTACAAATGTTTGCAAATAAATAAATTTAACCTTTAATAGCACTGTTAACACTTAGAAGGATGCTTTACATCATGTATATTAATATACTGTACTCATAATACTGTACATATAACCCCCTACACCCCACCCTGTAGTGGCAGAGACATATACATAGTAGCCCCCTACCCTGCCCATAGTCCCAGTGTAAAACTGAACACTGTGGCGGTGGCACCCTGTACAAAACAACCTCTCCCACCCGATATAACCATGCATCACTGACAGCCCTCAGATGATCCCCTCAGTCCAGCAGCCCCCCATCCACTGAGGCACCCTCTCCCCTCCCGCTCCCCCATCCCAGTAGGTCGAAGGTTGGCATCTGAGCTGTCCGAGACTGACAGGTCCACCAATGGGCTTTCAGTAGTACAGTAGCTGTCAGGCTCGACAGCTCTGTTAGCGGGCGGCCGTGGCGGTATGCGGGTGTTATGCTGCCTGCCAACTTTCAGGACCTACTGGGATGGGGCAGCGGGTTGGGAAGGGTGCCTCAGTGGTGGGGGTGGGGCTGATGGACTGATGGGGATCGTCTGAAGGGCCATCAGCAATGTGTGTGTGTGTGTCGGGGTGGGGGGGTTCTTTGTACAGGGTGTCACCGCTGCAGTGTTCGGCTTTACACCGGGACTACAGGCAGGGTGGGGAGCTTCTATGTACATGTCTCTGCCGCCACAGGGTGTGGCTTGAAAACTGGAATCGGGGCAGGGAGGGGGTTTTCTTTGGACATGCTGTTACCACTGCAGGGTGCAGCGTTCAGAACAGGGGTCAGACAGGGAGGGGGAACTATGAACCACAGGGGCTCAGACATTGGCGTCCTCATGGCCGGCGAACAGGCCGGGGATGGGTGGCAGGGTACAGACTGCCTCCCTGGGGCTTTCTGTGGCCCATAGCCATTACAGAGCACCTGTCACATTCTGCCAGGTGCAACTCTGCTAGGCACATGCAAATGGGACCATAATGATATGCAAATGGCACCACTGCGCCATGCATGCCTAATGGCCCCATTTGCATGTTGTTGACTCTGAATGGCACATTTAGACGCAGTACATCATGAAATGCACTGCTCCATTAGTTTCCCAGCTGGATGAGGGGGATGCGCTGGTGCATCCTGGGCTGAGTGCAACTGCGGTATTCGCAAAGGGGATGCACCAGGAGCATTCCCCGGCATATCTTCTGTGAATAACACAGTTTGCGCTTGGCGCTGCTAATCTGTGCCGGGGCTTCCGAGATGTGCCGAGCACAACTCCTTTGTGAATCCTGCCCTCTCTTTTTTTTTTGCTTTCTGACACTATTTAGGCAAACAGGGTTCTCAAACATTCAAACGCCAGTCAGTATTTAACAGAACGTTAATGGACTGGGACACTTATTTCTGTAGCCAGGCACCTCTGACTATTTCTCAGTGTCCTTTCATTATATCAAATACATATACAATGCTAGTATTCAGCACTTTAATATATCCATTTACTAATCATTAAATTCAGGAAAGCACTTTGCACTTTATTCATGCACTGGCAGCACTTTTAACTATTCACAAAGCAACCTTTCTTAAATCAAGCACTTTATCTCAATGGTAGGCATCAATTCCTTTTTAGATAAGCAACTTACACATTATAATATCTTAAAGCACTAGAAGCACTTGTGTTTGTGAAGGCACTGCAAGCACCTTACGTAGCAGGCATTTTAAATAATCTTTAAATATTCCAATAGCACCTTTGCTCATGTAAGCACATCAGTTTTAATCTACCGCTTTTCATGTGATATATGGCACAGAAAGCACTTTAAACGTGGCTTAAGCATTTGTTTTATTTAACCTGCCAGACAGCAAATCAAGCAAGACACTATTGTCAATATTTCTTTGGGGCTGTTATTTTCTTAAAGGTATGGTACTTTTTGTCAGAGTTCTATGAACTCTTATATTGAAACCTTGCCCAGGGCTTCTTCAGCAAACGCACACAAGAAAGTAGAAGGGGAAAAAGAAAACCACAGAATATAGAGAAAAGAAAGTGCATTGGTGGGTGGCCAACCCACCTCAGCAGAAAACTTGAAAAGAGTATAGGATAGAAAAAAAGTACTGTTGCAACAGTCTTCAGCAAGGTGTGTGTGTGTGTGGGGGGGGGGGGATAGAAAAATGTCCCTAAGTGCTCAAGTTCTGTGATAGAGCACAGCTCTACCACAGGGAGATTCACACTATCTGTCCATGCCACTCAAGGGTCTCTGCCTGTCTGGCTGCCTGTAGGACTCTGTCTTTCTCTGAGGAGTCCCCAAGCATTGCCATGACTGTTCTCGCCAGGGATCCATACCCAGGGGGTGGTGAGAGGTAATGCAGTCCACCTTCTTGACTCACACCAAATCCCAAGTAAGTGTGTCAAGGAGTCACTGCTGCAGTAATGTCTTTGATTCATACTTCCTGTGCTCTCAGGCATTGCCACTAAGTGGATGTTACTGACTCTGGCTGTGTTTTACAAATTTTCAAGTCAGAGTCTAAGCAGTGAATTTTCTTTGGTGTTTAAGCAGAGACTTCAAGGTACACATCCCAACAGTATGCGTAAGTTTAAATTTTTTTTTTGTAAGGAGTTCCACAGAGTGGGGCGTGCATATCCCACGGCTGCAGATCCAAAACAGGTTCTTATCTTAGGGGTGTCGAATGTAATATAGGAGAGTTTTCTGAGGGAATACTAGCAAGGGGAGTATTTAAATAGGTTGCACATGTAGGGAGGAAGCTTCAGGGTGATGGCTCAATACACCCAGAGGGAAGCATTGCGCCACCTCCTGGTACTGAGAGAAGGCCAATTAATCTGTAGATAAAGGGATCAGTGGGGGGTGTTAAAATGTGCATTTAAGATAATCTCAAGGCTCTGTGATACAGTATGTCTAGAGTGCTGAGGACTGTTTAAGGGCATTGGTTGCAGAGGAAATCCGCATAGTCAATTAGGGGTAGGAAGGCTGACTGGACCAATCTTATATTGGCTTCATAGGTAAGTAGGTGCTTGATGCGGTAGAAGAGTCCAGGTCTTTGGAATAGCTTTTTAGCTAGTTCCTTGATATGGGTAACAAAGGAAAGCTTACAATCCAGCCATAAACCTAGATATTTGAACTACTCTACTAGTTCGAGTGGTTCCCCCAGAACTGTGATATCTGTAGGTTAGTATTTGAGGACTTGGGAAATTGGCTCTTTGATGTAAGGGGAGAGGAGCATAACTTCAGTTTTTTTGGCATTGAGTAGTAGTTTCAGATGAAGCAGATTTTGTTGGAGAAGGTCAAATTTGTGCTGCAAATCAAGATAGGCAAGATGTAAGGAGGGCCTAGCGACACAGAACACGGTGTCATCCACAAAGAGGTGGACGCTTGCAGTGTTAATATTAAAGTCAATGTCATTGCTCTAAATAACAAATAACAGTGGTCCCAGGATGGACACCTGAGGGACTCCCCTCAGCAATGGTTTTAGAGAAAAGAATGTGCCATGACCTTTTACCCTCTGCTGTCTACCAGTAAAGTAGCAGGAGAACCATTTTATAGCAACGTCATCCAACCCAAGGTTATGTAGCATTATTAAAAGTATTTGATGGACAACAGCGTCAAAAGCCTTGCTCAAATCTAAAAAGAGATCACAGACATAATTTTTGACATCAAGGGTGGTTTGCCAGTCATTGGTGACTTTTGCCAGAGCCGACACTGCTCTAGCAATAAGTCATGTGTGATACATTGTAGGGAATTTACAGTAATTAGGACTTTTATAACATGCTCATACCAACAGCTGCCAATTTCCTACAATTGTACACTAATATCACAATGATACATATCCACCTAATGCAGAAGCAGCCACTGGTATATTTGGCTTTTCACACACACACACACACACACACACACACACACATACATCAATCAATCAACTTTATTTATAAAAAGGCACCATTCCAGAGATCATAGCGCCCTAACAATAAAATACATAAATATTCAGATAAAAACATCAATCATAACAGTACAGTATATTTCCTTAAATATTGTCACAGAAGGCCAGCCCAAACAAGTACATTTTTAATGCAGTCCTGACACTCTTCACTGTCAGGCACTCTCATATCTGATGAGGTAGAGAATTCCACAGGGTAGGGGCCACAAACATAAACACCCATGACCCAGATGTCTTCAAAAGGACCCTGGGAATCTCTAGCAATCCCTTATCGACAGAGCGGAGCCATCGGAGGAGGCAGTAAGGATGCAGAAGCTCTTGTAGGTAACTCAGACCCTGTCCATGTAGGGCATTATAGGTCAGCAAACCAACTTGAAGGTGACCCACCACTGAACTGGCAATCAGTGCAGTTCGTGCAGCACAGGCGTAATATGACTGGACCAAAATAGCCCAGACAACATCCGGGCTGCTGCATTCTGCACCAGCTGCAGGCAATGGATATCAACCCCTGGAAGCCCTAGGTACAGGGAGTTGCAGTAGTCAAGGCGGGAGGTCACAGAGGCATGGATCAGTGTTGGAAGGTCACCGAACGGAACAAGGTGCTTAATCCGGGCAACATTCCTCAGATGGTAAAAAGAGGACTTGATGACGGCCGACACCTGTGAATGAAGCATTAGCTTGTCATCAAATATTACACCCAGATTCCGCACCTGTTCAGAAGTCAGCAGCTGACCTCCCCTGAGCCAAAGCCTGGAGGGACAGCCACCCCGCCAGCCTCTCTGTCCTGTGATCCGGATCCACCACCAACACATCGGTCTTGTCAGGATTCAACTTCAGCTAGCTGGCATTCATCCAGTCCTGTATCTCGGCAAGGCAGTTGTTAAACACTGAGACTGCACTATCCTGATCAGGCACAAAGGACAGATAGAACTGGGTATCATTTGCATAGCAGTGAACCCCAGCCCATACCTTCTTACAATGTCCCCCAGCAGCAGCATGTACACTGCAAGCAACATGGGGATAGCACAGAGCCCTGCGGTATCCCACATGACAGAGAGAATGAATCGGAGGAATAAATCCCAGATACCACCCTCTATGATCTGCCAGTGAGGAAAGAGTGGAACCACCTGAGGACTGTTCTAGACAGGCCACAGATGAACCAGAGGTGCACCAGCAACACCCCATGGTCCACAATGTCAAAAGCTGCTGAGAGATCAAAAAGAACCACAATGGAACGGCTCTTCTGATTTCTTGCAACCAGGAGGTCACTGAGCACCCAAACAAGGGCAGTCTTGGTGCTATGCCTCTTCTGAAATCCAGACTGGAGAGGCTCATAGATATTATGGATGGTAAGATGATTCTGTAGTTGCAGCACAACCACCTTCTCAATAACCTTCCCCACAAAGGGGAGGTTAGAGACAGGTCTGTAGTTAGCAGGGCAGTCTGGGTTGAGAGAAGTTTTGTTAAGGATAGGCATCACCACCACCTCCTTCAGAAAGTCCAGAAACTCACCCGACTCTAACAAGATCCAGACTATCTCTGCTAGGACCAAGCCGATTACATCAACGTACCCCATTAAGAGGCACGTTGGGCCTGGGTCCAAACTACAGCAGGTTAGCCACATACTCTGGGCAATCTGCATGACATCCACAATCTCCAGCCGGTCAAAGTCTGTCCAACTACACTGAGAAGTAGCAACCTCACACTGACCGCTGCTACCCCCACAGAGCGAGCTGATCAGATCTCAGACCTGATGTCGGCATTCTTATCAGCAAAGAATTGAGCAAACTACTCACAGTCTTCTTGTGAAAATGCTCTTTGAACTTGCAGACAGGCTGCACAGTCTGTCCACAGTTCAAAAGAGCTGAGCTGGTCGATTCAAGCTGTGATAATCTCCCTGGACAGGAACTCTACCTTCTTACAATAGATTGTCAATTGATAATCCCTGTAACGATTCATCAATCTAAGTCTGTCAGCGTCAAGGTGCAATTTCTGCCAGGACCGCTCCAACCTTCGTCCTACTCGCCTCAACTCCCTCAAGGTCCCATCAAATCAAGGGGCTCAAGGATGAAGGTTGAGAGGATGAACCCAGATAGGAGCTATAGCTTCCAGAGCCCTAACACCACCCTGTTATATGCCTGTATCGGGTTCTCTGGACCTTCATTTGCAGCCAGTAGTCCCGACAGTTCCAGCTCCGTCAATAGACCATCTCTAGTCACATCCCTCAAAGGCAGTGCCAGACCATCTCCACAGGGGCAAGCCTATGGGGGGAGCCTGGAAATTGAACCTTACAGTGTGGTGGTCCGACCATCCCACTGGTTCCACCACCAAGTCGGAGGTCTCCATCCCCAGGAGGAAGACCAGATCCAGAAAGTGGCCGTAATTATGGGTCACAGAGGCAACTGCCTGTGTGAAGCCCAACTAATTCATAACTTGGAGGAAGTCCTGACCAAACGGCAAGAGTTCATTGTCGATCCAGGCACTGAAGTTGCCCAGCACCGTCAATCTGGAAGACTCCAACACCATGTCAATAGCGAAGTCTGCAACTTCCTGCAGAAACTGATTCTTGCCACCTGGTGGACGGTAGATAAGAAGGATCCTGCACTCCACACTTGCAACCACCTTACACTCAAAGGACCTGGTCTCCTCAACTGGCACAGCTACAAGACCCAATTCTGATCTAAAACAAATTGCCAACCCTCCCCAACCCGATACAACCTTGAGCGGTATATCACCGAGAACCCAGCTGGAATCACTGTGTCTACTATGGTGCCAGCATTTTCATCTAGCCAGGTCTCTGTGATGCAAGCCAGGTCTGTTGACCCAACAAGGTCATCAATAATAGCCATCTTGTTTTTAATGGACCTGGCATTGCACGACACCGCTTGAGTCGGATGAGATACCGAGGCCAGACGAACTACTGAACCACTGACAGCGGAGCCCTTGGGTGTGGGTACATATATGCAAAGACATACAGTGACAAATAGTTACACACTGTAACAGGATGAGTCCCTGTCTATCCCTGTGGAAGAAAGGGGTGTTAGTTAAAAGCTATATCACCATACAGCAGAAATGGCCCCTTTTCAATACAGGATTTGTTAGGACGTCCTAGAGAAATACAATACATATGTATGTTTGGAAATAAATATAGAAAACAAATATACTTCCTGTCCTTCACCTCCTCAAGTCTGTTGCAACAGCACTTTCTATGCTCTGAACTCCTTCTTTCCTTTCTTCCTTTTTTTCTGTGGGCTAGCCATCCACAGATACAAATAAACTGGCTTTCTCTTCTACTTCTTTTCTTATTTCTAGGAGCTAGTGTGTTGAAATGCCCCCTCCAAATAATAAAAGCACAGCCTATTCAGGGAACAGGTGCATACGAACATACACGCTCCCTAATTTTAGCATGTAGGCATTAATAATATTGTAGCATGTTTTTACTTGACTACCAGTGTTGCACAGCACGTCAAAATGGCACAGATACATGCTGCCGCAGTGTTCCCTGGATGATTTGTGCCAGCCTAGAGAAGCAAGGGTTTGAGAGGGGAACTCTTAGCCACCTGTGTGTGGCAGTTCTTTATAATTCTAGTATTTTTTTTATTTTATGTTAATTGCAAGCTGGTTCCTTGCCAACTAGGTGTAAAGCATGTGCCACGCATCCCAACAGAGGAGCAGAGGTCCCACTCTGCCGCTGGTGAGTGGCATTGATTTGTTTAAAGTCAAACTGGCTTATTGCCAACACAGTCAAGCGCACAACACACTTCTGAAGAGAAGCAGAGGAAAGGGAAAGCTAAGGCTCCGCTCGGACCACCCACACAGTGGGTCTGTTTAGCCATTGGCTGACTGCTGACATGCATGCGTTGCGGGTTGGGCAACCAGCGAGGGAGGAAAAGGTGTGTCTTTGTGACTTTGACCCTGGTTAATTCCTGCATGTTGGCTAAGCCAAATGCCAACTCGAGCTAACCAAAGGGTATGGAAAACAGCCACCACAAAAGAGAACAGTTACTTTATTTTCTATATGGAACAACAGAACCAGTTCAGATGCCGTGTGGAGCCTTTCAAGGCTCGAATCATAAATGCTTTTCATTCTATACAGTATATTACCGTGAGCCCAGAGCTGTGACATTAATAAATGAAGAAGCACAGTAAACCCTGAAACATAAACTAACTGTACTACAGTATAACAATCTATACCAGAAAAAGACCTGCTTTTGACAGGAAGCCAGGCTGGCTCTTTGAGACAAAACAGAAACTCGGTTTGGCTTGCCATGGTAGCAGACTGTGCTTTGTTGTGGATGAATTCATGTTGCTAGTATACCATGGTTACTGTGAGGTCACATGAAAATAATCCTCACAGTAATCACAGTAGGAGCATGAGTAATCATCTGGATTCCAGTAGAGACCTCATAGTAACCCCAACAAGTCTGTCCTGACTACTTCACGCAGCCTTAAAAACAGAATTCAGAACTAGGTGGCATCCCCAAAAATATTCTGGCCCACACTTCACAAACTCTGGCTTTCAGGCACAAATGTTGGCTAACATCTCTGCACTCCCCACAGCTCATGAGCTTGTTGGTCGGCCACATTAACTCACCTGGATGTCTCAGTGCAGAGAATCCCTGCTCATCCTCCCAGTTCCACTCATCTGTGCTCTCATTGATTGGGATGTGGATAAGGTCAGGAATTCGACCACCAACAGGAACATTGAAGAACTGCTCATGGTGTTCATAACTGCAGGGGAAGGAAAATCAGGGTGTGAGGGAGGAAAGCAATAACTCTGCAAATGGCAGGACATTTTTTTTTTTCATCATGTATTTCTCCACCTGTACCAAATGACCGGCCTCCCTTCTAATGGTGACCTCCAGTACCAACACTCACTGTCCTGGGACTCACTCCATCTACTTACTGACCACCATGGGTGAGTGGATGCCACGGGTGGTGATGCACAGCCTGCAGAGTCCCCATCCTCATTTGTAGTGCAAGGTCTTTCTTCCTCCCTGTTACTCCTATTCCCTGAGGTCAGCATGTATGCCATGATGCAGACAGACAGTATGAAAACAATCTATGGCGTGCAACGCTCGTGCACGGCCCTCCAAGAGACTGGGATGTGGATATGATCAGGGATGCGGCCACCAATAGGAACACTGAAGAACCATCCAGCAAACTAACCTCAGGGACCCTAAACAATTCTGGGCATCCATTGGCTCACTGCTAACCCACCCCTCCAGTAAGTCTGTCCCACAGCTATACACTACTGCTGCCCTCATTACTGATCCCCAGGAAGTGGCCAAGGCCCTCAACGACAAATTCTCTGACCTCACTATGTACTTGAGCAAACTCCCAAATGACCTGCAAAAAATCCTGTCCCCCAACACGCCCCCACAACATCACCCGCTGGGTCTACCCCTCAACCTCCACCTCTCCCCTTTTTCTTCAAAATACTCTCACACACTGACACAGCTAAACTCCTAAAGAGCCTCCCAAACCAGGCCTCCCCTGGAGCAGACGGCTTATCCCCTGTCTTCCTTAGGCTTATCTCCCCTGCCATCGTCGCCCGCCTAATGATCATTTTCAACCTCACCCTGACCACTTCCTCCATACCCGATATATGGAAAACCGCGAAGGTCATTCCCATTCGTAATGCTGGGACCCACAAACCACAGACAACTATTGCCCGATCTCCATCCTTCCTCACCTAAGCAAGCTACTTGAAAAAGCTGTCCACCACCAACTTGCTAACTACATAGGTAAATATGACCTACTATGTAGCCAACAACACGGCTTCCACAAGAATCACTCCACCACCACTGCCTTTGCACTCCTAACTGACCACATCCTCACAAACATGGACCATGGAAATGCAACTGGCACAGTATTCATTGACCTCTCCAAAGCCTTCGACCTGGTCAATCACTCGCTCCTCCTCTCCAAATAGCATCACCTTGGCTGCTCTCCGGAGGGCACCACCTGGTTCGGAAGCTACCTTACAGGAAGCTCCCAGTTTGTATGCATTGGCCCGGTCCACTCGCCCACCCTGCCTGTCTCTACTGGGGTCCCCCAAGGCTCTATCATGGGACCCCTCCTTTTCTCCTTATTCATTAACTCCTTGCAGCAGATAGTCTCAACTGTCACTCAATCCTTTATGCCGACGACCTCGTGCTCTTCTCCACCGGAAAGTCTCCTACCCTTATCTCTGCAGCCCTCTCACAAAACTACGCTGCAGCCCACAACTGGTTCTATGACAACCTCCTTCTGGTCAATGCCAAAAAAGCAAAAACAATGTTGTCGGATCTAAGCCCTTCCTAACGAAATGCAAATCTAACCCACCCCTAATCATCATGTCCCCTGATGGCCATGCCCTAGAGGACGTCAAACATTTCAAATATCTAGGAGCTGTGCTTGACCCCTCCCCTTCCTTTACAGAGCACATAAACTTCCTGGTTCTAAGATTTCACCAAAAACTAGTGGCTGCCTACAGATACCGGCAATACCTCACCCCTGAGGCCCGCCATGCCATCATCCAGGGAAACCTGCTACCTATCCTGGACTACTGCTCTCCCATCTACTCCAGGACCTCCACATCCACCATGGCAAAACTACCAGTAGTATACAACTGTGCCTGCCACTTCTCTCTGCTGGCCCCTTTCTCCACACACCACTGTACACTCTACACTACACTGGGGTGGCTCCCACTACAAGCCAGCTTTGACCTTACACTGTACAGTTTTATTGATTCTGCCATCTGTATTGGCCAGAAATCCTCTCTTGCTCCCCTTCTCACCATCCAAACTTCAGACTGCTGCCTACGCTCCTCCAGTATCCCCTCCCTGAAAATCCCCAGGGTAGCCACGAACATGGGAGCTAGAGCCCTGTCTTTAGCAGCCCCCACACCACGGATCAAGCTGCCCACTGAACTGTGCACCATAAAAACTCACCGCCAGTTCAAGACTCACCTCAAAGACTGGCTCCTATTGGCATCCACCTGCCACTGCTTTAAGGACTAGCCCCCCCATAGGTTCCAGGGGTAGGGCCAAATAAGTTCTCCTATTTACTGAAACTGTACCACCATGAGCCTTTCTTTGCTTTGTTATTTGTTGACCCTCAACTACTGCCATCATGTATTGCCAACATTAACAACTGTAACCTTTCACTATGTATTACCTGCTCTTGTTATGTTCTTGTTATTCTGATGTTTCTACTCTGTGCCGACTTACGTGGCCCCGGGTCGTGCCTGAAGACGGTCCCAGGGATCAGTGCACTTACCCAGCTAACAAAGTCATAAATAATAAATAAAACTGCTGCTGCCCAACCCATCCTCCGCTAGGTGGTAGCGAAGCAGCAGCATGCACTGTCCTCCTCCCCAGTGGTGGAGAGCCATCTGTGGATGTTCAGTCCTCCTTCCCCCCCGACCAGCCCCCCCAGTAACGCTGGTCTATTTCTGAACCCCTGTCGCTGATGTGGCAGGCAGTGGCAGTTCCTGCCACGCCACTGGGCTGGATTATGGCAGGACTTTCTTGAAGATATTTTCTGCAGACAGTAGATATGATATGACTAAGCCTGCCAGGATTCGACTGAAATCAGTAAAAACCGATAAACGTCGATTTGAAACCGACGGAAAAAAATTACATCGATATTGATTGATTTTTTCAAAGCTTCACCTCCGGCAATTACAGTCTTTCACCCCAACTCTGCCATGATGGGGGCTCCTGGTCCGGTCAGCTGTGAACTGCTGTAGGTAAAAGAACCTTGTAACATTGGCAGATAGTTTGACCAGCAGGCCTTCTCCCATATGTTACAGTTTAGTGGTAGTTTCTCTGTTTGTTGCATCAGTAGTTGTTTTTAAGGATTTTTTTTCAGTTGCCTAGAGATTTGAATTTGGGGTAGTAGAAGAAATTGGGCTTGACTTTGGCAGTTAAATTGCACATTTCACTGTATGAGAGTGTGCATTGTGCTAAATTGAGTTCAATTTCTCTCCATTTCGTAATGGGGGAATAAAGTGGCAGGGGAGGCACTGGGGAGACAATGGAGTAGGTGATAACACTCCATGTCAGAGTCCAATTTGAAGTGGGGAAAATATTAAGTAGTAGCTGAGACCAGTTGTTTCAGTAGTTTAAACCACAAAATGCAGATCCTCCACTTCCGGTCCATGGTACATCTTTGTCCTGATCTTCACAGTTAAACTACACACTATTCTGTATATCTTTCACTGTTTTAAAATCCTTCTCTCCTGGGGAAATTTGTATGTGCTGGGGGAACACAAGTGGAGGGCAAAAGCTGTAAATACATGCCAACCACTAGTCGATACAACTCGAAATCATAGCAGAAAAATATAAGATTCACGTAACTGTGTTAATTTCACCCAATAAAAATTGGAAACAGGAACTGAACATAAAACTCGATTTTAGCTGTTGAAACTGGGGAAAAATAAAAAAAAGAGTCCTGGCAAGCCTAGATATGACACAGTCAGAATGCATGATATTTTATAAATCACAAAGGATAGTTTTATTTTATCAAATTTGTTTTGCCCCCCTAGCACTTAATTCATTTTTTCATTCCCTCTCCTTTTTTCCTCCCTCCTTAGCTTATTGCAGCCTCTTTGACACCTTCCCCCCACCCTGAGTCTCCCTTTCTTCTTTCCCAACTACTGAATGAATGTTTGTTGTATGAATGTATGTTGTGTATATGTATGTTGTGTGAATGTATGTGGGATGTTTCTGTTTATGTACTTTTCTCTAATGTCCAATCGTATACAGTATATTTACCCACTTATGTGAGTTACCCTACTGCTTCAGTGCTAGACCTTTTTGCTTTGTTGATCTCTGGGTAGTGCTCAGATAACTTTTCTGAGCAAGCCTTTTACTTCTGAGCTGTTGAATTATTTTGCCAGTGTGTGATTTATTATATCAACATCCCAGCCTGACAGCTTGCTCTGTTTCACTTTGGGAAGTTTTGTGTTGTGAATTTTACTATACGGTGTTCACCTGCTGTCTTTAAATGAATGCAGACTGGCTTCTGGCAACAAACATTTGACTGGTTCCAGTTAACAGCAGGGGGCATTCCTCAAACAAAGAGTTAAAGAACCCACTCATGAGGGGGTGTTACTGAACCTGGTACTGTCAAACAGGGACAGTGCCAGTGTCACTGACGTCACAGTGGGAAGTCACCTGGGGACCAGTGATCATCATACAGTGTGGTTCAGCATAAGGACAAGGGCCAGAACCGAGACACACTAAAACGAGGGTCCTGGACTTCAGGAGGGCCTGTTTCAAGAAAATGGGAGAGTGCCCCAGGGAAGCCCTAGCAGGAATAGGGACTAAGGGTGGGGTAGAGGAAAAGTGGGCAAGAATAAAGCAGGCCATTGAGAAGGCAACAGACCTCTGTGTCACGCAGGTTAGTAAGAGCAAGGGAAGAAAGAGACCACCATGGTTCTCCAAGGAAGTAGCAAAGAAGGTAAAAGAAAAGAAGCAGGCATTTAAAAGGTACAAGGTGACGCAGAAGGAAGAGGATAAGGAGAGTTATTAGGAGAAACAAAGGGAGGTAGGGAAGGCAGTTAGAAGAGCTAAAGCACAAACAGAGGAAAACATTGCCAAATCAGCATAAAAGGGGGATAAAACTTTCTTCAGGTACATAAGCGAAAAGAAGAACAGCAAGGCAGGGATAGTAAGACTAAAAGGGGGGGAGGGTGGAAAAGGACCGGAAGAAAGCTGAAATACTGAATAAGTACCTTTATTCAGTATTCAAAAAGGAAAGGGTAGGTGACAGGCCATAGATTGTGGAGAAGGACATTAAGGGAAGGGAAGTGGACAATAGCCCTTTTACGGAGGAGAGTCCTCAGAGAACTAGCAAAACTAGCAGTAGACAAGGCTATGGAGTCGAACTGTGTTCACCTTAGGATACTGAATGAACTAAAGGAGGAAATGTCTACACCTCTGAAGGCCTGTTTAGTCTATCACTGGATACGAGGAAGTACCGGGGGACTGGAGGAGGGCGGAAGTAAGTCCCACTACACAAAAGTGGGAATAGGGAGAAGGCAGGAACCTACCAACCTGTAAGCCTGACTTTGGTGGTAGGCAAGATTATGGAAACTCTGCTTAAAGAAAGGATTGTGGAATACTTTAATATCAGTGGATTGTGGGATCCAAAGCAGCATAGGTTCACATGAGCTAGATCTTGCCAAACAAACCTGATAAGAGTTTTTTGACTGGGTTACCAGGGAGGTGGATCAGGGAGGAGTGCTGGATGTGGCTTACCTGGATTTCTGTAAGGCATTCAATACCGTTCCACACAGAAGACTGGTAAACAAGCTAGGCAGCATGGGAGTGGGTCCAAAGACAGAAAAATGGGTACAAAGTTGGCTAACTAACGAAACTCAGAGGGTGGTAGTAAATGGAGTTAATTCGGAGGAAGGTAAGGTAACCAGCAGGGTGTCACAGGGGTCAATACTGGGACCAATCCTCTTCAATGTCTTTATTAGCAACATTGTATAGGGGCTAGAAGGAAAGGTATGCCTGTTTGCAGATGGCACAAAAATCTGCAACAGAGTGGATATACCGGGGAGTGAAAAAAATGAAGGAAGATCAAAAAAACTGGAAGACTGGTCAAGAATTTGGCAACTGGGCTTCAACACCCACAAATTTAAAATTATACATATGGGGCACAGAAACTCAATGACAACGTATCATTTACTGGGGGAGCTATTAACAACAACAAAACAGGAAAGGGATCTGGGGGTCATCATATCTGATGACCTGAAGGTAGCAAAGTAGTGTGATAAAGCAGTAGGAAAGGCTAGTAGGATGCTGGGGTGCATAGGGTGGGGTATCACCAGCAGAAAAAGGGAGCTGTGTTACCCCTATATAGATCTATATTGAAGTCACACCTGGAGTACTGTGTCCAGTTCTGGAGACCCCATCTCAGGAAGCACAAGACTGGGTGGAGGCAGTACAGAGAAGGGTAACCAAAATGGTGCATGACCTGCATCAGAAGCCCTCTGAGGAAAGACTCAGAGAATTAAAGAATTAAATATGTACTCACTAGAGGAAAGGAGAGAAAGGGGAGACATGACAGAAACATTCAAATACCTCAAGGGTCTCAATAAGGTACAGGAGGGTGGCATATTGCACAGAAAGAGATGCTCAAGGACGAGGGGGCATGACATGAAGCTGGAAGGGAGGAGACTTAGAGGGGATAAGAGGAAATATTTCTTCATGGAAAGGGTGGTGGATGCCTGGAACAGCGTCCCAGCAGAAGTGGTGAGTACTGAAATGGTAACAGGTTTCAAGCATGCATGGGATAGCCACAAGGGAACCTTTGTAACAGGGCTGGGGGGAATTAAGGCCGGAGATCAATTAGGGTCCATGGTAGCATAGCAGGCAGGGACTTTAGGGCCGACTAGGTGGGCCAAGATATCCTTTTCTACTGACAGCTTCTATGTTTCTGTGTTACATAACTAAATCTGTATAAATTCATAATTATTTTTCTTGTTGCTGCACCCCCTGACAAAGATTATTCCAAGTCAAAGTGCTGGGGCATTGTGTAATTCTTCTCGCATGCTAGTTTTGCAAAAAAAACTGTTTGCAAATTTACTTTTCAGCTGGTTAGTTTTGCTTACTGTACTCCAGAGAGTGATTTTGTTTTGTTTGTTCTTAGTTTTATTTTAGTAGCCACTTGCTCTTTAAAATGAATTATTTTTCCCGGAGTCCCAAGTCACGTCATCACAACACAAGTTCTTATATTAAAAATATAGCTAACTTGTGATGTCTGCCCCCTCTCTATTTGGGCAAATGTACCTACAACACTTCGTTATTTGTGTTTAATGACCAGGGAAGCCCACTGGGAATAAAAACCTTTTACCTTTATTGCACTTTCAAAACTGTAATTGGGCAGAAGACAAACCAACCGAAGTTCATTACTATCTAAAAACACTGATTTACATACATTAGAAAATATGTCTAAGTTATATAATTTGGTTCATAGATGCAATCACCAAACTAACCAATACATAGCCATTAAAATACCTGTCAGGCTATACAAATTACCACCACCCAAATTTATAAATACAGCACGTTCAGAGTTTAACCACTTCAAAATTAATATAAAACACAGAATATCAATTTCACAAATGAGCAACACATTCCCTATTATCTTTTTTTCCACTCAGGGCAACCCTGTACTTGCTGGGATTCAAACCTGGCACCTTTAGTTCAAAGGGCAGCAGGGCTAACCATTTAACTAAAGGGACATTCTCAATAGCTGGGAGGATAGCTGAGAGGTTAGAGAGCTCCTTTGACTGCCATACTAGCTATCCCATGAACCACCACTAGATGACCGTGTTGCCTTTGACTGTTATTCACCTTTTCACCAGTAGATGGCTGTATTGCTTTTGTCGGTTATTCACAGCCTTCACTTGTAAATGGCGCAGCTTTGTACAGACTGCTTTTTCCTCATATACTGTACAGTACAACACTGTTATTTATGTAGCTCTTTTTCCCTGGCCAGTGTTGTTGTAGGGATATATTCTGTACAAGCATGTGCCATAATCAGAACTAGTATACTACCCAAACCTCGTAAGTCACCTTATCCTCCCACTGTCCTCGTGTCTTGTCTTCCATGGCAGGGTCTTGGTGGGAGAGCCATCCTCCCTCTGAGGTGACAGAATCCTGTGACACACAAACAGTCCGTGGTTCAGTAGTTAGAGCACCACAGGCTGTCCTGATGGCACTGGTGTTTTACACCCCTTCATATGTGCTCCCTCTTCCAATGGCACTGACGTAGCCTTTGTCAGCCTTAAGCGACTGCAGTGGGCTCTTAGCAGACACCTCCCCTTGTGGATGGCCAAGCTCCCGGCCCACCATGAAGGGCCACTACAACACTGGAGCGGGGTGCCTCCCTACCCAGGCTGGCTCGTGCCGCCCTCAAGCACACTTACCAGCCATGGGACACAAACAATCCCAGTTCCCAGGTTCACTCCCAAACCTGGGTTACTGGCCCAGTAGTGCAAAGCACTTCTGCTGGGTCATCAGGCAGTCACTACTTCTCATTTTGTAATGGTTAGGCATCCCATTTCCTCATCACCACTACTATATCTGTCCCCTCTTGCTGGACAAATGTACCTATAGCCCTTGCTGGGAATCAAACCTGGAACCCTGACTTCCAAAGGAAGCATCTCTAACCATGTACTTCAGAGAAATTCCCCTTCAATGGGACATCAAAGACCCTTCTTTGACATTTATATACTTGCTGTTCTGTGGACCACCACTAAAGGTCTGCAGCTGTTACATTTCCTTGGCGCTGCTTTGACTCCTTTATTTTCAGCTTTCACTTCGTGATGGCCCTGCTTTGCACAGATTACCTTTTTCTCAAATACAGCACAAAGGTCCTTCTGGTTGTTAACAGTAAATATCCCCATCTTGACCAGACAGCTAAGGAACTGCCGTCTATCTGTTTACTTTTATGTAAAAATAAAACATTTTTAGCTTATGTGGCCACATCATCTCCCTAAGTGATGCAGAGTACTGTCATTTCTCTTCAACCACTGATGCATGAGCATCACTGTAGTTGCATAGAAAAGATGATGTTCAGTAACTGTGAGGTGCAGGAAGTAGCCCTGGAGGATAAAAATGTGATTTCTTTTTTGTTGACGTGTAAGCAGATGACAGGTGAGCAGTTCATAAACTGGGCTGCCAAAGTGGGTAGTTTTAGTTTCTGAATCAAACAGACCGATGAGAAGTGGAACAACTTCTGGGTGAGGAGGAGGTGGGGAAAAAAAAACAGAAAGTACATTTATTTTTTCGGGGACACAGAGCAACTCTAACTTAAGAAAGAGCAAATTGAGGGTTGGAGAGAAATTTAAAGCACATTAGAAGGGGGCAACTGAAAATGGAGAGGAGCAACTCTCAGCAAAGGCGTTAATTGAAACAGGAGGGTCATTATAGCAGAAAAAGAAAACAGATGCCATAACACGGGACATCTGTGAGGACATCCCTGACTGGTTGGAATAGAAACAGAAATGTATAGGAAGAAAAGACTTGCGGCCCATCCCGTGTACCCAAAAACCCTAGTTAATAGGAGTGGGATGCCCAGCTTAGATGGAGCATTCTGTGTAAATGAATAGGAATGCATCACATGATCTATACCTTTCTACCATAACATCTGGTATACTAAAGGTATTCTGGATATAATGAATGCAATCAGGCTTTTCTGCTTTTTAAACTCTTAAAAGTTTAAAAGCATCAAGTTACCTTATCATATTACGATAAGAGTAAGGCAACTTGGGGAGCAGTATTATGAGGTAAGAAAATACAAAATCACACATGCCCCCACAATGCAAAGCATCATGGGCTGCATATGCAAATCACCACAGAATGTTGTGCTGGTCCAACTTTAAGCAGAATTGCATGGTGCCGAAAGGCCTCTCACACAGTTTGCAAAGGGTGCCAACAGAAGACATAGACACGTGTTTCGTCCTACCAGGACTCATCAGTATGCCTCGTCCGTTTGACACCCCAGTGGAATGGACCAGCTACCCCTAAGGCAGTGTGCCTGGGATATATTGTGGTGAACCCATTAAAATAAAAAACTATTTAAAAGACAAAGAACCTCTGTGCGTAAACACTGAGGCAAGGGTTACCCCAAAGGTAACGAGGTTATGAGGTAATTTCACCCCATGGTAATCTGCACCCATCTGTGATTGTGCTGTTTGGTGTGCAGAGGAAAGGAAACACCGAAACATAGAAACACAAGAAGGAGTAACCCATCCTCAATCATGCTTTACTGCTTAAAGGAACCCTACTAGATAATTGAGTTCTATGCTCCTCTCTTTGCATATTTAATCTGAAAGGCAATATTTGTATAAAGAGTTTGTATTTTAAACCACCACTTACTTTTTTCCATTTTGTTACTCTCCATGGAGCAGAGTGCTAGCTGTGTAGCACGCCTTGTTGAAATGCTTTGCAGCCACTCGAGATCTCATGCTAGCTGTTACACACGATGAAGATGACCTAGCTTCAATAACAAAGTCTACCTATTCTGTAATGATACCTGTCATCTCACCTTGGGAACCTAGTGACATCATAAACCACTAGAGTTTCTCGCTCTCCTGATTTACGATGTCATCTGTATCCCAAAATGGAATTACAGACTTGGCACTGATGGTTTCTTACCTATCAGAAACTTTTTGACAGTGCCATCTACTAGCAAGCGTATGTTGGCTGGACAGGCAACATATTTAACCTGCTAGTAAATGCCCACAGAATGCTCCAATACATGACATTCCATTAGATGACATGGTCACCACAGGGGACCTACATTATCAACATCTAAAACACATTAAGCAATTTTAGACAATTGGAAAATATAAAAAAGTGTATATAATTATAATTAGTTCTCTGGACTCGCACCTTTCCTGGAAGATAATGGCCTGTTGGGAGGGGGGGGTGCCGGGGGATCGTTCTCAGCTACATCTTGAACCATAACTCTTCCTGTGGTCAAGGGAAGGCCTTTGTCTTTGACCTTAATTACCTAGTGATTCTATTTAATACAAACATTCATTGTGAACTTTGAAAACTGGCTTAGTTATTTAAACTAATGTCAATTTTGAAAAACCTTTCGCATTTGCCTGAATAAAGCTTGTGGTAGTAAAAGAAAAAAGTGTAATTCGCATAGATGACACAGTAAGTGTGACTGATACCAATTATAGTTTGATGCCAGTGAATCTGTCTGCATAGCCTGACTGTGAGTTACAAAGGCTGTCCATGTTTTATATCAACAATGTACTTGGACATTCATGGACTTTTCGATCAGTGTTGAGGACCAGACTGGACAAACAGGGGATGGCATACACCCCTTAACACCTCTGGGTGGCAGCAAAACAATCTACTGTTGTTTACAAAAAATACAAAAACATACCTATCAAAGCACTCTCGCGAGTGCTGGTCACAGTCCCTGGCGCAGTCACATGGCCGGCATCCATTTTCTCCAAACCCCCAGTACCCCATCATGCAACGGTCACAGTGCTGGCCTGCAACACCTGGTTTGCAGTAACAGTATCCGGTCCTGGGATTACACTTCCAGCTTTTGTTGAAGGTTGCATTCGCAGATCCCACAGGATGACATGGACAAGCTGCAAGGCATTTAGGTAGAACTTCAGTAAGAAAACAATTTAAATTCAATTCAATTTATTGATAAACAAAGGCCTATGGACGTATTTGTCCATTTGCATACAGTAGGTGACCGTAGTCAAATAATGACAAAAAAAACACAAAACACAATATAATTAATATCACATCATACTTTACCCTCCTCTACCTTATTCGCTCCCCTACAATGCCCTTACTCCTCCTCCCCCCCAGCTCCCTCCATCTTCCACCCATCCATCCCTCCCTCCTTCCACCCCGATCCCCTCCTCCCCTTTTATCCACCCTGGTGGTCTCCCTTCCCCCTCCCTTAACCTGGAGTTTTTCCACTGTGCCCTCCTTGCCTTCCCCCACCTCCCTCCCTCCTGCTCTCTCCTCCCACCACTCAAAGGGGCAGAAATCCCACTTCTTCCTCTTGCTCCTGTTCCTACTCTTCCT
This sequence comes from Neoceratodus forsteri, assembly GCA_016271365.2. Taxonomy (NCBI): domain Eukaryota; kingdom Metazoa; phylum Chordata; order Ceratodontiformes; family Ceratodontidae; genus Neoceratodus; species Neoceratodus forsteri. The sequence goes on from CM028129.1 coordinate 193,098,243, forward strand.
GTCTGGTGATGTGGAGTTCAACGCTGAACCCTCCCCTCCCTCCTTCTTCACGTCCCCAACTGCTAAAGGCCTAAGAATATTTCACCTCAAAGTTCGGAGCCATCTTCTAAAGCTGAATCTCCTGTCTGTCTGGATTTCACAATATTCACTCGACATCCTCTGCATCCCAGAGTCCTGGCTCTCCCCCAGGATCTTAGACTCTAGCCTGTCCCTTTCTGACTATCATCTTTTCAAGCAGGACAGGGGAAAACTTGGGGGCAGCATTGCCATCAATAATTGTCAGAGCCTCTCTTGCACCATAGCTGTCAGTGAGGTCACATCTTCATCCCATACATTCCTCCTGGTTAGGCTGTCATTCCCCTTCATTGGGGTTTTCTATGCCTCACCTAGAATACCCTCCTCCTTCCTGGTTGATTCCCTCTCTACCATCACCTCTCAATCCTCCACAGGTGTCAGGGGACTTCAATGTCAACTGGTTCTCCTCGATCTCCAGGCTGACCATCCACAAGGTTAAGTCCCTAAACCTCACACAGATTATCACTGAACCCACCCGGCTCACCACCCACTCTCAAAACCACTCCCTCCTGACTGAGATTACATTATTATTATATAGAATCAGGGGAGACATGTGCATGGTGTATAGGGCCCTGCAGGATAATTCATTAAGGGAGGACCTGGGGCTTATACAGAAGAACTATGTATATGAACCTTGGGGGTACTGGTTCCAGTTGACTATGGGGAAATGGAACTGCTTAAAGAGAAGATATTGGTTCAGTCAGAGAGTGGTGCAACTTTGAAACAGTTTACCACTAGAAGTGGTTACTAGTGACACAATCAGGGACTGCATCAGAAAACATATGAGGACAGATTAACTGAACTCAATAGGTATACCCTAGAGCAAAGGAGGGAGAGAGGTGATATGGTTGAAACATTCAAACACCTTAAGGGCATTAACAAGGTGGAAGAGTCTAACATGTTTCAACATAAGAAAGTAGCAGGACAAGAGGACACAGCATGAGATTACAGGGAGGCCGATTAATGGGTAATGTGATGAAGTTCTTTTTCACAGAAAGGGTGGTGGATGCATGGGACGGCCTACCTCAGGAAGTGGTGTATATGAATACAGTGCAGGGCTTCAAATAGGCATGGGATAGGCATAAGGGAGCAATACAGATGAGTATGAATAAATAGGCCATTGACAGAGCAAAGGCCTATGGCACATTCATAAGGTAGAAAAATAAATGGGCAGACTGGATGGGCCTTGCGGTCCTTATCTGCCGTCAACTTCTCTGTTTCTATGTAATGGAGTCTTTCAAACATGGGTTAGACAGCTTTTATCAAAAATAAATATATATTAGTTTAAAACATAAAATGGCAAGCATGAAGGACGAAAGTCTATGTAGCTTGTAAAAACCTATGAAACCTATGAGATCTCTCCCCCAGCCCCCACCATACTGTAGCAGCAGGAATCCTGCTGCATGCTTTCAGTGACCATTGCATGAAGTTCTGCATTGGGAAAATACAGCGTCCACCCTCCTCCCTAAATACATCTGGACCAGGTCCCTCCACTCACTCAACACATCCGCTCTCTTGAGTGACCTTGCTGCTGCAGGTTGGACAGTAAAACCCTTCATCATGGATATTGATGTTACCCTCTCTGTTTCATTCTGAATTCTCCTCTGTATGGGACAAGCACACACCGCTCAGAAAATCCAGAGTCAAAACTCACCATCACCCCGGATTACCCCTGAAATCATGGATCACTGCAAGTCCCATGATCACACCTGGACATGTTTCAGACTATCTCACGCCCTCCCTGATCTCCTATTATACAAGATTATCAGGAACTCCTGTACTGAGGCTGTCCAGGCTATGAAATTTCAGTATTTCAGGGTTAACCTTCAGAACAGCCTTAACACCCCCTCAAAGTTCTGAAAGGTAATTCACTCCTTTTTTGACCCTCCCACCTAGTCCACCACTCTGGTCCTTCTACTAAATGGTTCATAAGTGTTTGACCCCTCCTCTATTGCTCTCAATTCAATGAGTTCTTTACCACCTGTGCACTCCCTACCACTCACTCTTCAGCCTCCTTCTCTCCTCCTCACATTCCCTCTCATCTCCCTTCCACCAGTTTCCTCTTTCCCCTGTTACTACCCAGGAAACCATTGCTGCACTTTACTTCCGCAACCTGTGCAAATGCAGTCCTGATGGACTGGATCCTAAACTACTCCAAATCTCTGCAGCTGCTATAGCACATTCACTGATTCAGCTATTCAACCCTCTTCTTCTCCCTCAGAGCTGTCCCTCAGTCCTGAAAGTTGACCAGTGTTCTTCTACTCCACAAAGGTGGTGACCCTTCCTCCCTGGGTAACTTCCAGCCAGTCTACCTCCTACATTCCTTTGCTAAACTGCAAGAGAAGCTCATCTACACTAGAATCCCTGATTTTCTTTCCTCCACTGATTTCCTCTCCCTGTTCCAATCTGGCTTTCAGAAGCATCACTCTACTGTCTCCTCCCTGCTGCGTAAAACTGATTCTGTCTTCTCAGAGATGGATTGAGGCACATCACAGCTGTCATTTTCATCAGTCTGGCAAAGGCCCTTGACTCACTGTTCCACCCTCTCCTCCTAGAAAAGCTGAGTTCTGCTGGCCTCTCAGCTCCTGCTATAAACTGGTTTCATGCATATCTCTCAGGGTGTCTGCAGTCAGTACAGCTTGGTAGTGCCCTGTCACCTCCACTTCCCATCCAAGCTGGGGTCCAACAGGGTTCTAACCCGGGGCCCATCCTGTTCTCCATCTTACTTACTGACCTCCCCACAGTTTGTCCCAACTCGCATTATCTACATGTATGCAGAGCAACAGATCACACAGTTATTTACACCTCCGGTGTCTCCACTACAGCAGTGGAAGGTCTGCTCCAGCAAAACATCCACAAAGTCCTGTGCTGATTTCAATCTAACCAACTCCAAGTCAAAACAAAACAAAACAAAAAAACTGTCTGTTTCTGGAAGTATGCTGTGAACTTGTCACCAAAATAATGCTCCCAGTCTTTTGCTATGTGGGCATGGTCGGTGGCACTGCTCTCTCCATCTCCATTGGCCAGATTGGACACCCTTTGCAACTCCTTCTGTCCTTCTGCTACCAACTCTCCCTCTCGTACCCACCACTGCTCACTCTACTCCTCCTTATCCATTCTTCCTCCACCTTCCCCTTGCCAGACCCACTATGCCTCATTCATATCCAAATACTGGTTTGGGTTACTTCCCTCTTACCTCTCCTCACTCCTCGTCTTCATTCCCTCTGCCTCCTGCTCCCTCCGCTCCAGGGATCCTTGCACTTTCACCATTCATCATCCTCGCTCCTCTGCTGGGCAGTCAGCCTTTTCCTGTCATCTCCCTTCAATCTGGAACCTACTCCCAACCTCTCCCCATTTCACTAACTGAAAAATAGAAACTGATGGCAGATAAGGACAGCTTGACCCACCCAGTCTTCCCATTTTCCCTACCAACTGTAATACCGCAGACCCTACTTGATCTATGGCTTTATGCCCCCTTTCCTAGCCACTAAGTTTCCCTTCACTGCCTCCCGTTTCCCTCAGGTACCAGATGAAACTTTTTCCCTGCCCCTCCACTCCCGTTTTCCCCCTACCTGACTGCCCCCCCCTCACATTTGCCTCCTACCCCAGTGTAGGTGTGGCTGAAATGCCTGATTCTTGCTGTTGCTGTTATGGTACTTACTCCTGTTTTAAATTATGTATTGTATTCTACCTTACTGTAACTGTGAACTGTGTAAATGCTATGCAATTGCATGTGTACTGTAACTGTGAACTGTGTCAATGCTATGTAATTTATTTATTTCATCATTCGGACATAACCTTTGAGCAAAATGCTCTTTTTCAAAGGTTCCACATTTTGACAGGAAGACAACACAGAAGGGTAATTACAGAGTATGGCTGCACAAGTACAGAGACAAAAAATACAAGAAATAACAGCAGTTGGTCTAACTATTTACAATTGTTGGCTATCTCATATAGAGGTACAGCATATTACAGTTAGTACAGCCCAAGGTACATGGTGAGTGCTGTGGGTTTAAGAAACTAATTTAGCAGGAGGTAAAGCAGTCAGGGGAGGCATTGTTGTTATTTCATATAAAGTCGGGAAGGGGGGACTCAACACTGTAATTGCATGTGTACTATAGCTATAAACTGTGTCAGTGCTATGTCACTGCATGTGTACTGTAGCTGTAAACTGTGTCTCTGCTACGTCACTGCATGTGTACTGTAACTGTGCTATGTAATTGCATGTGTACTGTAACTGTGAACTGTGTCAGTGCTATGTCATTGCATGTGTACTGTAGCTGTAAACTGTGTCAGTGTGCTATGTCATTGCATGTGTACTGTAACTGTGCTATGTCATTGCATGTGTACTGTAACTGTGAACTGTGTCAATGCTATGTAATTGCATGTGTACTGTAACTGTGAACTGTGTCAATGCTATGTCATTGCATGTGTACTGTAGCTGTAAACTGTGTCAGTGCTATGTCATTGCAAGTGTACTGTAACTGTGTTATGTCATTGCATGTGTACTGTAACTGTGCTATGTAATTGCATGTGTACTGTAACTGTGCTATGTCACTACATGTGTACTGTAGCTGTAAACTGTGTTAGTGCTATGTCATTGCATGAGTACTGTAACTGTGCTATGTCATTGTATGTGTATTGTAACTGTGCTATGTAACTGCATGTGTACTGTAACTGTGAACTGTGTCAATGCTACGTCATTGCATGTGTACTGTAACTGTGCTATGTAATTGCATGTGTACTGTAACTGTGAACTGTGTCAGTGCTATGTCATTGCATGTGTACTGCAGCTGTAAACTGTGTCAGTGCTATGTCATTGCAAGTGTACTGTAACTGTGTTATGTCATTGCACGTGTACTGTAACTTTGCTATGTAATTGCATGTGTACTGTAACTGTGCTATGTCACTACATGTGTACTGTAGCTGTAAACTGTGTCAGTGCTATGTCATTGCATGAGTACTGTAACTGTGCTATGTAACTGCATGTGTACTGTAACTGTGAACTGTGTCAATGCTATGTCATTGCATGTGTACTGTAACTGTGCTATGTAACATAGAAACATAGAAACATAGATTTTGATGGCAGATAAGGACCGCTTGGCCCACAGTGCTATGTCATTGCATGTGTACTGTAGCTGTAAACTGTGTCAGTGCTATGTCATTGCATGTGTACTGTAACTGTGAACTGTGTCAATGCTACTGTATGTCACTGCATGTGTACTGTAACTATGCTATGTAATTGCATGTGTACTGTAACTGTGAACTGTGTCAGTGCTATGTCATTGCATGTGTACTGTAGCTGTAAACTGTGTCAGTGCTATGTCATTGCATGTGTACTGTAACTGTGCTATGTCACTGAATGTGTACTGTAACTGTGCTATGTCATTGTATGTGTACTGTAACTGTGCTATATCACTGCATCTGTATTCTAACTGTGCTATGTCATTGCATGTGTACTGTAACTGTGCTATGTCATTGCATGTGTACTGTAACTGTGCTATGTCATTGCATGTGTACTCTGTGCTATGTCATTGCATGTGTACTGTAACTGTGCTATGTCATTGCATGTGTAGTGTAACTGTGCTATGTCATTGCATGTGTACTGTAACTGTGAACTGTGTCAGTGCTATGTCATTGCATGTGTAGTGTAACTGTGCTATGTCATTGCATGTGTACTGTAACTGTGAACTGTGTCAGTGCTATGTCATGGCATGCGTAGTGTAACTGTGCTATGTCATTGCATGTGTACTGTAACTGTGAACTGTGTCAATGCTATGTAATTGCATGTGTACTGTAACTGTGAACTGTGTCAATGCTATGTAATGGCACGTGTACTGTAACTGTGAACTGTGTCAATGCTATGTCATTGCATGCGTACTGTAGCTGTAAACTTTCAGTGCTATGTCACTGCATGTGTACTGTAACTGTGCTATGTCATTGAAAGTGTACTGTAACTGTGCTATGTCATTGCATGTGTACTGTAACTGTGAACTGTGTCAGTGCGATGTTATTGCATGTGTACTGTAGCTGTAAACTGTGCCAGTGCTATGTCATTGCATGTGTACTGTAACTATGAACTGTGTCAGTGCTATGTCATTGTATGTGTACTGTAGCTGTAAACTGTGTCAGTGCTATGTCATTGCATGTGTACTATAACTGTGCTATGTCATTGCATGTGTATTGTAACTGTGAACTGTGTCAATGCTATGTCACTGCATGTGTACTGTAGCTGTAAACTGTGTCAGTGCTATATCATTGCATGTGTACTGTAACTGTGCTATGTCACTGCATGTGTACTTTAACTGTGTTATGCAATTGCCTCCACTGTTCCCTTGCCCAGGGTTGCACCTGGAAATGAACCTTGCCTCAGTGTGCCTTTCCCAGTCACCATTTTATAATGAATATACAGTACAAGGACAAAAATATGACACCATTAAACACATTACATAGTATGACTTCAGAGCAGATAAACGCTGGGTATCAGTCAATTTCCTAGTTAAACCATGAGGAAAAGCTAATCACACAGTAATAAAATGAACCCTGTCTAGCATTGTTCCTATAACACGGTAACTTTAGCAAGCCTGCCAGCATAAACATAGTGACAAAAGAATCCATTTTAGTAGTGTTTACCAAAGAGCCCACATAATGTGGGACCTTCCCATAAAGAAATTTCCAGGCCTAAGACCCCCAAGGATATTGCAATCTCCCAGTCAGATTGGGCCAATTAGACGTTGTATAGAGTGTGTCATGAATAGTATCTAACAAGAGGTAGATTAAAAGCAAATCTGCATGCCCTATTAACCAACATTTCCACCCTGTGTAAAACATTTTTATTAGCTGATGAATATATTACCAGCTCATACTCTGACGCAGGCATTATGTAAGTCAAAATTTCGTAACCTCAAATAAAAGGTTAGTTCTGTTACATACAGGACCCCAAAATTTTTATCTATTGCTTTTTTCAAGATTGTCTATATGGAGAGAATAAGGCAAGTTATCAAGAATAACATCTACATTCCTGTAGGAGTCAGCTTGTTCCAGTAAAGAGTCATCATCAGTTCTAATATGTAGCAGTGAATCAGTCATATTTTGCCATTTGTTAAAAAATTGCATGCATTTTGTTTGCAGTAACAAACAAATGTGACTTGACACGCCCCTCCTGGTCTAGCACTGTATGATCTACAGCAGAAGTGATGGATTTGCCCCACTTTGATCACCATGCCAACTCTTTCTCAACAGGAAGAGTACCCCAATCTATTTTTTAGATGTCCTGCACTGACAGTAATGTAAAAGACAAGACCCCAAGTGCAAAAGCTTACCCTGGATTGGCATTGATAATAAATCCAAGTTTCAAAGAAATACCAAATCAAGTATGCCCCCAAATGCAAAGCATCATGGGTAGTATTTGCAAATCACCCTGAAGGAAATAGAGCAGGCTCAACTTTAAGTAGGCACCATACGGTCATGCTAAAAGTTGAACCAGCTCTAATTCCATTATGGTAATTTGCATTTGCTACCCAAGATGCTTTCATTAGGGGGAATACATGTATTTTGCATTTTTTTGAAGCTTGTGCTGCTGTGCTACACTTGCTTACCATAACATAGAGAATAATGTATTGGCAACCATACACAACAAAGCTGTTTTTCCATCGAGGGGTTGAGATGACAGCATATGAACCTCGAGAACAAAGCTCGAGAGGTCCATGCTGTCATCTCAACCCTGAGATGGAAACACATGCCGAGTTGTGTGTGGTTGACCATATTTTATTTTTTATAGTATATGTTTTTTTACACTGGAGTGACAGACCCTCACTGAAGTGAAAACAAAACATCTTGCCATTTCTTTGTTCTATTCCCATATCAAAATCAAATTTCCAGACTTTTGAAAGGTAAAATGTATGACTTTGGGCACTGGGTGGTTAGTAAGTAGCTAGGTATAGCATAAATTAGAAATTTAAAATTGTATGACCTTTGAACCGTGCATAACAACTGTTCAGAATGCGCATAACAACACTTTAGAATGCGCATAACGGTTTAGAATGCGCTTAACAAGGATTTTGAGATGGCTGATTTGTATACATAACAAAGGGTAACCATATACTATAGAATAAATTAACCTCATTGGTTTGTTCATAATAGTTTCATTGTACACCATGTACTACCAACATGTTTGCTTGCTTTTTAAATTCAAAGTTTATTAAGTTTTGTAAGAAAACATTACACTGGTGTGCAATAAATGTTGCTTATGCAGCTGGAAAGTAGGGATGGGCAACATCTGAAAAAAATCTCTGCAGAGCTTTTGCCTCAAACTTCCACACCTAGCAAGCATATCTGTCTTGTGAAGCACACACTTCACAGAAAGAATGCCACAAAGTGTGCACGTCCTAGACGTGAAGTGTGAATTTTAACCAAAGTCATGCAAAAACATTGTGAAGTGGGAACTTCGCAAAGTGTGACATTTTACAAAGTGATCATCACTTCAAGGGAACTTTGTAGACAAATTGTAAATTTGCAGCACACTTACCAGAAAGCTGAGCACTTAGAAATGCAGTTATAGGGACTTAGAACTGCAGATTTGCTAGGAGTGCACGCTCTTTCTTTCTGTCTTGTCCATTAAGGATGGGCTAAATGGTTGAGAAACTCAGAACTGACTATAACCAGACCAGTTCTAACATTTAGAACCAAGAAGAACCTCTCCTTACAAGGTGGGGGGGGTGCACAGCCACCAGCCAACAATTAAAACTGTTATCTCCACAACTGAATTACATATAAAATAATGTGCAGGTAACCATGGGGTACAGGTTTCTTTTTATACACTTGCAGTGTGATTTTGCCACATAACCCTCGAAAGCAAAGCCTATGTGATTTACAAAGGTAAAACACACTGAGATTGAGTGAAAAACTCATATCACACAGTCAGCCATATGTTATTTGTTATAATATCTGTTAGGGTCTGATATCAACTGAGTAAGCAAGTGCGTGTATATAAAACAAACTCCGGTCAGAGTCACAATGGCTGCTATTGCGATTTTATTGAAGTAGTGCGCATGCAGATGCTTATAAGCTTACTATGCCCTATTACATAAGCATGCCTTTGCATTTTTGAAGGTAGGGATTTGGACAGTAAACAGGCAAAAAGCTGTCCCTTCCCACAACAGGTTATTTCAACATATCCATACAGCAGGCAGCTCCATGAATTAAGGATGACTGGGGCAGAAGCAGGGTACACAGTGCTTGTATCTGGGTACAGAGGTGGATTTAAATCCAGACTATGTTGCCTGTTATGCCTCACTTTGGGGAATAGCAGATTTTTACTGGGCATGTACCCTGTCTGGCATTGGTCTGGACGAATTACAATACATATGGGGAGTTAGGCAGTGCACAGCTGAAAGAGAGGAAAGTGGCAATAAGTTTGTAAGAAGAATAAAATTCCAGGGGTGCTCTGCTCCTTTGGTGTTAACTGTATGTTTTCTCTAGTAAGAGCACAGGACCCGGACGTCAATATTTCCTGGGACCCCAACCCGCACCTCCAAGTATTCGAAAAGCTGCATCCCAAGGGCCTGTATTTGTTACCAATTCTATATTTTTACCAACCACCAGTGTCCTAAAACTCCTTTCCTGATCTCATCTTCTCTTCCACTACAGATACATGCTTAAAAGCTGCTTGCATCAACTCCCCCCCTACACACACACACACTAACATTCTCTGTAATGCACACACAATATGTTCCACTCTCTGTCGAGAGGATGGATTGTTAGAATAAAGATAAAATAAACACTGGATAATTTGTAATTAGAGCCCTTTTTTTTGGAAAAGTGGCTGTGGCAAGATAGGCCTATACCACTTTTTTTAATGTTCCTATTTCCTGGGTTGTGAGACACTCCAGAGTTAAAACACTGTCCCTTTAATAGGCTAAAGAAAAGTTAAACACATAGAAAGAATTACTGTTAAAACCAGTTTGGACCTGGCATTCACCTAGATAGGGACCAGACAGGCTTATGTATCCCAAACATCATATCCCTTGGATCAAATTGGACACATAGACATTCCACAGGCAAAAACTCCCAGTGGGAGGTCAGAAGTCAACAGTAAACAGCCTCAGTGTGAGGTCAGCCTAAGACAAAAAAAGGTTATGCATAAACCAGCTGTTACAGGGGTTAAACATGGAATCACAGTGACCGGAAAAGGTAAACTGTTGCACCCCTACCAAAGGGGATGGGTGTGGCCTGAAAAAATGACATCACTCCGACTTTAACTTCAAGACAATTTTGAAAATCAGTGCACTTTTAGCTTGGAGTTTGAAGCCTGAGGAACTATTCTTAGAGAATCTCAGAGCTCAGAAGAACTTATCAAGCTGGTATATACTTTTAAAGTATACCTGTATGTAGGCCTGGGGAAACCTTTGAACCAGACTTGAGTTTTGTGAAATTGAACTTTTCACATACTGAACAGAAATTCTGATTTTAAGTCAGCATTTTGGAAACAAAGACTCTTCACCAAGGAAACACCTGGAGTTTCTGAAAGGATCTTCAGAGAACTGCCTTTGATCACAGACTTACTACAAATCTGTTTCTCAATGAACTTTCATCAAGAGAGATTCATCTCAAATAGGCCACTTGATAGTTTTTGAATTCTAAACCTCAGAACAAGATATAGTTTTAGAAATAACAGTGTATAGTGTTCTTTGTATAACCATCCAATGGTTATTTTATATGTATCTGCATTTCAAAATCTTCCAAATTGTAGAATTTACTGTGCTGGTTTTATTTAAGTAGACTTATAATTTCTTATCAACTCTGCCTGGGGTCTGGTTGTGTGAGCTAACATTTTAAACCAAAGGGTTTTGTGAGGACTGTATGCTTTGTTAATGAAGATAGTGATCACTCAGCTATCCTAAGAACCAAACGAAAAAAGGAGGCAGTATAGCGCAGTGGTCTAAGGCTCTGAGCTACAAATCTGGTGACATCCAGCAGACCAGACCTGGGTTTGAATCCCACAGCCCCCACTTGCATACTGTGTGACCCTGAGCAAGTCACTTAACCTCCTTGTGCTCCCAGGTCGCTCCTATAAAAAAGCTTTCAGCTTAGTGTGCCATACCTGGTTAAACAACCAAATTTAAAAAAAAAAACAGGCAAGAGGCTGCCAGTGGCTGTGGTGGGATTCTAAACAGAGAACGTAGTACCACAGTCAGAGGACTTGAGACTACATTTTCCACCCTCCCACTGAGAAAAGGAAGGTTGCTAGCGCTTTCTGAACCCTACAACTGCTCACGAGTTCCATAAAAAGGGGGTCATCCCTGAAAACAGGAGGTCCTGCCGCGCCCACGGGGCTGGACTCATGACAGTGGTAATGTGTTGTCCTTTAGCTGATACTCTCTGAGCTATGGAGAAGGGTTATATTTTATGAAAATGATGTCTAAATATGTGGGAATGTGTGCCAAGTGTGGCAGCGTACTGTCCTTGTTTTTATACTGTCACCAGAATATTTAAAATATAGTGGTGGTAAAGTGTAAGAATTTCAGTAAGGTGACTACTGACATTTTTTAACTTTCTTTTTGTTTGGTGGCTTAGTGACATTGTTAGGTAAGTAAGTTTATTGGGTGAAGAAAATGAGATTTGGCAGCTGACCGTGCATCTATAGAGCTTCATTGTATGGTCGGCTGACTTCTCTCGGCCAATGATGTTACTAGATTTCTTCTTGCCAATTTATAAATATATGTGGCAGACAGTAAATAATGAATCTGAAAATACACATTTACGAGATTTCATAACATTCACATCCAAAATATCCATGCAGCCTCTGTTTTCCATTTTTTTTTTGCCATTCGACAATGCATGATAGACAGTGAATTTGTAAATTAGAAAAAAACATAAAAATGCATTTTCATACTATCCTAAAAAAGTGTACAGTATATTGAAGTCTGTGTTTGCAGGACTGCCTGTATTGATATGGGATGTATGGGGCAGCCATAAAACTTTTAAAAAAGTTTTATGGCTATCCTCAGCCAGAGCATCTAAGCTGATCCTCTATCTATAAAGGCGCTGTGTGAGCGGGAAGGGACCACAGGAAAGGGGCCAGAATAAATAAAGCGATGGAAAGGGCAGACTAGATGGGCCTGAGGGTCTTTTTCTGCCATCAAGATTCTATGATTCTGAAATCTCTGCCTTTTATTTAAATTAAACGGCACTCTCTTTCTACCATATATTTAAATGCACACAAAACACCAACATTTTTTCTTTTCTTTTAAATAGTAAAAACTAAGCATTCACTTGTTTGTTTTTGTTGTTTATTTGGCAATAACTGTATGTGGTTAACAAAATCTGTTTATTATTAAAAGTAATAGGCCAGGACAGGGTGTGTATTAAAGGATTTTAAAGCACTCCCCATGGACGTAGTAAGACATGAGGCAGAAGACTGAGTGCCCGAAAGCCTCTGGGAAGTGCATTAGATTTCATTACTGCACACCATGGAGTAACTTATCACACTTGAACTATGACTCATATGTACTGAAACAAACATACATAATAAGCAATTGTTTTTAAATGTATTGGGCCGGATAATCAAAAGGGTTGCGCCATGCGCAATACGGTTGCGCCATGCGCAAGTCCGAAAATGCGCCATCCTGCGATATTCAGCGGGAGGCAGTTGCGCTACTGAAAACATGCTGAGCAACAGCGCAATGCAAATGAAGGCATGCGCAACCAAAGTGGGTGGAACCATGCATAAAGAGCGCAATGTGATATTTAAAGGCGTGCGCAATGCGCAACAGCGGGTCAGCCGGAAGGTGCGCCATGGCGGAAATGAGCAAATAAAAAGGCTCAGGGAAAAGCGCAAAAATACAGGGAAGCCACATGAGGCAGGGAGAGAGACAAGGCAAGAGGGACAAAGAGGGCAGGCCAGGGAGATCTGAGGACAAAATAGGGGCAAGGGAAGGTGTGTGGGGCCACAGACTGCAGAGGCCAGTAGGTGTACCCGGTGCAGTGGAGGTAGCAGTCAGGATAGCAGGGGTAACAGAGCAACAACAGCCAGAGGGGGGAACACAAGCCAGGGACATGGACAGTGTCAGCTTCCACATGGAAACTGTAATGAGGGGGTGAGAAGGCATGCTGCAGGGAGACGTGGCCGTGGAAGGGCCTGTCGGCGGTATGCCCCAACAGACAGTACCGTGCCCGCATCAGCTTTGAGCTGTATACGGATGTTGAGATTGTAGGCCAGTACCGCCTGAACAGAGCAATACTGAGGCGGCTCTGTGAGCTGTGTAGTGATGTGATGCAGGCACCCTCACGACGGAGTCACGCTCTGTCAGTGGAGACAAAGGTAACAGCCTGCATGTGCCTGCTCACCACGGGTACCTTCCAGAGGCCAACAGGGGACACCACAGGCATAACACAGTCGGCCACGTCACGCATCCTCACCCAATTCCTCAGCGCACTGCTGCCACAAGCTACATCCATTTCCCCAGCAACGCGGCAGAGTGTACAGCAAACATGCAGGAGTTCCACAGGGTAGCACGTATGCCTGGCGTGCTAGGGGTGATAGACTTCACCCATGTGGCTATTCACATGCCACCTGGCCCCAATGGGGCCGCATACCGAAACCGGAAGGGTTTCACCAGTGTCAACTGCCAGGTGGTGTGTGATGCCAGTGGGCGCATCATCAATGTCTGTGCCACACACCCTGGTGGAGCAAATGATGCCTTCATATGGTACCAATCTGCACTGTGCCATCGATTTGAGAGTGGGGACATCCCCACAGGACATCTAGTGGGTGAGTATGCATGTAGGAGTTGCAAAGTTGGGGCAAGGGTGGGAAAGCCACAGGTGCCATGGTAGTGGCACACAGGGCTATGGGCAATATGGACCTGAATATGATACTTATCTCCACTATCTCTACACAGGTGACAGCGGATACCCACTCTGTCCCTGGCTGCTCACCCGGCCCACGACCCCACTGCAGCAACGCTATAATGAGGCACATGCACTCCATAACATCATGAGGTGTGTTGGGATGTAAAGGCACTTCCAATGCCTAGACACCTCCGGCAGTGCCCTATAGTACAGCCCTCAAAGGCCTGTGGGATATTCCTGGCCTGCTGTATCCTGCACAACATGGCCAAAGACTATGGGATAGCCGTACAGGAAGAGGAGGGGGACAGCGATGGGGACGCCGGTGACACCGGTGATGATGGGGATGAGCAGACCCCCCGTGGACGGCGGGACCCCCGACTCATCCGGCAGGCCCAGCTGCACCGGGACACCATCATGGAGGAGCATTTCGCACGACACAGGTAAGTCATGGGGCCATGTGCAACCAACACTGTCTAGGTGCAACCCACAGGCACACAGGGTAACACACCAGGGGTGTATGATGGCAAGGGGAGTGGAAGGGTCCAGGCGCACAAACACACCATCAGGGAGGGGTGAATAGTTACATGCTATATGGACACACATACCAGGCACAAAGCGTACATGGGCAGGTGCACAGCAGAGCAGGAACAGACATGTGAAACACACAGATCCACCGACCACCCCCACCACCTGTACTGTCCAAGTACGTGTGTCAGATGCTGGGCACCCTTGCACCTTGGTGTACAGTACAATGCAGGCATCATCATGCACACGCACCTGTGGACAGCAGTCGGGTGGGTGTGCAGGTGGTCCGTGTGTCGGCGTGTTGGGCAGGGCACCCACCAGTGCACTGCCCACCATGACACACATTGCACACAGGGCAGCACAGACAGGGCCCACACTGGGAGACAAGTCAGTCAGGTGGCACTGTGCCATGGCCACCTTGGATGCATGGGCAGTCCTGCCATGACCCAGCAGCACTGGCAGGCTGAGCATGGGCCGCATGGGGTGGCACTGATGTACCACCAGGGGTCCCACTGCATGAGCGTGACCTTGTCCACACAGGGGTCTGCAGCATGCCGAACATACCTGCACCAGGGGTGCTCGGGATGCCCACAGCAGAACCCAGCGTTGACAGGCTGGGTGTCACATGACACTGGGAATGGGGAGTGGAGAGCATACTGTGTGGGGTGTGTGGTACAGGGGCACCTGACTGTGTGCCCAATGCGGCCATGACAGCAACCAATGCCTGGGTTAGCATGTCAATGGCGGCAGTCACATCCATCCGCATTTGGACCATCTCTGCATGGATCAAAGCAATGTTCCTGCTGTGCCGCTCCACAGCCACGCACAGTGCCTCCATGGACGTTGCAACCCGCATCTGCTCCTGTACTGATGCCCGCAGCAGGCGGGTGTGCTCGTCAAATGGGTCGTCTGCCACATCGGCAATCTGTCCCCCAGGGTATGGAAGGTCCTGATGCTCAACACCCCTTGAGGGTGGGCGCTGTTCACCAGGACCAGGTATGGGCAAGTCAACAGGCAGTGTGCATATGCCACCGCTGAACCCTGTACCCCCAGACCTGGTGGGTGACTGCTGCTGCTGCCCCTCTAACTGCTGTGCTCCAGGGACTAGTTCCACTGCTGTGTCCGCAACAGTGCCAGAGACCTGCACAGCCACCGGTGCCGACAGGCACAGCCTGGGACTGTGCTGACGTGCTGGCACACATGTTGGAACCAGCTAGGTCCAGGGGCACGTGCTGTCCTGCTGTGTGTCCGTTATGAGACACACACGTGTCACTGCCCATTGCGGTCCTTGCATCATCAATGGTGCAGGTTCGTGCAACAGCCACAGTCACAGCATGCTGGCATACTTGCATGCCAGACTGCTGTGACACAGGATGGGCACCCCCACACTGACTCACCGACGCCGGAGATGCAGCCAGGCGTGCACACTGGTGCAATGCATGCGGCTGGCAGCAGAGGTGGATGGACCCTCCTCAACTCTGGCTGGATGTCCACACTGCATGGTCCCACCACCACTGTCCCCTGCAGATGCACAGGATCTGTAACAGAAAGTGAGAACATGTTAGTGCATGGGATCAACCTCCCCCCCCTCCACCACCACGTCATACCGTGCAGTGATGGGCTTCCACCTGTCTAGAAGCCACCTCCTGGAACGCCCTCGATTACACTGCACTGCATGGATGCAGCCAGACGGTCCTCCGCCGGGGTCAGCTGCACCACCTCTGGCTGGCCCCCGCCTGCGGCAGTGCGTGCCGCCCTGAGGGCTGCTACCTTCTCTTTCACCCGTCTCCTGTCGGTTCCAATCTTTTTCTTACATTCCTGCACGGAGCGCTGGTGGCTTCCGTGCAGGTTTACGGTGCGAGCTACCCCCTCCCATGCAGCAGCACGGGCCTGAGGGGTGCCCCGCCGTCCACTAAGTAGTGGCTCCTCATCCAGGTAGGCCTGGAAGAGTGCCTCTGTCTGGGACTTCGTGAAGTTGGGCCTCCTCCTTCGCCCACCATCATCCTCCTCACCCAGTCCTTGCTCGGCCATGTCGGTCTGTATGGGTGGAAATGGACACCTGTCACTGTGCAGTATACAGCATTATCCCATGACCATTGCCCAGAACATCACACAGCATGCAACTCACCTCTCACCTGCAGTAACCAACTCTGGCCACCTCAGATCACTGTCGCACATTTATAGCACAATGCATGCAAATTAGGAGTGGAGCAACTTTAATGAGATGCAAATCGCGCCACTGCGCCTTTGAATGGCTGATCAGATGATTTGCAAATGTCAGCTGAATATCGCGCTGTTGAGCTTTGCAGAATACGGTTGAGCCGGCTGAGCCAATGGCGCATTTCTGTGACTGCGTAGTACACCGCATTGCGCATGCCCAGGTAGCTTACTCAGGTGTCTGCCACGCTGATGACATGCTGTGCACGATCAGCAATTCAGAACATGGCCACCATTGTGCCAGTGGCGCTACAGCGCTGGTCACCACATAGCGCTGTGGCACAACTGCACAATAGTCCACTGTGGCACTGGCACACAGGTGACGTCGCGCTGGGCGTGTAGGCGTCCGATGGTGCTGTCGTGGCCTGCGCCAGACCCATGACCTTGTGCCGACCTTTGCCCCGGCGCTGCGTCTGGCATGTCTCGGCTCTATCGCACTGTTATTAACAGCGTGATGTGGACCAACAGCGCTACTCCCCGAACAATGCGATAGGGACTGATGGAGTTGTATTGCGCAACATTTCCACATAAGGTTGCGGCGGCTGCAGGCGCCATATTGCCTACTATACAACTGCAGGGATGGCACGCAGGAGGCTCCACAGTGGAGTGCGTTGGAGGTGGCCAACCTGGTGGCTGTGGTGGAGCCTCACCATGGGTCACTGTTTGGGGGAGAACTCCTGCACATGGCCCGCACCCATGTGTGGCAGCAGGTGGCCACTGATCTGGAGCAGGCCACTGGGCGGCGGAGGACACCAGAGCAGTGCAGGCACCGGTATAGTGACCTACGCAGGAGGGAACAGGAACTGCTGGAGCACCTCGGGTCACGTGTCAGGAGGGGCATTGTGCCTAGGCCAGGTGGGTGTGCTGTCTATGCACCTGTATTGTCCGCATGGGTGACACTGTGTAATGTGACCAGCGCATGGGGGTGGGTTGGGCTATGGTTTGCTCTGACGGTGTTTTCAGGTGTGTGATGTATGAGTCTGGCTGTGTGGGCAGGCACACTCAATGGGGCAGGGGGCTGTCTGCTTTGGGATCTCACTGATGTGTTTCTCATCATTTGTCTCCCACAGGCGTGGAGGAGCGGAGGCAGGCCCGGGCTGAGGCAAGGAATGGCGGTGCAGAGGTGGCTGGCAGAGATGGCATAGGTGTTGGGCCGCAGCTGCAGCAGCAGCAGCGGCTTGATGAGGGTGAGTGTCATTACATCATGGATGCTATTGCATGCTGTGGGGGGGGCACGGCCACCATCCATGGACAACACTACCATGCACGCAACAAGTGACAGTCATCACTGTCCAGTGGCACTGCATGTCTGTGAGTGCGTCACTGGTGGTCCATGCATGCACTGGGCACATGGCTGTGGCACTAGCATCCCACCACGTAGCCACGTCACTGGACAGCCTTGGTTGTGCTGTGATGGACATGGGCGGTGTGTGTGTGCAGTGGTACACATGGCCATTGCTGGCTGGCTGGGCATGTCTTGTGCACGGTCACTGTGGGTGGGTGCAGTCCATCACAGGAGTGGGGCACTTGGCTGTATGTCATGCATGATGGGTGGGATTCAGGGATATGGACAGTCACAGCCATTGACTCTGATCCCTTGTCCTAGGTATCCAGATCCTGCGACGCATGGAGCGGTCACTGCAGCGGCTGACACAGGTGGCCATTGATTCACTCACCATCCTGTTGGACCTTCAGCGTCATGGAGTGAAGCACAGGAGGAGGCCCCGGGCCCAGCACCAGGCGGCAGGAGGGCAGGCTGGCAGGCAGTAGCTGCTCATCACCTCACCCCACCTTCCCTCTCCCGGTTGTTCACCCCTGCCCCTTACCCACCCCAACCTTATACCCATACCCCCACCCCTGCTTTGTATATATATATGTACATAGTTCTATTTGTTGTTCTTCTTCTTATTCTTGTTTATTACAATTATATATTTTGATGCGAATACTGTGGTGGTCTCTGATTTGCAGCTGGCTATAGGTGCTCAGTTGCAGTGGTGTGCATGGCATCTGGGGTGGTATGGTCATGGGTATGTGTGTGCGTGTGTGTGGGGTGGTGTCTCTGGTGTGGGTGTGGCTTTCACTCAGTATTGCCGTGTGCTGCCACCCACTGCTGGGTGCTCATGGTGGGTCTGGCTTGTATGGTTCTGTGGTACACGAGGTTGCAGTGTGACGGGGGGATGCGTGGGGATTCCTGCAGTGATGGTCACTGCTCATGGGTGGTGTCTTGGGGTCACAGCGCAGGGTGTGCTGTGCACAAGGGGGGGCTGATGTACACTGGGGTGGTCCGCCCCCTTTGTGTGGTAGTCTCAGCTTGCCTGTGGGTGTGCTGGGGTAACACGGCCCGGATGTGCTTTGTTTGCTTGTCCCCATGGGCCGGTGAATATTCCGTCCCTCCCCCAGTTATGCTGTGCTTGGGGTGTGAGGGTGCATTGTTAGTTCTGCAGTGTGTCCCTGTGCCCATCTGTGGCATAGGTGGTGGGCCCCTGCCTACCTCCCTGGTTGTGCTGTTCCATTGCTCTGCTGCTGGGGGTCTCTCTGCTTGCGCTATGGCACCTCTGGACTGCTCAGCTGGGCTGCCTTTGTTGCGCTATGGCGTATCGTCTCTGCTCAGCTTCCCCTTCCTGGTTGCGCTATAGCGCAGGTTGTGCAATATTCAGACGTTGGCTGGTTGTGCAATTTGTCTTGCTCCATGTTTGAATATCGTGTCTATTGCGCATGTGCTTGCTCCTGCTGTTGCACACTTTTTGGGTGCAGTTTGAATATCTCCTTCCTGGCCCAAATACCCCATTTCCAAATGACCCCACTGCCCCATCACCTGACTTCCCTGAGACTTATTTTCCCGCCTTCATCCTGTGCAAAAAGACTGTAGGGGGTGACCTTTTGTTGGTGCAGGGCCTATGAGGAGTCAGTCTTCATCCTGCATCCGGGGGATTTTTTCACAAGTTTCTGCCCTGGGCTCATGTATGTGCAATGGTTATAATGTGTGAGCTCCTCCTCTGCAAAGAAGCCCCCATTGCACTGTACTTGTGTTTCCATCCCACTCCTGTGGCATCACATGTGCTACCACCCTGTCACTGCTGAGTGGTAATTCAACTGCGAGCCATGAAAACACACTTCCCCCATGTGGAAGACAGCAGTCATATGGACTCTGAATCCTCCCTGTTCCAGCCTGCACCAGAACAATCTGAGTCTGTTCCTGAACACCAGTGTGGTAATAGGTTAGGCAAGGCAAAGCAATTTTTTTTTTCCAGGTTCCCAATCCCAGAGGCTCTGGGCACCGTACACATTAACATTGCTATTCATAAAATAAAATAAAATAAAACAGTAAATTAAAGCAATAAATTAGATAGACCATATAAATAAGTAAACAGGCCTAAACTAAAAACAGTAGCTAGAAGAGGCCATCCCAAGAATGACATCTAATATAGAGTGTCTGGGAAGGCCTGACTAAACAAGTGGGTCTTGAGGCAGGTCTTGAATACCTCAACTGAGGGGGCCTCCCATACAGATGGTGGAAGTGAATTTCACAGGATGGAGCCGGCAACACTGAACGCTCTATCACCGGCAGTTTTCAACCTTGTCCTGGGAATCGCAAGGAGGCCCTTACAGGAGGGGCAGAGGGAGCAGATCGAGGCAGTGGGTGTAAGAAGGTCAGAAAAGTATCCAGGGCCCAGCCCATGTAGGGCCTTAAAGGTGAGCAGGCCCACCTTGAAGAGGACCCTCCACCTGACCAGCAGCCAGTGCAGTTCATGCAGCACCAGGGTGATGTAGCAGTATTTCGACTGTCCCATCAGCAGCCTGGCAGCTGCATTCTGCATTAGCTGCAGCCTGTGGAGTGTACCTCCTTCTTCGACCCAGAGGTACAGCACATTATAGTAGTCAAGCCTTGATATCTCGAAGGCATACACCAAGGTGGGGAGGTCCAGGGGCGGAACTAGGGGCTTGATCCTGGCGATATTCCTAAGATGATAAAAGTTGATCTGGACAACAGATGACACCTGAGCTTCAAATGTCAGTCCACTGTCAAAGGTCACACCAAGATCACACACCCTAGAGAAGGCCTTCAGTGGCACAGACCCCAGAAACAAACCTGTTTCTGTGCCAGAGGCCATCCTATAATGCCCTCTGTTCGACTCCACAACCAGTACCTCCATCTTATGAGGGTTAAGTCGCAACCAGCTGGAGGCCATCCAGTCATTGATCTCGACAAGGCATTAATTTAGCACTTCCACCACACTGGATGTCCCGGGGGCAAGGGAAAGATACAGCTGGGTATCTTCCACATAGAAATGAAAATCCAAACTGTACTTCCTAATGAGCTCTCCCAGGGGCAGCATATACATGGCAAACAACATTGGTGGCAAGACCGAACCCTGAGGTACTCCACACGACAGGAGGCTAGGGGAGGAGGAGGAATTCCCCATCACTACCTGTTGCATCCTATTCATGAGACAGGACTCAAACCAGCAGATGACAGTGACAGTGAGTCCACAAAATTCCCTCAGTCGGTCGAGCAACACACAATGGTCTACCATGTCAAACGCTGAGGAGAGGCCGAGAAGCATGAGAATTGTTCCCTCCCATCAATCTCTGGCCCTGAAGAGGTCATTATGTACCTCAATTAATGCAGTTTCCATGCTATGCCTCACTCGAAACCCCAGCTGGAGAGGTTTGTACAGATTGAAGGTCACAAGGTGCTGTTCAAGCTGAAGCACCACAACCTTCTCAACAACCTTCCCTAAAAATGGGAGGTTGGAGATTGGACAGTAATTCAACTTGATGGCAGGGTCCAAAGATGGTTTCTTCAGAAGTGGTCTGACCAGAGCCTCCTTCAAGGCATCTGGGAAGACCCCCTCTGAGACAGAGTACCAGACAATCAAGGTGAACACCAAGCCAACGGTGTCAACACATCTCATCAAGAAATGCGTCAGCACTGGGACCAGTTCACAATATGTGTGCTTCAGCTCGCAAGCAACCCGAGTGACCTCAGCTGCCTCTACTGATTTAAACTCCCCCCAACCAGGTGGATTGCTCTCCAGTCACCGAAGGCAACCACTGTCGGCCATATTATGGGTTACTGGTGGTACACCCTGCTGAATGGCAGACACTCTGTCTGAGAAGAAGCGAGCAAGCTCTTTACATAAAGCATTTAAAAAGACTTTATTTGGCTGTAGACAGGCCGGGTTTAATATTTTGTCCACAGTCCAAAAGAGAACAGTTGGTCAATACTTCCCAGCAGCAATCTCCCTAGACACAAACTCTGCCTTCTTATGGGTGATTGCCCCCAGATACTCACAATAATGAGAGCACAGGGCCAGTCTGTCCACCTCCAACCTGGACCTCTGCCAGCAGCGCTCTAACCTCCGACCCAAAATCTTCATCGCCTTGAGCTCCCCGTCAAACCATGGGGACCTCAAGTGAGAAGATTTGGGTTGTATTTGGACTGGTGCAAGAGAGTCGAGTGCTGCCTACATCGCCCCCTACCATAAGCGGTGACAGCCTTGCCCATACCCCCTACACATGCACTACCCACACTAGATAGATCAGCTACCACCAGAAAACCCTCCAGGGTCAAACTCCTCAAACGGCAGTAGCTTACTATCTCTGAAGGGGGAGGGCTCTTGGGGCAACCCCAAATGAGAGCTCCACCGTGCACTGATTGGACCAGATGACCCAATCAGTCTTGAGGTTACTACATGATGGCATACATCCCAGGGTACTAAAGGAGTTAAGGGTGGAACTAGCAGAGCCATTATCAGAACTGTTTAGTGAGTCTCTGAGCATAGGAGAGGTCCCAGAAGACTGGAGAAGGGCTCATATGATCCCGCTCCACAAGAGTGGTAGCAGGGAGGAGGCAGGGAACTACAGACCAGTCAGTCTTACCTCAGTAGTGGGCAAGATTATGGAGACACTCCTTAAGGAAAGGATAGTGCAACACCTGGAATCCATAGGAGCATAGGATCCAAGACAGCATGGGTTTACAAAAGGAAGGTCCTGTCAAACTAATCTCATAGATTTCTTTGACTGGGTAACCAGAGTGGTGGACCAAGGGGGAGCAGTTGATGTTGCCTACCTTGACTTCAGCAAAGCTTTCGATACTGTTCCACATAGAAGATAGATTAATAAGCTGGGTAGGCTAGGGGTGGGTCAGACTTTGGTCAACTGGGTGGCAAACTGGTTGATGGGTAGAAAACAGAGAGTAGTGGTAAATGGTATACAGTCAGAAGTGATGCAAGTCACAAGTGGGGTACCTCAGGGATAAGTCCTGGGGACAATCGTCTTCAATATCTTCAACAGTGACATTGCAGATGGACTGGAGGGTAAGGTTTGTCTGTTTGCAGATGACACTAAGATCTGCAACAGAGTAGATGATCCAGATGGGGTTGGCAGAATGAGAAGAGATCTGGATAAACTAGGAAAATGGTTGGAAGAGTGTCAACTGGGGTTTAACGCAAAGAAGTGTAAGATCATGCACACAAGAAGAAACCTGAAGCCACCTATAGGCTGGGAGGAGTTGCTGGCAGTCACAGGGAAGAAAGAGACTTGGGCATCATCATCACGATGACCTGAAATCATCAAACAGACCTCTAAAGCAGTAGGTAAGGCTAGAGGAATGTTGGGGTGTATTAATAGGGTATCCCAAGTCAGAAGGAGTAATAATCCTCTTTACAAGACACTGGTTAGGCCCCATCTGGAGTACAGCATGCAGTACTGGAGGCCACACCTTCACAAGGACATTAACCTAACTGAGGCAGTCCAGAGAAGGGCAACCAAAATGGTGCAGGGACTGCATCAGAAAACATATAAGGACAGATTAACTGAACTCAATATGTATACCCTAGAGCAAAGGAGAGAGAAAGAGGTGATATGATTGAAACATTCAAACACCTTAAGGGCATTAACAAGGTGAAAGAGTCTAACATGTTTCAATATAAGAAAAATAGCAGGACAAGAGGACACAGCATGAGATTAGAGGGAGGCTGATTAAGGGGTAATGTGAGGAAGTTCTTTTTCACAGAAAGGGTGGTGGATGCATGGAACGGCCTACCTCAGGAAGTGGTGGATATGGATACAGTGCAGGGCTTCAAATAGGCATGAGATAGGCATAAGGGAACAATACAGATGAGTATGATTAGATAGGCTATTGACAGAGCAAAGGGCTATGGCACATTCATAAGGTAGAAAAAGAAATGGGCAGACTGGATGGGCCTTGCGGTCCTTATTCGCCGTCAACGTCTATGTTTCTATGTTTCAAGCCCCAGTGAGAAAACCAGGTCCAGCATGTGGCCGCCCTGGTGGGTCACAGGAGAAACTTCTTGCAACAGGCCCAGAGATTACATCATCTGGAGGAGGTTATAACTTAGCCTAGAAGATTCATTGTCGTCCCAAACATTAAAGCCCCCCCAGAATTAAACACCTGGGGGACTCCAAAGTTTCACCGACAATGAAATCAGCTACCTCCTGCAGGAATTCATCTGCCGCCCCAGAGGGTTGGTAAGTCAGGACAATCCTGCAACCTGCTCTTGGACCCCCACACATGGCCACACATTCAAAGAATCACGGCTTTCTCATTGGGTGTACGGTGAAGCCAAGTTCAGATCTAAAACAGATGGCCACTCCCCTGCCCCTGCATCCCACCCTGGGGCAGCGCACTACTGAGTACCTGGGGGGAACGGCAGCCTCTAAAACTGGACCAGCATCATCACCCACCCAGGTCTCAGTGATGCAAGCCATATCGACTAAGGAAATTAAGTCCACTATAATTGCGGTCTTGTTCCTGATCGATCTGGCATTGCAAAGCACTGCCCTCAGGGGATTGGTGGATAGTGTAGCCCTTCTAGTGACTAGCCCACTTGGCCTGGTGGTAACCCTGGGGACAGGAACCAAACACATCTGGCCTCTCCATAGGTTCTGTTGACACCTGGGGTGCCTTCTGCACCTGATAACCTCAATCCTACCCCCATCCGCAGGGCACCCTGGTCAGTGCAGAACCTCTTAATCCCGACCTCCCGACAGCGATGTGCTGTAGTGTTGGAAACTGGGAGGTCAGTGAAGGGCCACAGATCGAGAAGCTTGGATGCCCCGTACACAATCCTAGCCCGCCCCTGACCCACAGGCCTCCCCAGACACATACTATTACCACTGGATAGCCCCATACACCACTAACCAAATACAAGTCACACAGACAGCCACACAACTAATAAATAACTAGCCCTAACCACTCTCACCACACAAACACTCAATTAATTCTAAAACCCCAAACCAGCCCCACCTGACCCCCCAAAGGAAACAAGAAACAGCAAAAACAGTTATTTCATTTTAGGAGAGCAATGACCAAAGATCCCTTTATAGTAAAGTCTGAGCAAGACAAAGCAAAGTTATTGTCAGAGCTAAACGCAGTTCTGTAGCGAAGGAATACTTCACTGCCCAAGTAGATAAAGATGGAGGACCCTCTCACTGACCGCCACCTTAGGGCAAGATGATATAGGTGAAGTTACTGAAAATCAAAGAGCTGAAACGAGAGCAATCTGGAAAATCATTCCTTCAGCTACTCTCACCAGCTTTGGGGGTGCAGAACCAAGTTCAATGCCAGAGATGGAATAAGTTCCTAGTCCAAACAGTCACTGTCCGATCTAGCCCCCCTCCCCCAACGATAATCTAGCAGGGGGTGAACGTAAGATCTCAAGCTGAAAACGATCTTCAGGAAGCTGGTGAAATGATGCAGGACAGCCGGTGAAAAAAGAATAAAACCTAAAATCACGGCAGCAAGGACTACTGTAACAAATTCGGTCATCCCCCAGGAGATACATGCAGAAAATGCCCTCAGCTTCTGCATTTCTCGGGGAAAGGTCCAATGAACAAACGTCTCCAACCAGTCTGGTCAGCCCTCGCATTAAGGTGTTAGCGAAGCACCTTCCAATGAGCTCAGCTGCACCAAAGCAGATGGATCAGCAGAGAGGTTGAAACTTCACGGTCCATGAAAAGTCAGTCAGGTCGGCCCCTTCAAATCGAAGGGCACCTCCTTCCAAAAAGCATCAGTCCTTGCACCACACACCTCTGCCGGAGTGCTGCAGCAAGAAGATCCAGGAGTCAGGACAGGAACAGGCACTGAACCTCATGTCCAGCACTTGAACAGGTAGGGATCTGTGGTCTCTGCACTAAAAACAAAAAAGCTGGCTCCTGTTTCTTATTCACTTACCCAGCCCTGCCTAGCACTAAAAGCCCCAGCTATCCCCCTAACTCTGAGAAACGGCTCGCATTTTTCAGCTCTCCAGAGACAAACGTTGACCGGAAGATCAGCACACCAAATTAGCTCTCCAAAAATGGGAAAAACTAACATTAAAACATAAAATACAGGAGTGGAAAGGGCAGATTGCTCTCAAAGCAGAGAGCTGCAAGATGCTAAGCACAGCTCTGCCGCCGTTAAGTGCTATGTCCCTTTATTATTAAGCATTGCGTTCTGCGCTCTCTCGGAGACATTACCATTTGGTTGTCTTTCTGCTCTACTGTCCCCACCAGTGTTTGCAACAGGGGACATTGATTACACTGATGAGAAAAAGTATCTTTTTGTTTACCTCGTAATGACCAGTGTGATCCTAAGACCCCAACCCACCAAGCCACTCCACCCCACCAACCCCACCGGCTGCATTTTAAATGGGAGCTCACTCATTTATGACCCAGAACTTACTTGCTGACACCCACCCTACCTCTCTGACTCCCTGGCGCCCATCCATAATATGAATTGCAACTCTGACAAGATCTGCTTACCATCAATACCGCTGACATACAACATGGCATTGGTAAGCCTCATACAGCTAGCTGCGCACTTCAGCCACAAACAGCAAGCTTAAAATTCAACATAATTCGGAGTGTAGTGCATGGTTTGGGGGGGTGCCGTATAATTCTGGGCAGGACTGGGTACAGCATATTAAAAACAGAGTGATATCTGGTCCAGTAGAATATAATGGGTGGAGGGGGGTTACTTATCAACCACGTTTCACCAGGCATTCTGAAATGGTTGATACATAAACTTAATAAGAAATAAACCCATTATGTCAGCAAGCATTACTTGGTTTGTATGTTGTACCTATATTTATTTATTTAGAAGTTATAGTTGTACAGAACAGAACGGAAAAACATAAGAAACGTGTTCAGGCAGACATCAGCCAGTGCTTGTAGGGGGAAGGATCAATAGGTGTTAGCAAGACTGGATCAAGACTCTTCTTTGCCAGCAGCTGTTTGGGAGAGGGGGAAATGCTGGCACTCAAACGCACCTTGGTCACTCACTTAACAATGGAAATATTTAGGTATTTCAAACCGATAATTACCATTATCAACAAAGGCACAGATGTAGGGTTTTCTGAGTTTACATGAGAGTCTGTTTTCCAATACAAATGTCCGATAGCCAAAAAATCCCATTAGAATCAGAAATCAGACTACACATAAATATATTGATAGGAGGTAGGTGCTTCATAAGTGGGGTGGGAGAGAGGCAGAAAGCGGGTCTGGGAGAGAGACGGGCCTGGGAGAGACAGCGAGCAGAACCTGGGAGAGAGACGAGGTGGGGTAGAGGCAGTGAAAGAAAACAAGAAAATACTGCAGCAGGGGAGGGGGTGGGAAGGGAGAAACCAAACGCATTGACTAAATGGAGAGGACACAGTCAGATCTGCTTCAACTCCACTCTGGTAGAAGGACACAGCTGTGGTGCATTCACAGTGATGTGCTACTAATGTCCCCTACCACTCGCAGTCACATGCTACCAAAACCCCTTATCAATGTAACTGCACTACATCATGCATAGCTCTTACTATGCAGCTGTAAAAAGAGGTTACAACCAAGCAACATTGCTATCCCTAGGAATACATACAGTTAAAATGTTTGTTATTGCTCCTCCCAAGCCCTCGGCTGGCCACTCCTTTGGGCTGCCTAGGCCCCCACCCTGCTGCCATGTCCCTTCGTCATCCACTGCCTCATTATTGCCACAACCCAGGTATCGCAATGTATCCTTCATCAGGAGGGCCCCACCCCTGTGGAGGCGGAACTGGGAGGAGAGAGTTGCCAAGGCATTCCAACCGTATCCCAAGTGCGACAGGGAATGGCACAGACACTTCCAGGCTTCGTGATGAGTGGGGACCAGCCACCGTCATCTGTTCGGCCAAGCAGCTAGTTTTCCCGTTTTCTCCCCACCTCCCACAAAATGGTCCAGCCGCAACAGTGTCCTGGGGGTGGGAACATTCAGTGGAGCATCATCGCCACATGCCACCAAGAACAACAGCCACTAGCCACCGCCAGGAGCAGTCAAACAGCAGTCAGGACCTTCCACCCCCTCCCTGGAGGAAAGCGTTCAATGGATGCTGTAAACTCCCTCCCTGCCAGACTCTGCTCATGATGTCCTAACTTGAGGCGCAAACCTGGGTCGCCAGTGTGTTGAGTGAACACCCATCATTCATCGCCACAGAGCTAGTTTAAAATGGGTTTAAAAGTAATATATGGACAAAAAAATGACTAGCTGGCACATGGTTTACCTCTGGGAGAATAACTTTCTGAATGCAAACCACCCACCCCTGTAGAGTCAAACTAATTTGCAAAAGTCACTTCCTCAAGCTGAACACTGCTTCTTGGCTGGCTTGAATTGAATAGCAGGTTACTGCACTAACTAGTGGGACTCTGCCACTGTTACCTTTTAGTCACACATGCACAGAGCCATGGAGTTTATTTTATAACACTTTTTTTGCTCATGAACTGCAATCTAATGGAGAAGACAGAATCTAGTTACTATCACTGCTGACATGTTCACTTTGTGCAAGAAATTCCCCCAGTGACCAGAGACATGGAGGCAGCCACTGTGAGTCAAAATGAAAGCTCTAAAACCCTGGAGCTTGTTTTGATGTGGTCAGCAGCCATTTTATTTTACCCAAGTATGTAACAGGAAGTTGAGTGTGGATGTTAATGCTACATCTTGTTAAAATCCCACTTTCTTCGTAAATAAAGTGGAGGCAATAGCACCTTACAGAGCCACTAACGCCTCTGGGAAACTCTGGAAAACCTGGTATCCAGTGAACACAGCGACCGCAACTGAGCGCTTTCAAACAGAGCGACTCAGTCACAGCACCTGTGTTCAGGGCTACCTGGCAGGGTAGCAACCGAATACTGGGGTGGGCGAGGCAGGGCGACAGGAAGCGTACGCGCGTATACGCATGGGGGGAGAAGAAGGGAATGAGAGGTATGTGGGAAGGGGTGTGGTGGGGTTAGTGTGGTGGGGAGGGTGGTCAGTTGAGAGATGTAGGGTTCGGGTCAGGCGCGGCGCATTTTTTGGGTGCCAGCAGGCGGCTTGTTTTATTTTTAAGTATTTTTCCCACCCCCTGACATGCATCCCCCTGGAGTTGAGAATCCTTTAGTAGGGGGGTGCAGGCAGCATACATTAAAATCCTGTCTCTGCCGTTTAGTTCGCCGCAAGTGTACATCTTCGTTATTCATTTTTGGTGATGTACACTTGCCCAAACAGAGATCGATATTCTGTGATTGACGTTATCACACAGAACTGGAAAACCTAATATTTAGAGTAGACAAAAGTCAACCTGTATATTACATATATTTCATAGATTTCTCCTCTTCCTATTTTATTACTAAGAAACTTTGCACAAAAACAGGGTCTTCATCCCTTAAAGAGCTCCAGTCCCCGCAATTTGCATTGCCCCATTTTTTAGTGCGATTCAGACCCGCTCCTACATGTGAGACTGATGTTAGGTGCCAAAGTTGTGAATTCGATCGATAAAAAGCCTTACTTGATTCAGTTTTACAGGTCCCATGGCACTCAATCCTTCATGCTGACTGAGGAAGTTCTGCAGTGGGAGAGCGCTCCTTCTGCGTCACTATAGGTCTAGCGCTGTGTGTTTCCTGACTCTAGTTCAATGTGTTCCCCACTGCTGTACTGCATTCATGGCGACTTTTGTAATGGAGCATTTCTATTTTTGCCGTGCTCCTGTAGTGCTCCAGCCTCATTGTTGACTCAATTGCCGTTTCTTTGTTCCCTAAAACAGAGTCTATACCTAGCATAAATATGCAGCATGTACTTTACAGGGATTTGATCGAGATGGTATTCTCCTGTGTTGATTATTCCCATAGTGGATTGAGGTTGATATTTGCTAAGCACCTTATGTTTTATTGTGAGGTGCAGCAGAATTCTATACATATAATAAAGTGCGGTGTCACCCCAACACAGACTATATATAAAATATAAGTGGCTGTATGCAAGCGGGAGAGGCACTTCATTGAAGCAGTATACAAGCCACTGCTCTCATAGTATCCTCCGTGGAAGGCATGCAAGCTGAATGAAAGTAGTACTGGCAGTGTTAGTTTACCACTTGTGAGGACTGTCAGCAAGCATGTCCATGGCTAACATTGTTACCCTATTGGCCACCAGTCCCTCACTAAACACAACACATAAACCTGTACAATACAGGAAAAACCCAGGTGACTAGAGGAACCTACACGGACCAGACCCCCGACACCAAACCAGAATGAACAGTCCCTCTTATCCACCTATCCTTCCCCCAACCAACACCCATACCCCGAGAAGCAGTATCCCTCCTTGTTGACTTGTGCCAGCCCCCCCTCCCCCAACATGCTGACATGCCCCTAAGGTACATAATTGCTCCTGGTGGCTAGCTTCAACCTCCCCCCCATCCCTCACAACAAACATTGCATGTTTTCCTTGAGAACAGCACATAAAAAAGTGAAGGATGCTGATAGTAGCAGGATGCAGGGATGACAGCTTTGCAAGACTACGAGCCTCACCTCAATGTTGGTGCTAGTGGTCCCCTCACTCCTACTGCACACAGAACCCCACCCCCACACCATTCCCATCCAACAGACAGGTTAGCTTTTCACTGAACAACTGAAAAACTTGTGATCCATGCCGATAACAGCAGAATGCAGGAATCACAGCTTTCAAAGCCTTTACTCATCCTCCTACAATCCACATTACTGCTAATAATCACCCTTCCTCCTGATGTGCACAGACCTTAGTTTGGCATTTAGAAAATGAAAAAATGTCACTCAGGGATATATTAACAGCAGGGGATTGGGATTACAACTTTGATAGACTTCCCTCCCCACCTCATCATCCACATAGGTGCTAGTGGTCCCCCTTCCTCCTCCTGCTACACCCCCCATTGCCATCCAACACACAGTGTCAGACATGCTGATAATAAACGGTGGCTGCTGGTATCACTGTTCTGTAAGCCTTTACCCCCCTCACCCATTGTCCCTGTTGGTGCTACTGGTCCCTCCACCCTCCCACTGCACTCAAGCCCCCCCCCACCCTTCCTCTGCTGTTACTATAGTTCAGACAGGGAAAGCACCACAGCCCTGAACACTCCCTCTGGACCGCCCACCATCCCATGATACTAGGAGTGCAGCTTATTTATGGGTACACTGCCCTATAAATAAACTGTCAGCTCACAGCATCAATAAGACAGAGGCAGACAAGGTGAAGTGTGGGGGCTGTTTCACTCACCGTGCTCTCACCACCGACCAACAAGTAAAGTAACATGGCGGGGTGTGCAGCAGGAGGGTGGAGGGACCAGTAGCACCAACAGGGACAATGGGTGGAGGGGGTAAAGGCTTACAGAACAGTGATCCCGTGGCCTCCATTTATTATCGGCATGCCTGACATTTTGCTAAAACCTACATGGTACATTGATGGGGGTGCTGTTTGCCACCAGGGAGGGCAAATACATGTAGGGAATGTGTGAATGGAAGCTACCTATGTGGAAACTTTCAAGACTGGAACATATGAGCATGAAGAGTGTGTGGGGGGGGGAGTATCGGGCCACTAGCCACCAGAGAGGGCTACCAATTATAGCAACACAAGAGTCGGTTGCAGGCAAGGACCAGGCAAATAATATTTTCAAACGCAACTAAACACCAGAAGCATGCTAAGTAGCTGAACAGACAAGGGCACCATGATGATGACCGGCAAGGGTGGGGGATTTCAAGGCTGAAATCAATACTCCAGCAAAAATATAACTGCTTGCCATCATATACTAAAAATGAAAATTACGTACCTACCGTAATTCCTGATCTTCTCTTGTATCTTCACCATTCATTACTTACTGGGTGTTAGCCGGAGGCGCGCACCCGCCACGGGAGCTTTTTTTTTTTTTTTAAGTTTGCCTAACGGCACCGCCCTCAAGAGTGACGTCATGCGTCATGCTCGAGGGGCGGCCGTTAGTAGCGACCGACTCCTCCTCCAACTCAGTTCTGTGAGCCGGAGAGGCAAAAGTGAGAGCAGAGAATATAGATAGCGAGGCAAGATAGCCGAGGGATAGCAAAAGCAAGGAAGAATGAACTGAAAAGGAATAAGCCGATGGAGGAAGGACAGAGGAGATAAAGTATCCTAGCCTAGGGACTGCAGGGCCTCCTTACCTGGGCGACTCTAGGAGGAGAGATAAAGTAAGGAGATGAGAAAATAGAAGAAGAAGAAGAAAGAGAAGAGAGAGATGGGATGTTGAAGGGACCAGAATGCCCAATGAGCATAGTTAGCTTAGAGCTGAAGGCTCGACTAAGAGGGAAGCAAGAATCCCCGGAGATAGAGCTGAAGAGAAGGTTCACCAAACCCGCTAGACAGACTCTGGAGGGCATAGTCCTTATCCTCAACATGCCATTGTTATTGATACCCCCCTCGGGTTCCTGGCGCGACAGGCCTAGAATTCGAGGACACCGAGGAGGGAAAAGGAACCCCAGACAGCAGGAGAGTGCTGCTCTGGGACTTAGAAAAGGAAAATGTAAGCCTTTCAGGCGTTTTAAGCATAGAAATGGGACTCAGACAGACTGGCCAAGGCTTAGGCTGGCCGGGATTGGATATGGTCAGCACAGCTCTTCTGTAAAAATTGTCCAGGAGGACACTTAAAAGGAGAAACCAAATTGCAAACTAGCGAGAAGGGAGATTACCTTCTCATTTCCCCTCTTGTTTGTTTTTCTTTTTTTTTTTTTTACAGAAGAAATTTGAGGTTGGTTGCATGACCCCAAAACCAAGGTGCCTATAGCAGTCGAAAAGAGTTCCCTCAGCATTTTTTCCTTTTTTTTTTTTTAAAAGAAAAAAAGGAACAGACGTGCCCGTTCCTCTGCTCTGCAGGGCAAGAATAGAGGGGGTTTGATTCAGGGCAATATCTGGAACACGGGATTGCAGGATCAACTGAATAGCCTGAACCAGGCCAAAACCCCAGAGATATCTTGTCAGGATAACGGCAAGAGATAGTTGTGCAGTCTGATCATAGTGCAATCCCACGAGATGGCCTGAATCTTAGAGTAATTAATTTTCTGGAAAATTAGAACCCCCAAAGAAGGATTTTTTATATATTTTTTTTTTGTTTTTTTTTGCAGAGAGAAGGAGGCGGGAGGTGGAGAAGCCACAGGAAGAGGCCACTGAGGGATGGTGGGCGGGAGTAAGTAATGAATGGTGAAGATACAAGAGAGATCAGGAATTACGGTAGATGCGTGTTTTCATATCTTCCCTTGTCAATCTTCACCATTCATTACTTCCTGGGTGAGTACCAAGCTCCTCTTCCCCTGGAGGGGGAAGAGGTAATACCCTGAGGGAACAAGACCCCCAGCCTTCTGCTGGTGAGAAAACAGAAGGAGAAGACCCTGGCTTATTCAGAAAGCCTAAGTGGGAGAAGAGCTAGGAGGTGCCTCCCGAAGACAAGGAGACGGAGGGAGCCCCTGTAAAAGTCTCCTAGCTCTGGAAGAGAAAAGACGGGTCCCCCGGAAGGCAGAGCGAATCACCCTATGCCGGGCCAGGGTGACAACCTGGAAAACGAAGCCATGCCGTCCGCCTGATGCAGATCGCTGTCCCACAAGCCTGGAAGCCACCTCATTGGCGTCATAAGATGCCCTTGCTTGGTGTCTTGCCAGCTCCAGGCCTACCGCGGAGAGGGCAACGGCTTGTCTGGTTTGCTCCGTGTCAGGCATAGATGCCAGCAGCTGGGACATCATCGACCACAAATGCCGGTTATAGGCAGCGTGGTGAGCCTGATGTGATGCAATACATGCACTCCACGAGAAGAGAGAACACTCTTACGCTCGCAGTCGAACTGGAGAGTCCGAATCCGGTGGGCGGTCGTGCGCGAACGGCACCCAGAAGGAGTATCCAGGTATACCAAACCTGAGGACGGGTTGGGAAGGGAACCTAGAGACTCAGAGGGGGCACAATACCTACGCTGGCAGTCCGCCGGGGCTGGGGAAGAAGCGGCAGGGAACTGCCAGGACCGGATAGACGCCTCCTGGAAGGGGATAGGCCAGGAAGGTACCACCAGATGCTGGGCAATGAATTCACCAAGGAATTCACGCATCTCCCGTTAGGTATTGTCTCTCCGAACATAGAAATCCGGAGATCCCTCACCATCCTCGAGAGGAAACGCTGATATTCTGTGAAATCAGCATCGGAGGACAGATGAGCAGGGGGTTCCTCTCCCTCAGAGGAGGGAGACGAGGATGATGGGGAGCTGGAATGCTCAGAGGATTCCTGCGGCGGTGGGGAGAGTCGAAAGACCCGCTCATGCATGTATCTAACATATGAGGGGAAGGCCGCTGCAGAACCTCTGAACTGCTCCCAGGATAACGGACCCGTAGGACCGACATGGCCCGGGAGCGGGGGTGGTGAAGGCAGAGAGATGGGAGAGGGGCACCTGCGAGGAGGCAACTGCTCTCTGCGAGGGCTCTGGAATCCGGGGAAAGGAGCCCTAGTAGGAGGGATCCGGATATCAAACCAGGCCGCAGAGCGGAACTCTGGGAGGCGGAGCCTGGAAGAACCCTGGGGAGAAAGTCCCCTCTGCGGCGCCAGGACTGCATGGATCAGAGGGCAGTCCGCTGCGCGCGGAGGACACCCTAGAACCCTGGGGGAGGGACGGGGCTCTGCCTCGGCTCCTGGCCACCCCTGAGGTGGCCAAGAGACCGGGCAGCAGGCCGCCTGCCCTCAACCCCTCAGTTCCAGAGGGCCCTCCTCTCGACTGCAGCGTCCCCTGTCCCTAGAGGCAACAGCACCCGGGAGTAGCCGTCACCGAGCCTCAGAGGGGACTCCCCCCTCCGTCACCACGTCTGCCCCGGGATCTCGGCCACCCCAGCGAGGAACCCTCAGGAGACAGCAGTAAGGGGACAGAGGAGAGGCCTGCGCCGCCTGGTACCCCTAGCCACCGAGGACCCAGATCCCGAAGAATGGGGGTGCCAGGATGGGTCCACATCTGAGTCATCGTCCTCCGAGGAGGACAAGACCAGCAGGACCTCGATGCTGGCCACCCCAGGGGTCCCCGAGGCCACGGGGCCGCGATCAGCCTCGGTACCAAGGGCGACGCCGCGCCCCCACGCCCGGCAGCAGAAGGCCTAACCCCACCCCAGCCAGCTCCGGCGGGCGGCACTGCCGGGGAAGGGAAGGCCAGCAGCGCCACCGGCAGTGTCGGGGCGGAGCAGCACTGTCAGCAGCGCCCGCCATGTCCACGGCACTGCGAGCGGCGCGCCCGAGGCCAAAAGCGGCACGCCAACAGTGCCACTCAATCACACGGCGCCTTGTGAGCGGCACCAGGATCAAAGCGGTGCCGCCAATGGCGCCACCCGATCACCGGCGCCCCGCGAAGCGCCGCCGATCACTGGCACCGTGAATGGTGCCAGGATCCAGCAGGCGCGCGGCCGCGTTGAGAATCACCAACCGGGCCAAAAGCCAAGGGCCTCGACACGGGGAGCCTGCACCTCCGAAGGTGACTGCCGAGGCGGTGTCAGCGCTGCGGCCCCGGGAGGGGCTACGACGCTCCCCCAACACCGCGGAAGGGGCCTCCTCCTCGGCAAGATAGGATGAGGAAACCCCCTCCTCCTCGGACCGTATAGGCCCGGGAGGGGACCCGGGGGAAGGGCCTAAAAGATCTCGCCGAGATTCCCGTGTGACACTTGTCCCAGTCGAGGCGGGGCCTTGCCGAGAGCAGGCAGCGGACTTCGAGGGCGCGGCGGTCCATCGAGAACACAGGCGTCGCACGAATCCATATCATGGTTGGGTCCCAGGCAAGCGAGGCAAGCGTCATGCAGTCCGAGGCGGAGAAATACGGCCACAGGGCACCGGCGCATAGGCGCAGCCCATCTTGACGCTTAGCTCCAGAACCGGACATAACGCGAAACCAGCGAGACTAAAACACAGTAGGAAGTACACCGGCGCGAAAAAAGAAAAGAACAGTCTTACCGTATCGGGTCAGTGTCAGGAAAAAGCAATTAGGAAACTGCTACAACTACCAGCGCACGGCGTGGACAGGTGCTGCCTCGGCGGCGGGAGAAACAGAACTGAGTTGGAGGAGGGAGTCGAGTCGCTACTAACGGCCGCCCCTGCGCCAGCCTTGTAGCGTCACTCTCGGCCCGGTGCTGTTAGGCAAACTTTAAAAAAAAAAAAAAAAAGCTCCCGTGGCGGTTGCGCGCCTCCGGCTAACACCCAGTAAGTAATGAATGGTGAAGATTGACAAGGGAAGATCCAAACATACCAGGACAGGTCAGTCAGCCTTGTGGAGTCTCCCTGATATGACTGCTGAGAGGAAGGCACATTCTCCACACTGCCCTCACTATCATCTGCCTCCAGCTCAAATTGATAGGGATGAATCCCTAGCTGGCTAAACATCGCTAAGGGTACATCCTCCTTGGACCCTAAGGGATCAGAAAACTGGTCTCAGGAAGCTCTGTACCTCGTAGAAGAAGTGCTAAGTAGAGAAGACCAAGAACTGCTGCCATACCCATCCATAGCAAATCGCTGAGGCACTGCACTGCATTGCACTGAGGGAACTGCGGGCGCAACCTACTCTAACGTCAAACTACATGGCATGCTAAATCCGGAAGCAGGAGTGCACTCTGCAGTACAGGAGCCTGACACTGTGAATTTCAAACTTAAAATAAAAGAACACAGAGGATGATTTCACAAAAGTACTGCAAGTGCATAGTAATGCTTTGGCATCCAATGTCTTTAAAATGCATTCATTAACAACCAGCCAAGATTGGTGCTCTTTAAGAGTTTATTTGCCCCAACAGCTTATTCCCAACTTTTTTTTTAACTTCATATCTTTTATTAAAATATAATTACACAGTCTTGGGATGTATTACAGGCATAACTGAGTGTCCAGTGGCACTATGGTACATACAACTTTGTCAACCTAACAAAAGATTCCAGAATATCATCTTGGTCAGCTATCAAACATTAAAGCTGGTTACCAAAAAGTAAAACAAAATTAATAAGGGTCATTGCATAGTGGTACCACAGTCTTTATGGGCCCTTCGGCCAACAGCCATTTGAAAAAAAGGCCTTTTCGTCCGGTCCAAAGGGAGAAATCACAGAAAATAAATATATATATATATATATTATAGTGTCACGGTCGTGCCACTATAGTTAGGGTTGAGCAGCCAGTTACATACTAAAGTCAAAGGTTTGGACATTAATAACTTTGGACCCGTTCAATGGATTTGCCTGAAATTTGGTACACGTGTTGAGGCACACTAGATCTCTTGATTTGCCAAATTGTGCGTTTGTTTCAGAGTGCTGGTCTTCGTGTACGAAAGCACTGAAAAATGCAAAATAATCCATTTTTGGAGGCACCTTTTGGCATTCTTAATGTGGTCCTGCACGGCTGCCATGTGGTGTACTGTTCTGCAAGATGGCTTGTTTGAAAGAGCTTTGGTGGCTGAACATGCCGCTTTTTGTTTGGTGAAAAAATATTAAGGCTTTCAAAAGTTATGGCACTTTTAAGTTCCCATTATAAGTCAATGGGAAAATTTATATGTATATCTTGCGATCAAAGAATGGGGATTCTGGCCATCTGGTCTCGCCTGGCGATCAAAGAATTTGCAGCCTCACAGTTCAAGAATCTTTGTTCCCGAGGAATTTTCAAAATTCTTTGACTGCAAGGTCCGCCATCTTGTTTTCAGTTTTCCAATCACACAAACACAAATATCTCAGCTCAGGGGTCACTTCTGAAGTAAAACTTTGGTGGGTTTTACTCAGGGGACCCTGATCTATCGAGCCATGGCTTTGGTTCCATCCAAATTGGTCAAAAATAGAGTTATAAGCTTTTAAAATCTTAATTCGTGGCTCACTAACGATCTTTGATCGCGAGCCTGCAAATTCTTTGATCGTGAGATTCTTTGATCACGATCTTGCATCATGACCTAAAACACTAATATCTCGGCTCAGGAGTGGGCTAGGAACACAAATGAGGGCTTGTTTTGCTCAGAAGGGTCCGTTCTATTGAACCATGTCATTGGTTTGGTTCAAATAGGTGAATAAATCGCGTTTCACCATTTTTTTATTCTTCTATTGTGAGGCTGCAAATTCTTTGATCGTGAGATTCTATGATCGCAATCTTGCATCGTGAGCGAGGGACGAGATGGCTGAATTTAAAAATTATTTTTCTCAGCCCATGGGTGCCCTAGGAAGTCAAATGATGGTGGGTTTTACTCAAGGGGCTTCGTTCTGTCGAACCATGGTGGTGGTTTACTGCAATTGCTTCTATTTTTTGATTTATTACATTTTTTATTCTTTGTTCGTGAGCCTGCAAATTCTTTGATCGTGAGGCTGCAAATTCTTTTATCGTGAGATTATTTGATCGCAATCTTGCATCGTGAGTGAGGGACGAGATGGCCAAATTTAAAAATCTATTTTCTCAGCCTATGGATGCCCTAGGAAGTCAAATGAGGGTGGGCTTTACTCAGGGGGCTTTGTTCTGTCGAACCATGGTGGTGGTTTACTGAAATTGCTTCTATTTTTTGATTTATTAAATGTTTTATTCTTTGTTCATGAGCCTGCAAATTCTTTGATCGTGAGGCTGCAAATTCTTTGATCGTGAGATTCTTTGATCGTGATCTTGCATCGCGAGCAAGGGACAAGATGGCCAGATTTTTTATAATGGAATAGATAGGGAAATTTTGCCAATCTTTGACATTGAATATCTCAGAAATGGTTTGGTCTTTTTACTTGAAATTTGGAGGGAAGAAGGGCAACATCCCACAATTGTGCCTTTTAGTTGATTGGCAAAAAATATTACAGGGTGGCAAAGTTACGGCACTACGAAGTTGGCATTTTTTCCCATAGGATAACATTATGTCATCCGCCATGTTACAGGAATTCTTTGCCGCTCTGCTGGAAAATAACAGTTTGGTCTTTTGGGATGAAATTTGGAGGGAGGAAAGCCAACATCCTATAAATGTGCCTTTTGGTGGTTTGGAGAAAAAATATTACAGGGTGGTAAAGTGACAGCACTCCGAATTTGACAGTTTTTCCCATAGGATAACATTATGGCATCCGTTGCATCTTTCAGGGCCCATATCTCAGAAACAGTGCGAGATACGGACTTTTTGTTAAAAAAATGTTTAGCCCCCCCCCCAAATGGGGGCTAAGCAGAAAACTAGCCAGGAAAGTAATAATTCATACAAATTTTTTTTTTTTTTTCCTCGTCTTACGGTTCCTGAGATATAAGCAATTTAGTATTCCAGGTCGTACTTTTCTGCTCCGAAGTCAATTATAATGCATACATTCTTTATTATCAATTTGTTTTTTCAATGCAGTGTTTGGGGAAATGAAGGGTGTGCCCTTTTGCTACTGTGACAGTTAGCATTTCCAGTTGCTCTTCTGTCACCATTCGAATCACCGTTCCCATCTACACCACTGTGTGCATAATGGTTTGTGTTTTCGTATGCACTTGCGTTTCTGTTTCTGATCTCTTTACTGTTGCTGTTACTGTTACCATTTACATTTACTATTGCAGTACCATGACCTTACGTGTAACAGTTTGCATTTTCGTATGCGCTTGTGTTTCTGTTTTTATTGACTTTATTGTTGCTGTTACCATAGCCATTTGCATTTACAATTGTGGTTCCATGAGTGTATGCGTTATGGTTTGCGTTTTCGTACGTGTTTGCGTTTCTGTTTACTTAGGTGTTATCGTTGGTGTTACTGCTACCATTTGAGTTTACAATTGTGGTGCCGTGAATGTGTGTGTTACCAGTTGCGTTCTGTATGCACTTCTGTTTGATGTCTCCTTTTACGTAACTATTTGCTTCGGCATCATTTTACGCTTGTGTTTCTATTAACGTTTGCTTTGCCATTTACGTTTGTTTTGCCATGTGCATTACCGTTGCTGCTTGCGTTTGCTTTGCAGTTCCTGTTACTGTGTAACAAGACATCACGTGGTGGGAGCGCGGGGCCGAAAGGACCCGCGATGCCGCCACTGCATTCCTTTCATTACTTATCATCCTCATTCTCAAAAAGAAGGGAAATTAGAGGCAAAAAACTCCATTTAATGCATCAGTTAGGGTTGTTCCACAACAAAAAAAAGCTAGGAAATTCAAGGTTAGGGTTGAAAGACCCCCTTGGACCCCCCAGCCCACCCCCCAAATGGCATTGGGGTGCGCGTTGGGGTCATCGGTCCTAACTCTCACCCCATTCTCCTATACCTCAGCTTCTTTACACATGTGATGGGGTGAGAGTTAGGGGCGAAGACCCCAACGCGCACCTCGATGCTCTTTGGGGGTTGGGCTGGGGTGTCCAAGGGGTGCTTTCAACCCTAACCCAGAATTTCCTAGCTTTTTTTCGCTGTGGAACAACCCTAACTGATGCATTAAATGGAGTTTTTTGCCTATAGTATATATATATCTACATAAAACCTAGCTGTATGCCAAAGGTGTGTAATACCAAAACTTTAGGATTCAAGAAGGTATAGCAGGCCAGCCCGGTGGTGCAGAGGGTTGAGGCACTGGTGCCTTACCTCAGCCCATGCCAGTGACCTGAGTTCGGGAACGGACTCAGGTGTTAGGGGCTGGCAGGGGCGGGAGAGGATCGCGCGTCCGTAGGACTGCTCTCCTCTCCTGGGGGTGGGTAGTGGGAGTTTGTCATGCTGCAGTGGCCCCTGGTGGAGACCAGGAGCACTGCTGATGCAGGAAAGAAGGAAGGGAATAACCAGAAAAGTGGAAATACTGCTTCACAGTAGCCGGATGACGGCTGCCCGGTGCTCTGAGGCCATCAATCTCCTGCTGAGCTCCCCGCCTCAGCAGCATCCCTGGGGCTAAAGTAAAAATAGTAGTACTGGCTTACCCCTCGGCTGGTGCCTTCCCCCTCGGAGGAGGGGGACCCACCCGGCGAAAGGGTTACGCCGGGTCACCCTGGGGATCGGCTGCAATCTGAGGCAGGCGGAGTCTCAGAGAAGGGATGGCTCAGGGACTGCCTTGGCAAGCCCGAAGGAGTGGCTGCCGAGGAGCACGTAAGGGGAGAAAATGAATTGGAAAAAAAAAAGAAGGTATAACAAAGCACAACATGAAAAAAGGAGAAATGTTAAACAGTAAAATGAAAGTGTATATGAGCCCTCCTCCACTGTAGGAATCTTCAATAATTAGTCTCAGTGTGGAAATGATCCTTAAGAAATGATCTGCCATTGGTGCCAAGGATGCCATCCACATCTGCAGGAACCTTTCATGCTGTAGCCTAACTAAACTAGTTATCCATCCCATTCTCTCTATCTCAGTGACCCTGGAGATCCACTGGTCCAGGGATGGCAGTCTCGGGGATAACCATCTGAAAGTAATGCATTTCAAATCTGCCACTCTCAGAATTTGACCCAACCTATGGGTGTCACTGGGACAATATAACATGGTTGGGAGTCCCAACACTGGCTCGCCAAATGACTTGGGAAAAGTGAGACCCATAAGTCATTGAATTATGGAATGCACCTCTTTCCAGAAGTCCTCAAGTTTGGGGCAGTCCCAAAATATATGGTAATGCATTCCCTGGGTTCTGCAGTTACGCCAGCACAAATCTGTATGGTTGGGGTTAAAGTGTTTAGTTATTACTGGTGTTCAAAAGATGCGAACTAGCATTTTCCAATTAAATTCAAGCCAAGATGGGGAGGCGGTGACCTGCCAACCCAAATTCAGCCTACGTGCCCAGTGTTCTTGGTCAATGGGGGTGCCACTCTCCTGTTCCCACTTAAGGCACTGGGCCTGTAACGGAGGGGCCTCTGAATGCGTCATTAAGGAGTAGAGTTCAGAGAGATAGCGAAATTTCCCTTTAATAGTAATGATATGATAAAAATAGGATTCCAGCTCTGAACGCTCATGTCAAATTTGAGGTAAGATACCTAGAGACATAAGGTAATGATGAATCTGAAGGTATCAATAGTGGTCTTCTTTCCTGAGTGAGTATCTGTTTTGTAGTTGGGCAAAGAAAAGACAGCCTCTGTCATCAGTGCACTGTAGGAAAGTGGTCAGTTTGTGTTTCTCCAAGAACCGTACCTGGAATCCAATTGGGGGGAATGAAATAGCTCTTATGACAAATGAGAGATAGTAGATCAAGTGTATTGGGAGTGTGGGTAAGTTTCTGTAGGTGCAAAAGGATACACAGAGTGTGTTTGATCCACGGGTTATTTACCTAAGACCATATGTGAGGGGGGAGTACAATGGTTGGCAGGGTCCACAATGCCCAACCCGCCACAGATACCTCCTATATATGGTACCAGCCAGA
This sequence comes from Neoceratodus forsteri, assembly GCA_016271365.2. Lineage (NCBI taxonomy): Eukaryota > Metazoa > Chordata > Ceratodontiformes > Ceratodontidae > Neoceratodus > Neoceratodus forsteri. Next base: position 193,140,439 of record CM028129.1, read on the forward strand.
GCTGGTGTGTTGTTTAGCCCATGTACAGAGTTGGGTTCCCTGAGCTGCCAAGTAATAAAGCTGAAAATTGGGGAGACTTAAACCTCCTAATCACTGAGAGCCCTAAGAACCCTCACTGACACACAAGAACAGGATCCGGACCAAATAAATTGCGAGATATCTTTATTGAGACTGTTCCAATAAAATTTTGGTATGGGGATTGAAAGAGTTTGAAAGAGAAAAAAAAGCGGGGCAAGATGTTCATTTTAACCGTCTGAGTTATACTATATAAGGTGAAGGTGTAGCAGGTGCCACCTGGCCAGATCAGCTTGAAGAGCCATATAGAGCCTAATATGACTGTTGTGAAATAGAGCCGAAGTATCTACCAAGATGTAGATCCCCAAATAATGACAGGTATTTTTTTTTTGCCCAGGTGAATGGAAATGTGCTTCTGAATTTTGGGGTGGGGGAACCATTGAGTTATCAGTGCTTCTGATTACGTAAAATTTAGCTTGTAACCTGCCAGGGAGCCATACTCTTGCAGGTTTCTTTGAAAGTGGGGGAGAGAGGAAGAGGGGTCACCGAAAAAGAAAAGCAAGCCATCGGCATATAGGGCTACTTTTTGCTCAACCCCACCTGCCAGCACTCCCTTGAACTGGGGACTGAATTGAGTAGCAGCATCCAGAGGTTCTAGGGAGAGGCCAAAAAGCAGGGGGGGGGGAGAGGGGACAGCCCTGCCATGTACCCCTCTCCAAGGGAAAATGTTCAGATATAAAACCATTGACCTTTACTCGGGCTTCTGGTGTGTCATAAAGGGAGGAGATGGCTACAATAAATCTGGCCCCATGCCAATTTTCTTAAGGATGGAGGTCACAAAGAGCCAATCCACCCTATCAAATGCCTTTTCGGCATCCATACTGATTGCTAATTGGAAGACTATTTTTTGGCGTTGGGTGGAAATTTTATTCAGCAATCTATGTATACTGTCTTGGAGAAAGTGACTTACAGTAAAGTCAGTTTGGTCATTATGGACCAGGGTGGAGATGCATCTCTGAAGCTGATCTGCTAGTATGCCTGCGAAAATCTTGAAATGGGATGATATGAGGCACAGTCCTCTGGATCTGTTTCAGCTTTTAAAATTACCGAGATCTGTGCCTGGTTCCAGGATGCAGGAACCCCCCTCTCCGTTCCCCATCTATCACCTCAGTGAACACCTCTAACAGTGAGGTCAAAAGGGAAGGTGAAAATGTTTTTATAGAACTCGGGGCTGAACCCATCTGTCCCTGGAGCTTTGCCATTTTTTAATTGCTTGATCTTGGCCAAAATTTCTGTGGCTGCGATGGGGGCATTAAGGGTCTCACGTTGATCATTATTTAGTGCAGGGAGGTATATTCGGTCATGGAATTTATTCACTTGGTCTTGGTGGTTGGGAATACATTCAGAAGTATACAGGGACTTATAAAAAGAAGCAAAGTGGCTAGCAATTTTCGGTGGGAGGGTGGTGCTAGAAGTCCCCACTGGTTACGGAGATGCAGAATCGCCCTTCTAGCCATCTCCTTCCTAAGCTGCCAGGCCAGGAGTTCACCGGCCCTGTTACTGTGTTCAGAATATTTCTGTTTTGAGTATCTGAGCTGGCCCTCAATTTGGGCATCAAGTAACAGGTTGGTTGAATTTATGATGCTCCTGCACCAACTGCTGTTTCACTGCCCCATTTAGGGAGATCTGATGCCGGAACTCCACATCTGCAATCTTTTGTTTTAAATCTAATCTCTTTTGGATTCAGTCTTTTTTTTTAACTTGTGAACAAAATTTAATTATCTCTCCCCGGAGACAGCATTTTAGTGCGTCCCATCTGACTCCGGCTCCAGTGTCCCCCGGTGGGGTTTGTTTGAAGAAATGTTTTAACCGCTTCGGTCACCATTTCTTTAAATTCTGCTTTAGTGAGTAAGCTTACATTTAGTCTCCAAAGGGATTCTGATACCGGAGAGGTATCTAAATGAATCTGAACTGGAGAGTTGTCAGAAAGCGGCATGGAACCAATCCTGGCATCACTAAGCCTAGGGACCCAGTTGGCAGAAAGTAGGAAAAAATCAATGCAGGAGTACATGTTGTATTTAGGGGAGTAATAAGTGAAATCCCTCCCTTTCAGGTAGAGAAACTGCTGCCCATCCACCAGACCTAGTTCCGCACAAAGACAGGAGAAAACTTTCCCTGGTCTGACAGGTCCCTTAGTACCTGTGCCTGCCCTGTCCAAGGTCGCATGCATCATAGCGTTAAAGTCTCTACTTCCCATTATCAAACTATGGGAATCTTTAACCATGTCAGTAAGTACTTTATTAAGGAAAGGGATACAGTCAGATTCTTCATTGGGGGCATATAGGTTAAGCAGGATATGTTGTTGACCCCTATACTCCCCAAATATGCACACATATCTCCCTTCTGGATCTGTGTCTACCTGTGACACCTGTAGGGGTGTATTCCATCTGATTAAAATGGCCACCCCTCTATGATGTGGGTGGTCAGCATAATAGGTAGCATGCACTTCTCCGACCCATCCCCGTCATAGTTTGAGGTGCTCCTGTGGAGTCAAGTGAGTCTCCTGCAGGAAGGCTATAGTGGCCTTCTGTCTCTGAAGTTCCTGCAAAATACGGGCCCTTTTAATGGGGCTATTGATACCCCTCACATTGTAAGAGACTACCTTAAGGTCCGCCATGAGGAATCTGAGAGTGAAATGTTTTTAACGAATGCAGTGTGGAGGGTTACGCACTTATAATGTAATAACCAACAACAATACATGTCCAAGTATTGGAAACAAACTAACAGATAATAGGAAATAAGAACTTGCAAACAAAATATTTACAAAGAATGCTTCAAGGTTAAGTAAACCCTAGCCTCATCCGTAATGAATCTCACTGTGGGACGAGGAAAGGTGTCACTATGGTGGCACCCCAGTCCGGTATGACCCACCCTCAAAAATGGTGGGAGACCAAAAGGGTAAAGTTGTCATGGATTCAGAGGCCAGGTATTATTGCCTTTGGAGTTATGAAGATAGGATGAAACAAGTAATAGGCATTTCCTACCAGACAGAAAGGGGTATGTTGTCCAATTTTTCTGAATGTTCTGACACCCTAATAATCCAAGGGGGCAGGGTGAAGTGGAGTGACCCCATCCGGGCAGTAAAGGGACACTGGGGCATTAACATCGGTAATGTCCCTCATCTGAGGTACCCTAGCACCAATTGGGGAGGAGGAAGTCCCCCAAGGGCTAGTGGGGCACAAACAGGAAGGCCACCTGCCCGGTGGGTCAAAGAACCAAGCGTAGAACACCCCCAGGCTCACCAATATATACACGCTGCTTTCCAGCCCCCTGTAGAGGGGTAAGAAGGAGGCAAATATCCCAGCTGGATGTTACATAACACACTGCCCGACACTGGAAGGACCTGGGGAACTGCACACGACCAGAGCTCAATCTCTCTTAACCCTCCACCGCGGGGGTGAGATTCTAGTCCAGCTTACAGAGAGTAAGGTAGTTTTGCAGAGCCGTCCATTGTGGGGAAGCCCTCATGGAGCCCCCTCAATAAGTCGCCTAGGCTCCTTACAAATGACAGACAGATTATACGTCCAGGTTAAGGCCTTCCACCTGAGTGGGGGCCCCGAACGGGCACCCCCGTCCGGTCACCTAGGCTCTCAGAAATATTCTAAGATCCCTGCTGAGGGGCCCGTTTACTTGACTGGAACTACTGTCACCGGTTCAGCGCCAGAGCATTTGTTAGTACTGTTTGCTCAAAGCTCCTTTAGGTCTAATGTGGCACTCCCTGTCCTCCATCAGTAGAGGAGCATGTAAATCAGCTGAGATAGTGGCCCATAAAGACAGCTCTTAAGTGAGCCAAAAAAAGAAAAAGAAACAAATGGCCATACTGATGAACAGAATAACAAAATACGTACTAGTTTGTGGTGGTCAACAGCGTGTGCTCCCCACTCTGCCCCTGCACCCCCAACCACAAGAAGCTCTGCCATCAATCGCACCCCCCCGCCCCCAAGAGGGCCAAACCTCCTTCCCCTTTAAATCAGATATTTTTCTCTCTCTTGTCGTTGTATTCCACCCCCCAGAAGAGGCCAGCCCCCAACTGTATCCACCATAAGGTAGAGGGCTGCACTGAGCTTCAGCTATGGAGAAGGGTGGAGAGGAGTAAAACAGCTGTTCTCCCCCACCCCCACCCCTCCTACTTCAGTTAGCAGCCCACACCCATTTATCAAGTTTTATACATTTATTTATACTTTGCAAGGCAGAGAGTCTCTATTCAGGGTGGAGAAGCACTGGTAGCAGTTGAGGCCGGATCTGTATCTGATCCAGAAGACAATGCTAAGACCCAAGGAACAGTTCTGGATGTAACAGCGGGCCAAACTGTGGAAGTGTTCGGGTCTGCCCTGCACCATGAAGTATTAGCTTCTGTCTTCTGCCAGGTCTGGGACTGCACAGTTGCCCACTGAAGCCTCTCACATTCCTCAGGAATCTGGATGCCCAGATCTTTCAGGTAAGAGGCTGCAGCTTCCAAATCGGGGGGAAGCGTTTGGGACCTTCTTTAGTTTGGATTAGTGTTGCTCGGATAGTACCACCGTGGATCCATCAGTGATCCGGTGGATGGTGGCACTGTTCGAGTTAGATCCATCCCGGGATCAGGCTGAATACGGAGGTCGGATCCCGCGTTATCTGGCACTAGATCCAGCGATCCAGTGCCGGATCCAGGGATCTGGTGTCAGATCCCTGGATCCAGCCATCAGATAACAGGGGATCCAACCAGGGATCCAACGGCAGTATCCACAGGCAGACAATGGAAGTATCCGGCGGATCCTCTATCCTGCCGCAAAGGGCAGGTATCTGGTGGATCCAGATTTGTCTGGCTCCATCTGAGCAACACTAGCTTGGATCTTGAGTTTCGCCGGACATTCTTTAAACGCTTGATGACCAGCTTGTTTGAGCAATATCACTACTTGGAACACCCACTGGCGTTTCTGTAAAGTCTGAGGGGCATAGTCTTGGTCAAAATATATGTGGGCGTCCCCAAAATGTATTTCTTTCTGGGCCCATGCCAAATGTAATATTTCTTCTTTAACTCAGAAGTCTAAAAAGGCCAGGATGATTGATCTGGGGCGTGCTTTTGGGTCCCTCAGGTGGGGTATTAGGGAGTGATGAGCTCTTATAATGTTCAATTCCTGAAAACGGCGTGTGACTGTTTCAGGTAAAGTTTTGCCCTGCTCAACTGAGTCCCTTAACTTATGATATCCCGGGACGGTTATTCCCTCTGTTGGCCAGCATCCCTTTAGGGTAACCACCTCCACCCCCACTTATCTCCCCCCTCCTCAATTATCTTCACTGGGGGCCTTCTTCCAGCAGGCTGCTCTATTCCCTCTCCACTAAGTGTCTGATACCCTCTCTTCCCTTTGCCCTCCTCTATGTCCTTCCTTCCTTCCTCTCCTTACTTGTACATTACAATCTACAACCTGTTTACGCTGCACTTTAAATGCCTGTACTTGCACTTGCCTTAAATGTCTGAAATATCCAATTACTGACTTTATATATTGTAACAGCCTGTATTGATGTCTACTATAGTATGAAGTGTTGACTACTGTAAGCAAATGTGTCCTTTATGTCCAGGACCATTTTGAAAATGAACTTGCTCAATGATGTAACTGACTGGTTAAATAAAGTTTGATTGATTTGATTTGATTTGATCGTTTGGTAGATCAAGCATTTCTTTAATAAAGCTGTCCACAAAGGTTAACATACTCCCGGACTCTGTACCCTCTGGAACTCTGTGGATGTGAAGGATATTTCTGCGGTTTCTATTCTCAAGCTCCTCCAAACATTGGGATATTAACTGCTCTCACTGATGTAGGTCAAGGAGAGCCAAGATATGCATATTGGTAGTAGTAGTGTAGTAAGAAAGAGCTTTTTCAATGTCCTCGGTATGATGTTCTAACTTGGTAAGATCTTTTTAATCTTCGAGAACTTTAGCCTCTAAATGTGAAGAGTTTCACTGATTTGCTGAAGAGTAGTGCATAATTTTTTTGAGGTGATTGTGCAGTCTCCTTCTTTTTCGTGTCACTAGCTGGAGGGAAGGTCGGAGGCATAGAGGCTGGGGATCTGGCAATGGGATAGGCTGAGCCATCTATTTTGTGTTTTGGTGGCTTACCAGATGGTCCCAGGGGGTTTTCTTTCATTCTGTTCCTGGTGGACATAATGTAGTCGGTAATCTTACAATTAGGCTGCAGGATGGCTAAAATTTGTACTAATAATCGGTGGATTGTTTTCTGTCAGGCTAGAGCATGAAGTCTAGGCTGCCATTAAGCCCGTGACATCACCAGAAGTCTGAGCTTATTCCCAACTTGAAGCCAAAATCCTCTGTTGTGACATCACAGTCTGTTGCCATGAGAATAATTGTGATGTCACAAGCAGATTATTATACTATCTGGTACGGAATAAGAAATATGAGTTGAAGAACTCTCAACAAACAAAGATATTGTTTTCATGTGTATAACCTTGGTAATAAATAATGGGGAGGAGAAGAAATACAGACCTTATGTGAAATAAGCTGAACTGTGGCCAAATATTACATCTCTCAAACTTCTTCTAGAGGCATCAACAACTCTTTACGTTATAAGCTCGACATAATTATGCTGCACGCTAACAACAATGTACTGTACAGTATACCAGATCTTCTGACAACACAATAAGTGAGCTGTTGAGGTGCATAAAGTGCACTATTTTCAGTTTCCATAAGTGACCTTCCTTTATTACCTTATTGAAAAGAATATCATCCTGGCAGTGTCCACACACACATAAAGACAGCACTTCTGCATCAAGTCTACCATGCTGAATGAGTCTGTGACCCCAGCTACCTCCTTTGCTCTTCGCCTTTTACCATGTCCTATGGAATGATCAGGGCTTTGCTTTTCTCCTCCTCCTTCTTGGGATCCTCCTGAGCGAGGATGTTGTTAAATGACACCTTTATCATGGTGAGAGATGGAGAGGAATGTCGGGCAACAGGTCAGAGAAGATAGCTGGTTTGGGGCCACAGGGATTCGGTCTATGCATTCAATCTCAAAAGTTTGCTCCATACACTGAGGTATTCTAACCTGATAACTACTGTTATCAGAAAAGACACAGAAGTAGGGTTTCTGAGTTTGCATGAGAGTCCAATTTCTGATTCAAATGTCCAATATCCAAAAAAATCCCATTAGAATCGGAAATCACACTACATGTAAATGTATTGATTGCCGGTAGGTGATTCATGATTGGGGCGGGGGAGTGGCAGTAAGCGGGACATGGGAGAGAGAGATGGGGTGGGGAAAGGCAATGAAAGAAAACAAGAAAATAGTGCAGCGGGGTATCGGGTGGGAAGGGAGGAACAAACCGCACTCACTGAATGGAGAGGAAGCAGTGAGATCTGCTTCAGCTCCACTCTGGTGGAAGGGCACAGCTGTGGTGTATTCAAAGTGATATGCTACCAATCCTCCCCCCCAATCACGTCCTACCAAAGCCCTCTTCTCAATGTAATTGCACTACGTCATGCATAGCTCTTGCTATGCGGTTGTAAAAAGAGAGTAAGAGAGAAAGAGAGTGTAAGTAAGTCAACAGACGCCGTCGCAGCTTTGCTCAGTTAGTGTGACAGTGGAATGGCTTCCCATCATTGATCGGCTGTGACTTTCTCTGCGTAAGGCAAGGCAAGGTAAAGTTTATTTCTATGGCACCCAATCCCGGAGACTCTGGGCACCTTACACAAAAGACAAACAAGAGAATTAGCAAACACAATAATTAAAATAAGCCTGTTGTGACATCATACCAGGCTGATATGGAGAAAACAGGGTCTGATTTCTGGTTGATAGCAGACCCTACCAGTTATTATAAGGATGAGCAAAATGGGTCTGTTGCAGGTATAAGAGATGTTGCCCCAGTGACCCTAAATAGTGAAGGCCAAGAAGCTTACCTTGGCAACCATTTCACAAGAACCTGCAGCACCATTCTGTATTTCCCACCATTTCTTTTTATGTATACTGTATGGAGAGTACTGTGGTTGCAAAGGTTGCAACTGCAAAGGTTGCAAATGTTCTTTTATCTCTCTAAGCATTTTGTTTTCTCACAAACAGCTGAGGAGTTCCATCAGATTAGAAGATAGCTGCACTATGACATTAACTAGTAGGAGCCTGTGATAAAACTGTAACATAAGCAAATCAGGGCAGCAGCATGATGATACTAGCAGGAGAGGAAAGAGTCATATAAGAACATTTTCAACCACAGTATTCACCTCTCCATGTATTAGACAACATTTGCCAGGTCGTTGAATGTCAAGCCTTTCTTTTCTTTATTACTGAGGGCATTTGAAGGGAAACAGGGGGCCAGATTCACAAAGGGTGACACAGGGCTTACATCAAATCTGGTGTCGAACAGCTATGAAAGAACCTATTCAGAATCGCCTGACTCATGAGATGATCGGGCGCATTTGAAAATCTTCGATTTACATCAGCTTGCACCAGATATTTGGTGCAAGACCCATAAAGGGTACCTGAGATTGCCGTGTTACACCAGAAAACATGGTCTAACCTATGTAATCGGTGCATGGATTGAGAATCCTGATTACTGGCTGGGCAATGTCACAAGCCCCATGCACCACATGTTCACACACCTGGGACTTGCAGCATTCTTAGGACGTTTCAGAATCAGGCCCAGGATCTTATGACCTCAAAGTTCATTGGCTCCTGGTTATTAGTGCAGATGACAAATCCTGCACCACAGACAAGGTCAATGCCAGATTAAGACGAACAGTAGCAGAACATCAAAGACTGGCACTAGGCACACCTGATGCATATTGCAAAAAGGCTTTTATTGCATTTAAAAAACAGACATGGCTAAATACAACAGGGAGATGCAGAAACCCTGACCGGTTTTACACCATGTGTGGAAAAGGAGACCTGAGAGTGTCAGCATCCACTGACGTTGGACCAGGGTTACCTCCAGAAGTCATCTAGTTCCCACGGGTAGCAGGTTGACACATTTTATCTCTAGCAAAAAGGGCCTTCAATATCAAGTTCCTGGTGAAGCAGTGTAGGTCCACAAATAGGTCAAATGGCTAACCATCACAAGTGGGCATGAATTTAGGTCCTCTGCATAACACTCTGAGTTCTGCTTGTGTCAGCTCATGACTAGATTAATCACATGTAATTCTTGTGATTCTATGTCTTCCCTTTCTTGAGGATCTGTGTTTTCTGGAGCTTTTCTGGGTTATTGCTACCAACACAAAAATCTGCAACAGAGTGGACACAACCCGGTGGGGGGGGGATGAGGGAAGATCTGGAAGAGTTAGAAGACTGGGCAAGAGTTTGGCAGCTGGACTTTAATGCAAAAAAGTGCAAAATGGTGCACATAGGCCACACAAAACCAAGGGCAACATATCATTGGGGGGGGAGTTAGCAACCACAAAACAGGAAAGGGATCTGGGGGTCATCATATCTGATGAACTGAAGGTAGCAAAGCAGTGTGAAAAAGTGGTAACAGAATGCTGGGGTGCACAGGACGGGGTATCACCAGCAGGAAGAGGGAGGTACTGTAGTGATACCCCTGTGGAGATCAATGGTGAGGCCCCACCTGGAATACTGTTTGGAGGCCCCATCACGGGAAAGACATAGACCGGGTGGAGGCAGTACAGAGAAGGGCAACCAAAATGGTGTATGGCCTGCACTAGAAGCCTTATGAGTAAAGGCTCGAGGAGTCAAATATGTACTCTCTAGAGGAAAGGAAGGAAAGGGGGAGACATGACAGAAACATTCGGATACCTTAAAGATATTAATAAGGTACAGAAAGGTGGCATTTTGCACAGAAAGAGATGCTCAAGGACAAGGGGGCACGATATGAAGCTGGAAGGGGGGGAGACTAAGGACGGAATGAGTGGTGGATGTCTGGAACAGCCTCCCAGCAGAGGTGGTGAGTACTGAAATGGTAACAGGTTTCAAACATCATGGGATAGACACAAGGGGGCCTTGGTAACAGGGCTGGGGGGGCTAAGGCTGGAGATCAATTAGGGTCTACAGCAGCACAGTAGGCGGGGACCTTAATGCAGACTGGGTGGGCCAGAAGGTCCTTTTCTGATGACAGCTTCTATGTTTCTATATTTTTGACTGCCCTGGCTAGAGCGCCAGTACAGCCAGACGGGCACTCCCATCAGTCCTTGGGGCTGGACAGTCTGCAGCTTTGGACTCAATAAACACTTGAGAAGGTGTTGCAGCACACATCAGATTTTATTAATAAACTATGGAAGTTCATATTCACATCACAGTCTAGGGACCTAATTCATTCTGTTATAGCAAATCGTCTATACAGTTCATCAGTTCTATATTAATGAGGGCAACTCCACCTGCTATGTACCTTGCAAAAGCAAGCTCTGGCAACACCTGTCTTCAGGGCACCTCACCACAACAAGTGAGAGCCAGTGATGAGTGCATGTTAACTCAATCTCACACTCAACTCCCACATATCACTCTGCTACCTTCTAGCAGGCATTCAGAATTAGTATCATCTGACCAGTGACCTTCAGGCTGTCTCTCTGTTCTTTTCAGTTTATATGCCAGATCAAGGAGATCTACTATTTCTCTGAGATATCCCATGAGACTTGGGACTGCAAAAGTCAGAATCCGCATAAACAATTGGTGTAATGGTGGTAAGTATTAGGGACCAGAACACACTGCTAGCAACAGCTTTCCTCCCAGCTCTCCATGGGCACTTTATTATAAAGATCAAGGCTTCAAAGGGACCACGAAGGTCAGGCATCCAATTAAACTCTTCTAAAATCCTGCAGTTTAACTTTACTTATACTGAGGTGAATTACAGTTATGCAGGCATTCCAGAAAATAATCTGTTGTCTGCATAGACAGGTCAGTCCAGCTTGCCTGCAAACACCTGCCACCCCAAACCTGGTGGCAGCTTCATAATCTGATGTCACTCTACTTCGGGATTTTTCAAGCCTGGAGACTGGGCATCTCCTACCTTACTGCTGGCAGTCTTCACTTACCTTCACATGCTTCTTTGTGCACCATCTTCCTTGGCATAGGCACTAGATGAAAATGCCCACCACCAGGGTTTCCTTCCAAGTTTTAGGGAAGCCCTTTTCAGGCTAGCCAGCCATCGGTGTGCTCCCCTTGTGAGGGCCCCGCCATAGTCCCCACACACAAACCTCCACCAGTCCCACTGCATATTGCCCTTAAAGATATTCCCAGCTGGGGGCCAGAGGGCCCCAGTTTCATGGGTTACGATGCTGGAGGCCTGTGCTGTCTGCCTGATCTCACGGATACCCACATCTTGACTCATACTGCCTGACTGCCTGCCATGGACTAAAGTATGTTTAAGCTCCTCCAACTGACATTAACTTCTGCCAGAACAAAGCATGAATGCCAGCCTTAGCATGGCATGTATTAGTAACTAACCACCTCCTCCTACTGGTAGGAGGGGGTTGCATCATGGGTATCAAACACTGATTTCTTAAAGGATCTGGTTTGAATCAGGATTAATCAGGACTCTGACCTGGATCCTGGCCCTAATAATAAGATAATAAGGGACAGACCTTTTGGGTCCATCCACCCCAAGATGAATGGCCTTCTTCCTTTTCACAACTTGTACATGTAGCCCCCCCCCCCCGTTAATTTGGAGCTTAATTCTGCAGTGTTTCAGGAGGTCCCATGGGCTGCTGCTGGAGTTTTGGGCCCAAGGTTTACTCTAACAGACTGGAGACAGCCATAACAGTAACATTTGACCCGGCCCCAGTCCACCAATCAACAGCCTACAGTTTTGGCACCTTTTTCAGCCAACAGGGGTCCCAGCAGCAAGGCTGACACAGAATTTCAGTCAACTGGGATGCCCCTGGACCCTGAAAATAAGAGGCTGTACTGGGACATCTGTGTGGTTCTTGAGCAGGCAAGGAGGGTGACTGGAGGAGAGAAGCAAGAGCTGCAGACTGTTGTCCTTGCCTACTAGGCTATAGTCTGCAAACTAGACAGGCAGGAACTCCCTGCAAGTAAGACTCAGTGTGAAGTGTGACTAGCTCAGGGGAGATTTCAGCATTTTGGCACACATCTTGGAGAGCCTGAATTTTCCTGGAAAGATACTGACTGCAGAGACTGTGAGAGCATCCATTCTGATAACTGCATTATGTAATATTTTGGCTATGGGCTGTGTCATAGAGCAGGTTAGTTTCGACTGCAGGTTGCGTCAGGACACCAGAATAAAGTAAGCCCAAGAACTGTATTTCTGTTGATCTGCACCAGGAGAGATTTTTCTGCCAGCCTGCATTCTTCTGTTCTCATGCAGGCAGGAGTCCAAGCAGACTGCCCAGACAGTTTTTCCCTGCAGAGGACCATCACCTTCAGCACTGGAAGGAGATCGAACCGTGGTTGGGGTGTGGCCACCTAATTGCAACAGCTAAGTTTATTACTTTAAATTGCATTCTTGTCAGCCTTTGCCTTACTTTAAAGCAGTCAAACATCAGTAACTTTACTTTCATAGTGGATTACAATTTGGTGTTTTACAGTTTATGCATGCATGCGGACCCATGGCCTATTTGGGGGGTTTATTTAACTAAAGCTGGCCAACTTGAGCTCCAATCCAGCATCCAGGGCAACGACGTTAGACCTGTATCAGACTTTGCATATTGTAAGGGGTACCCCAAGTTTAACTATAGTGACTGATTTCGACTGTTCTATTGTGGAGTATATGCTGTTTGGGGGGAGTGGAGCCTGGAAAAGCTATGTATCAACTTGTGCTGTGCTAATTCCACATTTCCCCCAAAGGTACTGCAGCTGCTGGTTATTAAAGCTGTGTTTTGTGGTACAACTGGTGTGGTCATTGACTGCCATAGTGTTTAAGTACTATAGAGTTGATAAGTATATGATAAGTATATGTGGGGGAACTGCATTGTTGAACATACCAGTGCATGGGTGGGCAAGCTTTATGGGGGTGCTGGGCCCAAAAACCCAAATCACCATCCAGCCTATAGCATACTCTGCGTGGAGGCACTGAAACCATAGTCCTCATATAGTCCTCATATACACTAGTGAGGTTTGTGCCCAGGTAAGCCCCATGCACCCAGGGCCCTCAACCCTGCAGCCCAGCAAACAGGCACAGAGCAGGGAGGTATGACTCACCCTGAATATACCATCATGCACCAGAACCAAACAGGGGATCATATACGTATGTATGTCAAAGTAAGTTTGCTTCTCTCCATTACTTCAACAATGTGGAGGGGTTGTGGGATAACAGATGGACCAGACACCGAACTTCAGGCTCAACACACAAGCACTGTGTGATGTTTATTCAAAATATAGGAACTAAGTTTCTGCAATGCCATATTACTTCTTCAGTACATCAGTTTGTAGCAACAGACTATGTATGTCTTTTCTCTGTATTTAGCCAACACCTACTGACACTGATCTCTGATCTAACCACTTTTCAGTGAAAACACTTCATCCCTATGTGGGCTCCGTTTGCTTGGGTAGTGGGAGCTCAAAAAGAAAAAAAAAACAAAACAAGCTAAAAACAAAGAACCTCAATGTAGAATCACTGAAAAAAGGGTTACCCCAAAGGGCATTGGCAACAAATGAAGTTTCAAAGAAATATAACATCATACATACTTCCATAATGCAAAGCATCATGGGATATATGCAAATCACCATGACATTTCAGACTTGTTCAGTTTACAGTAATTTACATGCATTTTAAATAGCACAACTAACTTAATTTCTATAATAGTCACCTAGTACTTTTTACCATTATCAAAAACACCTAGTGCCATGGTATTTTCAACATTTACAGGTTTCATAAACATAATGTAGTATATACATCAAGGTATTTTATGACATAGTGCTATTACATACTAAATCCAACAATGACAAACACAACCTGTTTTACATATGCTTGAAGGTCACCACAATAACCTCCCTGTACAAGGACCTGAGAGGGAAAAGGAAAATTAAAGAGGACATTATAGCATAGTCAAGAAAGGGAAGGGGGTGCCCATAGGTGGCCAACCTTATGGACTAGAAATTGTAAAGGGTAGATTAGGCTAAGAAATAGAAGAACTGTTGCAACAGATTTAAGAAAAGGTCGGTCCTCAGGAGTGGCAGGCGCTCCCTGTCACATATCCCCCACCTTAAGAGGGAAGCAGTTATTGCAGACTGCTTACCACCTTCCTGTCCCAGGAAGGGATGGAGCTTCCTCCCATCCATTTTCAGAAGCTATGTCTCAGGGTCCCTAGTAACAATAAACATAGTGGATATCATCATTCTTTACCCTGCGGTATTAACACATTTCTCTATAGAGACTAACAGTACCTTTCCTGAACCATCTCCTTTTAGGGAAAGTACATCATATTTCTTAACCAAAAAATCTGGATGGCTGTAAAATCCAGTACCATAGAAAAACTGTCTCTGTGGTGAGTAATTTCCTGCTCCAACCCCACCAGACATGTCAGTTTTAAGCAGGGGCACATTCCTAGGTTCAACCCCTCTATATAAACCCACTATGTCTCTTGATTCATTTCACTTGCTACGGATACAGACACCTGAGGGTAGACACTCTTTTGGTGTCACCCCAACACAGGTTCCAATCCATTTTTTACCCACCTCCTTCTTGGTAGGTTTTCCCTCAGAAAAGAATAAAACACACATACCTCCTCAGACTCTTAACATATTGTAACATTTTGGCAATATTAGCATCTTTAGCCTGCAGTACACCCCATTCAGTACTGTTAATTGATTTAGCTACATCAATACAAGAAAAAGTCTCTTCAGCCTCACAGGCTTCTTCTTGCTTGCTTGGAGTCCTCAACCCCAGCAATATATCACTAGGCACAGACTTACCTGTGGTCTAAAATTCAAGTTTCATACATACATCTCTGATCTCCAACAGGTAACATCCTGGAATCAAAGGCAACAAAGGAATATCCTGCTCAGTCAGGCGGTCCTCCTCAAACTGAGCCCATGAAAAATCCTCCTCCAATTCTTTATCCAAACTCTCCAGCTGGAACCTCTCAGGCACTTAGCACTGGTATTCTGCCTCTCTGTGTAGTCAGTCTGTCTCCATCTATTGCCCACTCATCCAGTGGATCATCCTCATTAGGGTCTCCACCTCCTGGGTCTTGTCTCTCGCATCTCCAGTCTACCTCGACCTGCACTTCTTCATCGCCTTCAGGCTTGGCCTTCCTCTGAGTTCCCAGGTCCAGTCCAGGCAGCAGTTTCTCTCCATCTGCCAGCCATGGTTCTAGGCAGAACTCAGTGGACTTTCTTCTCTGGGTTCTCCTCTGGCAACTCCCAGTGCATCGGTCCACCTGAGATATCTGGGCACTATCCACCAGAAAATGTCCCTCTTTGGCCAGTCCAGATGCTTCCTAGCAAGTTATCCCACTTTTGACACCAAGTCTGGGAGTGGTTGTGGGACAACAGATGGACCAGACACCGAACTTCAGGCTCAACACACAAGCACTGTGTGATGTTTATTCAAAATACAGGAAATAAGCTTCTGCAATGCCATATTCCTTCTTCAGTACATCAGTTTGTAGCAACAGACTACGTATGTCCTTTCTCTGCATTTAGCCAGCACCTACTGACACTGATCTCTGATCTAACCACTTTTCAGTGACAACACTTCATCCCTATGTTGGCCCCATTTGCTTGGGTAGTGGGGGCTCAAAAAGAAAAAAAAACAAGCTAAAAACAAAGAACCTCAGTGTAGAATCACTGAAAAAGGGTTACCCCAAAGGGCATTGGCAACAAATAAAGTTTCAAAGAAATACAACAACATACATAATTCCATAATGCAAAGCATCATGGGATATATGCAAATCACCATGACATTTCAGACTTGTTCAGTTTACAGCAATTTACATGCAATTTAAATATCACAACTAACTTAAGTTCTATAATAGTCACCTAGTACTTTTTACCATTATCAAAAACACCTAGTGCCATAGTATTTTCAACATTTACAGGTTTCATAAACATAAGGTAGTATATACAGCAAGGTATTTTATGACATAGAGCTATTACATACTAAATCCAACAATGACAAACACAACCTGTTTTACATACGCTTGAAGGTCACCACAATAACCTCCCTGTATGAGGACTTGAGAGGAAACAGGAAAATTAAAGAGGACATTATAGCATAGTTAAGAAAGGGAAGGGGTGCCCATAGGTGGCCAACCTTATGGACTAGAAATTGTAAAGAGTAGATTAGGCTAAGAAATAGAAGAACTGTTACAACAGATTTAAGAAAAGGTCGGTCCTCAAGAGTGGCAGGAGCTCCCTGTCACAAACAAAAATAATGTAGATCTAATTCAATTTTTGCCCACAGTGGAATTGTCTGTACTACATACCTTATTCTCCCCACTCTGTGAATTCTTCAACTTGGCTACCATTATAAAATAGCATCTGGAAATTCCTGCAGCCATTTCACAACATTATGTAACAACCCTTACAAAAGAAAGGGGTGGGTTATTACTAGAGTACTCATTAAAGCAGTGTGTGCCAGTGCACCAATCACTGTTCTCTACTGGGAGGGGCTAGAGAGTTTGGATATGGTAGCCATGTGTATGCAGGGCCAGATGATCAGAAGTCTTTTGAGGAGTGGTGAAAGACAGTGGAATTGGGCACAAATGCCCATTTCTTGGGCATCAGGGGACTAAATCTTGGGTTCCCATGTATGCAGACCACCCTCTCAGTCCAGAGGTCTTCAGGCAGACAGCATGGAAGGATGCTGTAGAGGTACAGACATCTTTCTAACTGCTCGAGATGGCAGTATTGAGTTACCAGGTGGGCATCCCCTCAAAGGCTATGCCTCAATGGCATTCAGGTCTGGAGGTTTCTCTGAAGATACCAAGGGAGATGTAGTGCAAGAAGCTGTGATCCAGTGAGAAGCTGGACAGCCCATTGTGACCTCACAAGAGGTAACCACTTGAGGTAGCAACCAGACTAATGTAAAGAGCATGTAACCTGTTTCTTAAGAAAGGGCCAAGGTAGGACAACCCACAAGTTTAGCAGTAGTGCTACCACCTGCGGTGCTGATGACCCATGCTCAGGAACAAACTTAGGACGTCGGAGGGTCGGCAGTGGGTGATGGGGATCAAGTGGCCAAAGGACTGCTCTCATCTTCTGGGGATGGAGTGGCATGATGCCTGGGGCAGCACTGCCCTCTAGAAGAGGCTACGGACCAGTGCACCATACAATGGAGAAATGGCAGACATCTGGCACATCATGTATGGAAGCATGTGTGGTTCTGCCACTGATGTCATTGCATGCTGCTCCTCTGTGCACACAAGTGGGAGAAGGGAGTCACAGAAAAGGGGAAAAACAGTCCTGGCTGGCATGGATGACCACAACCCCCTCACCGGCCCCGCACCCTGTGACTCAGGCATGGCCACCAGATTCTTTGCTGGTGGGCCGAGTGTGCTCTCCACCACCCTGCCATGGGGGGGGTAAGCCATAGAGGAAGGACAGGTAAGTCCCAAGGGAAGATGGGGAAATGGGGTGGGGGGGCTGATGAAAAGGATAGCCATGTCAGTGTGGCAGGGTTGAATAAGGCTCTGCCCCATTTGTTAAGCAGAATGAGTTTAAATGCAAGGGTCTTTTCTATCTTCTCCTTTACTGTCTCTTCTCTATCTGGTTGCGTAACCAAATTTTCTTGTGCAGCCTAGGAACTGATCACTCCAATGGTTTCGCAGTTCTCCACCTCTCGCTATCTCTCTGCCTTCCCTTGCTGTTCTGTTTTTTCTACCCCCCCCCTTGCATATCTACGGGTATAAAAATATATGTGAATCTTTTTGTGTAAAACTGTAAGTGATACTGGAATTCCTTTGTTTAAAACTGTATATAGGTATACTGTTGAAATGATTGCAAAAAGCTATTTGGAATTCAAGAGGTTAAACTGAGATGCTGGTGTGCAAACTTTACAGAGCTGTCAACAAGAGGTCAGTTCTGGGTCATTATGTTCTTTTTGCTGCACCTGCAAGAACATTGGAAACTGACAAGAACATTCTGTGAAAAAAAACACTATGTCTCCTTAAAGAGCTAATGTACTACCTGGAAACTGCCTGCAATTAATTGTAACTTTCAGATGTAGTCAGCTATCACTTTTTATATCTCAAGTATTTTTCCTTTTCTGTTTGCTAATTAGAAAATTTTCCATCTGGCAGTAGTGGGGTGATGTGTGGAGCAGCACTCTGTCTGGAGGAAAAAAAAAGTCAGTTCTGTTCCTCTCACTACATCAACACTGAGACCACACCGACTATGACATCACTAGTAACCAATGAGAACCATTTCTACTTGCCAGGTTTCACTTTCACATGAAGCAGCAGGGACTGGCTCTGCCTGGTTACTAGTGATGTCACAATTTTCTGCATTTTGATTGGTAGCTTGTGAGAGTCACTGCTCAGGCTGCAAGGATTGTGGTGCCTCAAGGTGCTTGGTCTCATTTCTGATGATGTGGTGGGAGGAACAGAACTGACTTTTATTTTCCTCCAGACAGAGTGCTGCTCCACACATCACCCCAGTACTACCAGGTGGAAAAACTTCTAATTAACAAACAGAAAACAAAAAATACTTGAGATATAAGAAGTGATAGCTGACTGCATCTGAAAATTACTGTTAATCCCAAGCAGTACACTAGCTCTTTAATGAGCTCCCTGCAAAGGCTGCTTATAAAAAGAGCAGCAATGTTTTACAAGAGAGAAAGGCTGAGATTTGAAACTGAGAAGAAACACTCGGAAGGAGGACTGTTTTCTCTGTACTGCCTTTATAAATCATTATACTGAACACATTTTTATTTTTTATTTTGCAGTTATTGAGAAAAATAAAATGCTATTAGCAAATTTTGCAGCTGCTCCTGGTTTTCCTATGCTTCCTGACCTGTGCCTCGATGACAGATGGTGTCAGACTAAGTGGGATTTACGCTGTGCATACTCTAAACCAGGTGTTTTGTGCGTGGGTACTAGACCTGGCACCAGGGAAGCATAGAAGAAAGGTATGGATTTTGCAGCAGTAAGTCCAGGAGAATGGCAGCCAAACTAGTAGAAACAGAAGTCCAAGCTGAGACTGTACAGCTAGCACCAGTTATGGAAAAAGAATAGGCAGTGACAGAACCTGAAAGCCTGGCTGCCTTTTTCAAATGGTGGACTGTACAACAGAAAGAGATGGAGAAACAGAGAAGAGACAAGATGCAGCAGAGAGAACAAGAGATCCAACATTTAGAGGCACAGAGAAAAGAAGAAATGCAACAACTTGAAGCAGAGGAAAAAAAAGAGATGCAGCGACAGGAGTAGCAAAGAAGAGAAGAGATGCAGCAATGGATGGATGCCTTGCAAGTTATCAACGCTGGAGGATCTGGCACTGCTCCTGCTTTTCCTATGCTTCCTAACCTGTAAGGTTAAATAAGGTTCGGCCCCATTTGTTATACAGAAAGAGTTTAAAGGCAAGGGTCTGTTCTATCCTCTCCTTTTCTGTCTCTTCTCTATCTGGTTGTGTAACCAAATATTCTTGTGAGACCTAGAAACTGATCACTCTAATGGTTTTGCAATTCTCCGCCTCTTGCTATCTCTCTGCCTTCTCTAGCTGTTTTGTCTTTTCTCCCCCCTTTCATATCTGCGGGTATACAAATATATGTGAATCTTTTTGTGTAAAACTGTAAGTGATACTGAGATTCCTTTGTTTAAAACTGTATATGGTTATATTGTTAAAATGATTGCAAAAAGATATTTAGAACTCAAGGGGTTAAGCTGAGATGCTGGTGTGCAAACTTTATAGAGCTATCAACAAGAGATCAGTTCTTGGTCATTATGTTCTTTTTGCTGCACCTACAAGAACACTGGAAACTGACAAGAACATTTTGTGAAAAAACATTATGTCTCCTTAACAAGCTCCCTGAAAAGACTGGTTATAAAAAGAGCAGCAATGTTTTACAAGAGAGAAA
The DNA here is from genome assembly GCA_016271365.2 of Neoceratodus forsteri. Lineage (NCBI taxonomy): Eukaryota > Metazoa > Chordata > Ceratodontiformes > Ceratodontidae > Neoceratodus > Neoceratodus forsteri. The sequence continues at coordinate 193,160,419 of CM028129.1, forward strand.
GGCTAAGATTTGAAACTGAGAAGAAACACTCAGAAGGAGGACAATTTTCTCTGTACTGCCTTTGTAAATAGATATAGTGAACAAATGTTTATTTTTTTATTTTGCTGTTATTGAGAAAAATAGAGCACTATTTGCAAATTTTGAAACTGATCCTGGTTTTCCTATGCTTCCTGATCTGTGCTTCGACAACAGTCAGGACAGAGCCAGAAAAGGAAAAAAAAAGGCAGAGGCTTGTTTGGGATGACATTGCCCATAACAGATACCAGAACCAAAGTTAAGTCTGATATCTGCTCAGATAGCATCCTAGAAACTAAGATACCAACAGAGACCTCCCATTTGGATTTGGCCAGATGGTTGCTGTGGTAGGATAGCAGTGCTATCTGACCATGGATCCTACCCTCTAGGATCCAGTGCATGGATACTATAAACGTTATGGAACCTGTGGATCCTAGCAACAAACGTTGTGGATCCTGTGGATTCTAGCAACAGATCCAGCTCAGATTCTAACTATAGGACCTAGGATCCCTGGATATGACCTAGGATCCCTGGATTTACAATTAGGATCCATCGCTCTCTGACCCCAGATCCTAACAATCTGACCTAGGATCCCTGGATTCTAACTAGGATCCATCGCTATCTGACCCCGGATCCTAGCTATCTGATCTAGGACCCCTGTATCTGACCTAGGATCCTTGGATCCTAACTAATCCTAACTAGGATCCATCACTATCTGACCCTGGTTCCTACATCTGTCTTTGGTAGGATTTCTGGTAGGATCCTAGGTAGGATAACAGCACTATCTGATACATAGTGGTAGGATCTACAAAAGCACTATCTGAGCAACACTAGTATCCATATGGGCAAACCGTAGCTCCCATATCTGAAGGAGCATTGCAAATAGGTTCCAAAGTAACAGTAAAGGATGGGAGAGTCTCACATAAGAAACTGTGTAATGTGTTTACCAAAAGTACCTGAATTAACAGATGCCCAAGTACTTATGAATTATGATGTGAGGCATTGACCCCCAAATGTGCTAGGAATGAATTGCAAGATGCATAATCTGAACTGCTCTTGAACCCCAAACCCTTAAATGAAAGGGACCACACATAAACTGTCAGACTGGAATGAAGAGTGATTATTTGCATGGCACCGTAACTGTTTCTGATACCTGAAGAAAATGGAGGAAGGCTGGGGTTGCTCAAGTGTTTGCAAAGGGTCTCCCAGCAAGCCAGACCATAAAGATAACGCTAGACATGGGTGTCACCCTGGGTCATGCCCATCTCCATCTGGGCAGAGAAGACACTCAGCAGGACAAGTCGAAGGGAGGGGGTTGCTGTTACGTGGTGGACGTGAATCTGTACTGACTGTTTCACATCAGAGTTCTTTCCATGGAATTGCCAGTGTATGCCATAGTATTACTATATGCTTGCTAGAGCCTTTTTCAAGAAACTGGAATTGGGTAAGGCCAGGGTTGCGAGATGTATACTTCCTGCTGGTGCTCTGGACATGAAGAAATAGGTTACTCTCCTGTAACCGTAGTTCTACAAGTGGTGTATGGTTCACATCTATACTCTAGCTTTTTTACTGTAATAGTCTGATTGGCTGGATGTCTTTAAGCTAAGCTCCTCCCATCACCTGGGCAGTATATCCCCTGAGTCTGCACCAAGATATCAGATCTTGCATGCTGGAAGCAGGGACCTGTGTGCCACTTGCCAGGGGAGGCCAGGTGGGTTGTGTGGATGTGAACCATATGCCACTCACACAACTACAGTTACAGGTGAGTAACCTGTTTTTCTAGGGCATGGATATGGTTCCCTATCCGCATTCTGGCAGACTCCCTAGCAGTTCTCCAGGATGAGGGACCAAGGTGCGCACCACTATTTTAGTGAACAAGAAACTGGAGAACTGAGGTCCCCAAACCAACATCCTGGTGTAACTCAAGGTCAAGGTGGTAATGGGAAATAAAGGTGTTTGCTGACTTCCAGATAGCAGCCCTGCAGATCTCCTCGATAGGGATGTCCCTGGAAGCAGCCACTGAAGTAGTGGTACATCTGCTGAAATGATCTTTAAGTCCTACAGGAGGCTCACTACCAGGCAACCTATTGCAGAAGTCAATGCAGGAGGTGATCCACCTGCCAATCATCAGCTTTGCTGCCAGTCTGCCAGGCATGGCTTCAGCATAAGTGACAAACAGCAGACAAGCCTCTCTCTCTGAACTCCAGCTGTGCTGTACATAATAAGACAGTGCCTTCTGCAGGTCCATAGTTTAGAGCCTGCGGTCAGCCTCCAAAGATGGGTTAGTAAAGTATACCAGTAAGTTAATCACCTGGTTAAGGTGAAACTTTGGGGTGAAGGACAACTTGGTCCCCATGGAAGCCCAGGTAAGGAGACTCCACCGAGAGCACTTGACACTAACTAATCCTTCTGGCTGACGTGATGGCCAGCAGGAGGGCCATCTTCCATGACAGGTGTGACATCTCACATGGCATAGCCAACACCAGCAGGAAGTCCAATGGTGGAGATGGTACACGCACCAGAGGGGGCAGGTGATCCAGGCCCTGGAAAAAGCACCTGACCACCATATCCTGAGCTATCATTGGCTTACCAGCCCATGCACAGTAAGCAGAGATGGCTGCCAGGTGCACCTTAAGGGTGTCACCCGCAGTCCCAACTTAGAAGGGGACCAGAGATAATCCAGGATACTAACCAGAGTGCAGGCAAGGGGATCAACCTCCTTGCCTTGACACCAAAGAACTTCTTCCACTTAAAGACACAGTATCTGGGAGTCGACTCTTTTCAGGAGGCCTCCACAACATGAAGCACATCATCCAAGAGATCCAAGGCCTGGAACTTCAGCGGCTCAGGAACCAAGCTTTGAGATACAAGAATTGCAGGTCTGGGTGCAGGATCATCCTTTGAAGTCTGGTTAGCAGATCTGGGCAGACAGATAGTCACCATGGAGGTCTGCTGCTAATGAGAAGATCCAGGTACCAGAACTGCTGTGGCCAGTCTGGAGCTAGTGGGATCATCCATGCTTTGTCTTACCGGGCCTTGACCACCAACTTGTGGATCAAGGAGTAGGAAGGGTAGGCATACACAAGGTCTAGGGTGCAGGGCCTCACAAAGGCATCCCCCAACAGTGTCCCAGACAGTGGTGGTGGGCACAAAACAGCCTTAGTCTGGCATTCTCCCAGGAGGCAAACCAGTCCACCAGAGAAATGCCCCACTGGGAGAACAGGTGGTCCACCACCTTCTGATTCAGGGACCACTCGTGCAATATCTCTCCTACCTTGCTGACAGCATCTGTCAGCTGACTGTTCTGTCCTGCGACATGGATCATCAGGAGACCTGTACCCAGGCTGTACATGAGGGCCAGGTATGGAGGGCCTCCCGACACAAGGGAAGGGAGTTGCCCTGTCTGTTCAGGTGAACATGGTCGTGATATTGCACGTCTGGACCTGCCTGACCTAACCCCTGACTAGATAAGCAAAGTAGTCAATGCCAGACACACTGCACAGAGCTCCAGCAGGTTTATGTGGTGACGGGACTCCCAGAGTAATCAGAACACATGGCTCTGTGGTCTCCCAAGTATACTCCTCACCCCACAACAGACATGTCCATTGTGAGGGTGACGGTTGGGTTTGGGTGGACAACAGGATTTCTTTCTCCAAGTGCTCTGAAATCAGCCACCACTGGAGGGCATACTACACCATCTGGGCCACTGTGACCAGCTGGTCCAAGTGGCCTAGGCACTGGGATCACTAACAGCTCAACTCCTGCTGGAGGTGGCGCATCCACCAGCGGCCCCAACAGATCACACTGCTGCAAGATGCCATGTACTCCAGCAGCTTCAGGAAATCCTGGGCAGGGCACAAGAACCCAACCTGAAATGATCAGGCAAAGGAGGTAAGACCCAGTGCCTGGTCCACAGGGAGTCAAACCTTGGCCAGCAGAGAGTCTAGTTCAGCACAAATAACTTGATCATCTGCTAGGATACCAGTTCAGATTTGTTCAGGTTGACCAAAAGTCTCAAGTCTCAGCAAGCCTGGAGAGCCAAATCCATGGAACTCTCCCCAGCCTCACTCTGTGGACAGACTAGCTAACAGCTAGTCATCCAGGTAGGGATACACCCTGACCCCTAGGTGCTGCAGGTATGCTGTAACCACTGCCATGCACTTGGTGAAGATCCTGGACTCCAGTGAGAAGCCTAAAGGTGTGACCTGGAACTGGTTCAGGACCCTTTCCACTCAGAACTGGAGGTACCAGCAGTGGGATTGATAGTTTGGGATGTGGAAAGAAAATGCATGCTGGAGGTCTAGGAAGCAGAAACACATGTTCTGCTCCAGCAATGGAATGGCCTGACTGAGAGTGGCCATCCAGATCTTGTGTTTCCACATGAACTGGTTCAGATCATGCAGATCCAGTAGGGGGCACCATCCCTCCATCCGTTTTGGAACTAGGAAGTATCTGGACACGTACCGCTGACTGGCCAGGGCATCCAAGACAGTGGCTATAGCCCCTTTTGTAAGGAGCTGAGCAATACCCTCATGAAGGGCAGACAGCATGTCCTGTGACATCACGGACTCCTGAGATATATGGAGATGGTACAGAAGGAGACCCTCAAAGTCCAGAGGCAACCCTCTGCCCACTACATCCAACACCCACTTGTCCATTGTGATAGTGGACCAATGTGGCAAGAAGCAATGTCACCAACCTACGACAGGAAGTGCAGACAGGGACAGCACAGGTGGAGGGTTGACACACCCTGGCCTGTAACTGGGGGCAGCTTTTGCAGGGGCAATGGCAGGTGTAGCCGGAGGGGCACCGCTACCCCTGCCCCCCCATTTCTTAGGACCCTGGCCCCTGGACTTTGGCTAGGTGTCAGTCCTGGTACTGCCTCTACTGGGGCTGCAGGAGGCCATGGCTGAAAGGATCAGTATTGGGGAGCCATTTCTTAGGCTTCTTTTTCGAGTCCTTCTGGAATGACGCCACAGAATCCAAGGTGGCACTGAACTTCTCAATGCAGGTGAGATGTTCTTCAATCCCAGGGCCAAATAGGTCAGTGTCCAAGAAATGGACATCAGCCAGCTTGTGCTGGGTGTTTGCTGTGAAGCTGGACTGATGCAGGCAGACCCTGCAATCCATGGGTTGCCAATGTCCAAGGTCACCTGGAGCTGGTGTTTAGCCAGTGATTGATTCTGGTCTCTGATGACCATCACTGCCAACTGCTGATCAGCAGGGAAGTGAGAAAGGATTGTATCAAAGATTCTCATCAGGGAGTGACTAAAGTTGGCCATCATCATGGCATAACTAGCCTGATGGAGACCTAAGGATGCCACAGTGTACACCTTTTTAGCGGCATGATCAGTATTATGGGACTCCTTGTCTGGAGGCTTGTCTACATCCCCCTGGTGTCTGGACTTACATAACACTGAATTTATGACCGTCCCCTCCACAGAGGGGTGATCCAAGATCCAAGCAAGGGACTCTTTAGGGACCACATACTTGTGAATCATATGAGCAGAAGTTGCCCAGCAGGATGTTGGATGCTGCCAAAGCTCCATGGTCAGTACCAAAATGACTTCAGCCACAGGAAGGGCAACCCCCAGGAAATCGCCCTGGTCCAAAATGTCCGTAAAAGGGTACTTAGCCCTTTTTTGGACTGGCTCTCGTAGGATCGACCTGGACTCCAAGATTAGGTGGAGAAGTGCCCTGAAGAACATTGGACCATGCTCGGTGGAGAGCTCCTTGACTAAACCACGGTCAATTACAGAGTCCCAGAGGAGGCCAAGAATTCATGGTCTGAGTCATCCAAGGACTCTTCAAAAATGGGCCTTGACCACTGATTGACACAGACCACCCAGGTGTCCTCCCTGTGGTGACATGTACCAAGGCAAGGCAAGGCAAATTTTGTTTTTATCGCACCCAATCCCAGAGGCTCTGGGCACCTATCAATAAAACAGTACAAATAACAACAATTAAAAGATAATAAAAGCAGAATATTCAGATAAGCATATATAAAATATTAAAATTTATAATCAGAGGTATAGGTAACTTAAACTTTCACTCAGGTAGTCGGGTATGTCACAGGGTATCCTCGGCGAAGGCCAGGTGGAAGAGGTGGGTTTTTAGCCTCTGCTTGAACACCCCAATGGAAGGGGCCTCCCAGACTGCCAGTAGCAGCGAGTTCCACAGGGTCGGCCTGGCGACACTGAAGGCACAGTCTCCCAGTGTCTTGAGCTGAACCCTGGGAACATCTAGGAGGCCCCTAGATGAGGAGCGGAGGGAGCAGACTGAGGCGGCCGGTGTAAGGAGCTCAGACAGGTAGTCTGGGCCAAGTCGTTATAGGGCCATAAAGGTGAACAAACCCTTCTTGAAAAGGATCATCCACCTGATAGGCAGCCAGTGCAGAGCCCACAGGACTAGAGTCACATGACTGGACCTAGACAGGCCCATCAGTAACCGAGTCGCTGCATTCTGCACTAGCTGCAACCCGTGGAGGGTTCTTCCTGTGACCCCGAAGTACAGAGCATTACAGTAATTGAGCCTCAAGGTAACAAAGGCATGCACTAGTTTCAGAAGGGTCTTCATGTGGAACGAGGGGCTTGATCCTAGCAATGGTCCTCAAGTTGTAAAAAAACACTTTTGACAACAGAAGAGACCTGATCTTAAGTGTCAATCTGTTGTCCAGGATCACACCAAGATCTCGCACCCTTGGGAAGGTCACCAATGCAGCAGATGCCAGAAAAAGTCCTGTGTCAGCTCCAAGTACTTTGCCATCATGGCCATGACTCGGTTCGGTCACTAGCACCTCCGTCTTATCTAGGTTCAGTCGCAACCAACTGAAGGACATCCAGTCATTGATTTTTGCCAGACAGTTGTTAAGCACATCTATAACATCGGATGTTCCAGGGGCAAATGACAAATGCAGTTGTGTATCGTCTGTATAGCAGTGAAATTCCACACTGAATTGCCAAATGATCTTACCCAGGGGTAGCATGTACACTGTGAATAATATTGGCGACAAGATCGAGTGCTGAGGTACTCCACAGGACAGAGGCATCGGGGAGGAGGAGAAATTCTCCATCACTAAGCGTTGCACCCTGTCAGAAAGCTAGGACTCAAAGCATCTGATGACAACACTGGCGAGTCCACAATATTCACAGAGCTAATCAAGAAGCACAAAGTGATCCACAGTGTCAAAGGCTGATGAGAGATTAAGGACCACAACAATTGATTTGTCTCCTCTATCTCTAGCCCTGAGCAGATCATTATGCACCATAACTAATGCTTTTTCAGTGCTGTGTCTGGCCCGAAAACCCAACTGGAGCTGTTGTGCCACAAGTTTTCCAATAACCTTGCTCAAAAATGGCAGGTTGGAGATGGGATGGTAATTTGCCAGGTTGTCTGGGTCAAGAAATAGTTCCTTTAAGATGTGTCTCATTAGGACTTCTTTCAAGATTGCAGTGAAGACCCCTTCCGACATCGAACATCAGACAATCCTGGTAAACACCGGGCCAACAGTCCTGGCACATCTCATTAAGAAATGAGTCGAGGCTGGGTCTAGTTCACAGTATGTGTGCTTTTTAGCTCTGAGATCACCTCAATGACCTTGGCCACCTCCACAGGCTTAAACTCCTCCCAGACTGATGGAGTATCTCGGTTTCTTCCGACTCGACCATTGCAGGGTAGCAATTGCATCACTGATGGAATCCCCGACCATATCGATGACACCTTGTCAGAGAAAAACAGCAAACTCTTCATATAAAGTGGCTGAAAAAGTCTTTCTCGGCTGTAGACAGGTTGGATGAAGTAGCTTGTCCACAGTCCAAAAGAGCTGAGAAGGTCTTTTTTTCCCTTCAGCAATTTCCCTGGACAGGAATTCTACCTTCTCACAGGAAATTGCCTTCTGGTACTCACCACAGTTAGTGCACAGGGCCACTTTGTCATCCTCCAACTGGGTCTTCCACCAGTAATGCTCCAGCTTCTGACCCTGATCTTCATCACCTTGAGATCCCCATCAAACCAGGGGGATCTCATGTGAGAGGACTTAGGTTGTATACATACTGGCGCGATGGCACCAAACACTTTGGATACCACCTTATACGTTGCCACAGCCTCGCCGGCGCCAATCGTACATGCAGTGTCCACCTTAGATAAGTCAGCTACTGCCAGCAATCTTTCCGGGGAAAACCCCTCAATGAGCAGTAGCTGACAATCTCCACAGGGGGACTTTCAGGGGAGGCCCCAACCATAAATCTCACTGTGCAGTGATCAGATCAAATGACCTGATCAAACTTGAGGCTCCACACCTCAAGACCCAGCTGAAACACCAGATTGAGCATGTGACCATGTTGGTGGGTTGCAGAAGTAATAACTTGTGCTAGGCCCAGTGATGACATCAACAGGAGGAGGTCGTAACCGAATTGCGAGGATTCGTTGTTGACCCAGGCATTGAAGTCCCCCAGGATTAAACACCTGGGAGACTCCAACACCTGGTCGACCAACAAAGTCCTCAACCTCCTACAGGAATTCCCCACCCAACCCAAGGGGGCGGTAAATAAGGAGAATCCTGCAACCTGCGCCTGGACCCTCATGCACAGTCACACACTCAGAAGATCCGGATGTTCCAATCAGATGCGCAGTGAAACCCAGGCCGGATCTAAAAAAGATGGCCACTCCCCTGCACCTGTGTTCCCTCCTCTGACAGTGCACTATGGAATACCCAGCGAAGACAGCTGCTTCCATAACTGGGCCAGCATCGTTACCCAACTAGGTTTCCATGATGCAAGCCAGGTCGACAGGAAATCAAGTGTGCAATAATTGCAGTCGTGTTCCTTATCGACCTGGCACTGCATAGCAATGTCGGAAGGGGATTAGTGGGCGCTACTGGCCCACCCGCTGCCTGCCCACTCGGTCTGGTGGGACCCCAGGTACGGAAACCAAGCACATCTGACCTTTCTCAAGGTTCCATTTAAACCCAGGGTGTCTCCTGCACCTGACCACCCCAATTCCACTCCCTTCCCCTACCTCGACTGCTCCATGCCTGTCATGCCCAAAGCACCACTATAATGCGGGTCTAAGTTCGATCTCCCGACATTGATCATCCCGTATTAAAAGTGCCCGTTTTTTACTTCCCATTTTTTAACCTTCCCGCTGTAGATTTTATACCGACGGTGATTCTCCCAACACATATTTAATTGCAAACTCACATGAAGTTACTTATATTTATACCATCCCATGTCACTGTCATTTGTCATCCCCATTCACTACAGACAACCTAAGCTATGGTTTGACAGAAAGCACAAAGAAAACATTTGCAGCTGTATAAAAACTATTGAAAACTGTGTGCTGGAAATATAGCTGCCTGACGAGCAGTAGCACCTCCACGTTACCTGACTGTATCACTTTCGCAGTGCGAGCATTTGTCTGACAGTTATGAAGGGCCAATTCTCGGTCATGCTCAAGGATTGATGGAAGCCATGTAACGCCTGCAGCACTTGGGACTAACAGGCTCCAGGGGACACTAAAACTAGCTGAACAAAAATCACTGTATTTTTTCAATGAGCACTCTACCTCAATAATCAATTTGTTACACTAATCGCAAGCTGCTTGGCTGCCAACCCTGGCGCTCCTAAACCAGCAGTGCCTGCAACACAGATGCCAAAATGTACATAGCTAGCCATCACAGTTTTTTTTGCACAAGTGCAGCTAACCTTCTCAACTAAACCAAACCTGATGCAAGACCAAGACCTGCAGTAACAGTAATTTAGACACAATAACCTGACCAGGTGGAATCAGATTAGAGATGAGACTGTTTGGCACAAGCTATAAATGTCAAGCAACTGCCCAACTGTACAGGTAGAGGAGGTCTGTTTTCTTTGGTGGGGGTGACTGGGACCATAGGTGCCGGAACAGGGGGGGCCACTAGGGCCATGGCCCTTCCACTTTCATAACTGGCCCCATCACTTTTTGCTATCATGGTAATATATTTAAAAGGGGAAAATTTTCCCCTTACGTCCTTGGCCCTACCACTTTTCAATCTGTTCCGGCACCACTGACTGGGACAGAGAAGAAAAAGACTGCTTTTCATCTTTAAATCACCTTTTTTCGTAACTATCCCCATCACCACCACGGTCGCACTTAGAATGGGGTACTGATGACACTTTTCATTTTACATTAGAGGCTCTGTAGAATATTATCATCACCAATGTGCTGAAACAAGAATCTGAACCCCTGCCCCCCCCAAAGCATTGGGTGAGCATTTCAAATGTTAGTTCTGTACCTCAAACGGCAGGAAAGTTATAAGCATCCAAAAGTTCAAGAATACATGATCTGTGAAATTAGGTACCCTTCTAACTTAAAAGTTGCCATATTTGGTAGTGCTCTGTAGCTAAAAAAGATTGCATTTTCGAGTGGTTAATGCCGCTATTAAAGCTTGCCTGCAATTTCTGTGTTTGTTCTTGCAATAGTATTTTAAAGCATGTCGGGCTGATTTCTGTCCATTTATTTTTTGGCGGGATCTTAAGAATGTTGGCAAGTTGGTGTCAGTGAAATACATGTCGGGAAGCTGAATCTCGGGAAATGGTACTGATCCCTAATACCGAACTCCTTGCAGCGCATTACTGCAACAGATAAAACTGGGAGGCCGGCAAAGAGGCGGAGGTTGTGCAGCTGGGAAGCAGCATAGGTGACTCGCAGAGAACTATGACCCTAACACATTGCCTTCTAGCTTCTGCCACTGAGTGGCTGAGGCAGCCTACTACGCCCTTCCCTTTAACTGGCAAGAACAACTCCCCCCGAGCACAAAATTTCTATTTCAAACACACACACACACACACGCAGAGAACACACAGCCACTCAGTTTTACACAAATCTTTTCCAGCCACTCACATACCACCATCCACTCACCCCCTCCCAAACCACAAACCAACCCCCAGAACAAACTCCTCCCCCATCCCTAATCACAAAAACAAAATAATTTACTAAAAAAGCTTTAAATACAAGGGAGAGATCAAAGTGCAATGTGCTGTAAAATTCCAGTCCAATAAGCCTCTGAATATGAACAGTAGCTTTCCAAAGTTCATTATACAATGGCAAGAAAGAATGCTGACCTCTGATTGGCCAGTTTGGCACTGTAACCATGGTGTTATCCTGACACAATCAACAAGCCTTTCATATAAAAAAGTCAACTAAGCGAAACTGCTTTGACAGACCATGTGCACCCAGTGAGTAAGCGAGCGAGCGCGTGATTAACAGTCACCACGTCTGTCTCTTCAAACCGCTCCCTCACTCGCTCACTTTCAAAGCCACTCTTCTTTTTTTTTAATGGAACCATGTGCAAGAAATACACAAAAAAAATTCTCTTTACCATTTCCCTACCTCCTCTCCTCTCCACAGAAATGTTATATGGAAAACAGAGCGAGCTGGTGGAGGAAAGGCGTGTGGGGGGGGAGAGGCTTACGATTACCAAGTTGCCACCTGCATTTACTCAGTACAGAGATAAAACAGAAAATGAAAACCTGAATAAAAAAAAGAAAAACAAAACCTACAAGGGAGTAGGACACAGTAACAAACCAAGCACCAGTAACAAAGGAGCTATGCTAAGAACAGTCGCTTAGTTACTATGAGGACTGCAGAAATGAAGCTTCACCTGCTGGCTGGAAGTGAAAATCAGCACTATTTTTCCATAAAGTAATCATATAAAAACCTGATAACAAATCCACTTTAAATGTACTTTTTCATTTTTTTTTTTTTGTATTACAAATGAGTCATTGTATAATAGGAATAATGCATTCCAGGGTGTGTGTCGTGCTGGGATAACGCCATGCCAGGGGTGTTGAACACTCTCGGCCTGTGGCCTCGTGCCCAACTACCCCAGGCATGGCATTATCCCAGCGCGACACACACCCTGTCATGCATTATTTTTTTAGTGTCTTACGGATAGCCATCCATTTGCTCGTTGTTCAAATTCTACAAGGGCAATTTCCAAGAATAAGAGGAAGCAAAAGGACAATGGTGAGCACACCACTATAGTCCAAAAGAATCCCTTAGAACTGCAGAAATTGGAGTAAAAGGCAGTTTTACAGGAGCAAACTCTTTGAGGGCAGGTTACAGGCTACAGCGTATCACTCCTCTCACCAGTGAAAAAGTAGCAACGCAAGGTCTAAATAACGGAACACTCACCCTCCAGCATCAATTCAGAAACTCCAGTCAAATAGGAAAGATCTGCTCCCACCAGGTCCTCCGCTTTTCTGCCCAGCGTCTCGCAGGAGGAAAACCATCAGTTATCAGCGCATCAGGGCAATATTCACGGCAGCACGCTACTCCTGCCGTGGAAACCCACCTCACAGGTGGGAAAGGCTATGGCTTACCCTGAAGAGCCTTGACGAGAAATGGCTATTCCAAGCAAACTCCAAGGCCAAGCGGAACACGGCGGGACACCAGCAGGGTTTTCCCAGGGGTAGCAGAGCTCTCACCTCACACCACACCAGTTACCCCCTACTGCTCACCACTGCACCACCAAAGATGTTAATCTGCCTTCCTCGACAGGTTCAGCAATGTCCAGCAACAGATGCCTAAATCTAATAAAACAGCAAAAAACAATATACTTAAAACAGTTAAAACTTAACTCTCCCAGGTATTATGAAGCACTCCTGCAGTTATATTGGAAATGCAGAAATGCAGGAGAAAAAAAACAAACACATGCTCTTGATCAGAGCCTGTGCAGACAGCAGCCCAGCGTGGCTGCCATCTTGGATCCTTTAGCCACAATAAGCAGACTACAGCCAGCCTGGCAAACTGGTGGCTGAACAGGCATCCTTGGTCAGAATGCCCATCTTCAGCAGCAGTGGTGGTGGCAGCTCCACCCACAGATGTGAAGAACCAGTTGTGAGAAGCACTTGCGTAGCATGGACCAGCATGTGCACCCATGGTGGCTACCAAGGGACCAGAGATTCATGAGGTAAAGCCCTGCCCTGCCCCACTGTTGGCCCACTGTTGCCCAAGGAGCTCCTTGTAGCACTGGCACAGTCTGCAACGGTGCCTCTCCTCACACAAGGACAAGAAGATCAAGGTACACTGACTGCAATGCCTCCTGCTTGAGTGGGTTTAATAACAGTAATGCTTCGATTGGTATCTTGACCGCAACCTTGACTGTCAAACAGACGATCAACGGTGAGGGGAACTTTCCAGCTGATTGTGGTATACCACTTGCCTGCCCACATTAAGCAACATGGGTGTAGAACGATCGACTGCCAGTGGAGGCAGCTCCCGCCAAGGACTGGTCAAGGACACCGACCAGACTGCATCTTCTTGAGTGAGGACTGGGAGAATCAGGGTCTTTGTGATTGAATTATCAGCCTCATACAAAAACTGTTCAACATGCTCAAGGAAATTTCCATGTCCTGCTCGACTGGCTCGACAGGGGAAATGAAGAACCTTCAACCTGGGGCACTTGATCACCGTTGAGCAGTCAGGTGAGTCCAGAAACTGGGAGGACTGTAATCTCTTGGTCACATGACCAGCTCCAATTACACTTGTGCTCAGTGCTACAGTGGGCAGGGCTCTCTCCAGGGTCTGGAGGACCAAGCATCCATCCCAGAAACCTCCGGGTAATGACCCTCCGATGCTGGCCCCAGCTGGGAGCAGTGCCAAGACTGAGGAGGTGCCCAGAGTGGCAGGCTCCAAGTCTGCCTCAAGGGCCACAAACTACTGGGCAGACCTGGCTACAGCTGAGGCCTTTTTGCGGCCCTTAAGGTGGTCCTTCAGATCCCATTCCGAAGGTCAAGCCAGCAAGAGCTGCAGCTTCCTGTCCTTGAGAGACTCAGGAAGCATGCTGAGACAAAGGCCGTACCCGGCCACTTTGTATTTCCTGCCCAGGCTGCACACCAACATGTTATACGGGTTGGTGGTTGACATCCTCTGTTGGCACCAAATGTAAAACTTGAACCCCATTGCTCTGTCAAAGATCGATGAAGGGAGTCAAAGGAACTGAGGAAATAACTTTTATTTATTTATTTGGTTATTTAGATTTGTTGACCGGGAAGGAGGACTAGACAATTTGTTTGCCTATTTTTAGCCGGGGGAGGGTGATACAGATGGATGCCAACTGAAATTGAACCAGATTTTAAGCTGTTGGTAGTATTTTTAGTGAATGGGAGAAATAAGTTTAGAAAACTAGTAGACAGAGTTTGTCAATGACACACTAAATACTAAGTGGGAGCCACGAAGGAGGTGACCTACTCTTCTAGCATAAAGAAAGATCTGATCTCACGGGGTGGAGTCAGGGGATATACTTCCCAGGTAGTGGGAGCAGCTTAGCTTCAAGAAATCCAGTTAAGCAGACTTCCAATGAAACTTCCAGAGTGGGTATAATGAAACATATCCACGCCAAGTATTTTTTTCAGTGGGTAGTACTGGTCCAAGAACCATGTTTTGGGAGAAGGGTATCACAGTATATGTATTGATTTTTATCATTTCGTTTACTAATGGGGCAAATACACTTGAATGGTTACACAGTACCATAGCGGTACAGAAATACATCAGGAGTTCACTCCTCCAATGACTGCATCGCACATGATGTTGGTGTTCATTTTTGTGTCTTAGAGCTTTCTCTCAGGGTGGGCTTACTACCCTGGCTTGGGTTACGTCTTCTCCTCTTTTGGTAGGGCCCCTGTTTACTCAGCTAAGTGGTGATTCCCTTCTACTGCCACCAGGAGCAGGTTTTGCTGATATTTAAGCCCTGGGTTTTGTGCCCGGGGGAGAGAGATGGGGAGATGGCGGTATTGATGAAGGCAGTGTGGCCGGGGGGGGCTATACCCTCCAGCCCAAAAGAAGCTGGCTGGCAGCATCGGTATGATGCAGGGAGGTCTCAGAGGGAGAGCTGTAGGAGCTTGACAGCCATGGGGGCCAGGGAGTTTACCATCCACTGCTTTAGGAGGAGTGAAGGAGGGGGAAAGGTAGGAACCCTTCTGGAGTTTAAGTGGTCCCAGTAACAAGAAATATGGATGAAGTATCCAGGCAGTGGGACCAATGCAGTGGTGGCAGGACAGTAGCAGGTTCTTCCGGAGGTGGTAGGTCCAATGGGCCTTATCCATGTAGCACACTGTCAGGAAGGAGAGGTAAGTAAGGGGATCCGTCCTGGGATTCACTCTGGGGCAAAGTGGTAGAGGAGTTTTCTTGTTTTCTTTTTTATGTATTTATTTAATTTACTTAGTTTTTGGAAATACCTTTGAGCCAGAGACTCATTTACAGAGGTTCCATGTCAGCACAGTAAAACAGATGAATGATAGTTACAAATATTTGAGAAATACACAAGGTAAAATAAACAGAGCAAAAATACAGCAGGTACAAGCACAGGTTACAGAAATGCAAATAATGGTGCTGAGAACATAGCAAGACATATTTTAATTACAGTTCTTTTGCCCAAGTGCCAAGAGGATATCACAACAGGTTACGTCTTGATCAAGAGAGAAAAGTGCGTAGAGGGGCAGAATATTGAGATGTTAGGGAGAAGGGCCAACTGCTGCGGGGAATTGGGGCGGGAGCAGCCATAGGGGGTAAGGAGAGGAAGATGGTGAGGGTATAGGAAGGGGGTAAGGAGAGGAAGATGGTGAGGTTATAGGAAGGGAAGGCATGGAAAGGATAAGCGTACACTAGAGGCAGGGGCAAATGGCATTTGGAGGGGGAGTGGGTGGCAGGGGGAGAGGAAAATGCAAGAAGGAGGGAGGGAGAGAAGGGGTAAGTAGCTCTGGTGAATCAGGAAGAGGTAGGGGAAGAATAGAATAGAGGTAGATTGCACAGAGATGACAGAGGGTGCAGGATAGGGGGGCCTAGGTAGGGTAGAGGTAGGTGAAGAAATGGGGAGTAGCTAATAGCTAACTTTGATTGTACAGGCACATTTTCCCCCGACTGCCACCTGGGACAGGGTTCACTGGTATTTAGCCCATTTTTTTCCCCAGGGAAGAGAGATGGGGAGATGGCAGTATTGATGAGGGCAGTGTGGCCGGGAAGGGGGGCAATATCCTCTGGCCCAAAAGAAGCTGGCTGGCAGCATTGGTGCAATGTGGGGAGGTCTGTAGGAGCTTGGTAGCCATGGTGACCAGGGAGTTTACCATCCACTGCTTTAGGAGGAGTGAAGGAGGCAGAAAGATAGAAATCCTTCTGGAGTTTAAGTGGTCCCAGTAACCAGATATATGGACGAGGTATCCAGGCAGTGGAACTGTTGCAGTGATGGCAGGACCACAGCAGGGTCTTCCGGAGGTGGCAGGTCCGGTGGGCCATATCCATGTATCACACTGTCAGGAAGGAGAGGCAAGTAAGGGGAGCCGTCCTGGGATTCGCCTTGGGTCCTGTCATGCCAGTGTCTGGGGCAGGCCCATCAGACCCATAAGGGATGTGGCTGTGGGAATCAGCATTTATGAAAGGAGGGAGCCATCGTTTCAGGCTCCAAGTTCAGTCCTAGGTTGACTCGGAGTGTAGGAGGAGTGTTTCTGCACCATTTGGCTCAGTGGCTGTTTTGGGTAACTGCTTGGGAGCAGCCATGGAGGCATTTAGGCTGCATCACCCTGGGGTCTGTTTTAGACCCGGCTGGCAGGGAAGAGTAAGGCACTCCCCCAAGTGGAGGAACAAGGGTACATCGTGTGGAAAAGCAGGTTGAAACGTTAAGTAAAATCTCTGCCAAAGGGAAGTTAATGTGGAGCCAGTGTGGTCTATGCTTTAGGCCATGAAAAGTAAAGTCTTTGTAGCTGTGGCCATTTTCTATGCTCTCTGAAAGTGGTTGTGTAGCCCATTCTCTCAATCCCATGGAGCAGTTCCATTAGTTTTTTTTTTGGGGGGGTGCAATCATTCCAAAATAAAGGATTTTACATTTTATGTGATTCAGCTCATGTTGTATAGTTAATGAACCAATGTCTCTGCACAAATTTTACTCTTGCCTTTTAAGTAAGGTTCCAGCGCCCCCCCTCCCCTTTTCAGGATCAGCAGCATGCTGCCGACTCTGAGATCCACTCCAAGGATAAAGAACGGACTTGCATTTGAAAATCATCTGCCAGGTAAGGCCTTCTTTTTTTCCTTCCATAATGTGAAAATGCCAGGAAGATTTCAGATCTGTGACCCCCCCCCCCAACTATAACACCGGGACCGCTAGACCTAAGATGAGGACAACGGGAGAGAGGGTTACACTGGTTCCATCTGAGACGTTGGCACATTTACCAGGAATCCCAGTCCCTCTCGACTGCTCTGAGTCAGCTGAAGGGCATCCTTAACCTGCTGGTGTGGCTACCCCATGACTAGCCAGTCATCTAGGTAGGGGAAGATCATTACCTGTTGTCTTCTGAGGCATGTTGCTACCCTAGCTAAACACTTGGTGAATACTCTGGGAGCTGATGACAGGCCAAAGGGAAAGGCTGTAAACTGGTGAAATGACCAGATGGCAGGAACTTTATGTGACTGGGTCTGATGAGGATGTGAAAATATGCAACGCCAACCAGTCTCACTGCCACAGGGATGAGATACCTGTGGACAGAGTGACCACCTTGAATTTTGGTTTGCTCAGGTGCTTGTTTAAGATTCTGAGGTCCAGAATGGGTCACCATTCCTCATTTGTCTTGTGGGTGAGAAAGTACCTCGAATATTTATTCTGTTTAATTCTTTGTTAATCAGGTAAGGCCCACTAGGCACAGGTGCCTGTTTTTTTAATAACTGATTTTCAGAATGACCGTCCCGGGGGACAAATAATTGGAAACGTACATAAGGGATTACAAGAATTTAAATACCGAATCAACCCAGTCGATCTTGGACAAATGGAATTGAGAACTTCAAGTTTTTACTGATTACACCCACTGGGAAAACTCAGCTATTGCAGCAGCCTACAAGATTACTTCATCCCCCTATGGCATGAATTTGCATGGAAATGCCGTTCCCGATACTTCTGTACCCTGGCTATTCTTTGACACTTCCTCCCAAATCATTTTGGGAACCGTTGGTGGCTCTGTGGATGCAATCCAGCTGACCAAGCTCACATATTTTACTTTCGTCCCATTTTACACCCTTTCTGGACATCAGTGATGACTCAGATAGATCTCCTAACTGCCCAATCCTTTGCGGTGACCCCGGAATTTATTTTGATGTTAGTAGGCCCCCTCAGTCAGCGTTAACCCCCTTGGTCCTTGCTTTGGATATACATATTAGCTGCTAAAAAAGAAATCACTCGCTTATGGGTGAAACCTACCCCGCTGATTCTGGAAATGTGGTATTCTTTTATGTTAAAGATATATTTTATGAAAACATTTCTAGCAACCCAACACAAACGCCTAGAACAGTTTGAGATATGTTGGAGCTCTGGATTTTTTTTTTTACTATGCCTCAATAGATGAACATTGGCTTCCTTAAGACCCTGCAGAAGTTCTGGACCCAAGGTTGCTTTCCCTCCTGAAGAGGATACTTATAATGGATTCGATCCTGGCCTTCTTGTGCCAGTTGATTGCCCTGGGCCGGGGTGACCCCCTCCCCCACACCTGATGGTGCTATCATAGCTGATTATCTTGTGATTGTCGTCGAGGCACAGGTCAGGAAGTATAGGGAAAACCAGGAGTAGTTGTAGAATTCACCAAAAATATTTATTTACAGTAGCAGTAACACAAAAAAATAAACTTGTTCATTATAACTATGTACAAAGGCAAAATAAAATAAAGTTTTCTTTCAGTCTGTGTGTCCCTTGTTCTTCTAATCTCTCTCTTGTAGTTGCAGCTTAGCTCTTTTATAAGTCTTTTCAACCCCCATTCTTAGCAAGCATCCTGTTTTTGTAAATATCAGGCAGGGCTGCTAGAACACAGTGTGCTTGAGCTGAGAGGCCCCCTTTGCACAGCTTTTGCAAAAGGCTCAAACATTTGCACTCAAGTGACCTCTGGAGTTTACAATAGCTTTCTGCAATCATCTCAAAATACTATTATGTATATTTCAACAGTAATACTATATATTTTCTAAACAAAAGTGATCCCATTATCAGTTACGTTTTCATACAATGATTTGCACATACTTTTATATTAGCATATATGCAAGGGAGGAAAAGACAGACAGCAATGGAAAACTGAGAGATAGTGAGAGGCAAAGAATAGCGAGATTGTCGGGGTGATCAAATCTGAAGTCTCACAGGAAAATTTGGCTGTGCAACCAGACAAAGAAGAGACAGAAAAGGAAAGATTAGATCCTTGCATTCACACACTTTCTCCATAACAACTGGGACAGGGTTCTATACTACCCTGCCACGTTGATTACAGTTTTAGTTTACTCAGTTAAATGTCAAATGCTTATATCTGACATTTACAGGATGCTTGGTGTGAATTCTGCCTACTGTATTTCTTGTTTCTTTCTTTCTTTCTTGCTATGTGATGTATATGTCATTACCGTGATATCCCAATGTTGCTTATCTAATTGCTATACATTCATGCTCTCTGTTGTGTGAATAAAACTTTAAATATGAAAAAAACAAACGGGGACCTTGGCTTTGTCACAACTCGCAACCTGAACCACCCCTTCATGGTAAGGGTGAGTGTACAGGAACTCAGCCCCATGTTTGTCAAGCTGCTTCTTCTTTTTAATCATTGTATCAATCCCTGGCACAGAAGAAGTGGTTTGGAGAAGCTTGCTTACAGGTTGCTTTTTTGAGGTATTTATGTACTGGTAAAAGCAGCCGCTTGGTGGGGGTTAGCCCCATCATATCGAGGAAATTAGTCTCCTCCTCATCCTCCTCAGACTTCTTGGTGGAGAGGGAAAGGGTATTAACCATTTGCCTCACAAAAGCAAAATGTGAAGAATAATCCTCAGAACCCCAAGGAGGGGAACTGAACTCCCGATCAGGGGAACTGTCTGGTTCCATTGGTTCTCCTTCCTTCTTCTTCTTCATAATAAAAATTGTCACCCTGGTCAGTAGGGACCGGGGGGGACCGGAGGCTGAGGGGGAACCAGGAACCCCATAAGGGTTCCCGTGGCCTGGAAAGCCTATAAAATTTGCCACGCCTTTGCCATGTCCTACAGAGAGGGCATATTTACTGTGTCTGCTGTTGTCTCTTTTTGCTCTTTGGCAGGAGGGACAGTGACATGCTTTTTATTTTGCTTTTTCTTAGCAGGCACTGAATCAGTAGCCTGCTCTGGAAGTCTTTTCTGTTCCTCAGAGGTTTTATTAGAATGGTCTTTAGAGGGTTTCTTAATTTATACAGGACCCTCTTCAGACCGTTTTGGTGACTTAGAGGTGTACTGAGAAGCCATAATCTCCTTGAGCTTCTTGGTCCTTTTTTACCAGTCTTAGAGCAGAATTTGCTATAAAGGTTACATATTCAAAAATATGGCTGGGACCAAGACTCTTCAAACACAACCCATGGCTGTCTGCCTTAGCCAGGAGATTAAAACATGCATCACAATTTTTAAACCCAGCTGGTCCCATCCTCTTTTTAAGTCTGTCTGACATGCCAATGGTCAGTACAGATTGAAAGAACAAGAAATCCCCAAAGGGAAGGAGATATTTGCGGTTCAGTTCCAAGCGTGAAAAAGAAAACTTTTCCCCTTTTTTTGTTTTTAAAAAGCTATACTGTAGAAAATACAATCATCGCCTCGGTTCCTCAGGTGTGGAACTGAGATGTAAAAAAAATAAAATTCCCCAAAAACTAAATAAAACAGCAGTTATCCCTCAGTTTTCCTCAGACTTGAGGAAAAAATGATGGTTTGAAATAGTTTTAAACCAAAATACCTGATAAGATCTCCAGTTCCCAAGAATTGCTACAGAACCAAAAAAAAAACAACCACTAGTACCAATAAAAACATTAAACAGAAGAGGGCGTAAAATAAAATAAAATAAAAACAGATTTTTAAATACTGTTTTTCTTCGATGATCGTACACTTTGAGTGAGTTGCTGAAGAGAGCTCTTTGGGGCGACTTGCTAGTGTAGGCAGAGAAAAGGATCTGATCTTAAGCTGGTGAACACAGCACCACCCAGAGGGCAGAGATTTGAATTGCACCCTAAATTCCACTCCACACACTCCGGGGCAGCTTTACCTGCAAGGCTCACTGCATAGTTTTATTTATTTATTTATTTATTTAAATCTCAGATTACAAATACCTTTGAGCTTGAGGCCTCTCATTTACAAAGGTTCCAAGTCAAAGGAAAGGGTTACAATAAGGTAGGGATGTAGAGACAACGTTCATGGTATCAACGGAGGTACAGACAACATTCATGGTATCATCGGGGCACAGCAAGTCAATTGGTAAATAAATGGGAACAGTGCTGCACACTCAAGATTACAAGCAAGCATAAAAAACCATGAGGTACATTTGAAGCAACATTGCTAATCAGAGGTGGGGGAAGGGGAAGAGTAAGGAAGGGGGAGGGGAGATGAGAGGGCAGAGTCCAGATAGAGAAGGAAAAGAAAATATGGCAGCCAGAGGCCTTGTCGTAGGGTGAGAGGGATGGGAGGCTGAGGTGGGAAGGGGTAAGAGGGGAAAAGGAGGGTGGATGAAGGGAAAGAAGAAAAGGAGAGTGGGGACCAGAGGGGCCTGGACAGGTCCAGGAAGAGGGGTCAGTGGGATAAGGTAAGGCGTAATTATAGGGGCGGGGGGACATGTCTCCCAACATTTCTTCCCTGCCAGTGCCATCCTTTTGTCCCCCAATATACAATGAGGTCTCCGCTTTGTCACTGCATTTCTGGCCCCGTCACAACGGACTAGTTTGTTCTCCGAGAGTAGCTCGGGCTTGGCAGCGTCTATTTACTTTTAAAAACCTTTTTTTACTGTAACATGATCTCCAATTTCAGTCGGATCAATGTCTGTGCACTCAGAAGACTCGTCATGAGGCACAAATCTTTTGAGTGCACTGACATTGTTCCGACTGAAGTCAGAGCGCATCCCAGTAAAAAGAAGTTTTTTAAAATAATAGTCATGATGACAAATTTATCCAGACTGTCCCCCGATTAGTACAGGGAAATAACATAAATGATACACACACAGGCAGTGAGGCTGCTCTTTGAAAGAACGGGTTGAGAACGGTAATGAGAAATCAATAATCACCTACCGGATTCTCTGCACTGGCAGTCGGTACTAGTAGTCGGTAGGTTAGAGAAGTTCTTCCAGTTCCAGACTCAGCAGCCGTGTTGGTCCCCCGGCTCCTCCGATGTTCGAACGTAACTCGGCTCCCGTCTCCTCCCCTGCAGCCCATGACCGACAAGGTAATTAAATCAGTAGGTAGAAGCCAGAGAGAGATAGCTACTGTCCTTTCTGTAATTTGAGCAAGAGACTCTGCCTCTCATCAGAGGAAGAGCACACAGAAAGTGGAAAGTGCTCTGAGCCGGTGTCCCAGCTGAAGGAGTTGCTGGAGGAGTTTCTGCTGGAGGGGAGCGGTAGCAGGCTGACTGCTCAGGAGTTGAGTCTGGAGTTGGATGCTGTTCCCCCCCCCCCCGCTCCTGAACGATGACAGAAGACAGATCGCTGACTTACTGTGGGTGGGCAGTTGGGTACTACTATTTTCAGGGAGCCGTACACTGTACTTGCACCATGGGCACCGAGTGAGCAGCACTGTCTGGAGAGGAACTGGATTTTCTTTTAATTTAGGTGCGGCAGCGGTGGAATATATTCTTGCAGCATTTCCGACTATGTGTTACAAGGTCCCAGACAGTCGGTTAAAGGCCACATCAGGGAGAAAATGCCAATGGCTCCTGGTTCCAGCGGGGGCAGCACTCCACTCTGCTCTCTGCTCTGCCTGCCCAGTCTCCTGGCCCGGCGCTCAGTGATCTCTCTCGGTCTGGGTCAGCCACCACCGGTGCACTGCTCATGGCACTCACCTCATCATACCACCCTGACCCAGTCACGCTGACTGACTCCTCTGTCTGCTCTGTGTCCTCCAATCGCAGTGCCTCCTCCTGGTCTGTTCAGACAGGTGTCAGTCAGTCAGTGTCAGCTCACTCAGAGTGACTTTTTTACAAGCATGTTGGTGAGCTATTCTAAAGGCTTGGTGAGGCTTAGAAAAACAGCCTATCAATGTCCAGGAGTAAAATAGTGACCAATCCTGGTACAGTGGCAGAGCAGACCTGTGATTGGTCCAGTGGGAGGACCAATTGCAAGCCTGCATTTACAAACATCAGCAGTGGGAAAAGACAAACAAAAGAAATCACCCTGTCTCCTGCCCTATATAAGGGCACAATTAAACAACAAACCTTTACAAAAGAGTTGAATCTCTACTGCTACTAAGAGAGAAAAGAGAATCTCACAGTGACGACTAGCTACTGCTCCAAGGAAGAACCAGTGCCTGAAACACCTCATTAAGGAAGGCATCCAGGAGGGCTGAAACTGCTGGATCACACTGTTCCACCTGCCCAGCAGAGAACCAGGACCTCAGTCAATCACATTTTGCTGCAGCAGAGGACCACAGCCATCAGACAGAAGGTGCCAAGTGGGGACTTGTCTTGACCTTGCTGGTAAATTGAAAAATGTGGAATCTTAACATTGAGTAATACCAGCCAGGCAGTGGTACCAAATAGACAGCAGCAGGAGAGGGGCATTTTACTTTTTAAATCGAATAATATGTCTTAGCTCTAAACTGTGGTGGTGGAAAAACTGAGGGTGAGATGAGATAATTATTGCTTGAGCCACTGTGAATGATGGACAGTATTTATTTATGAGTGAACAAACAGCATCAGCAGCAGTCAGTGGGTGTTGATGGCAGGCGCAAATTGTATTTATGTAGCTTTAGTTATTGCTAACCTGAACCAACTTAACTAGCCAGCAGGATAAGTTGATTCAGAATTGCACTAGCCTACAGATGGTTTCACTAGCCCACAGAAAGGACACAACATGCTGGGTAGGGCAAGGGCGGGAGTGGGAGGGACTGTATGGATGGTGTTGGCTGGTGGCATGGTCCATTTAGAATAGCTGGGGCCTGGGGACCCCTGCACTTGGCAGCAATGGGTCTATGGATAGTCATTTTAGAGTATGCTCTGCAGAGGTGTACAGGGAAAGTGGTAAGAACAGAGTAGAGAGATTTGGAAGGGAGAGGGAGCGTCTATGTCAAGGCTGGGATAAAACCCATAGCCTGCAAAAATACGACAACCCAGAAGCCAAAGTATACTAGCCATGTATATTATTGTCTGTGACTGTAGATAGAGGCAGATTGTTCTGCAAATTTAATTTATTTTTACCTGCACGTCATTTTATTTCCCTTTACATTTATTTCCCCTCGCCTGCGACTCTTATGAGCTAATTTGAGTAATGACAATTTAGAGCAACTTTAATAATGTTTTTCACTTCATCAGTGTGGGGGCATGCTGACGGAGCCATATTGTTCTGGAAATTTATTTTTACCTTTACATTCAATTAGCGTTACATTTAATTTCCTCCCACTCACATGTGAGTCTTCTGAGCTAATGGCAATTCATAGCAATTTTGATAAGACTTTTCACTTTAAATTACTGTGTCCTTATCGGTGCTTGCTTTGTGCAGCAGCAGCTACCCTAAACATTTTGTGCAATTTATTTTGTAACAAACTGGCGATATGTAAAGCAGTATTTTTAATTCGAACCAAGGCTGTTCTCTCCACCGTATCCTTTTAAATTGCTATTTTGGGGGGAACTCACAGTACTTAATACCCAGAATGCAACACAGACATATTTGGAGTACTGCTTTGCTGTGTCATTTGTCCTTACCGGACCAGTATGCTCTTCTAGAATGCATAGTTTTGCCCAAGTGTCACAGCTTTTAACATCCCCTGTGATGAGTGAAATATAATTTGTACACAACACACAAGTATAGTCACCATTCATTTCAGTAGTAGTGCAGAAACACTACAAGCTGCCAACCCCTCAATGTTTGGTGTTTGGAGAGTCCAGTTCAGCTGACTTTCTGTGTATTTGCACTGCTATGCAATACTTGGGTCAACCTTAACCAGGGTCCCTGGTGTTCTGCGGCAGAATTTTCTGATTTCTGCAGCAGGGCTCCTTGACTTCTGCGGCAACATTTTCTGATTTCTGCGGCATGATTTATTCATTTCTCTGGCAGAATGCAGTCCTGCCATTGGCTAAATATGATGTGATGTCATCGATGACATCATATGCTGAGCATAGAGATGGGGCTTCAGGATAAACGAGGTGGGAAAGAAATCCTGACACTATGGAAAAACAGTATATTTATATGAAAATTCACCCAAAAACAATGAATTCTGCGGCACTATATATATTCTGCGGCATGATGCAAATTCTGGGGCAAATTCCGCAACCACAGAACCGCAGAATTCCAGGGGCCTTGACCTTAACTTTTCTCTATACTAGCTGGCAGGGCAAATTGATTCAGAATTGCACTAGCTCACAGTAAGGACATACTGAGTAAGGCAAGGGTGGGGCTGGCATGGTCCATTGAGAATACAATAGAACAGTGTCAGTGGCTCAGCAGATAGCACACTTGCCTCTGAGACCAGGAGATCAGAAGGCTGTGGGTTCTATCCCCACACCAGTCACTTGGGTTAATATTCCAATACTGACACTGCAGTGCAGCATGGGGGGGGGGTGCTGTACTCCTGAGGTGCCGTCTTTCAGATGAGTTCTTTAACCGAGTCCCATCTGCCAGTTCTGGTGGTAGTTCAGGTGTATGTTACAGATCCCATGGCACTTCTCGAATAGACTGGGGGGATTTCCCTGGTGTCCTGGCCATATTTCTCCCATTCACTAAAAATACCACCAGCAGCTTAATCTGTTTCAATGTCAGTTGGCATTCATCTGTACCCCACCCCCCCGGGTCATGCCTGAAAATAGGCAAGAATTTGTCTAGTGCACTTACCCGGTCAACAAAGACTAAAATAAAATACATAAATAAAAATAAATAGAATAGCTGGGGCCCCCGCACTTGGCAGCAATGGGTCTATGAAGGCTAGGATAGTCATTTCAGAGTATGGTCTGCAGTGGTATCCAGGGAAATAAAGAGTGGAGAGATTTGGAAGGGAGGGAGAGAGCAGCTATGTCACGGCTGGGATAAAACCCACCACCTGTAGAGCAAGAGCAGACCCTGTATGCCTCTTAAAATTAATTCAGTGAATTGCTTGAGACACTCAAAATCTAGGGAAATGGGGTCACTGGTCTTAATAATGTGGGACAATTTGTGAGAGACAGTCAGAAAACTGGAAGCTAGTGACTTAACAGCTTCTGCCCCCAATCACACTTTGGACACTAGCTGAAAGTTCTAGTAGTGGGGTGATAATGACGCACATTGAGTCTTTTGTGGGATCCCCCTCTTGAACTGCCAGACAACTGCATCTCTTAATGATGTGTTATTTAATCACACCAGGCCATCTGGAACACAAAGATTAGCATGATGACTAGAGCCTCAACCTGCTAAAGTAGGGGCATTTTAACTTAATTTATTAACAGCCATGGAAAACTTGCATGAGTCAAGACAGAAGAGCACACGGTTAGCTGCACTAGCACTGGTCAATGTGCACTAGGTTTTTGGTGTTTTGGGGTAGAACAATGTTACATTTGAACCAGAACCCTACATAATGAGTCATAGACTTTGTTATGGTATCACGTGTGTTTTTTTCCCTTTGGAATGTAAACATTGTTTAATTTTTAAGGTTCTTGAAAGGTGTCGGTTGTTACTTAAAAGTCCCATTCATTATTTCCTATCTTGAATGCCTTCTCTGACTCTTAGCTGTGCATATCTATTCAGAAACATGTGACTTGGGCTTGGGCAGTACATTGTGTGCTACACTGCTTTTGTTTTTCTCTGTTTTTTTGTTTGTGCACAACTAGTATGCACCTTCAGGTGAATACATCGCGCTGTAGTACTATAGACCTTCTCCTGGATGATTTTATACATAATGAAAATAATGTAGAATAAATCCTAAAGTAAGCTTACATAAAGTATCCGAAAATGCAGAGAAAGGGTCTTAAAGAATCCCTGTCATCCACAGCCATGACTTTTGCTGAATTTTCACTTGCCCCTAATAATTACAATGAATTTGAAATTAGCTCTCTTTTTGTACTTGCCTTTCAAAGAAATTTACTTGCCCTGGACAAGGGGCAATATGATTTGCACACCCTCACATAGCGCTATGATTTTCATTCAGATTTACCCTTGCTCTTCATAAACTGATGTTCCTAATGAAGTCACAGCTATTTCTGGATACGCAAACTATTAAATCATTGAACTAAGTGGATAGAAAAACTCCTTATCACTAGCCACAGTATATGGGTGCCACTATCGGTATACAAATTATTGTTTAAAATAAGAAAGTGCTACACATTCTGGGCCTTTGCTATGACTTTTGAAGGCCATTGCTATGATTTTTAATGCTGAGAGGTATGCATCCCCACCTGGCACAATTGTAAGAACTCTGAAACACAGGGTCAGCTCTTTAAGCCTTGCATTACTTGCCAAATAATGGTCTATTAGTATTACGAACATACAAATCTGCCAGCAGCACAGACCAATCAGTATATCAAAGTCTACCCGAGTGTGCAGCTAGCACCCTCGATTGCAGCTGCCCCAGCCTCCCACCCCACTGTTCCTCCCACACCTGTCACAGACCCTGCCCCCAACCCTTCCTCTTGCTTTGTCCCAGTCATTCTTAAAGCGTGTGACTGTTCTACATGTTACCACTCCCTCTGGCAGTGCATTCCAGCTAGGCACCACCCTCTCAGTGAAGTAGTGCCTCCTCATTTCCCTCTTAAAATGTCCCCTTCCAACCTTAGTCCATGCCCTCTTCCACTACTCAGTGTAAACATCCCCTCAGTGCTAGGTTTATTTTCCCCCCTCAGGTATTTGAATGGTTCAATCCTATCCCCACTATTCCCCCTCTCCTCCAGTGTGTATATATTCAGATCCTGCAGCCAGTCCTCATAGGCCTTTCCTTCCATCCCCTTTAACATTTTTGGTGCCTTCCTTTGAACCCCCTCCAGTACTATTGTCTTTGACCTGCATAGTCCTCAAATGAGAACTGCATTTCAGTATGATTTATCTGTAAATTTTACTTACTGGGTTCTCCTGTGCATATAATATGTGTTGTGGGGGGGGGGTGCTAGCAATGGTGACAGGCATTAACAGAGAAACACAAGACAATGCAGTTCCACTCAATTAACTATTGGCATCACAATATATACAGATACTGGTACATTTTCAAACTATTCAGAAGACATCAACATAATGTATAAACATTTGGATGTAATGTATAAACTATGGATGTAATTTCCACCCTCAAAATAATTTCTGAAAAAAGAAAATACTAATGTTCCACTTTTTATTTTTTATTTATATTTGCACACTTTGCCAATTAGCTTTCAGCACAAGTGCTCATTTACAAAGGTTCCACATGAAATTCACAATCTCAAAAAAACATTACAACAAGCAATCCCAGACAAAATGCAGTGAAGTCTGACTCAAATGATGCAAGGCATAACAATTACATATAGTTCGAAAAACACCCATAGACACTTCGTAGGTTGAAATATAGAATGAGAACAAAACATGGAAAAGTTGGTGTCTGCTATGCAGGTGGTAATGGCACAGATGGCCTGGTGCCACCTTGCTATTATGGGTGTTATTACAGCATACTTTGCAGTGCAAAACATGTCACAAATGGGGAAAACCTGTCTAGAGTGCCCTGCTGCTAGCATTGTCCTCAGTCAATTTCTGCAAATGAGCATTACTTTGGGGAAATCATTCACGTGGCATGCAGTGCAGTGAAGTGTTTCAGTGATTTGTGCTGTCTTATCTGTCCACTGGTGGTGTGTATCATCTTGCCAGTCTTCTGGATGTGTTGTATTGTGTGGGCAGATCAATAATTGTTGTGCTGCACGGGGTAGGAGACCAGTCAGTAAGTAGTATATCTGTGCATAATCATTGTATGGGTTATGCAGTTCACTCATGTATTTTGAATGCCCTTTAATGTACCACAGTGGTTTTGTTCCCCTGATATTATGGGTCATGTCATGCATTGGTGTAAGTTTGAGCTCATAATCCACACAGTATTTGCAATGTGTTATGTCTCAATGAGGAGTTACTAAAGAGGCTTTGTGCATGCTTTGTGACTGATTTGTGTTTGATATGTCTTGGTTATTGTGATGCACTTTAATGGCTTGTAGAACTTTATCCAGTATGCATTTTTTGTGAATGGTTCTCTTTTGCCATGGAGTTTAAATGAATCTTAACATTTGTGTATCATAGATTAAGAGACCATTTGAATCAAATCTCACCATGAAACGTCAGAGAGTTCAACCTTCAATTGCCACCTTCTTCAAGAAACCTTGTATGGATCCTGTGCCCAAATCAACAGAGATGGTTCCAAATGAAGAAAGGGAGAATATGAGTTCTGCAACTAGCGAGAAGATACCTCAGGGCTTCAACACTAATGACACAGAAGAGAAGCATCCAAGTACAAGTACAGTCCTTGCCGCCATCGACAACACAGTGCCTAGACTGCAGATTGAAACAGTGCATCTGGATCAGCCTCCCCAACTGCCATCGACTGAAGAAACAGTGCCTGGAGTGGAGATGACAACAGTAGATGTGGACTGCCCCTACCAACCCCCTTCTGAGGAAATACCAAAGCAGGACTGTGGAAGCAAAAAATTGAGATTCCAGGAACCCTGGTACAAAGAATTTTCATGGCTGCACTACAGTCCTGAACTGAAAGCTGTGCTCTGCTTTGCTTGTGCAAAGTGTGAAAAAATGGGGTTGCTTGAGCTATCAAAAAGGCGAGAACCAGCATTTGCAACCACAGGCTTCACTAACTGGAAGAAGGCACGGGCTAAGTCCACAGCTCGCCAGAGCTCAGAAACACACCAGCATGCTCTGTGAGAGATGGCTCATCTATCCCGTGGGCAAAATATCGACTCTACCCTACAGGAACAGAAGAAGATATCGCAGGATGTGTCTCGTAAGTGTTTGCTAAAGTTACTATCATCTTTGCGTTACTTGGTCAGACTGGGCTTGGCAATAAGAGGTCACCAGCTTGATGAAGGAAACTTTATTGAGCTTCTCAAACTACGCAGTGAGGAAAATGGGACCCTAGAACCATGGCTGAAACGAAAGCAGGATTATACAAGCCCAGCAATTCGAAATGAACTTATTAGTCTCATGAGCCATGACGTCATCCGTGCTGTTGTGAAAGATATTAGCAAGTACTCATATTACTCCATAATTGTTGATGGGACACAAGACTGCCAAGGAAAAGAACAAGAAAGTATTTGCCTTCGAAACGTTGATGGCAACATGCAGCCCATGGAGGAGTTCATCGGGTTTTATGAACCACGGGATACAACTGGAGCCTCGGTAGCAAATGTTATAAGTGATGTCCTCACCAGACTTCCTCTGCCTATTGAATTCCTCCGGGGTATGGCATTTCATGAAGCTGCAAACATGTCAGGGTGCACAGGTGCACAGGCTATCCTCAGAGAAAGTCAGCCACTTGCCACATTTATGCATTGTGGAGCTCACTGTGTCAATCCTGTGGTGAAAGACAGCTGTGAAGCAAGCCCTGTTCTGAAAAATTCTTTGGGTAATGTCAATGAACTGAGCAAACTGTTCAGTGAATCACTGAAATACAGAACACTTTTTTCTGAAATTGCCGCATCTGATAATGCATTCATGTCCTTTAAAAAACTGCGACCCTTATGCCCAACTAGGTGGACTGTAAGACTGTCAGCAGTTGAAGCAGTGATACAGCAATATGATCAAGTTCTGGAGAGTCTTCAACAAATGGAGCTGGAAAATGGAGATGCTGCGACAAAAGGCATGTGGTCTCCTAGAGCAACTAAGCAAGGGGAACACATTTCTAAGTCTACTGCTGGTCAAGGTTGTCATGGGACCACTGACTTGTCTTAACAGGAGTCTACAAAACCAAAACTGTACAGTAGGTGGCATGCTTACCCAAGTAAGCCTCATAAAAGACCAACTACAAAGGCTACGAAATGAAAAAACAGTCCTGGATGCCATCAAAGAAGCTGATACACTCGTCCAGAAGCTGGACTTGGACCCCATTGCACCCCCACGACAACGAAAGCTTCCAGCCCACTTTGCTGGCAAGGGGGAGCAGCACAATCCTGCCACAGTGGAGGACTATTTCAGGATGGAATTCTTCAAGATGGTAGACATTTCGGTTGCCCATTTGAAAGAGAGGTTCTATCAACCAGGGCTGATGGAATATTTAGCTTTAGAACAATTGCTTCTTGTTGCTGCACAAGGCATTGGGGGCGACCATGCACTTCAAGAAAAGATGGACTGTATTCAGAAATATCTGGAACTGAATGCCAGAATGCTTAAAGTTCAACTTGAAATGTTTGCACACACTAACACTTATATCTCTTTGAATGAGGCTGTAAGCCTATTTAAAGCACTGTCTCTTGATGTTCGTGGGCTGTTTAGTGAGTTGGAAAAGTTGCTGCGCCTCTTGTTGGTGCTACCAGTAAGCACTTGTGAGGCAGAGTGCAGTTTTAGTGCACTTCGGCGCCTAAATACATGGCTTTGATCAACAATGACTCAGGCTCGTCTGAATGCAGTAGCTGTATGCCATGTTCACCAAAGCAGACTTGATGGACTATGCCTGGATGATGTATTATGCAATTTTGTGCATGCTCACGAGAGGCGTTGTGCTACATTTGGACTTGTTGCTATGAGTTGATGCACCCAAAATATTGAAATGTGTTTTACAACATCATATTCTGTTAAGTAAATCACAAATGTTATTTGTTAGATATAAAGTTAGAGAGTAAATACAGAATATACTTGAAATTAAGACTTCTGTTCCTATTATTGTCTTTGACGTTTTCTCCCCCTATTATTATCATTCAAAGATATGCTGTTAGGAATAATGGTCTTTTTCTGTAGACAAATTGCTTTTGGATGGGTAGCACAGCACTCGCGATCAGTCTGGTTGAGAATGAGGTTGTCTCCCCCAACATTTACACCAAAGTTACTCCTCTGGATAAGAGCAAGGAGGGGGTGAGGTAAGGGAGGAGGTGGCAGGGGGAAAGGGGAAATTGTTCTGCCAGGAGAGGCGAAATGAAACAGGAAGCCAAGTAAGAGCCTCAGAGAGTGAAAAAAGTGGTATACGGTATTAGGCATATGTCAAGCATAATGAGGGATTCTGGGGGTTTGAATAGAACTTTGTTAAGTATTACTCATGTAATTTACAGTCTTATAATACAGAATATAATCTTCGGTGATCATCACTGGATCATCCAGAGATCATCAGAAATCATCATGCTGATTTAAGCCTACAAAAACAACCAATATGCTTCAGTTTGTGATTAGAAAGTTGCACGTTTGATGATTAAAGCATATCTAGATGATGATCTCAGATGATGATCTCCTTTGATGATCACATGTTAACATTGGCTGATTAACAATGATCAGTCATGACCAACCTTTAAAAAACATGATTGATGATTTACCAGTTTTCCTGGGTGATCAGCCAGCTCTCTTCCTAACCAAATATGGTTAGGCCAAGGGGTGGGGGAGCCCCAAAACCATGAATCCAACTACAGAAGACAAGCTAATGGAGAAACATGAGGGAGTCAGCTGTGGTGAGACTGGGAGACCACCGGTGGAAGCCTGAGCATTGGACATCAGGGCCAAAAAAGGGGGGGGGGGGATATTAAGGAAATAATTAGTGACACTTATGGATTTTGCAGGCTATATACTACAGTGTTCTGTCATCGGTTTTCCAGACTGATATTTTTCTTTTCTGGAAGTTTAGATATCCTGTCCTCTAACCCTGTGGAGTGGTGAGACATACAGAAAAATATGGCAGTTACTAATTTGCATTTCCAAGCACATCAACGTTTAGTATGAGATGGTTGTTTTTGGTTCTAAATGGGTGGTCTGCTTTTTGTTTGTTTGTTTTGTTTTGTTTAGATCCAGCATTTATTTCAGACTATTCTAGTCTTCTTTACTAAGATGCAGTATATTTAAGTGTCCACTAGGTGAGGCCAACAGTTTGTGAAAACTTACACACAACTCCATGCTATTCTGCATGTCTCCACCTTCCCCGAGCCTTCTGTGTCTCAGACCTCCAGGAAAATAGATAATGCAACTTTAAGGAACCTTCACATGAGCACCAAGCAAGAAACCACTCGCGATTACCAGGCCCGATAAGGAAGTAACTCTATAGCACTGAAATTCTTAATAAATCTAAAAGTAATTGGTCAGTAAATCAAACCTATATAATCCTCTGCTGTTGTCATAATAACAAGCAGGTGTGTGCTGGGCTGTGTGGCTCTTTTCAAGTGCAGTTCTTTTGCTGCCTGTGAGATGTCAAAACAAGACGTTGTTTACGACATGGTCTGCTTTCATTCCCACCGTGAAGGTGAGGAAAGACATGCAGTTTTTTTCATGGAATAGCTTCCGATGAAAAGAAACTGCCATGCACGGTTTACTTGTGGAGTTTCAGCCATAGACTTCATTTCTTTAAAAAGAAGGGGGATTTCAGTTAAACTTTAAATCTAAGGAAGGGGGTTAGAGTTGAACAGAACCCCACAGAAAAATGATGCAGTGACTTAGGTGTGGCTGGAGCCCCAGAGAGTGGTGGTTGGGGAGGGAGGGGTGGTAGCTTTGGGGTCCACTGATGCTTGAGGCCAGCTAACAGGGCATGTTAGAGACAGCTATTTACCCAGGATAGCCCAACTGAGTAGCAGCAGCTTGTTTTCAGTATGGTCCTGCTTCTACACAGGTTTAGAGCCAGGAGATACTGAAGCACTGGGAGGTCAAGTGGATTGCTCAAGGTCACATATTTAGTCTGTGACTGGTGAGATTTAGTTTTGAACCAGTGATGCTCTGGTTCACAGCGCCCTGCATAAAACCACTGTTGTGCATTGCCTTCCCTAGTAGTCCTTTTGTCCTAGGGTTGAGACAAGTGACAAACTACTGAGGGTTATACTGTACCTAGGGTTATCTAGGAGTTTGATACACTGCCTGCAGTTGGTCCAAAATGTGACAGTCCAGCTGACAGCTGGAATCTATCAATTCCAGCATATCACACCAGTGCTCCATGAACTACATTGGTTGCCTCTTCGGTGGCGTCTCAAATTCAATAGGCTTGTTGGTCTGCAAAGCCCTGCATGGCATGGGCCCTGGCTGTATGAAAAATCTTTTTGTTTTGTTAATTACTGTACTTTTTTCCCCGCTGTCTTAAGCTGCCCACAATCAGCCCTACCTCACAATTACCTCTCAGGCTTACCCCCCCCCATTATTACAAATATTGTGGCAATTGAGAGGACACAGCAGAAAGCAATGTTAATAGTGCATTGGAGTACATGAGAGAGAGAGGCAGTTGCTGGCCGAGTGTTGCATGATGGCATGCAGTAGTGTGCGTACACTTGATGCTCTTTGAGCACTGGCTTCTACATGGCAGAGGATTAGCACCTTTTAAGAAAAACAAAGGAGGAGGAAAAAAAAAACAGGATGACAAGAAGATGTGCAAACCCAGGCCTGGGCTCCAGTGACCGGCCATACCCCCTAGTTTGGAGGTCCCTAATAAGGGGAGCAACTGCTCCCCCATCCCTGCCCCTGTTGGGGATTGACCACCTCAGGGGGTAAGCCGAAGGGTATAAAAGGGTATGGGCTGGAGGTTAGAGGAATGAGATGTGAACGAGCTTGGTACATCCAACAGACCAGACCTGAGTTTGATTCTCACAACCTCCACTTGCATACTGTGTGACTCTGAGCAAGTCACTTAACTGCCCAGTGCTCCCAGGTCACCCCTGAAAACAGGCACTTGTGCCTAGTGGGCCTTACCCGGTTACCAAAAACTGAAAAAAAATAAAAAATAAAGGGGTAGGCGTTGTAAGTGGCAGAGATAACAGGGTACTGGGCTGGGTAGTAGCCTCTGGAGGGGATAACCTGGAGATGGATGCACAAATTTCAAGTTAACAAAAAAAAAAAAAGAAAAGATTTAATAAGATGAACTGGGAAACTTTTTCAGCTTGCTCAGGGTAGTAGATCTAGAGGGTATGCTTAAAGCAGCAGTGCATGATAGCAATGAAAATCTTGACATATACTATTTTACTCTGTTTTACATTGCCCCTAGTCTCCTTACCTGTATGACACCCTTTTCCCCATTTTGAGTCTGCCTTACCACTGTTTTTACCATTAAAATACGTGAAGGAGCATGCCTTTTAATGTGGCTGAGAACAGGTTTTCATCAGTGTTCTTTGTTGCTTTTAAACACCCATTGTTTAACATCACTTTTCTTGTGACTAAAATGAACTAGCATGCAGCAGACACTGCTCCCTGAACTTATGCAGTGATGTGCTGGAGCTGGCTCGCACCAGTTCACACGACCTGGTACTTACTTCTCTAAATCTGTTTTACTGGCTTGCACAATCTGGTAATTACCTCAGCTCCTCCAAAGAAGCTGGGACCTGGCACTCTAAGAAAACTGTCTTTCATTTCTCGTCACTGTGCACGCTAATGCTCACAGAGCAACAGCCATGTCACTAGGCTCATTCCATCCCAAAAGTATAGATCTTGCCACTGGCTGCAGGATACTACTGTGCAGGAAAGAAGAGCACTCCTGACCCCTAAAGGAGCGGCGGTCCACAAACCGACTTGAAAGACAAAAAAAAAAAAACAGTGCAGACAACGTCCACTAGACGTGTTAAGAAACTTTACAACAAATGCATAAGAAATGCTGGTCAACTGCCCCTATGTATCGCCATCACTTTGTGGCTTCCTCAGATTGACTGCAGTGCTCTGCTGCATCATTCAGCTTCCAGTTGTGATGCAGCATGAACTGGGTATGTGTGTTAACTGTGAGCGTGGGATCAGTGCTATGCCAAAAGCCCCATTTTGTTGTTGTGTTGTTGCTGTTAAAGACAAGTGGAGGACTCGATTAGTGATCTAGCATGCTGGGCCGGTAAGAGCAGCTGAGCAGAGCAGCAGTGGCACTGCGATGCCTTCTGCTTTCAACTTGGAAGGAACAATTCAGGTCAGTCCAGTTGGTCAGTTGGTCCCCCTCCCTCTCCTTCTCAGCCCCTTCCCATTTCCTGGTCAGTCCTCGGCTCAAGATCATGGGGCCACCGCAGTGGTCCATCTGACTCTGGAGATCAAGACAAGAGAGAGTGAGTCAGACTCAGAGTGAGGACTATTGGGCAGAGCTGCTCAGCAGCAGAGAAAGAACAAATTAGAATGACATCACCAGTCCACTGAGCAAGGCAGGCCAGGCAGCCTGGACATTCTACCTTGCACTATGCTTTCATTTTGCACCGATGGGCTGGGGGGAGGTTGAAGTCAGAGGGCTCGATTCTCAAAGCCTGAGATTGATGCAAGGTGCCTGTGCCAAACATACATGGCACAACTGGCACCTTGCGTCAAAAAATGCCCCCTGTGCTCTTCACAAAAGCAGCCTGCGTCAACCACAGACTGCCTGAACCAAACTGGCCTTGCGCCACCCATAAGCCCAAAAACAGACTGTGACCTTGTGTTAGGGGGCATGTCTGCGGCAGATGCAAGCTGCCACATCTCCAAATGTGGGATTCTCAGAACACTCCCAGAGGGAGAAGTTCTAAGTACCCTTAGACCATCCAGGGCTGGTCTAAGTGCCAAAATCTCTCTGAGTACTACTATTTGCAGAAATGCCACCCTCCGCCCCCCCATCCCTGATGTCTCCGTTAGTTGTAATAAAATAATGTTCCTTTCCTGGTGATCGAGTGCCCTCCTCCTCCCTCCCTAATCCTCGATGTATCCATTATAATGACATGTAATAATGCCCCTTTCATTGGTGGTTTAGCACCCCCCCACACACACACACACACACACACACACATACACACGTATATGCCTGCATCTGTACCTGTTCATTACATTATGTACCTGGTGGTCTAGTGGTCTCCCCTACCTCCACACACATGCCCGCATCTGTACCTGTGCAATTATGTACCTTGTGGTCTAGCGGTCCCCCCTCCCCGACCCCTGATTCCACTCCCTAAGAAGCTGATTGCCATACCCCTGTCCTGGTGGTCTAGTGGCCCCCCCTTCCCAGCAGGTACTGCCCATCACCCGGCTCTCACCCCCATCCCAACACACAGCCGGGACTTGCTCAATGGAATTTTCCTGGAAATAAACTTAAACTTGAACTCACCTCTGCGGCAAGTGCCTACTGGACTGTCACTAAGCCCATACTCTATAGGGTACGCGCTCAATGATTGGCAATCAGTGAGTGCCTACACTATACTGTATGTGCTCAGTAACTGTTCAGTCGGCGCCCACCATGGAGGTGAGAGGTGAGAGGTGGGCTGTGCCAGCACTGGCTCTGTGTCAGGATGGTGAGAGCAGGGTGGTGGGCAAAACCTGCTGGGTGGGGGGGTCCACTAGACCACCAGGACAGGGGTATGACAATCGGGTTCTCAGGGAGCAGAATTGGGGATTGGGGAGGAGGGTCCACTGGACCACCAGTACAGGGTATGACATTTAATAATTTAGGGAGCAGAATCAGGGATCAGGGAGAGGGGACCACTAGACCACCAGGTACATAATGTATTGCACAGGTGCAGATGTGGGATGTGTGTGTGTGTGGGTGGGTGCTAGACTGCCAGGGAAGGGTTCTGTGATACAGTTTTACTTTTTGGGCACATTGGGATGGGGGGGGCGTTACTGCACTAGGGAAGGGTACATTATGAATAACTATTATTCTGGGTAACATCTGGAATCCGGAAGGGGGGACCACTAGACCACCAAGGTCTAGAGTGGTACATGGCTGCCCTGCAGCTTGCAGCAAACCCTGCCGGTATGCTGTCTGTTTAGTGCCTAGCCACGGTTGCCGCCGGGATCCTGCCCGACAAAGAATCGGGTGCAGGGTCCCTGGCACACCAGGCATTAATGTAAGTTGCCTTTGGCGGCAGCTTGCATCAATCTAAGGGAGCTTTGAGAACTGAGCCCAGAAAATGCAAATTAATAAGCATAAAAAAACATAAATGTAACACAAATACCGGCTAGTGTCTAAATTTTGCTTATGTCTTTTTTATGGCACTGTACCAATTGCACTAATCTGAAACCAGTTTTCACGTAAATTCTGAGATTGCACAGGTATTATATTTATAGAGTATATTTGATAATGGGTCATGATAATTGATAAAGGGCTGGGAGGGGGGTGTTCAAAATTTGGCAGCACATCACTAAACTTATGGGACAACAGGTGTACAAAAGCAGCTGTGAACACTGATGAAAACCTGTTCTGAGCCATTTTAAATGGAGTGCTCGCTCTATTATGAAAAAATACATTGAGAGCTACTTTGAAGAAAGTGGAGAGTCTAGACAGAAGATCTTTTTTGAAAGAAGAAAGCCATAACAAACTAGTGTTAGATGAGCAACCAATTACACTTCCAACTGAGTACAACACAGTAGCAGGCAAGATTGAGTCGCTTATACAAAAAACTTCTGACTCTTAGGGAATTCTGTTTATAGTGTATGGTGGAACGCTGTTCCGCATGGAAACCCATGCCTGGAACAGCGTTGTTATCCTTCACTTTCGGTCGTCACGATCTTGATGTGCTGCACCCAGTCGTCACGGTGCAGCACAACAAGATCGAACACATTCGGCGCATGCGCAATAGAAGCGCGCTGCGGCAACCACCAGGCGGCACTTTGGCGGCAGACACAGAAGTAAACTTTTTCCCCGAGTGTTCACGAGTGGTATTTATAGTTGCTTTTTATAAAGATTGTGTATGAGCAACCATACACAAACAGCAGTTTTGCGATCTTGAGGCTCGGCAGAACGGACCTCTCGGCGCCACGCCTCGAGGCTTGCAGGTTACCATGGAAACCTCTCGATCGCACTGCCTTGTTGTGTATGCTTGCGCATACACAATCCTCTATGTTACCAAGTAATACCAAGTAATCATTCTGAACAATGCCTTATTCCACTCTTCAGGGCCTATATTAGACCATATCTTGACTATGGGTCTCCTTTTTGGAACCCGAGCCTAAAAAGTGATATTGCTATACTGGAACAGGTACAAAGGAGAGCTACAAAAATGGTACCTAGATTGGCGCATCTTGCTTATCATTCCAGGCTCTGAAATACTGGTCTCTCTTCACTTCAAAATAGAAGACTAAGAGGCGATACGCTCTTAGTCTATAATTTGCTTGAATCACCAGATTTTATGGAGCAATGTGGATTACCATTTTCTATCAGGAAACTAGTACCAAGACTGCACAATAAACAGTTAGAGGTTAAAACTTATAAAACCAGCAAAAGAGGAAACTTTTTTACAATAAGGGCTCCTCATGTATGGAATTTCCTACCTCACAACTTAATTGGCGCTCCAAACATTTTTAGCTTTTAAAACAAACTGGATGTTTGGATTTGGGAAAATTATTAACAATTGTCCCACTTTGTGTGGGGAACAGTCTCGATGGGTTTTTCCTTCTTCTGTTCAACTGAACCAAGTAATACCAAGTAATCTAAGTGGGTGGGTCTATACCTTCAACAGCAGTAAGTGCAAGGGGCCAGATTTTCAAACAGGGGCACAGGGTTTGCATCCCCCTGCACCACAGGACTTTGAACTGTGCGGTGCGCCAACCCCCTTTGCCGCAATTGCACATGAATTTCAAATTTCAGGTGCGGTTGCGATGCTTTTCATGATTTACGGCAGCTTGCACCAATGCTCTTGCACAAGCGCCATTACGTTGTCTCCTGGGGGTGGTGCACGCTAGATCACAAAACCATGGTCTAAGGTGCGGTGATCGTCACAAGGGATTGAAAATCCCGACGCTAACAGGGAATGCCGCAAGCCTGCAAAGGCTATATGTTTCCATGCCACGGAAGCAGGCATCCCGGAGCTTTGAAAATCCGGCCCAAGGTTTCATGTTGCAGGGGACTTGCTTTTAAATTCTGTGTTTCTTCAGTCTCCTCAGCCTGTGGCACAACAGTGTCGGAGGCAGAGTAGGGCGATCTAACCCAATACTTTGTCTTTTTTGCAGCTGACTGTGGTCAGGTGAACAGTACAAGAAGAAGGATTTTAGGGCTGATTGTTTCTGGTTAGGGAGCTGCATTAGTCCCACCCCTCAACCCACCCACCCCTGGGCTAAGCCTTCCTTTATAGGTGTTGGCCCCAGAGAGTGGGCGGGTCATCCCTCTCACAACAGATATATAACCATCGGAACAAAAAGAAGAGAAAAAGAAAATAAACATGCACTAATTAAGTAGAGATGTAAAACAGCATACATCAGGAGTACGTAGCATGGCACAAGGAGTGGTGCAGTGCAGCACAGTGGGTGTGGAGCAGCAGTGTTCAGAAGAACAGTCTGGAAACTGCAGTGCTGCCCCATTTGTAGGCATCTCTCTGGACTGAGGGAGGTGGCCAGGCTGCCTGCACAGCTAGCAGGAGTACTGGAAACCTTCACCCCCACCCAGGGACCACCATACCACCAGCCACTGCCATGGAGATTGCCAAGACAGAGGCCTGGCTGGACTACAGTGGGCTCGGGGAGATTGAGGAAGGCAGAGCTTAAGCACATCCCCCACCCGGTCCCACTAGAGAACAAATACGATATCCTCAAGGAGAGTGTAAGCCCCGCAAGGGAACCCAAAGCTGAGACCAGGGAGGATGACCAGACCCACCAGGTTGGGGGCTCAGGGGTCAGGGCCAGAGAAACCCAGGGGAGGAGGAAGCTTCTCCTGGTGGGGGACTCGATAGGTCAGGGTATTGAGCTGGGGTCAGACATAAAGATGGAGAGGGAGGTAAAGTGTCTCCCAGGAGGCACAGCTCGGAAGGAGGGGGGGCTGATCCACAGGATCACTAAGGCTGTGGCTGGGGGGGGGCTGGATGTCATTGTCCATCTGGGGACAAACAACCTAACCAAAGACAGGGCTAGCTTGGAAAAGGCTCAGGAGGATTTTAGGGATTTTGGCAGCTGCCTGGGGGAGGTAGCTAACTCTGTTACATTCTCAGAGCTGCTACCAGTCAGGGGAAGGAGGGGGAAAGAAACCAATGCATCAATAGCCTCAACAAGTTGTTGAAGGACTGGTGCAGGGAAAACAGCTTTGGCTACATTGGGGACTGGGGTATCATCTGGGATGATGCACGTCTATACATGAGAGACGGTCTGCATCCTTCCATGAAGGGAACGTCTGTCCTCAGTGAGATGTTTACATGCTTCCTGAGCAAGCATTTAAACTAACCATTTGGGGGGGGGCTGTCAGGAGCAGGGAAGATTCAGATAGACCTCCCCCACAGGTTAGGGTACACGAGGAGCAGAAACAGGACGTTATGTCGGGGGGCAGATTCACCAGTACCACAGGACAGAAAAGGCTACACATAGGGCCAGATGATATCATCATTAACAAAGGTAGTAAAAAGGAAGCACCACATAGAATATGCCAGGAATAGTAGGATGAAACAAGGGGCTAAACACAAGGATGAGCTGGCAGGATGCCACCTTTCATGGAAAGTCATGCAGACGAATGCTCGCAGTCTGAGGAACAAGGTTCCAGACTTGATGGCTGTAATGATGGGGAGGTGGGGTTGCCCTCTACATCAAAGAAAGCATCAAGACAACTGAAATTCAGAACAGGCATGAGCAAACAGAGGAAGTCTGGTTTATCCTTGAGCCAGACCATGAAAGAGCCATTCGCACAGGGGTAATATACAGACCCCCAGCTCAGGCAGAAGAAACTGACAAACTGCTGCTGGAAACCATGCATGACATGGCAGCAAAGGGGGAGGTACTGCTGATGAGATACTTTAACATGTCGGAAATAGACTGGTCCATCCCAAC
Source organism: Neoceratodus forsteri (assembly GCA_016271365.2). Classification (NCBI taxonomy): domain Eukaryota; kingdom Metazoa; phylum Chordata; order Ceratodontiformes; family Ceratodontidae; genus Neoceratodus; species Neoceratodus forsteri. The sequence goes on from CM028129.1 coordinate 193,202,162, forward strand.
AGAGGCCTCAGCCAGGGCACGGGACTTTGCTGACTTCCTTAAGGGAGCTAGCCTTAGGCAACTGGTGCAGGAACCTACCAGAGATCAGGCAATCCTGGATCTGGTACTGACCCATGAAGAAGGATAACAGGGCTTGAAGCGGAAGGTCAGCTGGGGTCCAGCGACCACCATATGGTGTGGTTCAATGTGGACACAGGGATTCAGTCAACCCATACAAAGGCAAGAGTCTTAGACTTCAGAAGGGCCGACTTTACCAGGATGAGACTTCAGCTTAAAGAAACCCTGGAAAAAAGTGAGATGGGGGACACTGAGGAGAAATGTGCACACATCAAGGAGGCCATAACGGTGGTCACAAAAAATGTGTTAGGTCGATAGACAAGGGAAAAAGGAGAAGAAAACCGCTTTGGTTCTCAAGGGTGGTGGCTGAAAAGGTAAGGGCCTAGAGGCTAGCCTTCAAGAAGTATAAGGAGACACAAAGAGACAAGGACAGGGGAATGTACCAGAAGCGTCTGAGAGAGGCAGGAAAAGCAGTGAGAAGCACTAAAGTGTAAACTGAGGAGCAAATAGCTCAATCAGTTACAAAGGGAGACAAGACATTCTTCAGGTATATCAGCGACAGAAGGAAGACAAAGGGGGGAAGTAGATAAGCTTCAAGGAGCCAAGGGACAGATAGTGGAGGGAGACGGGGAGAAAGCAGCGATCCTAAATGAATATTTCTGCTCAGTCTTCATTGTGGAAGCACATAGGCAGGCCCATAGCTAGAATTTAAAGGAACAGAGGAAAATGAGGTAAACACCAGTCTGTTCACAGAGAAGAGGGTCCTGGAAGAGCTTGCAAAGCTCAAGGTGGATAAAGCCATGGGTCCAGATGGCATACATCCTAGGGTCTTAAGGGAAATGAGAATTGAACTGGCAGCCCCTCTGGCAGCCCTGTTCAGTGAGTCCCTAGACACTGGAGTGGTCCCAGAGGACTGAAGAAGGGCAAATGGTGTTCCCTCTTCACAAGAGCAGAAGTAAAGAAGATGCAGGGAACTACAGACCAGTTAGTTTAACCTCTGTAGTAGGAAAGATAATTTATTTATATATTAATTTATCACATAATCAGAATTACAACCTTTGAGTCATAGACTCCTTTGCAAAGGCTCCACGTCAATAATACAGAGGTAAACTAAGTACACAGCAGTATAGTGAAGTACACAACAGTACAGTGAAGTAAGAAAAAAATAAAAAATCTAGTTCCTGGAAGACCCAGCGTACAACAGTGGATATATACAGCATAATACGATCTAAGTAGTTTAACCTAACATCAACAAGGTAATATACCTTCTACAGAGCTATAATGAGATAAGGAGCCCAGGAGGGTCTCCAGGATAGGAAGTCAGTGGGTTGGGGGAGGGCTTGGGGCAGTCACAGGATAAATGCTCAAGAAGATGGTTTTTAAGGTTCGTTTTAAAAAAGACTGAGCTTTGGGTCAAGAGAGATGGAGGCAGGGAGGCCATTTAGCCAGAGGGGGGCCCGGTGGAGGAAAGCCCTTTGGCACAAGGAGGTCCTAGATCGGGGCACAGTGAGGGAGGACTTGGTGGTGCTTCTAGAGGCTTTGTCTGGAAGGGCCGGTTGGATAAGTGAGTGAAGTCCCGGGGGGGGGGGGGTTGCTTGAGAAGTATTTTCTTGGCAAGGAGAAGGGTGTGATATTTAAGTCTCCCATCAAAATTTAGCCAGTTTGTAATCCTGTAGAGATCACAGGTATGTGTGTCTATCACATCCCGTCACCAGATGACAGGCTTTATTCAAGGTGGTTTTGACATGACGAAGGGCAGTCAAGTCCGCAATGCCGTATATTACTATTCTGTAGTCCAGAAGAGGGAGGATCGAAGAGGATACGGCAAGGCAAATAGTTTCGGGGGTGAGGCAGTGCTTGAGGTGATACAGGAGACCAAGCCTGGAGTTGAGGATGGAGGAGGTGCTGAATGTGAGCATGGTAGGTGAGGGATGTGTCCAGGGTTATACCCAGGTACTTGAAGGTTGAGACTTGCTCACGTGGGGCACTCCTCAAGGAAAGAATAGTGGAGTGCCTAAAAGTCATGGGGATGTTGGATCCCAGGCAACATGGGTTCACTGCAGGACGGTCCTGTCAAACTAATCTAATAGATTTCTTTGACTGGGTGACAAAGGCAGTAGACCAAGTGGGGGGCTGTAGACACTGCCTACCTAGATTTCAGCAAAGCCTTTGATACCGTCCCACATAGGAGGCTGGTCAACAAGCTAGGAAGTCTGGGGATGGGACACAAGGTGGTAAAATAGATTGAAAATTAGTTAAAGGACCAAAAACAGAGGGTAGTGGTAAACGGAACCAAAACAGAGGAAAGGGAGGTGACCAGTGGGGGAGGTGACCAGTGGGGTACCTCAAGTGTCAGTTCTGGAGCCAATCCTCTTCAATGACTTCATCAGTGACATTGCAGATGGGCTGGAGGGAAAGGTTTGCCTGTTTGTGGATGACACCAAGATCTGCAACAAGGTGGATACCCTGGAAGGGGTGGGAAGGATGAGAAAGGACCTGGAACAGTTGGAGAGATGGTCAGATGCATGGCAACTAAGGTTTAATGCAAAGAAATGCAAAATCATGCATGTGGGGAGCAGGAACCCTGGAGCAAGCTACAGGTTGGGGGGAGAGCTGCTGGCAGTTACTAAGGAAGAGAAGGACTTGGGGGTCATAGTCACAGTTCACCTGAAGGCCACAAGGCAGATGGCCAAGGCAGTGGGGAAGGCCACTGGGATGTTGGGGTGCATTGGAAGGGGAATCACAAGCCAAAGGAGGGAGGTGATAGTTCCACTGTACAGGACCCTGGTGAGGCCTCACCTTGAGTACTGTGTCCAGTTCTGGAGGCCACACCTTCGTAAGTACATTGACAAAATAGTGATGGTGTAGAGGAGGGCAACCAAAATGGTGAAGGGTCTATATCACGAGCCTTATGAGGAAAGAGTCAGAGACCTAAATTTGTACCTGCTGGAGCAAAGGAGGGAGAGAGGTGACATGATAGAAATGTTCAAATACCTCAAGGGCATGAATAAGGTGGAAGGTGACAACATATTCCAATTTAAAAGTAATGCCAGAACAAGAGGGCATGATATGAGACTGATGGGTGGCAGCATAAGGGGTAATGTCAGAAGTTCTTTTTTACAGTGAGGATGGTGGATGCATGGAATAGCTTGCCCCAGGAAGTGGTGGCTGCTCGTACGATGGCAGGCTTCAACCATGTATAGGACAGGAATAAAGGAATATTAGAGATGGGATGAAAAAGCTAAAGCCAGTGACCAGATAGGGCCACTACCTGGTTTGTCAGGTAGCATAAATGAACAGACTTGATGGGCCTGGTGGCCCTTATCTGCTGACAATATCTATGTATCTATGTAATCTAAATGAGTGATACTCTTCTGGCAGAAGGTATAGAGGTGGTGTTTCCACTGTATCACTCACTTCTGAGACCCCACCTGGAGTACTGTGTCCAATTCTGGAGGCTACACCTCAGAAAGGACATAGACAGGTTGGAGGCAGTCCAGAGGAGGGCAACTAAAATTATGCAAGGGTTGCATCAAAAACCCACAAAGAAAATGAGTGATCTCAAGATGTACACCCTGGAAGAGAGGAGAGTGAGAGGGGGACATGATAGAGTCCTACAGGTACCTAATGGGGGTGAACAGGGTGTAGGAGGGGAGACTCTTTTAGATGAGAAAGAGCACCAGGACCAGAGGACACTGGATGAAGCTGGGGTGGGGGGAGTTTAAGAGGGGTGAGAGAAAGTACTACTTCACTGAAAAAGTGGTGAATGTCTGGAAGAGGCTGCTAGCAGAAGTGGTGGAGGCAAAAACAGTAGGTGGGGCTTCAAGCATGCATGGGATAGACATAGAGGAACGTTAGTAAATAGGGAGAGAGGAGGAAGGGTTGCCAGTGACAAGTTAGGGTCTGCAGAGACAAACTAGGCAGGGACCATCTGGGCAGACTGGGTAGACCAAGCGGTCCTTTTCTGCCAACAATTCTGTTTCTATTGCCCAACACTAGAGTTAACATATGCTATTACTGAGTTACCACCCAGTATGACACTGCCTCAACCATGACACCATTCCGATGTATGATATTATTTTGTTACCACTTCACACTGTCTCAGCCATGACATCAGAGATGATGTATGCTATTATTGGCTTACTACTCAGCATGACAGCATCTCAGCAGTGACATCAGAGCCAACTTATGATGTTATGGCTTCATCACTCATTATGCTACCATCCCAATAGCAAAACTAGAGGCAGTTTATGTGTATTAGTTTATCACCCAGCATGGCAACATCTCAGTCACAAGACCAGATCTGACATATGCTTTTATCCATTTATCACGCATCATGACACCGCCTCAGCCACAACCTTAGAGCAGATATAAGCTGTTATCAGTTTACTCCTCAGCATAGCACTGTCTCAGCCACAGCACTAGAGTTGGTGTAAGCTGTTACTGACTTACCAGGCGGAAACATGGGGCACTCCCTCTTAATATTGGAGGCAGTATAGCGCAGTGGTTTAAGGCTCTGAGCTACAAATCGGGTGGCATCCAGCAGACCAGACCTGGGTTTGAATCCCACAGCTTCCACTTGCATACTGTGTGACCCTGAGCAAGTCATTTAACTTCCCTGTGCTCCCAGGTTGCGCCTGTAAAAAAGCATTCAGCTTAGTGTGTCTCACCTGGTTAAATAACTAAAAAAAAAAAAAAACAATCAGCCTGGCATTGTGACAGGGTTGAATAAAATGTTCTTGTGAGATCTAAGAACTGATCACTCCAAAGGTTTTGCAGTTCTCTGCCCCTACTATATCTCTACCTTCACTAGCTAGTCTGTCTTTTCTTCCCTCTTGCATATCTGCAGTTATAAAAAAATACATGTGAATCTCTGTATAAAATTGTATGTGAAACTGGGATCCTTTTGTTTAAACTGTATATACTTATACTACTGAAATGATTGCAAAGCTATTTGGAACTCAAGGGGTTAACATGAAAATGCTGGGTGCAAAATCTCTGCAGAGCTGGATACAAGAGGTCAATTCTGGGTCATTATGTTCTTTTTGCTGCACCTGCAAGAACACTGGAAACTTACAAGAACATTGTGTGAGAAGCATGCTGTTTTCTTAATGAGTTTCCCAGGCACACACTTAGACAAAAGTAAAAAGGGTAATCAGTTTGTTTTGGTAGTATGTGACTATGGTATTCGACACCCAGAGGCAGTTCCAATGCATACTGTCACAGCCACAAAAGTGGCAACAGAGCTTGCAAAATTGTCAGCAGGGTGGGCATAGCTAAAGAGAGTATTACTGATCAGGGTAGTAATTTTGGTGCTGCATTACTGAAGGAGCTGTACCGACTACTAGGTATCACTACCATAAGAACCTCCCCTTATCATCCTCAGACAGACTATCTTGTTGAACATTTTAATCAAACCCTAAATCTCATGTTAAAAAGGTTTGTAAAAGGGGAAGGGGAAGGGGAAGACTGGGAGCCAATACTTACCTTACCTGCTTTTTGCTGATAGAGAAGTGCCACAGGCATCAACAGGTTTTTCACCATTTGAAATGCTGTATGGTAGACAACCTAGAGGGCCACTAGACATAATGAAAGAAACATGGGAAGATAACCCCATCAGAAACAATCTATTGCATCGTATATGTGTGACCTGAGAAAAGCTGGCAAAATATGTTGAAATCACCCATAAAGTGCTTAGACGTACTGGCACAGTTAACTATGCGATTGAGACCCCTCATAGGAAAAGCCCTATTAAGATACACCATGCTAACCTCCTCAAGAAATGGGTTGAAAAAACACCAAAAGCTGTTTTGCTAGGTTTGCCAGAAACTGATAAAGACGATATTGATGTAGCTCTGATGGACTGGAACAAACTGTAACTGCTGATTCTGTAAATGTGAATGTTTCCTTAACCTCTGAACAAACTGCAGAAATCTGTGACTTGCTAAAGACATTTAACAGTACTTTTACCATAGTGCCAAGCCAAGCTAAAGGGGTCGAGCATGTAATAGTGACAAGGAATGCTTGCCCTATTAGACAAAAGGCATACAGATTACTAGAGTGGTTAAGAGCAGACGTAGTTAAGGAAATACAAAAAAATGAAAGAATTGGGTATCATAGAAGAGTTGAGAAGTGCTTGGTCATCACCAATGGTGATTGAAAACAAAAAAGAAGGGGGTATAAGAATCTACCTTGATTTTAGGAAACTTAATCAAGTGTCAGAATTTGACAGTTATCCTATGCCCAGAATAGATGATTTGGTAGACAGACTGGGGAGTGCCAAGTATATCAGTTCCCTCGATTTTACCAAGGGTTACTGGCAAATCCCCCTAGCTAAAGAATCCAGAGACAAAACTGCATTTGCCACTCCTATAGGATTCTATCAGTTCACCACCATGCTGTTTGGTTTACATGGCACACATGCTACATTCCAGTGGTACAAGGATGTAATTTTATCCCCTCACACTGGTTATTGTGCTGAGTACCTAGATGATGTTGTGGTGTATAGTCCAGACTGGAAAAGCCACCTGGAACACCTACAAGCAGGCATCCAATCAATCAAAAAGGCAGGTCAGATTATTAATCCTACCAAGTGTGCATTGAGCATGCAGGAAACCAGATATTTGGGCTATGTTTTGGGAAATGGAGAAGTCAAGCCACAGGTTTCCAAGATAGAAGCTGTAGCTAAAAGCCCTGTCCCCAAAACCAAGAAACATGTCAGATCATTTTTAGGGCTGGCTGGTTATTATCAGAGATTTGTTCCCAGCTATGCTGAGTTAGCTACTCCCCTGACTGAACTCACAAAGAAATGGTTCCCGAATAATGTGAAATTGACCCCAGAGTGTGATGAGGCTTTTCGGGTAATTAAGGCTGCATTATGTTCAGCCCCTGTTGTAAGAAGCCCAGACTTTGAGAAGCAATTTCTGTTACAGACTGATGCATCAGAGGTAGGCCTAGGTGCAGTCTTGAGTCAGTATATAAATGGGAAAGAACATCCTATTATATACATAAGTAGTAAATTGCACGACAGGGAGAAAAGGTACTCCACCATTGAAAAGGAATGCTTTGCAGCAAAGTGGGCCATGGAGTCCCTTAAGTTTTACTTAGTAGGAGTTGACTTTGTACTTGTAACAGATCACAATCCTCTCTGTTGGCTTAACCAAATGAAGGATACAAATCCTAGAATCACACGGTGGTACCTGGCACTACAGCCATTTAAATTTAAAGTGATGCACAAAACTAGGAAAGAGAATGTCAATGCTAATTTTCTGTCAAGATATAGATCAGAAATTGAGAATTCTGAAGGTTGAAAAAAAAGTGTGAGTTTAAACTTCTGTGTTTGTTATACTATATATGCACATAATTGTAAAGGTTTATAAGCTAATGTTAGAAGAGAATTAATAGAAGGTTTTGGAAACCTGTTTTTTAAAACAGGTTCCCTCTTAAAGAGGGGGGCTGTGTCCTATTTGTTATGCAGAAAGAGTTTAAACACAAGGGTCTATTCTATCCTCTCCTGTACTTTTCTGTCTTCTCTGGTCATGCAACCACATTTTCTTGTGCGACCCAGGAACTGATCACTTCAACGGTTTCACAATTCTCTGCCCCTCACTATATCTCTGCCTTCACTTGCTGGTCTGCCTTTTCTTCCCCCTTGCATATCTGCAGTTATAAAAAATACATGTGTAAAACTGTATGTGAAACTGTGATCCCTTTGTTTAAAACTGTATATAGTTATACTGTTGAAATGATTGCAAATCTATTTGGAACTCAAGGGGTTAACATGAGAATTCTGGATGCAAAATCTCTGCAGAGCTGGCTACAAGAGGTCAGTTCTGGATCATTATGTTCTTTTTGCTGCACCTACGAATTACTACTACGAATTAAAACTTGCATCACTTGTTAAGGACAACTATAAGACCTTTTATTCTTATATAAGTAATAAACAACATAAAAATACTATTATTGGACCTTTTAAAAATAATGCAGGAGAAATACTTAGTAATAGAGACTGTGCAGAGTTACAAAATAAATATTTCTGCTCTGTCTTTAATCCAGTTACTTTTCTAAATACTACTCCCAATACTACTTCCAGACCAGGGAGGATACAGATTAAACTACAAGATGTTCTAGATAAATTAAAAACAGTACATATAAACAAATCACAAGGACCTGACGAAATTCATCCTAGGGTACTGTATGAATTGGCAGAACAACTTGCACCACCTCTAACCCACATATTCCAAAGATCCCTAGATACAAAACAAGTGCCACAAAATTGGCGAGAAGCGATGGTAGTTCCTATATACAAAAGCGGATCGAAATCTGAGTTAAAAAAACTATCGACCAATTAGTTTGACATCAGTCATGGGTAATATGATGGAATCCATTCTAAAGAATTATATAGTTGAGTACTTTGTGGTTAACAAACTGCAGGATCCACTCCAACATGGATTCGGAAAAAAACGTTCCTGTCAGACAAATCTCTTGACTTTTCTGAAAAGGTTGGAAGGCATTAGATGGAAATTGTGTTGACATTATTTTTGGATTTTTCTAAAGCTTTTGACAAACTCCACATCAAGAATTAATACTTTCCTTAAACAGTATACTAGACACCAATATAATAAACTGGATAGATGCTTGGCTATGAGAAAGAAGGCAAAGAGTGGTGATACAAGGTGAAAAATCAAACCGGGAGACTGTGACTAGTGGGGTCCCCCAGGGATCGGTACTTGGACCCTGCCTTTTTAACATCTACATAACCTCCTTGAAACTGGAAAGTAAAGATATTTGGTTGACAAAATTTGCGGATGACTGCAGAATTGGTGCAATAACCAATACAGTAAAAAACCAGCAGGATCTACAAGAAGCACTAAATTACATACATCATTGGACTGTAAAGAGTAAACTCGAATTAAATAAAAACAAATGTATAACTACGCATTTGGGTAAAGTAAAAAACAACAACCCTCTCCCCTACAAATTGGATAATACTGTACTCAATAAAATAGAAGAGGAAAGGGATTAGGGGGTAACAATTAGTCTAGACTTAAAATTTAGTACACATTGTAACAAAGTAATAAGAAAGGGAAATCAAATTTTGAATTGTATTCTGAGACACATCTCAAGTAGGGACAGGAAGGTGTTAATCCCTCTTTATGGTGCTTTGGTTAGACCAAACCTGGAGTACTGTGCTCAGGTATGGGAACCTTATAAAAAAGCAGATATACATAATATTGAACGAATACAGAAAAGAGCGACTAAGTCAGTTGAAGGGTTGGAAAAGAAGACTTACCCTGAGAGATTAAGGAGCTGAATTTGTTTACCCTGGGTATAGAAGAACTAGGAGGGACTATTGTCTACTATACAGATGTATAAATGATCCTGCACTCTTGTCAGAACTTGGACTAGTCTGGAGGAAATCAAGATACGAACCAAGGGGGCACCCCTTCCAGTCTGAAACACAAAAATGGCAGACTTTATCACGAAAATATTGGTTCAGCAACAGAGTTGTGGTAGGATGGAATTCTCTGCCTAGGGAAGTGGTGTCTAGTACAAATATGGACTCCTTTAAAAACAAACTCGATAACTTCCTTTTGGATAGAATAGATAAAGGGTTATAAATAATAAAGCAAGCATTATGGACGAAAGTCTACCTAGCTTGAAATCACCTATGAACCTATGAACCTGCAAGAACATTGGAAACTTACAAGGACATTTTGTGAGAAGCATGCTGTTTTCTTAACGGGTTTCCCAGGCACAGACTTGTAAAAAGAGCAGTCATGCTTGTGCAAGAGACAGAGACTGAGATTGGAAATTGAGAAGAAAAACTCTGAAGAAGGACTCTGCTTTCTATGTTTGTACTGCCATTGTAAATAGTTATACTGGACAATTTTTATTTTTTTATTTTGCCGTTACTGGAAAAAATAAAACACTATTTGCAAATGTTGAAACTGCTCCTGGTTTTCCTATGCTTCCTGACCTGTGCCTCGATGACAGGCACCATCTCAGCAGTGATACCAGAGCCAACTTATACTGTTATTGTTCGACCACCCACTGTGGTGCACTCTCAGCCACAACACCAGAGCCAACGTATGTTATTATTGGTTTACCCCCTTAGTATGGCACTCTCTCAGCAGCGACACCAGAGCCAAAGGGTGCTATTGTCTGGTTGGCACCTAGTATGGCACTGTCTCAGCAGCAACAGCAGAGCTGACATATGCTATTATCTGTTTACCACTTAACATGGTATTATCTCATCAGCAATACCAGAGCTGAAGTATGCTATTATCGGCCTACAACTCAGTGGGGCACTATCTTAGCCAAGACACCAGAGCTGATATATGATTACTGAGTTACTACTCAGCACAGTACAGTCTCAGCCAAAACACCAGAGTCAATGTACTCTGTGATTGGGTATGGCTTCACTTGCTGCTGATGGGGGAATCTCCAAAATGGGAACAAGCACTGTATTCAAACTGATAAATGAAGAATTAAAGAGCTACTGAAACCTCAAAGAAAACTTTTAAAAGCATAATAATTAGATACAATTCTGCCTGCATTCCATATATAGTTTATATATTTCTCCTCCCTATTATTTATTACTAAGGAAATTTGTATGAATATATGATCTTTATTGCTTAGAGTTTCTTTAGAGTCCATCCGCCTCTATAGCTGAGTCCCTACTTCAAGTCATAATCCTCTGTTGTGACATCACAATCTGCTGCCACAGGAGTAACTGTGGTATCACAAGCAGTGCTCTGTGACTTCAGGTAGGGAGAAAGCAGGAGGAATAGACAAAACTCTTCAGGAGCAAAGATTCTGTTTTCATACAGATGACCTCAGTAATAAATAATGGGGGGAGGAGGAATACAGCACAAATGGGAAATACAAGCATGACTGTGTCTAAATATTAGGTATTACTAAAGTTCTCCTGAACGTGTCACTAGCTCTTTAACTGCATTCAACTGCAGACAGAATACCTGCACTACGTTTGAAAAGGAGAAAGCTCCCTTACAAATTACTGCCAGTGGCCTTTCAAGAGGATGATGTGGCATGCTCAGATGATGATGGTGACACGCTTACCAATGCAGAGCTCTGCCAGAAGAATGGGGGAGACTGACACATTTCTATGAAAATCACACGCAAGTAGCCCCTGGAGGATAGTGAGGGTGGCAGGTAAAGGAGGGAACTGACATCACAGAAGATTGGAACCCCATCATATACAGGCAGTAAGTGAGGGTGGCAGATAAATGAGGGACACAAAAATGACACAGCACTGTACTGTTACAGGTTTACCACTCAGCATGGAAACAGCTCACCATGACACCAAAACAGACGTATGCAATTATTGGTTTACCACTCAGCACACTATCATCTCAGCAGCAACACTAGAGCATACGTGTGCCGTTATTGTCTTATCACTCAGCCCAGCACTGTCTCCGCACTGACACCAGAGCCCAAGTATACTATTACTGGGGTTACACTCCACACTGTCTCAGCCATGAAACCAGAGCCAATGTATGCTATTAATGGGCTACCGCTAAGCATGGTGCTATTTCAGCAAGAATTCCAGAGCTAACGTATGCTATAACTGGGTTATCACACAGCATGGCACTGTCTCAGCTCTGAAACCAGAGCTAAAGTGCTATTATTGGGTTACCACCCAGGATGACACTGTCTCAGTTACGACACCAGAGCCTACATATGCTATTATTATTGGGTTACCACCCAGCATGGCACTGTCTCAGCTATGACAACAGAGCCTATATATGCTATTATGAGCTTACTACTCTATATGGCATCATCTCAAGAGTGACATCAGAGCCAACCTAAAGTTGCAGCAATACACATGGTCAGATATTCCCAGATATTTCACAATATTTCTATATCTGTGATAGACATTTAAGTCACACCCAGAATTTGATATTTAATACTGCTTCCAAAACCTATCCCTTATTTTAATTCCAGTTGTTTAACCAGGAGTGGCACACTAAGCTGAACACTAGTGACTGACTGAGGAAGGAGGCTGCACACTGCGCAAGCTGTGGAGTAGCCGAGGAGCAGGGTTTGCTAAAGCCTAACTTTTTCTTTGAAAAGGTATGCCACCAGTTTTGTAATTTAGCAAACCTTACCTGACTTTCTTGTGCCCCTTGCTTTTTCCATTTTCCCCTCTCTTGTGTTCTTTATCACTGCAGGAGGAAGGTCGGGCTGGCAGAGCCAGTATCACCAGTGGTGGCTGGTATATGGGCTGATAGAGAGGCCCTTCGGGAAGGCCTAATCTGGGAGAGAATGAGCAAGAGACTCTCTGGGACTACCTGAGGTGGTTGGAGTTTTTTCTATTTTTTGCATTTTCTAGAAAAGCTGTAAAAGTCGGAAGGAGGTGGAAAACGCCAAGGAAAGGGCCAGTGGAGAGAGTCAGAGGAACAGAATGTTGAGTGCTGAGTGACGAATACGGACTCACCTTTGGAGTATAGAGACCTTGAGATGTTGGAGAAAAGTGTAGAAGTGTTGCAATGAAACTCACATTAGTATTTCTCTAAGAAGTTTTATCTCTGCTATGCCTCATTAAGAAACAACAAGACATTGACTTTTTTGTGCTTGCTGATGTTTTTAGTAGAGCCCTATAGTTTTTAGTTATATTTATCTGGTTCGTCTTGTGAATTTCGGGCCATTTTTTTGCATATGCTTTTTAAATCTTGCTGAGCATTGAGCATTGAGATATTTTAAAAAAAGGCTTTAGAAGCTATAAATTGGAAAGTCCTAGCTTTTGAAAGATAAAGTTTATTTTTAAGATTCGCGTCAGTGCAAAACTGGATTTCCTGATTGGCTCTCATTCCCCCGAATTTGCTATTATATTGTAACATACTTTGTTGTTTAAATAATCGATAAAGGGGGGGAAGGATGGTTACAAGCGCAGCAAAAAAGAAAAGAGATGCAAATCCGGTTAGTTACAAAAGAAAAAATATTATAGTAAAGAAACATACAGAAGAAATGACAAATAAAACTAAAAGAAAGATTACTAGCTATATTCTAGCTCCATGGAGTCACTTGAATTTGGTTGGGGAAAAGGAGGTACTCAGGATCGAGAGTGCATCTTTTGCTCCCCTGAGTTCCTCACCAATCAGTGGCTCACTGGGGAAAATGTCCTTTCAAACGGAACATCCGATTATGAAATCAATCAGATGGTTGGAAAAGAAAACTGAATTTCAGGAAGGGCTATTTAGCCCCTGTGAAGTGATTACTAAGGTAGTTACTAATGAGGAAAAAAAAGGGGGGAGTATTGAGAGAAGTCAAACGGAAAATGAAAACATTGGGAAAGAATATCATAGTCTAAGAAGGAACAAAGATAAAACTGAGGGGGGAGATAAAGCCATGAAAGATGCCTCTCATCAATGTCCTAGTAGATCCTTCTTTACGAGAATTTGAGGCTTGTTAACACTTTATATTTTAAGACCTAGACTAGACCCACCCTTGGAATTTCCACCAGATATCCCTCATATAGTACAGGAGAGAAGTTCCCAGGTTTTAGAACCTGAGGACAGTCCTCAACCAGAGACAGATGGGAAGATTGTGGATTTATTAAGTGAAATCAGGAATAGAATAGTGTTGAATAATGAGCTTCTCATTAACTTTACTACACTATTAAGTACACAAATAAATAAGGAGAAGGAAAACAGCTTAATAGACAATACAAACTTGGCTAAGAAAACCATCATTAGTAAAAAGAAAGAAAAGGGTATGGGTAAAAGAAATAAAGTATTAAAACTTCTTCCTACTGACTGCAATGTTTAATACTGTATTGTAATCCCTGTTTTTGGTATTGTTGTCTTACAATGTCCCTGTGTTCTGGTCACTTTATATTAACTCTTCACTACTATTTGCCTGATGAAATCTGATGCTTGTAAAGCCCCTGTTGTGCTAATTCTATGTAATGTAATCCTCCACTTGTATTTGCCTGATGTTCATGTATGTACCTCACAGAGCCTTGTTCTAATAGATCTGGACTTAATGTGTTTAGAAGGGAAGGGGGATGACTTAGAAGAAATGGTAGAATGTGAATTGATGACTGAAGAATTGGATGAGTCGATTTGACTCCCAAGAACTGGAAGAACTCAAAATTATTTAAAAGTGTTTAGTTGGAACATAGCTGGTACAAAATGCAAATTAAGAAACAATGTGATAACTAGTTTATAACAACAAATGCATAGTATTATGCTACAAGAGACTTGGGTAGATAAAACAGACTGTTATTTTGATGGTTATCAAGGCTGGCATATTTGAGCCAAGAGAAAGACAAAATTTGGCAGATCTGCTGGAGGCATTAGCACCTTTGTAAAAATAAGTGATGAACTGTCTTGTAAATGTATATGGAGTGACACAAAATATTTTATACAGGTCTTTGAGATCCATATAAAGAAAAAAGTGGAATACATGTTGATAAATGTTTATTTCCCACCTGACGCCAATGCATCTCCCATAAATTTATGCCTTGATATATTGGCCAATATACTGGAAGAACTACAGAATAAATATATAGGTAAAACCTTCTTGATTACAGGTGACTGTAATGCTAGGGTGGGGACAAAAATAGAAGAAAAGTGTACAAATTGGAATTTGGATGATATTTTTTCAGTACTCTTAAAAAATTCTATGGACAAAAAAAATAAAGCAGGGAAAAGATTATTACAAATTATGAATAAATTAAATAAGCACATTTTAAATGGAAGATGCAGTGGTGACATACAGAGAAATGCACTTCTGTCTATAAACAAGGGCTGAGTGTATTAGGATTATGCAATTGTAGATGTATACTAATTTAGCAAGATACTTAAAATGGAAGTGATGGATATATGGGACAGTGATAACAGACCAAACCAATTATGGATGGAAAGTGACTTGTCAGCAAGGGGAAAATAAGATGAACAGTGGCTGGATTGATAGAATTAAAGAAATTAGAAATAGTAAATGAATAAAGTGGCAAAAAGTTAGCCAAGAAGTGTTAAGAAATCAGATTAAGTCAAAAGAAATGGAATTTATGAAACAAAACTGTCTGCTGAAACTAACGTGTTCCTTAGAAGATGAGGGACTAGATAATGAGAGGAATAAAATATTTAAATGATATCAAACATTGGAACAGAAGATTTTAGAGGCCATGACAAAACAACAGTCATGGAAATGTATAAATAAAAGCATCTATGAAAAAGAATGGTATGATAATGAATGCTTGCAAAAAAGGATAATTCAGAGGGTGGGAAGAGATATAGTCAAAAATAACAATATATAATCCTGTAAAGCATTAAAGAACCTAAAAATTGAATATAAAGACCTGATTTCAACAAAGAAAAAACACTACCAGGAGGAACTTTGGAATATGTTATAAAATTCCATTAAACAAAAAGACAGTGAGACTTTCTGGAGAATTGTGGCCCAGGGTACTAAAAATACCAGAAATACTATGCTGGTAGTAGTATCAACAGAAGAATGGACAAATTAGTGTATGACACTTTGTTTTAAAGAAAGGACTCAAAAATTAGAATTAATAGGGAACAAAGATAATGAAACTGGTTGGCTGGATTTCACAAAAGAAGAAATTGTAAATGCAATAAAATTGCAAAAGAAAAATTAATCAACTAGTACAGATAACATAGGTGCAGAATTGTACCATAGTGACCCGAACTGGTGGGCAGAACTTCTACTTTGCCTTTATAGGAATATAGTTAAATATATGAAGTTACAAAATGGTTAGCAAGAAGGAATAATAATTACCATATATAAAAAAAGGTCATATGGAGAAAGTAGAGAATTATAGGCCAATTACACTTTTAAATATCAATCAAAAAATATTCTCTAGATTGATACTAACAAGAATTAATTATTGGATGGAATCTAATAAAATTATGTCTGAAGTACAAGCTGGCTTTCGAATTGGCAGGTCCACAGTGGATCAAATATTTGTACTGAGACATATTATTGAGAAATATGTAAACATAAAAGCAACAACAATGTATGCAGCATTTGTAGATATTAAAGCAGCCTTTGACGTGGTTAATCATGAAATCCTCTGGGCTATATTAGAATCTAAAGGAATTAATGGTAAGCTCCTTGAGGTCATAAAACTTTTGCATAAAGAAAATGTGATTTTAGTTAAATATAATAAAGAAGGAGAGGTGACAGATTCCATTAAAGTAAATACTGGAGTAAAACAGGGATGTATTTTAGCTCCTACGCTGTTTAACCTCTATATTGAAGAATTGGTAGAAGAACTAAAGCAGGTAGAGACATTTCCGTCAAGAATAAATGGGGAAGGTGTCCAATTATTATTGTATGCGGACGATGCCATATTGAAGTCACAGACAAAAATTGGCCTAAAACGGGCCATTGCTGCATCTGTAGAGATACTTGGGAAACTAGATATGGCAATAAACCAATAAAAACTAAAATAATGACTTCTGGAAAAGGAAAAGTCAGAAATCTGACTCAGTGGAAGATTGGTAATCTGTCTATTGAAGAAGTAAGCAGTTTTGCTGTCTAGGGGTTATTTTCAGTAATAATTTGAAATGGAAAGATCATAGAGAATTAGTATGTAGAAAGGCGATGAAGGCTTTGAATGGCATAAGGCATTTTTCAAATTCCATAGCTGCTGACTCTTTTTTAGCACAGTATAGATGCTTAAGGATGAAGGTTGAGGCACAAATGTTGTATGGTACAGAAGTTTGGGGTATAGCTCATAATAATAAGCTAAAGAAACTTGAGGTAATCCAGAACAATGATCTAAGAAATCTTTTGGGGCTGCCCAGGTATGTCTCGGCGGCAGGGGTAAGAATAGAAACCGGAACCCTATCAATCTACACTAGAACATTAAAGAAAGCATTGCTATACTGACAGAAAATTGTGACAGCTGTGGAAGGAAATCTAATAAAAAAATGCTGGGAAGAAGCAAAGACATGGGAGAAGAACAAAGAGTGGACTTGGCTAGAAATATTAAACCACAAACTTGATAAAAATGGCTTGGAATATAATTATATTTATGGAGAAAGGGTAACCCCTGTTAGATTTATAAATGAAGCTATGCAATGTGTAGAAGATAATGCGAAGAGTATGTATTTCTGCAAGATGAGAGATTCATGGGCAAATGAACTGTTAACATTTATTAAAACTAAATTTGAAATGGAAAAATATCTATTTATTTGCGAGCATGTAAAGAAAAGAAAAGTGCTAGACAGATTGAGATTTGGAATTTTTTCAACCTAGTACAACTGGAAAAACACTGTATATCCAGTAATTTGTGAAGGATGTGAGAAGGAGGTGTTGTCTAGCAAACATTTACTTTGCGAATGTGAAGCTTTTGCACGAGAGGAGTCTGTATATATCGCAGTATTTTAAAAATCTGGAAAAGTTGAGTAATCAACAGAAAATAACCTTGATATTAAATTGTGAAAGTACACAACAAATTTTTGCACTGGCAAGTTTTGCACATAAGATTGCTAGGAAATTAAAATGGAATGTGTAACTTTTATGATGTGTATGATGGAGTGATAACAATGTGTGATTATATGCTGTTTTAAAGGGGACAGGAAATGTGTGCTAATTGGCAGCAGTTAGTAATGTTCCTAGTAAGAGAAGTGATAAACTAGCCTCCAAATGAGCCACATTTACCAGTACCTTAATAAACATTCATGTGAAAAATTGTATTTTTAATTGTTTTCTTTTGCTGGACAACATTCTGCACAGCTCTCTTTATGGAACCAGTAATTTGGAGTGTTTACTATGTCACGGTTTGAGTACAGAATGCTAAATGTGAGCCATTGTCCTATCAGAACCATGCTTAGAGTTCTTTACTCAAACCGTGACATAGTTAAAACTCTAGATCACTGGTTCCGTGAAGAGAACTGTAACAGAATGTTGCCCATAAAATCAAAACGATGCAAAATACTGTTTTTCATATTGCTTTTTATTTAGGTATAGTTACCTATGGATCATTCAGACTTACAGATATTATGTATGTAAGTGGTAAAATTATAAACAGCTACATATTAGAACTCATTTACTGTCCTCTATTAATTTTTAATTAATTTCTGTTAGTGATAAATATTTTTTCATACATACAAAATAAAATAAAACTGAAACTGAAACTAAAGAGTTTCTTTCTTGTGGCCCTGCAGTAGTACTGCAGGCAGGCAGAGAATTTTTCTAGAGATATTACAGAAATTTCAGAAAATTTCTGAGCATGTCAACTGCTGCAGCTGTACAATGTTATCATTTTAACATTCATTATGGTGCTGTCGCAGCCACAACACTAGAGCTGGCATATGCTGTTGTTAGTTTACTACTCAGCATGGCACTGTTTCAGCCACAAAACTTGAGCTGATGTACGCTGTTAGTGTGTTACCACTCAGCATGGCACTGTTTCAGCCACAAAACTTGAGCTGATGTACGCTGTTGTTAGTTTACTACTCAGCATGGCACTGTTTCAGCCACAAAACTTGAGCTGATGTACGCTGTTAGTGTGTTACTACTCAGCATGGCACTGTTTCAGCCACAAAACTTGAGCTGATGTATGCTGTTACTGTGTTACTACTCAGCATGGCATTGTCACGACAATGACACCTGAGCAGATGTAAACTATTATTGGGTTACCATTCAGCATGGCATCATCTCAGGGACGGCACCAGAGCAAACACATGCTATTATCAGTTAACCATTTAGCATGGCACTGTCCCTGCCACAGCACCAGAGCTGACATTTGCTATTACCGCTGTACCAGTCAGCATGGTATCATCTTAGCCACAACACCAGAGCTGACATATGCTATTACCGGTGTACCAGTCAGCATGGTATCATCTTAGCCACAACACCAGAGCTGACATATGCTATTACCGGTGTACCAGCCAGCATGGTATCATCTTAGCCACAACACCAGAGCTGACATATGCTATTATCAGTTTACCATTTGGCATGGCACCATCTCAGACATGACACCAGAGTCAACGCGTGCTATCATCGGTTAACCACTCAGCATGGTACTATCTCAGCCATAACGCCAGAGCCAATGTGTGCTATTATCAGTTAACCACTCAATATTGTACCATCTCAGCCATGACACCACAGCCGACATATTGCTATTACCGGTTTATCACTCAGCAATGATAGTACCGTCTCAGCCACAACACCAGACCCGACGTATGCTATTATCAGTTTACCACATAGCATGGCACAGTTTCAGCCACAAAACCAGTGCTGTTCCAGCCACTAAGGGAGCCAGATCTTGAGTGACAAGCCGGGCAGCAAATGAAAAACTAAGGTGGGAGCGAACACTGAGCTGAACCCTTCCCCCAGTCTAGGAGGAGTTTACGGTGAGTCCTTTCTGAGCAGTTGGAGGGAGAGAGGGGTTGAGGAGAACAGCTGAGAGCCTAGCCAGGCCGCAGAACCAGAGATCCTGGTTATAACTGCATCCAACTGCTGAGGTTCAATCTGAACTTAGAGAGAGTACTGTGAATCCTGAAAAAGCTGTGAAAAGACCGAACTGCTGCCTTTCAGCCTTACTCTGCTGAAGCCATCTGCAGGCCTGCTGCAATCAGAATTAGAAACAAGCGATTCTACCTTGTCTGGTGTGCTAAGGGAGGATGGGTCAGGAACCTGGCTCCAGGTAATTGTACCCATGATCAGGTGAACTCCCATTGTGGCGTGGCAGGGTAGCTCCTTGGTCTCAGCCCTGTAAACCTGCCATACTGCCATGTGCTGCTGCTTGAGAGTGAGAGGGGAGTGTGTTGCAGTGTCTGGGCCCAGCCTGGGCCTACATCCACCATCTGCCTGCTGCCGCATCACCTAGCCAGAAATGTCTAAGGCTGCCTTCAATTCAATATAGAACACAAGAGTACTAGCCTGCAAGTCAGAAAATGCTACTGTAGAATTTTCCCTGTTGGAATACAATTTTTGGTTGGATTTTCCCTTTTGAAATGCAATATGCTCTGATCAAAAGGTCTAGCCAAAAAGTCTGTTGGGCAGAGTAAAAGCAAGCTTGTGTATCTGTAAGTACATCAATGCAAGTTTCCAGGCACTGCGTCATCCAGGGGAGGTGGTGGGATTCAAGAATGCATGGGATAAGCACAAGGGAGTCATAGTGGAAAGGAAGGAAGGAAGGGAGGGAGGGAGAAAGAGCTGTAGATCTTCACGGTTTGTGGTAATGGTGTAGGTAGGGAAAATGGGCAGACTGGATGGACCAAGCCTTCCTTATCTGCCCTCAAATTCTTTGTTTCTACGTTTTATCAGGCCTGCAACAGTGTATAATTTACCTGGGTACCCAGCAGTTACAGCAGAACTGCAGTTAACAGGTGTTACAGCTAAAAGTGTATTGAATCTGTGGGGATCTGCTACTGAGGGTAGTGGGAGGCTTTACAGTACAGTAGGTCTTGCTGAGACCTCATGCATGGGTGCTGGGAGGCCTAACTTACTATATCTGCAGAAAGGCCTGGACACCAGAGATTGCATTGCTTAGGGTGAGGCACTAAAGATATGAGAAGTGATAATCCTGTTGTTACTGCCTAAGATCATTGCTAAACCAGTTTTGCACAACTCCTATTTTCTTCACAGGAACTGTATTCCCGAAGAATAAATTCCTGTCATTGGCTTCTGAAAACCCGGTGTGTGAGCATATTATTATAGTGATATACCCTGGTTGATACCCAGGTGTTTTGCCTGAGTTTAAAGTGTGGGTACTGGTAGTGTCTGGTCTCTGGGTTGTATCTGAAAATAATTGAGGAGGTGGTTTGGTACTGTATCTCGGGGGCAGTATTCTGCTTGTTATCTGGTCCATTATTTCCTTCTCTGGGTGGAGGTACTGTACTATTCCCCTTGTTCCCCTTCCAACCCCCCCATGTGAGGAGTGTAACTAACCCAGGCTCCTAAACCTTGCTCGCGCCCATGGGCACTAGGCAGGGGTAGTGTCACCATGGACTAGCACCAGAGCCCAGATCAGTACTCGACTTAGATGCCCATGCCAGGGTCCATATGATGTAATTATCTGACTAGTCAGTTTCTATATATACAATAACACAAATCCTAGGTTTAAGTGTTCGCAAAACTCAGGCGTTTTTTTATTATACCTATTATTACTAAAGTACAAATACATAAAGTACATGAAAAAATGATGATTACAATTCTTATGAGAAAACTTCTTACAAAATGTCATGACAAACTTTTTTCTTATATATTGAAGCAATGAGCAAATATCCATTATGCAAGACTGAGTCCTCTCCTCATAAATATTCCCAACCTAAGAAAACAGAAGTGAGTGTCCTAACTAAATCCTGTAGTCTACCAAAATGTCTATTCCAAACTATATCCTAAAAGCTCATGCCTTAGCAGACCTAACCAAAAGCCTATTACCTAACAACCCTATGTCCTAACAAACTTATATCTTAAGAACCTCTTATCTAAGTTATATGTGCAGATTGCAAAGCATTCATCCTACAAGTGGTCTTCTTCGGAAATCTAGTCCGTGCTACTTGCTATTTTGCACATTGCCTCAGCTGACTATGCTAGAGGTAATAAGAACCCAGTCTTACCACCCTGCTGGAACTGTCATGAGGTCTTAGCCAAAAGATAAATGCCTGCCGGGGACACTCAGTTACAGCTTCTCAAGAACATATTCAAGTGTCTCCCTGAGGTGCTAAAACTCTGGGATCTTACAGACTAATTGGAAAGGGTTTCTCCAAAAGGCACCAATCACATCATGGTTGCCTGATCTGCTGTTACTTTTCTACCAATCAGAGTGCTATAGATGGATGTTATTCCTTTCGTACAAAATGTAGATGAGCGTGAAAATGTGGTTAGCTAAGGACTGATAAAGTTATTAGAGATACTTAGTAAGCTTCCTTCTGCCTAAATGTAGATAGGTGTAAGAAAATGTGGTTAGCTAAGAAGTAAATATGCATCATTATAAAATGGCAGAGACCAAAGTAGTAATCTGATTGGTTAGTTATAGTGCAATATAGGACAATGTTGCACTATAAATAACTAGTCCCATTAAATGTGCCTGATCACAGAAATTGATGGCTCTGTGATTCCTATGTAGGCATTCTATTTAGAATTTTAAAGTATTTTAAACTGGCCGTTTTGCCCCTTGCTAAACATCTGAGATCAAAAATCTCTAACAAGAATCATAAAACTACACCAGTCCACCACTGTATCTCTCTCACAGTACAAGAAACCGATAACATTCCCCCTTTTCTATTAAAACATTTAATGAATAAAGACATTCTTTGCACTGCCTTGTGTACGGGAGGGCAGGAGACACAGACGTGTTGCAGACAGTGCTGTCAGTCATCACGAAAGTTTATTTTATAGGACTGCACCCTCACCTATCACAAATGGATTCTTTTTTGAAAACTGAGTAAAGGTCTGCCCCCCCCCCACACACGCACACACTGTACGTGGTTTTCAATCGGTAGCATAAAAAAACAAAGGTGTCACGTATTTAAATCAGAGAATGAGCAATAAGGTGTGAGCAGCTGAGTGAAAGTATGCAGCTGGGTAGTGGGTCGTTGCTGAACAAATCTCTTGCCACAGACTGTCAGCAAATTCAGATTTCTCAACTTTGTTTTTACAGACATGCTCACAACATAAGTGAACGGGTTGCTGAGAGAGTGATCTCAAAAACAAAAACTGCATAATTACAAACAGCTATTCTCTTCAGACCACTCCATCTGCAGTAATTTAAAACTAAAAGCAAACATGCGAGAGAGTGTGGGCAAGCAGGAATGCTGTGTTGCTGAACATACCTCTTCCCACAACTGTCAAAGTAATTTACTTTACTCCCCTGTTTACTCTCACTTTTTTTTTTTTGCTGACAAATTAAAGTAACTTCACTTTGTTTCTACTCACTACATGACAAGTGAGCAGGCAGCTGGGTCAGGGAAGCAAGCTGCACTCTGCGTGAACACTCGGGTTAGAAAACAGTCATAAAATGCATGTGACCCAAGAATCATAATTACCACGGAAGCTGTATGAGGTCAAAACAGTTAAAAGAAACCAGTAAATGCAATGCAGTCCTAGAAGGTGGATAGACTACTTTAGCTTAAAAACACACATTAATTTCAACTTTTTCCTATTAAACACTTTCATTATGTTAATAAACCATATTTTAAAAAACAAAAGGCCATCTTATAAGTGCAATAAGACATTCCAGGGCTGTGCATTACGGTGTGATAACTGCACTCTGAGGGGCGATCTGCATTCGGCCTTTGGCCTCATGCCTAACTACACCCCCAGGAGTGTGGTTATCACACTGTAATGCACACCCGTCGTGTCTTATTCCTTACTAAACATTCCAATAGTTTGCCCCAACTTGGGACTTGCCTGTCTTATTTGTATGTAAAATGATTTGGGGTCTTGTTAGGCCTTTCAGGCCTGTGTATTCACTGACGTTGCTTTCGCCTGGATTTATCCATTTCCCTGTCAGCTAACTCTGCCTGGATTATTCCAGGTTATTTGGGAATGGTTTTCCTTATATTATTCAAACTACCAGCTCTATATTACTTACTGTTAAGCCTGAATTGCTGCACGTTTTTTTGTTTGGCTAGACTGCTTATGCCTGGCCTGTCTGTATTCAGGCTCAGGTCATGGGGAAGCATTGCCCTGGTCTCAGTAGTAACTGAGAAATAACATCTGTAACATCTACATGGTGACCCACTTACACTTGTGATTAAGAATGCCATCTCAGAGATCAGAGACAGCTGTTTGCTGAGACTAAACCCAAGCAAAACTGAGTTGCTTCTGGTGGGCCCAGATCGCCACATGTCTGTTGCTAAGGAACAGCTGCAGATTTCCACTATAGATGGGGATAAGCTTCAGATAAGGGAGGAGGTAAGCCAGAATGTCAGTGTAGTGATAGCATTACACTCACGGTGCCGGAGACCAGAGTTTGGGAACAAGCCCTGAGTCGTGGGGGGCCGGCCAGGGGGAGGAGGACCGAGCATCCCAGAGGATGCTCTCCTCTTCCAAGCTATCCCCACTGCTATACTGCCACCTGGGTGACCACAGGTGGTAGTAAAGCTAGAGGAGATGCCAGGGAAGGGACAAACGCTGGCTGATACAGGAGTGACACTATGCTTCCACATATGTCTATGACCCTTGGATCCTTCTGTATGCTGTGTTTATGGGAAGGGCATAAACTTATAAAAAATGTCCACTGCACCCCAGGATGATGGCGCGCCTGGCACCATTATGGATCTCCCCTGCCTGTCCCATGGCCCCGGCCTCCCGACAAAACATCGGCCGTTCAAGGAGGGCCCCCCCATTGCCACCTGGGGGTAAACTACGGCTCCTTGGGGGAAGGCTGGAGGCACTGGAGCACAGGTATGGGGCGACAATGCTTGGACACTCCCAAAGGAGTTGGAGTGCAGGTGGACGGGGGGATAAAACATTCAAATAAAAAAACAAAAGCTTCACATGAGGGAAGAGGTCTGCAACCTGGGAGTCATCTCTGACTGTGAGCTGACCGTGGTTTCGCAGGCATCAACTATCATCCCCGATGGCATCTAGCATTTAAAAACATAGCCTGGTTGGCCCCTTCCTAGACCAGGGCAATCTGTGAACACTAGTGCAAGCTTTCATTACAATGTGATTTGACTACTACCACACACTCAGTTATGGCCTTCCAGCTATTCAGTTTTGCAGACCTCAGCTCATTCAAAATGTGGCAGCCAGGTTGCTTACTGAAGTGCCTAAATTTCAGTACAGTGGTGTCAGCCAGGATGCAATGCAGAAATGCTGCAGTATATCACAAAATGCTGCGGTATATCACAAAATGCTGCGGTATATCACAAAATGCTGCGGTATGCTGCAGGGAACAATGTAATTCAATGGCAAGTAAGTCCTTTTTTACTGTAGTATTTTGTGACACGTCATTTACTGCATGTTACTGCACTGCATCTTGGCTGGCTCCGCTGTAAATCCCTCCTGCTCTTCGTGAGCTACACTGGCTACCAGTGAGATGCCCAGTTGAATTTAAAACATTGCTGCTGGTTTATAAGTCTATAATGCAAGGCATGGCAATTTTTTTTGTTTGTCTCCCTACCCATAAGGCTCAGGAACAGCAATAAAAACAGAATACAATAAACCTATAAAAACAATAAATATGCAATAAATATAAAACAAATAATCATAAAATTAATCTAATCTGGGTATGTCTGTGCAAATAAGGAGGTCTTCAACTGGTTCTTAAAAGCCCTTATAATTCAGGCAGATCGAGCAACCTCTGGAAGAGCAATCCAGAGCAATGGGGCAGCACCACCATAGACCCTGTACCCCCATTGCTTTAAATAGGAACAAGGGACCTGAAGCAAGCCCGCATCTGTGGAGTACAGGGGATGAGGAGGAGAGTAGAACAACAGGAGATCTTTCAGTTAGCTTGGGCCCAGACCGTGTAGGGTCTTGAATGTTGACAAGCAAACCTTGAAGGTGACATGCCACTGTATTGGCAGCTAGTGCAGATCACGCAAGATCAGCGTGATGAGGTCCCTTCGAGAAGTTCCTGCCATCAGCCGGGCTGCAGCATTCTGGACCAGCTGCAGGCAATGCATCAAGCCTCCAGATAACCTTAAGTAAGGAGCATTATAATGATTCAGTCTGGAGATGAAAACTATCATCTCCAAGTCAGCAGGTGCTAGGAGGCTTAATCTGGGCAATATTATGAAGACAGTAAAAAAGTTTCAGTCTCCCGCTGACACCTGTTGTTCTTGTGTCAGCTTGCAGTGCACAATGGCTCCCAGATCTTTTACCACATCCACAGGTCGAAGTATCGGACCATTCAACGATGGTAAAAGAAGGTCACCACTTGTCATCGCCAATCCATGCTGGCCTGGATTGATGAATAAAACCTGTCTTACCTGAGTTGAGACACAACCAACTGGAGACCATCTAGCTGTTGATCTTTTGTAGGCACCACCCAAACACCAAGGTTGCATTCAACCCATCAGGCGTGAAAGACAGATAGATCTGAGTGAGCATCTTCTGCATAACAGTGAAACTCAACCCCATGCTGCCTAATAATCTCACCTAAAGGCAGCATAGACATGGCGAATAAGAAAGGTGCCAAGGCCAATCCTTGTGGAACCCCACAGGTGACCACATCCACTCCAGAGATTAAATTACCTAGAGCAACCTGCTGTGACCTCCCAGTAATGTAGGCTCAAACCAGCACAAAACAGTGCCTGTGAGTCCCATGTGGTTCCTCACGTCATCTATCAGCACACCGTGGTCCACCATGTCAAACGTTGACAAGACAGCCAAAAGGACCTAAATGGAACAAAGCCCCTGGTCTCTCACAATGAGGAGATAATGTAGCACTCTGACTAGAGCAGTTTCAGTACGGAGAGGGGTTCTAATCCTAGCTGGAGAGGCTTGTACATGGTAAATAGATCCAGGTAAGCCTCACATTGTGCTACAACTACTGTACATGACAGGCCTGTAATTCACCAGATTGTCTGGGTCCAAAGAGGGGTTCTTCAGGAGGGGCTTCACCACAGCCTTTTTCAGACTTGATGGAAAAACACCTTCCCTCAAGGAACACCCAACAATATAAGTGTACCCTAGCCCCAGGGATTCAAAGCTGCCAATAAGAAGTCAAGTCCTGGGTCCAGTGCACAGTAAGTGAACGCTGTCACTCTGCCCCTATACATTCGAGAGTTACTAGCAACCCACCAGTAAGATCATGGGTAGCAGAGTCCTTTGATCAGATACTCGGTGGCTTTTGAAGGTTCCTCCGGAGGTTCAAATGGACTGCAAACCAAGCATTTTCAGTTGCTGCTCCAAGGCTTTGGGATGATGTCCCCAGATCTGTCTGCACTGTTTCCTCGGTATAAGTTTATAAATCAAAATTAAAAACGTGGTTGTTTGGTAGAGCCTTCTCAGGTGATTGATAAGATAGTCTGTGATGATTAGCTGTGATAATGCAAGATAGAAAGTTTTACACTGTTGACATTTAAAGACAAAAAACTGGTACAGGGTATATGATGCATGTATATCCATGTAATTCAGGAAGTTTGTATTTTATAAATGCTTATTTTTTTTATTTCTGATAAGTGTTTTGAGCTGGGGAAAGGCTCTATATAAACTAAAAAATCTTATCTATCTGTCTTCCCTCTCCTCATCCCCAGTGTCAGGTAACTCTGGCAGTCCAGTGGTTTTACCCTCCCCCTATTCACCCCATTTCCTCATAACCAGCTGATCCCCCAGAACAAAGGCTCATGTCATTGGTCTGGATATCCCCACCAGCCCCTATTCAAATTCCTATGACCCCATTGCCACTTGCATCCAAAAGTCAGTAAATCTTGGCAGTCACGAAGGAGTGTCTGCGGGTCGGCATGGGTCATCTTGCCTTTAATTTGCATGGGTGTAAGGGAAAGGAAAGATACCCCCCACCCCACCCCATTTTGCACAACAGGGTCCCAACCTGCATGCTGTTACTAACAATGGGGCCCAGGTGTTTTCTTTTAAAGGGGCAGAGGTATAAATCTTGTTCAATGCAACAGTGATTTATGTTCATGTATGAAGATCTCGTGTGACCTTAAGGATGCCTTTAGATGCACTGCATGTAGACTAGAGGGTGTGGGAAAACCCGACAAAAGAACTGTGTGCCACAGCAGATTCAGTTTCAGCTGAGAAGCCTTTTCCTTGGGTTGCAGAGCTAATATATTATATTTTGGGGGTTTCTCAGCCCTTCTGTTGTCATGAGCGTCAGCTCTTCTATAATTACACAGTATCGCCAGCTCTGCTAATTCATGCAAAGCCATTATCTCCTGAAGAATTAGACATGTGAGCTAAGCATACTATGTTTCCAGATCAATAAAGCTCAGACCTTGATTTCTTTAGGTGGCATATTATGGAGTTGGACAAGATGAATTAGCCACAGTATGCATTGTAACACAAGTTGAGTAATGAGCAAAGGCATGGGCTATGACAAGGAGTTTAAGGGTCAGTAATAATAATAATAATAGCTTTATTTGATTAAGCGCCTTTCAAAATTGTCAAAGCACTTTACAAAAAGATGAATAAAAATGATAGAATAAAACAACAGTATAAAGGATAGTTGGTAAAATCTATTAATAAATGTAATTAACTAATAAAGGCTTGGCCCCGTAAATAAGTTTTAAGATCCTGTTTAAAGCCCCCCAGGGTCGCGCACTCCTGAAGCTGACGGGGTAGAGAATTCCAAAGGGCTGGGGCTGCATACATAAATGCATAGGCCCCTGAAGATTTTAAAGATACCCTTGGAATCACTAGCAACCCCTCATCAGCTGAGCAGAGCCATTGTTCGGGGCAGTAAGGGGGACAGAAGCTCTTTCAGGTAGTCCGGACCAAGTCCGCGGATGGCTTTATACATCAGTAATCTGACTTTGAAGGTGATCCACCACTGAATCGGCAGACAGTGCAGTTCGCCCAGCACTGGCGTGATGTGACATGACCAGGAAGTCCCCGTCAACAACCGGGCTGCAGCATTCTGCACCAGTTGCAGGTGGCGGATATCAACCCCCGGTAGCCCTAAGTAAAGGGAGTTGCAGTAATCAAGGCACAAGATCACAAAGGCGTGAATCAGTGTAGGAAGGTCACCGGATGGAACAAGGTGCTTGATCCTAGCGATGTTCCTCAGATGGTAAAAGGATGACTTGACAACTGCCGACACCTGAGACCGCAGAGTCAGCCCTTCAAGCATCACCCCTAGGTCCCGCACCCGTTCAGAGGAAAGGAGCTAGGAGCCCCCCAGAAAGAGTCCTGTGTGCTGACCAGCTCCCAACCCCCCTATCCAGTGACCTGTATCCACAATCATCACCTCAGTCTTTCCCGAGTTCAACTTTATCCAGCTGGAATTCATCCAATCCTGGATTTCAGCAAGGCAGTTATTAAACACCAAGAGTGCACTATACTGGTCAGGTGCAAAAGACAGGTAGAGCTGGGTATCATCAGCATAGCAGTGAAACCTCAGCCCATACCATCTTACAACGTCTCCGAGGGGAAGCATATACACTGCAAACAACATGGGGGACAGCACTGAGCCCTAAGGGAGCCCACATGACAGAGAGAGAGGGTCAGAGGAATAAATCCCCGAGACCACCCTCTGGGTTCTGCCAGTGAGGAAAGATTTAAACCACCTAAGAACAGTACTAGTCAGGCCACAGATGAACCTCAGGCGCTCTAGCAGCACCCCATGGTCCACGGTGTCAAACGCTGAGGAGAGATCAAGGAGCACCAGAATGGAATGGCTTTTCCAATCTCTTGCCATCAGGAGATCATTGAGCACCTGAACCAGAGCAGTCTCATACTATGCCTCTTTCAAAAACTGTATTGGAAAGGTTTGTAGATGTTATGGATGGTCAAGTGGTTCTCCAGTTGTACAGCCGCTATTTTCTCAATCATCTTCCCCACAAAGGGTTGGTTCGAGATCGGTCTGTAGTTAGCAAGAGAGTCAGGGTCCAGTGAAGCTTTCTTCAGGAGGGGTGTCACCACCGCCTCCTTCAGGGAGCTAGGAAACTCACCCAAGTCAAGGAAGCACCAGACTATATGTGCCAGGATCGGGCCAATGACGTCACAACAACCCATAATCAGGGAAGCTGGACCCGGATCCAAACTACAGCACATAGGGCGCATACCCTGGACAATCCACAGGACATCTGCAAACTCCAGCCAGTCAAAGGTACTCCAGGAAAAATGAGGGACAGTGACTGAGCACCAATCAACATCATCCCCCATATAGCATGCTGATCGGATCTCTGCCCTGATGTCGGCCACCTTATCCGCAAAGAACTGAGCAAGCTCATCGCACTCCAACTGCGAAAAGGCTCTTCAAGACTGCAGACAGGCTGGGTTGCACAGCCTGTCCACCATTCAAAAGAACTGAGCCGGTCAGTTCTGAGTGGCTGCAATCTCTCCAGACAGGAACTCTGCCTGCTTACGGGCGATTGTTGATTGGTAGACTTGATAATGTACTAACAATTTAACATGGTCAGCCACCAGGATGGATTTCCACCAGCAATGCTCTAACCATCGTCCTTGTTGTCTCAACTCCCTCAAGGTCCCATCAAACCAAGGTGACTGAGGATGAAGAGAGAGAGGACAAACACAGACAGGAGCAATAGAATCCAGGGCCGTGGTCATGACCTTATTATAGGCCAGTACCAAGGTCTCTGGATTCCCACTTGCCACAGGAAACTCCGATAGGTGGAGTACTGCCGCTAGGCCTTCAGGGCTCATATCCCATAAAGGGCGGTATCTGACCATCTCCAAAGGGGTAGGCCTACAAAGGGGGCACAAAAATGTAACCCCACAGTGTAGTGGTCAGACCATCTGGCAGGTTCCACCACCAAATCAGAGGCTTTGACCCCCAGGAGGAAAACCAGGTCAAGAGAGTGACCATATTTGTGAGTAGCAGACGTAACAATCTGTGTAAGGCCCAGTGATGTCATCAACTGGAGGAAGTTTTGTCCAAATTGCGAGAGTTCGTCAACGACCCAGGACCATCAGTCTGGGTAATCCAAATGCCATATTGATGATGAAGTCCGCTACTTCCTGGAGAAATCGCTTTTCATCTCCGGGTGGACAGTAGATGAGGGCTATCCTACAGCCTACACCTGCTACTATGGTACACTCAAATGACCCAGCCTCTTCAACGGGTACGCTCGTGAGGCCCAATTCAGTCTTGAAACAGACCACCCCCACCGATCCAATCTCAAGCGGTGCATCACCAAGTACCTGGTCAGAATAGCAGCCTCCAACATGGGGCCAGCATTTTCATCCAGCCAGACCTCGGTAATGCAAGCTAGATCAGCTATCCTGACAAGATCTGCAATAATTGAAGTCTTGTTCTTGATGGATCTGGCATTGCACAACACCGCTCGGGTTGGGCGGGTCTCCAGGGACGCCCCGACTACCTGCCTACCAGTAATGGTGGTGCCTTTGGGTATGGGGACCAGACATGGAGGACCACGTTCCAGGAACCATTTTGCCCCAGGGCATCTTCTGGATCTGACCACCCCGATGTGAGGGCCCCACTCATTCATCCTCCAATGTTCACACCCCCCACACCCCCAACGGGCGATACCCAGCACTCTACAGCACTGGTAGGTTGAAAACACTGGGAGGGAGGGCAGAGGGCACGAAGGGCAGAGGACGAATAGCGCATGACCCCAGGGGTAGGTCCATGACACATATTACAGGCTCTAGAATAAAAAGCGCCAAGCCAATATAAAGAAAAAGAAAACCCCTAAAGCAAACCCAAAAATAAAATACAGATACAATACAATACCCTGCCCCACAACTCTCACTTCCAGGAACAGTGAGCATAAACAACACAAAAAAGAAACAGACAACCAAAAATTAAACAAATTAAACCCCCCTTATTTACCACTCCCCTCTCTCTCTCTCTCTCTCTCTCACAGAGGGGAGAAATTCAACTAATATAGTAAATCAGACTTAAAACGCCAACCCCACAAATGTAAAATTAAAATGCAATAATAAAAAACCTTCACATACACTGTAATATTTCAATCAGAGCATAAAGTCCCAAAATGAGAAAGGATTGGTCTGAGTGGTCCATGTAAGTCCAAGGAAAAGATGGTATACCAGTCAGCCAAAAATTCCTTCAACTCACAGGGAAACAGTATGGACTAAACTTAAATCAATAACTGTAGCAATGTACCTTAAATATACCCCCTCCCTCACTGGGTGCACCAGAAAGTCAAATAATGTCAGATGAAATTAATATTAACTTTTGAATTAATATTAATTTTTGAAAGTAGGCAGCAGTTACTTTTTACATACAAAGCATATGTTTTTCTGTTCCGTTTTGTTAATTAGATTTTCTCTTAGGCTTGTCAGAACCCACTGAAGTTCTGGGTTCTGGTTCTGGCCTAGAACTTTGCAAATAGTTCTAGGGTTCTAATCTTCTTTAGAAAATGGGCCAGCAAAACCCCCCTGCTCTCTGATTGGTTGAGAGCACACTCCACCCGGGCAGGTATCAGACAACAGAGACCAGTGAATAACTAGTCCCTGTGCCAGCCTTCCCTTTTACAGAAATTAGTGTGCCCCTAGAATGTTTGGAAACTTGATAACAGCCATTTTTCTGCTCCATTAGCAAGCGAGCGAATAAACCCAATGGCTGGGCACGCCCAACAACAAAACCTCAACCTGAAATCTTGACTTTCCAAGCTGGCCAACCAGAAATCACACACGTAATTGCCTGCGGCGTCGGGCCTCATTACGCCCCTGGGCGGCCCGGTATAGCACAATTCCGCCCACCCTGTCGGGTATTATTGCTTACTTAGAACTTGAACTCTTTTGTGGATAGGACTGGAGAAAAAGAACAGATAAGGTTACTGAGAGGAGAAAAAAAACATAAATAAAAGACCTGCACTCAGCCCAGCTGAGATAGTGTCTCACTGCACATGCAGAAAGTAGAAACACATTGTGCCACTCAAAATTCAAATGTTAAGCGTTACAATTCCATGCATGTGGCAAATCTGCATATGAGAAGCACATTCTCACACTGTCTATCTCTAAAACATTTTAGGATGTAATTCCCAGTAATTAGTTTCCCAGGCTGGCATCTCCTGTTTTTGAAATGTCTGAATGAAAATAAAGCATTTTATTAAAGGAATAAGGCCTGACAGGGTGGGAGTTATGCTGGGATAACATCCCACCTCGGGTGGTTGGTCCCGAGGCCACCGGCTGAGGGCGTCCAACACCCGAGAAGGGATGTTATCCCAGCATAACTCCCACCCTGGAGGGCATTATTCCTATTATACAATGGCTTGTTGTTTTATAATAAAAAAATTATTTTAAAGAATGTTTTTGTTAGTGTGTAAACATATTTTTGTTTCTTAAGAGAAAGAGGAGAACATCATGGAGGAACTCATCTAAATCATCCAAACTATCAGCAGGGATGTTATGCCAGGATAACATCCCTGCTGTGACAGCCAACTGACCAATCAGAAGCCAGGATTCTTTCTTGCCATTGTATAATTAGTATTTAGAACCTTAGCATGTAGAACCCATGAGTGTATATAGTTCTAAATGAGAACTTAAACCCTGCATTCTAAAAAGGTTCTAATCTTCTTAGAAGTCGCTCTGATAACCCTATTTTCCATAATATGGGGAAGAAAGCCCCATTTTCAAAAGGTATCTCCTGCCTCAGAGGTTAAGGCCGGGTATACAACTCACGGCAGTAACTCTGCGCTGCAGAGCACTACATCCTGACGCGCTTCACTCTAGTTGGGACTCCCTAAGGGACCTGCTTTTGATTTAGGCCCTGTACACACTACAGCTTTGAAACAGTTTTAACACTGTTAAAAGGGTTAAAAAGGTTTGTGTCCACATTGTAGCATGGTAAAAAACGTGCCACAATCCATGTTCTAAAACCATGCTTAAACCCTGCTAGGCAGCAGGCTTCAGCATGGTTTTAGATCAACACGGTTGCCTTAACTTCTATTAACAGTAGTGTGGTTGTGATCTGTGTCGTAACACAGCAACCACATACTCATATAATATTTCTTTTTTTCTGGCTTTTAGTACAACAAAAACACCACTCACAAATATTATGATGGAGTTCACAATGAACTACTGAGTAGACTGGTGGCACTTTTTTTTAGTAGAGCTTTTTACCCTTAGGGAAAGGTAGGTAGGCTCCCAGCCCTGTCCTTACCCCCATGTCTGACGTCTGCCTCTCTCGACCTCACCAGGGGACAAGTCGTCCATGGATTTCCACCCATAGTGGGGCGAGGAGGGGGAGGAGGGCCATCCTCCCCCTCAGTCAACAAATTCAGATCTCCGCCGGCAGTCGAGCGGCAGCGTGGGCTTTGTGGGAGTGAGCAGGGGCTTCATGAAGCCCATCTTCTCCACTTTTCTGTTTTTCTCCCATTGACCTCTGCCACAGTAGCATATCAGAACATGTGCATTGAGGCTCACACATCCTGCAGAACTGTGGCCCCACTCTTCAAGACGCTTCACTGATGTGCACTACCAGAGGCTTACACATCCTGCAGAACTGTGGCCCCACTCTTTGAGACACTCACTGACATACATTACTATCAGGCCTCCACCCGGTGGCAGTCAGAGGCCAAGATGGCTAGCCATCCCTCCCTGGGAGAGAAAAGCAGTCCTTGAGATGTTCAACTCCCCCCCCCCCCCAACACTGATCCCTAGCAACCCATGCTTGTTTCTGAACACAGGTCATCTGTGTGGCAGGAGGTAAGGTATACAACACCTCAGTACTCCGCACTACAGGGCTGGCATCTGGTGTCACTTTTCAAGTAAAAATCATAACTGCGCCTGATCGTGAGTGTCCCAGTATGTACTGCAGTACCTACAATGCTTTGTGATGGTGCCACAATCATTTCTGGGAAGTCACTTGGGCTAACACGGTATCAGAGCGCAATGTGGATGCTCTGGTAACAGTGCTATAACATGGATACAAAAATGTTTCTTTTTAAACTTTTTTTTTAAGACACTGATCAATTTGTACTGGGCCTTAATTACATTAACATATTGCCCTGCATGTATGAATTATAAGATCAGTTAATTCATGTCACTGTTAGGACCACTGATCACGATTAAGCTGTTTGGTGAAACATTGCTTTTTGGTGGCCATACCAATGAACTGAAAATTAATAAGCTACACACAGTGATTATGCAGTCTCCTTCTTTCAGTTTACTTTAGATTTGGTTTTGGAAGTCAGGTGGAACAGCTCTGGGTTTGGATGGTAGATGGCCAGTCGATTCTTGTGTGGCTGGAGCCCAGAGCCTGAGAATGCAGAAGCAGCAGGTAAGGTGTGCTCAGCAACCTGGGATTGAAAGAGTTGTGAAGCAGTGGTTGTACTGGCCAAATCAGGGTACCAGGGCATCTGTATGATGTCTAGGCAAACTGTGGGCTGAGGAGAGCTAAGCACTATGAAAGCAAGCAAAAAGGCTGTTGGCTGGCACTTTTTTTATGTGGTTATGTGCAAGGATACCCCATGACTGTTAGCCAGTCATATTCAGAACTTGTTTTAGCTATTGGATAATGAGCCTTAGAAAAGAATGTTTTATTGTACATCAGAAGACAACAATACATCCAAACTTTGAACTTTTTTGGTGATATGGTCTCTAGTTTATATTAGTTGTGCTTTGAATTTTTATTTTGTTGTTGATTTCATAAGCTTTTCTGTATGACTCACGTCTGCAGACATCTGGTGATGACAGGGGTTGACCCATATCCCGGTAAAATCCTGGCCTGCACCTCTGACACCGTCGCCCCTCAGTGTTGTGCTTACAGCTGTCACAAACTCCACCGCTGTGCTTTCCTGTCCCCAGCCAAACACTCTCCTCAAGATGGCAGCTGTCTGCGTGACCATGGCACTGGCATTCTGTTGGAGGGCAAGAGGAATGTATGAATTAATTGGTCACTTTAACACTGGTGAGACACAAAGAACTCACAAGGGCTGGCCCTGAGGTTAGTTCTTTTCTGCTAACATAAGATAATGCTGCGTAGCTTTGAGCAAATGAACCGGTATGCTTCAACACATGAACATACTGTAAACAAAAGCTATGACTCTGATCTCAGACCCCAATACCCAGGTTGGTACATTTTAATCACAGCTCATTATGGGTTTAGTCCAGGTTGACATCAAGGGTCAGGCCTAGGTAGTTGAACAAGGAGGTTTGCACTTTTACATTCATCATATGCTTGTTTGAGTGTGGTAAATGTGGCTATATGGGTGTCTGTTTGGAGCTGGTGGCTCTACCACCTGCACCAAGGTGTTGTCTGTAGTGAGACCCCATTTCTCTATTTCACATTTGAACTGGGTCACACTTCCAGAGACATTACCCTAGAGGTTCAGATGGCTGTTTGTGTAGGTGTGAGGGCATTTGGCAGTGTGCCTCTGGCCCCAGAAACCAAAGGTACTATATTCTTTAAGTGTACAGCCAGTCTGCTGATATGAAAACAGTGGGAATGGATTTGGGAAATGAGGCTGGGGATCCAGATGCCAGGGAGTGCAACGAGAATGGATGCAGATGGGTGGGGCAGCACTGGATTACCAAGGTTAATACATCGGAGTCCTTGATCATTTCAAGTACTACAGGCTCAGAAGTGAAGCTTCAGGTAGGTAGGAAGCAGGCAGGTAGGTGGGTGGAATGGGAGCACTTCTGGTAATAGCACCAGTGCCCATAAGCTCTGAGCATGACATGGCGCCATGCAACTGGTGCTATGCCATGGTCGGACTTTTACAGGCATTGCTAAACCATATGAAGAGGGAGCAGCCCCATTAACGTCTGTCAGACTAAACATATTGTGACTTTGGGGTCTGAGCCACAGTCATTCTGCACCTGCTCCACACTGGCCAAGGGGTGTTTGCATATGCCAGTGGAGCACAGAGGTCCTGTTCCATACATATTGAGGCCGCCATGCATCCATGTCCCCTGAATGCAGGCCCCTTCCATACTCGAACTCTTGCCACCAGGGCACAGGGGCAGGTTTGGAATCAAGCAACTCAAGGGTGAGGGCCTGGACTTCAGAAGGGCGCATTTTAAAAAGATGGGGGAATACCTCAGAAACGGCCAGTCACAGGCGATGACCTGGGTGGCGTGGAGCCGGCGGAGGAACAGTAAGTAAAGCTAAAGGAGGACACAGTAAAGGCAACAAAGCTCTGCACCAAGTGAGTGAGTAAAAGCAAGAGGACTATGGTTCTCGAAGGAAGTGGCTGAAAAGGCAAAGGCTAATAGGGTAGAATTCAGAAGGTAGAAGATGCAGAGGAGGGAGGATAGAGAGGAGCATAAGGGGAAACAGAGGGAAGCAGGCAAGCGCAAAGGCACAAACTGAGGACAGAATAGCCCAGGTGATAATTAAAGGGGACAAGACATTTTTTTAAATGAAAAGAGGAATACCAGGGGTGGGATTGTAAGGTCAAGAAGGGAATGAGAGCTGTGCAGTGGGGGACCAGGAAAAGGCAGATATCCCGAACAAATACTTTTGTTCAGTGTTCACCAAAAAAGGAGAAGGGGAGGGACAACAAAAAGTTACAGGAGCTTTAGAGGGAGGGAGTTGGATACTAGTCCTTTTTCGGAGGACAGAGTCCTGAGGGGACCCGCAAATCTGAAAGTGAACAAAGCGATGGGGCCAGATAGGGTGCATCCAAGGGTACTGAGGGACATACTAGCTGCACCTCTGATAGTCCTATTTAACAACTCACTGGAAACAGGAGTGGTTCTGGAGGACTGGAGGAAGACACATATAGTTCCACTTCATAAAACTAGTAGCAGGGAAGCCATAACTGCCCAGTTACGATTACAAACAGACAAATTTAATGCGAGATATCTCCCATGTTACCATTAAAGGGAAGACAGGGAAGGGATTC
Source organism: Neoceratodus forsteri (assembly GCA_016271365.2). Taxonomy (NCBI): domain Eukaryota; kingdom Metazoa; phylum Chordata; order Ceratodontiformes; family Ceratodontidae; genus Neoceratodus; species Neoceratodus forsteri. Next base: position 193,239,598 of record CM028129.1, read on the forward strand.
TGGTTCTGGAGCAATTCTTACTCACTTGATTTGGATTTTTGAATAGACTCTTGACACTTGTTCACTCCTGGGAATACCTTACTTATCCCCAGATATTCTCTTTATTTTGACAAACCACAAGGGACAGCAGGCCAAGTTGTTGTTATTGAGGTTTATTGTTTCAATGCTGATTAATTTTATTCAGCAATAGTAGGTGAATGGGAAGCAGCAACACAGGATTCTGAAGGCACATTTTGTTTATCAAATGTTAAAATGTTATGATGCTTCAAGAATTCAAAAACCGAACCAACCAGTCAGACAGTTTTTCATCCCTTTTTTAACTTTGTACTGACAAGTTCAATTCAAACATGCATGGGACAGACACAAAGCAATTATAGTGGGGGGTTGCAGGAAGCAGGCTGTTGGTTAACTAGAATCTGCAGCTTATCCAGTAGGCAGGGAAATGGGCAGACTGGGTGGGCCAAGTGGTCCTTATCTGCCGTCAAAGTCTATGTTTCTTAAGTTGTTTTTTATTTTCGTTCGCTATACCTTCAGAACATGGATGGAGGAACACCATCAATGTACCCAGAGCTATAAAGAACTTACTTCTGTACAAAGAATAGAGACAGGTTTCCGTTTTGAGCAGATCTTTTATATATGAACACTTGTTAAGTATGCTAGCTATGTGTTGGAATTATGTTCATCTGATAAATGAGTGTTCTTAGTCCCATTTGTAAGGGACAATGGTGTAAATGTATTCCTGTCTGCTGCTATCAATAAACTTAAAAAGTTAAAAAATAAAAGAGGTAGCAGGGAGCGGGCTGGCAATTATAGGTCAGTCAACCTGAAATCTGTGGTGGGAACATTAATGAAATCACTACTGAAGGTAAGATTGTGGAATGTCTTGAATCCAGCAGGTTACAAGACATGAGGCAACATGGCTTACCGGGGATTATGTCAAATGAATCTGATAGATTTCTTTGACTGGGTCACTAAGGAATTAGATCAAGGTGGAGTTGTGGATGTGGCCTACCTAGATTTCATTAAGGCGTTCAACACCATTTCACATAGGAGAATCTTAAGGAAACTGTGTAGCTTAGGAGTGGGCCCAAAAGTGGTAAAATGGGTAAGAAATTGGTTGGGGGATAGGTGACTGAGAGTGGTGGTAAACATAGTTCACTCTGGAGAAGGGAGCGTGACAAGCAGGTTGCCTCAGGGATCAGTACTGGGACCAGTCCTTTTTAATGTTTTTATAAGTAACACTACAGTGGAGCTGAAAGGGAAGGTCTGCCTGTTTGCAGATTATACTAAAATCAACAATAGGGTAGACACTCGGGGTGGGTGAAAAGTATGTGCAGAGACCTACGAAAACTCGAGAAGAGGTAAAGGCTTTGGCTGCTGGGTTTCAGTGCAAAAAACTGCAAAATTATGCACTTAGGGCACAGAGTAAGAAACGGGTGGAGAGGTAGCGATGACCACCAAACAGAAAAGATACCTGGGGCTAATAATATCTAATGACATAAAGGTGGCCAGGCAGTGCAACAACACAGTTGGGATGTCTAGTGGGATGGTGGGGTGCATAGAGATGGGTATCATCAGCAGAAAGAGGGAGGTGATGTTGCCTCTGTATAGATCACTGGTGAGACCCCACCTAGAGTACTGTGTCCAGTTCTGGAGACCACATCTCTGGAAAGACATAAGACAGAGTGGAGGCTGTCCAGAGGAGGGCAACTAAAATGGTGCAGGGTCTGTATCAGAAGTCCTATTATGAGGGACTAAAGAGCCTCAATATATACACCCTGGAAGAAAGTAGGGAGTGGGGGACATGACAGAGACCTTTAAATATCTCACAGGACTAAATAAGGTACAGGCGGGGAGTGTTTTTCAGGAAAATAAAATGCTCAACAAGGGGACATGCAGTGAAGCTGGAAGTAGCGTAGATTCAGGAGAGATGTAAGGAAATACTTCTTCACAGAAAGAGTGGTGTATGCCTGGAATAGTCTTCCAGTGGAGGTGCTGGGGGTGAAAACAGTGGTGGGGTTCAAGAAAGCATAGGATAGACATAAGGGAATATTAATGGTAAAGGGGGGAGAAACAGACGGAGATCAAGTAAGGTCTGTGGTGACACTATAGGTAAGGGATGAGTGTCACTACGTCTGTGCTGTGAAGGGACAGCAGAGAGGACAGAGGCTATGCTGCTCTAAGGTCAGCAGTAGCGTCTGTGTACCTCCCCCATGCACAGCCTCCAGACCTTTCGTAGGGCACAATCAGACCGCCTCCACCTGCTATCCCTCTATGGAGGTGGGAGACTGGGGGACATCCTGGTGGCTAGTGACTGGGGCTAAGATATTCTTGTCCCAGTGGGGATATGGCAGTCCTTGGAAGACAGCTGTATCCCACCAGGTTCTGCATCATTCAGGGCTTGAGATCCAGTATGGTGCAGGCTCAGGCATTAGATTGGGTCTGTCCTCTGCCCTCTGTCCTCCCATGTCCTGCATGAGGCTCTGCACCCACTGAGTGGGGAGGGCAGGGGTTGTGGATGCCACCCGGTGTAGACAGGCATCAGCGTTAGGGTCACCACCTTTGGATGAGGTAAAAACCGGATGCTAAACCACACCCCAAACTCCGCCTCTGGCTCCACCCCCTTTTTAAGACTGGCGAGTTTATCGCTCCTCCTCCAAAGTCATTTGTAATGTTGGGATAGACATTATTAGTGATAGGAAATCATTTTTATACTGTTATTTGATTTATTTATTCAGTTATTTATTTTTATTCGTTGGCAACCTGGTTAACTCCCATAGGCCACATAGTCCATTTTACAGGGGTGACCTAGGAGCACAGGAAGGTTAAATGACTTGCTCAGGGTCACACAGTAAGTAAGTGGAGGCTGTGGGAATCAAACTCAGGTCTGCTGGATGTGCCAAGCTCATCCACAGCTTATTGCTCAACTTAATTATCAATGCTTGTGGTACCCTTAATACTGCACTGTGTTCCCCTTTACCTCAGCAGCTACTGCTGTTTCTTTTTGTATTTCTAAGACATTCCCCAATTTTAGGCACACCATTCCATGCTGTTTATCTGAATGACCTGTAAAAGTGTAGCTAATATCATAGAATGTTCAGGTAATACAAAAAATTTGAGCAAATGTGGTGATAAAGGCAATAAAAGTTAGATTATTAGTTTGACAAAAATGGGTCTAAAACATACCAGAATATAGGACAAACAAAAAGAAACACTTGAGAGCACAGAAAGGTGTTAAAGCTGTTTCCTGTCATAGCAGTAAAAGACCATACTTAAAATTCAGAGTGGAAAAGATTAGGTTAATTTACTGCTAATGATCCCAATGGCCATACTTTACACCTCTCAGACAGTCTGGTTTTGCAAACAAAGGCAGGTCTGAATGACTGTGACCTCAGAACTTCTTTGTAACCTGGACATGCAATGCAGCCAAAACAGTGAGTGATTTGATACATTAGTTTTAAGAGTATATGAGTACTCAAAATGGCCCCAAAACCGGACTGCATTTAATAAAAACCGGATAAGGACCCTAAAAAATGGATTATCCGGTCAAAAACCGGATAGGTGGCAACTCTAATTAGCGTGCGGAGTTCCATGGCTGGCATGTACATAATTCTGGCATTTCCCAGCCTGCTCTGCGGATCGGGCCCTTGGTCACAAGAGGCAGCCATTTTGTATCCCCTTTTGTGGCTCCAGACTTTGCAAATAAGACTTAAGCGCCAAATGTGTTCCAGCAACTCAAAATTAATCCATTCTTCTTCACATTGTGACATAAATCAGATTTGTGGGCCGATGACTAGTGTGGAGGGGTTGTGGGATAACAAATGGACTAGAAACATCCGCTACAAGGATTAATGTTTTTGCAAATTTCTCACCAGGAACTCCTGCTCATTTCCAGATGCATCCTGGCTGGAAGGGGTACAGAACAAATACATACAAGAAATCTAAGAAAATCAATGCAACAGAGAACAAATACAAAACAGAGTATAAATATCAAAAGAAAGTCATAAGACAGTAAACAACTACAATGTCTGGAATGTATACATGAGAGAGAGAGATAGAGTGAGCGAGTCAGGCCAAAATGAAACTATAGGAAGTATGAACAATAATATGGAATGCTAAATAAAGCAGCTGGTGGAGCTGACAGTGTCACAAAGGTGTGCTTCCGGTGTGCATTATAAGAGATAGAAGAATGCACTGTATCAGAAATCTTATCTAAGAGACTTGCAAGTCTGTATGAGAACCCTGCAAGGTCCCTGGAATTCTGTATTTCCATGGTGTGGAGTTTTCCACAGAACTTGCATCACGCTGCAGAATATTTGAGGTGCTGCATAATTCATTACTACTGGTGACTTTTCATTCAATTATCATTTTTTTCATGGTGCCTGGATCACTTCCCCTCCTTGTTTATCCTGAAGACCCTCTTCTATGCTCATCATGTGATGTCATTAATGACATCACATCATATTTCAGCCAAAGTCAGGGCAGCATTCTGCCATCAAAACTGATAACTGTTGCCACAGGGGTGTACAAATGCTGCTACAGAAGCCTTGAAATCATTCCACAGAAATAAGAACTTAAGTGTCGCAGAGAACTAGGTGCCCAGCTTTATAGCTTATAGCATTTTGGCGTCAAAACAGACTAGATAACCTCCAGTTGTTACTTAAGGTGGGTTTACACTGCCTTATCTAGTGCAGAGTTCCTGACCCATTTCCAGTGAGTCAGCATGGACAGGAGTACCAAGGGTGGCACACAGAGTCCATCCATTATTGGTGCTGTCAGCCACTGCAATGGCAGGGAGCAGAAGCACTACAGGCATTTTAAGTCCTTGTATGAACATTATGCACCACTTACAGTGATGCAGCTACCTGAGGAGTCGGGGTTGAGGGAGGAAGTATGCAAAGGGAGTGACTGGGATGGTTATTCTTAAAAAAAAAATGGATGGTGGGAGGGAGCACACAGAGGGAAGGAGTGGGAGGAGGAGCCACATTTTTTTTTAAAATCCTCATGCATCAGGTTCGGGATGGAGGAAGGGAGTGTGCAGAGGTAGTGAGTGGGAGGACTATTAAAAAATAACGGGATTGCATCCAGGAGAGGTAGACAGGCTGGCTGCAACATCATACAGCTTCCACCTGTGCAGGTGCAGGAAACAGGTGCAGCACTGCACTCTACACAGGAAGCTGTAACGCTTTGTTCACAGGGCCGGATTAAGGCATAGGCAACATAGGCACAGGCCTAGGGACCCTGTCCGCAGGGGGCCCCAGCAATCCCCAACATATATTTACTGTATATCCTTTCTTCTGTCTGAGCTGCATTTTTTCGTAAAGCACTCAGCCACTTAGTAATCTAAGGACGGCAGGGGCTGAAGTGTGACATGACTCTCGCCTCCCTGATTAGGGGTTAAGAACAGCTGATAGCTTCAGGGAGCCCTGGCCAGGGTGACCTTTAAGGTGTGAACAGGCCCCTTCCCTTTGTTTTGTCTCCCATTCCCTCTTAGAATCCCAACTTAGAATGAAGTATTTCTCTAACAGTACAGTTCAGTGTGTATGCTTTATATTTAATCTCATTCCTAAAATTAAGAAATCTACAACGCGTTTCAATGGTACAATTAAAAATGGTACTCTTTATTTTAATTCCTTCCTCTCACTCATATTGAAGTTCTGACCTTGATATAGCTCTGTTTTTAGGGTGAATAAATGAACATATTTACAAATTATCATTAGTAAATCTTACCATTTATTGATCCTGGCTTGCTTATCAATGACAGAAATGTGCGATCCCAGGAATGATTTCTTCCAACAATCACTTGCTTTGTAACATAACCTCAAAAGTTCATGACTCCTCTAGTAAACCACCAACTCAACTCCTACACCACCCAGGACCTAGCCTCTTTTAGAGCTGGATCCCTACCCTACCCAACAAAACGCTCGCATCCTGGTTCATACTACCCGACAAGACAAAATAATAACAACCAGACTGTGAGTGCACACATGTATGGTTTTTTTTTTGGGGGGGGGGCTTGGAGAAGTGCAAATCCTGACACTTCACACCCAAAAAATTATTTTTATCAGGCTAATTAGTAATTATTTTATATGCATGATCAAAATTCAGACAACTGCTATTTTTTCATAATAATATTTAGCTTCATTAATTTTGAAGCATTTTAGTTAGGTTATTTATATTTTATGCCACTATTTAGGGACAGTAAGAATTTTTTTTTCAGGTTTCAGTAACTGACATGCAATGGCCAAGGGGTGCAGTCACAGTGAAGGGGCATGGTTGCAGTGAGGGAGGGCCCCAGATATCTCTAGGGTCTAGGGCCCCAGGCTGCCTTAATCTGACCCTGCTTGTTCAACACACGAGTAGTAGTGCTGTGCTATATATACAGGTGCCACAATGCCACAAGAATGCAGCTGTAATGCAAACACAACTTTAGCAGCACTGAACTTTCAGATGGGATGGAAAATGTTTTTACCTAATAGCGCCACGTGAAAGGGATGCACCAAGAGGGTTTTGCAACTAGAAAGAACTCCCCGGAACAGGTCCATTTCCAACATTAAGAACTGAATAGTCTTTAAAAAGAAAACTGTTTAAGTGATTTAAAATACATGCGACTAATTACTATGTAATGGTCTAACATGCAAATTACTACAGTAGGTTGGAATATATACTTGTAAACAAAAACCTCTTATAACCTTTTGGGTTCAAGTTAGAACAAGAAATGATTTGCCCAGCTGCCCCTATCCTAAAAAGGTCTACTTGTAGCATCTCATGAAGGGAAGCATAAGTACAGCAGACTCTGACATACTAACATATACTGTGCTATGAGTCCTAACTTACTTTTACATTTATTTGGGGCTCCAGTTTTACCATCCCCTGGACTCCAAGGCAGGTCGTTATACAATGGTGCGCACTTTTCACAGTGGTCCCCTGCCGTGTTGTGCTGGCACACACACTTCCCATGAACCTGAAAGGAACAAAACATTATTCGTATCACAGAATCTAGCATATTACTGTATGGGGGATTTGTGACCCACAACGTAACAATGTCAGCGCTATCTCTGGGGCAACAGGTTGGAGGTTCAAATCCAAGGAAAAGTCTTGACACAGTTGATTTAGCAATGCAACATGCAGTGCGTGGAGCAACTTGAAATGAAGAGAAGCTCTGGGAAAATACACACAGAAAAAGACAGGCAGACAAGGTTAAAGAGGAAATTATTCTTATACTGTTATATGCCTTTCTGTTTTCCTTTCCATGTTAGCCATGTGTTCTAACTTGCTTTATTTATTTACTTATTGAATTTTGTTGACCCGGTAAGCCCACTGGGCCTAGAAGTCCCTTTTCAGAGGCACGAGAGTACAGATGGTAAGCAACTGAAATTGAACCAGATTAAGCTGTTAAGATTAAGCTTTGACCATTTTATGGTAAACTAAAGATCTAGCTTTTTAGTACCATCAAAACTATGTTGTTCTTCTTCTCATCAGCAGCTGCTGCTCTTTCCTTTTTACATTTCTATTATAAATCATGACATTATTCTTAGCCAATCAGGACTGTATATTTCTAAAAATTCCAGGTACTGTTGTAACCATTTTAAATCGAGGGAGTGCTCCCGGCCAATCAAAGCACTCTTTTCCTTTGCACGTGAGACACTCTTTACTTATGAAGATTTGTCTCATGCAAAGCTGCCCTGGAAAAGGGGAACGTTCAGGTAAGGTTTTTAAAAATAATAATAATAATTTTTTTAATAATTAAAAAAATTGGTAACTGAGAAAGGCACACTGAGCTGAGGCTCATTTTCAGGTGCGACCCGGGGGAGAGGGAAAGGGGAATACAGAGAGAATAAACAATTACAATACAGCAAATGGTGGTTGATCGAGCTCAGTCACAAATACAATAATACCACCACCAAAACCACTCTTATAGTTGTAATGGTACTCTTTGCTTACATTCTTAGGGTATCAAAACCCCTCAGCGTGGTTTTAACAGTGATATTAACATTCACAAAAGTACCTGGCCTGTTTAGAAATAAACAATCCTGATTGGCTAAGAACGATGTCATGATTTATAATGGTTTAACTATGCCATGAAATGCGTAGGTAGTACAAAAACAGAGAAGAGCTGCTGTTGGGGGTCAGATTAATTATAAAGGCAATAGCAGATTGGATTATTAATATAACAAAAATGTTTAAACATATCAGAATATAGGATGGACACAAAAAGGAAAACATAATTGAATCTAAAGGTATAAAACCAGATTTAAGCAGAGGGAGGTTGAGTACAGAACAAACAAAAACGAGTTTATAATTAGATCAGAAAATGGGTTTATAATGAAAAGACACACAAAGGCAATAACACACGCTACATATGTAATCCCAGACAAAGGTTATGGAAAGCAATATAACAAACAGCGGTATTTTATTACTCACTGGTGAAAAAGCAGATAAAACAAGGTGTAAAAGCAGGGTAGGATATGCAGCTGCCTGCCACAGACAACACCCAACGCCATTTTACAAGTGGACTGGTGTTCCATCAAGGGTTTATGATTAGAAAAATCAGAAAGAGGGTTTAGAATTAGAACAATCAGAAACTGTTCTATCTTTGTTTCTGTCTTGATTCAGTTATTTGATTAAGTCCATATCTGAAAACTACATCACATAGTAAAAAGAAATCTCTGACACCAAGTAAGAAATGAGCACTGCCTTAATCACAAGAGTAGGTGGAAGTGTCTGGTGGTAAAATCACCTTCCTTGCTTCTGTACTGTACTATTGTAATCTGCTTAAATTCCTTCAAGGCCACACCACATAAATGTGACACAGGAGGCATTACAGCATCGTGGTTAAGGGCACAGAGCTGCAAACCTAGAGACCTAGATTAGAATCCCATTAGCCCTCACTTGCATACTATGTGACCCTGAGCAAGTCACTTAACTTGTGCTGCCATGTAACACAGGGAAGTAGGCTCCAGCTTAGTGTGCCTTTCCTGGTGAAACAATTTCCCCTTTCCTTATAGCCTACAGCATCTTGGGAAGATTTATTTGACTCTGTGGTTGTAATGTGCACTACACACAATCAAATGCACCAAGCAAGGCCAATCCCATTGATGCAGCTGTAACTCTACCGCTCATGAGAGATCTGGGTTCATGAATGAGCCTAGATTGTCTGGGGCGGGCCAGAGAGAAGAGGAAGACTGAGCATCCTAAAGGACACTCTCGTTCTCCGGGGAGAGGGGGTTGACTGCCTTTCAGTACTACCGCCACCAGTAGGAGTATAGGTGGAGGAGTAGCTGACCAGATAAAGAGGGGGATGTTGTGTTATGTTTGGGGATAACGAGGAGGATGTTGTGTTATGTTTGGGGATAAAGAGGGGGATGTTGTGTTATGTTTGGGGATAACGAGGGGGATGTTGTGTTATGTTTGGGGATAACGAGGGGGATGTTGTGTTATGTTTGGGGATATCGAGGGGGTTGTTGTGTTATGTTTGGGGATAACGAGGAGGATGTTGTGTTATGTTTGGGGATAACGAGGGGGATGTTGTGTTATGTTTAGGGATAATAGGGGGATGTTGTGTTATGTTTGGGGATAAGAGGGAGGATGTTGTGTTATGTTTAGGGGACATGAGGGGATGTTGTGTTATGTTTGGGGATAACGAGGGGGATGTTGTGTTATGTTTGGGGATAACGAGGGGGATGTTGTGTTATGTTTGGGGATACCGAGGGGGATGTTGTGTTATGTTTGGGGATAACGAGGGGGATGTTGTGTTATGTTTGGGCACATCACGCATCAGCATGCTCCTGCCGGGACCTAGGTTCTCAGGCTGGCGACCCTACGGGATTGGGGTTCCACAGCGAGGGGGAAATTAAAGGGGTACTGTAAATGTAATTATTTATTAAACTCTAGGGTTACAAGTACCTTTGAGCAAGAACTGCTCATTTACAAAGGTTCCACGTCAAAGGATGTAGGGTAACATACATACAAAGGTTGACAATGGTTACAGTCTTAAACACAGAAATGGCTAAGCTTTAAATATACAGACATTAATGGAGAGAGACATCATAAGCCAGATTCTGACAAGTTTCAGGGTGAACAGTATATAGTTAGTACAGGGTAGGAGGGGTTCAGGAAGTAGTAGGCAGGCTAAAGGGCCATTGTCTGAGGGTAGTGGTGGGTGGCAACAGTGCGAGGTGGATAGGGGCTGGAGGGCCCCATATCTGTAAGTGCCATTAGAGGGAGGGTGGAGTGAGGCCGGGGGTGGAGGGGGTTAGGGGTGAGGCGGGGAAGCTGGTGCCAATAGTGTGTGGAGCTCTAAGGAGGTTGATGGGTCACCTTCGACTAGAGTAAAATGAAGAGGCAGTTCCTTAGGAGAGGCAGTCACACTGAGTGGTAGAGGTGAGGAATAGTCCGAGTTGCCTTTTAAAGGGTCCAGGCTTTGCAGTTGTAAGTGTTTCTTTGTTAAGGGTATTGTACCACTGAGGAGCCCTGTGCGTGAACAACCTCTGACCCATTGTGGTCCGGCATCTGGGGACCTGGACGGTTTGATGTTGAGCACTGCGTGTAAGCTGAGTACTGCTGTGGGTAGTAAGGAGCTTTGCAACACCTGATGGCATGAGCCTGAGGAGAACATTTCTGGTTAACAGGCAGGTCTGATATTGTATTCTACTGAGGAGTGGAAGCCATCCGGCCTGGGTGTACAGGTCACAGGTGTGTGTTAGGTGGGCAGCACTCATTAGAAGCCTACAGGCCTTGTTGAGTGTCACAGATATCCTCCGGAGGGCAATAGGGGAAGCAGAGCCATAGATGGCTAGACCGTTGTTGATGATGGAGGTGACAGAGCTGTAGTACCATTCTATGTTTCTATAGATGGCCAGTCTAAGGGCATCAGTAGTCATGCAGTGTTTGTGCTTGTGGAGCAGGCCGTTCTGTATGTTGGCAGTCTTAGCTACATTACCAATGTGCCGTGTGTAAGAAAGGGAACTGTCCAAGGTGATGCCAAGATATTTAAATTCAGGAACATGTTCAAATGAATTCCCCGTGTGGTTCTTGATGGTGAGGGACAGAGGTTTGTACTTGCTCTGCGCATTGCAGAATGTCATGACCTTAGTTTTGCTATAGTTGAGGACAAGTTTGTGTGAGCTAAACCATTCTTCAACATGCCTGAAATCACACTGCAACTGATTCTCAAGTTGTTTAAAGTCTTGGTTTCTAGTAAACAGTACTGCATCATCCACATAGAGTAATATTTTCTGTTGGCAGACGTTAGGGAGACTGTTCAGGAAGAGAAAAGAGTAATGGCCCCAGTATAGACCCCTGAGGGACACCTGAGAGGACTCCAGCAATTCTAACACGTTGGACCCTACCCCCAAGGTAGCTAGCAAACCAGGGCAGTGCATCTTTGGAGAGCCCGAGAGTGGTAAGTTGCCTAAGTAGGAGTGGATGGTTAACAGTATCAAAGGCCTTTGTTAGGTCAATGAATACTGCCCCCCAGATTCCTTGGTCGAGGGTGTCATGGATGAATCCAGTAAATTCCAACAGTGCAGTGGTGGTACTATGCCCTTTCCAGAAGCCATGCTGTTCTGGGAATTGGATTTCATATTTGTCCAGGAATTCGACAAGCTGGTCCGAGACTATTCATTCCAGGGCTTTAGATAAGGGGAGGGGGGGATGGAGGTGGGCCTGTAGTTGGTGTGCAGTGACTTGTCTCCACTTTTGTATACAGGAGTGATAGTCGCCTGTTTCCAGAGTGATGGGAATTGACCCAATCTTAGGGAAAGGTTGAAGATCTTTGTCAGAGGTTCAAGGATTTAATCTAGGACTAGTGCAAGCAACGTCAGGTCGAGTGAGTCACCACTCTAGCCAGTTTTGCAGATGGCCTTGAATATATAGGTTCTGGCTAAGTGCATTGGGATCTCTTTGAAGAAGAACTGCGGAGCTGTGTGTACTTGGGACACAGTGTCAAAGGGGGAATTGGTGGCGGGGGCATTGAAAAAATCAGGTGGAAGGACACTGCTCAGGTTGGAGAACGCATTATTGAATGTATTGGAGATGGTACCAAGGTCTAGCATAGGTGTTCCATCAATGTTGAGCATGGTGGGTGGTGCCTTAGGATCCTTGTCTGTAAGGTCCTTCAAGTTATTCCAGAATTTTTCCCATACCCCAGGAGCTGGAGAGTACCTCCCTAAAGTATTTGCTTTTAGCCTTCCGTATAGCTCGGGTACAGTCATTTCTTGCTGATTTGTATTTTTGTATGTCCCCTTGCGCTGATGTGGCTCGAGCACACTGCCAGAGGTGGTCCCTTTGTTTGAGCCATGCTACAAGCTTTGAGTTTATCCATGGGTTAGACCTGCCTTTAACCTTCATTTTTTAAGTGGTGCATGGATATCACAGACCGCCATAAAGCAGCTGATATAAACAGTTTCAAGGCTTTGTTTGTATCATTGAGTGAGTCAAATATGCCCAGTCCAGCCTGCTTAGATAAGATTTTAGCAGCTGAAGGTGCCCCTGCTTGAGCACCCTGGTGTGTATTATTTTAGGAGGGGGGCTTGGTGAATTTGTTAGCCCAAGAGCAGATAACAGGTGAGTGGTCACTTAACGTATCAGGGAGTACTGATACCTTAGAGATTCTTTTGGGGTGATTTGACAGTATCCAATCAAGTAGGCTGTAGGTCCCCATCCTATAGTTGCACCTAGTGGGGGTGGGGACAAGCTGTGAGAGGTGTTGTGCCATGACATCATCCTTGCAGGTGCAGGCCTCAGGTGAAAGCCAGTTTATGTTAAAATCACCCAAAATTATGATTTCTGAGTTATGGTGTAGGCCCATAAGGTATTCCATGATGCTGTTGAAGCCGCTGGCCTGGTGCTTTGGGGGTATGAAACAGAGGCTATAGTAAGATTTTTATTATGGGCCCCTAAGAGAACTTTGATGGCAAGGACCTGAGCTGGTGATCCCAGGTTAGAAAATGGGATGACATGTCCCATGAGGGTATCCCTTAGATAGATGACACAGCCACCACCTTGATTTGAAATCCTGTCCTGCCTGAAGATAGAGTATCCGGAAATTGTGACCAAAGTGTCAGCGATCTTAGGGTTTAGCCACGTTTCGACAACAGAGGGGGATGTCAGGATTGTGTTGTTGAATCCAGGTTTGGAGGTGATCAAGTTTACTGAGGAGGCTACGGACATTGATTGATGCCAATGTGAGGGACCCCTCCCTCCTATTCGGGGGGGGGTGCGGTAAGCCCAACTGGTCCTGGGTTGGGGTGTACGTTTCCAGAGAGCAGAAGTGGCATTAAAAGAATTCTCAGGAGAGAGGTTTTAAGCACTTTGTAAACTTGCTTGTTTGTTAGGCGTCTGAGCACCTTAGTGCTACGGTACCATGCTTGTCCTGCCTTGTTACAGAGAACTGCTAATACTTGTAGGTTCCCTGGAAGGCTGATCGCTTGTAGCTTCAGAAGGTAACCAAGGTGCCAGACAGGGGTGCAATGGGCCGTGGTATCACTGTGTTGGATCTCTGTGGTCATACCCTGTGCATAATGCAGGGCAGAAGGTGGCATTAGCTGGTAGGTAGATTGAGAAGAGGTGACCTCAGAAGAAATGTGGTAGTGCAGCACTAACATCACCACTACTAGCAATTTGGGATGCCGATTTAAAACAGCCATGATTTGGTTACAGGAAGGAAACACGGTTTGGCTGACAGTGGGCACTGTTAAAGGATAAAAAAAAAATAGCAGCAGGTTAGGTGAACTACTCAGACACATAGGATTGGATAAAGGTAGAGTGTACTGAATCAAATGGGTCAGGCAGCCCAAGGTGGGAGGGGCGAGAGTGTATTTAAAGGAGGCCTGGGAGGGGGTGGTGGGGGTGGGAGAAAAATCTGAGTAGCAGAAGTACTACGGGAGGCAGAGAAAGGCAATCTATGTAGCAGTCCATGAGCGCACCAATGGCTGAGGTGCAAAAAGCTGCCCTGTCCAAAGTCTTCCACCTGAGCTTTGAGATGCTAGTATATCTGCCGTGCCATGGGAAGGTGCCAAAATCATTGTTCCCCCCCAAAATAAAATGCACCAAGCACTCAATGAGTCTCATTTATGGGACACTTGAGCCATTTGTTTCCCGACATTTATTCACTGAGACTAGTCCAAATTATTGGCAATCTCCATTTTTTTAGAATCGAGAAAGAAATAATTGCTCCAGTCAGGATTTGAACCCAGGTCTGCTTCGAGTATCACATCATTGCACGAACCAACTGTGCTGCCAGGACAAGTGGAAACTGAGGATCCCAAAGGGCACTGAACTTTTTCTCAAATTCATACACTGGAGCTACATAAATTTGAATGACACCTTTACTATCAAGGAGTGCAGTGTGCATATATGCTTGAAATACAGTTTTAGAGGTCAGAAAGAAATAAGTGCCCCAGCTCGGATTTGAACCCAGGTCTGCTTGGAATACTGTTCCACTGCACTAACCAGCTGTGATACCAGAACAACTGGAACTGCTGGATCCCCAAGTGCACTCCCTGAAGATACACAAATTTTAATTACATCTTTATTGTGAAGGAGTGGAGTGTTCACATACAGTATGTTTGAAACACAGTTTTAGAAGTGAGAAAGAAATAAGTGCCCATTCCAATTTGTGTAGCTCCAAGGTGAGCACTTGAGAAAAAGTTGAGTGCCCTTGGGGATCCTGCAGTTCCCGATGTCCTGGCAGCACAGCTCGTTAGAGCAATGGAACGGTATTCTGAGCAGACCTTGGAACAAATCCCAGCTGGGGCACTCATTTCATTCTCACTTATAAAATTATATTTTAAACATATATGCACACCACACTCCTTGATAATAAACATTATTGACAACCTCCCTCAGCCCAGTTTATCAATAGCCAGACTCTTCAGGTAACCTACATTTGTACAATGTTGCTACCTTCAACATTCCTTTTTTTGTTAGGAGAGCTGTTGGCCAGAGGGCTTTACCTTTTTAAGCACCTGCTGCTTAAAACTATTTTCCTACAGAACTCTGCAACCACTTTGCGCACCTGAGAAGGGACAGGGCAAAAAACTGGGGGGAAAAGCACTAAAAATGTAAATCAGATGCAAATCTAAGCTCTTTTCCAACAAAGGGTGTACACTTTCTCTTGTGCACCTGAAATTGATAACTGATATATTGTCCTGGGAAGGAAGGAAGGAAGGAAGGAAGGAAGGGCTGTACAGATATTATTATCATCATTAACTGAGGCAGGGTGATTGGATAAAATATTTAATTGGCAGCAACATTCCCATAAAATCAAATTCCGTATGGAAAAATAGAAAATGTTGAATCTGAATCATTTGCCAGCTCGGATACACACTATAGAGCTACTGCGCTCAACACCCTCCTTACCCTCACGATCCCGCCCCTTGCTCTCCTCTTCTAACTTACATACATGTAGAAAGTCTAATCCCCATTTGCTATCCATTTGGCTGTTCCTTCCTCTGTTGGTGCCTTTGCTCCCTCACTGCCTTATTTGCTTCCCTGTTTTGCCTGGCTCACCTCCCTGTCATTCTTGCTCTGCATTTCTCTGTGCCTCCTGGATGCCACTCTTCTTTCCTTCACCACAGTGGCCACTTCTCTAGAGTACCATAATGGTCTCTTTTTCCTTTTGCTTTTACTCAAAAAGTGGGGAAGGGTAGATCCACCTATCATTATGATGGCGGGCTGGGTGGTAATGTATAATGTGTGGGATATGAATAGCCCACTTAAAAGAAAGAGGGTCCTCAAGGGGCTACAGTGCAGCAAGGTGGTGAAAGCGTTTGTGCAGGAGATGCACCTGTCAGCGGTGAAGCACGCTAAGCTGAAATGCTCCTCTCCACGTATGAAGTGCCTCCTCATTGCTGAGGGGTAGTCATCCTGATGCACAAATCATGCCCACTAGTATGGGTGGGCAGATACCTTATTTTGAATATTCGGCCGAATATTCACGGCCACAAATATTCAGAAATTTGGTATTCATATTCGTATTCATTATTTGTGTACCTGTGGGGGGAAAGTAGGAAAAAATAACCTTCCAACCTCCTCACCAGCCCAGTTGTTTAAAGCACAACCCCCATCCCCCACCCTCTGCACCACACCTAATCCCATCCTCCTCCACCCCCACCACCCACAGTTTAATGGTTTAAAAAATTAAGTCCCACGATGAGTGACCAGTGCAACCCACCCACCTTCACGGCTATCTGCCATCTGCTGTAGCACATTTTATTTAGGAAAAAATCATCCCCCCAGCCCCCCGCCCCAGAAACAGCACAGTAGCACCCAGCTCCCACCCTATTGCCCACTAGCACCCAAATTTCCTTAATAGAAGAGCAGAGAAGGTGACCAACACAATCCGCCTCCTCCATGGCCAGCCAATCACCCTGTTGGACCATGCACCCATCACTTTGGACTTGGAACTCGTCCCAGTCATGAAGTCACACAACTAGCACCTTAATGACTCACTGCTGTCTGACACGGAGTACACCAAAACAGTAGCAACTTTTATGGCCGACTACCAGACACAGAACTCTAGGGGTACACATTCAGAGGTTTTTTGGTGGGACGGCATGAAAGCAGTTCTAACATGTCGAATCATAAGCTTTGTCTCTAGTCTAATGGGAGAAAAGCTGTGAGAACAACTGGAACTCAAATCCAGGCTTTTTAATCTGGAGGCTCAACACGAAATAGTGCTTAATGAGTACAAAAAGCGACAACTGAAGAGTTGCAGAAACAAACTGAATAGCCTTTTGGATGCAAAACATGAGGAGGGCATCCTGCTTATCCCACCAATGCTTTTTTGAATCAGGAAAAAGAGCAGGCCAGCTATTTGGACTTCTTTCCAGCCACAGAAGCTCCCTCTTGGAGCACGGACTACATTGGGCACCTTAAAAGGTAAAGGATACCTCCTCCTTTCAGCTGCATCTTTGTGTGGGGTGTTAGCCCATCAATGCTGCGCGTCGACTGCCCACCCGCCCTCAGCTACCTTCCCACCCAAGACCGACCCCTTTTTATTGTCCCTTCCTATGACATCACTTCCTGGCACTCAATTTACTAAGTCCCCATTTCTCCATTTGCAGGTTATACCTGATGGCCACTAGAGGGCTTAGTCCTCCTTGGACTCCTTTGCTTACCCACTAACTCTCTCTTTTGAGCTAAAGCCTTTCTATCCCACCCCACCACTCCACTGCCCACATCAATTCCTAACACAGTCACTGCGGTATGCTATACCCCCTCCCCTTCTTAGCCTGATCTTTTCATCTCAGCCACCACTCCCTCCTCCACACCAAACACCTCCTCCTACCCTCCTTCCTGCCAACTACCCACTCCACTTTGCAGCCACTAGGAGTCACCATTTTGCACCCTGTTTCCAGCTCCTAACCCTGCCAATCCAGCCACCACGGACACCTGGATCTCTACTCTACTCTACTCTACCACAGCCCAAAGACACCCACCCCATGGGGATCTTGAACCTGGTACCCTAAGCACCAAAGTCCACAACCCTACCACTACTCCAAAGTGGCAGTCTCCCTCACTAAACTGTAGACCTGACCCTTATCCTTAGATTGCAACTACCACTATAGGCAACATGCACTTTCATCCTTTACCACTGCACATTATCATCTCGGCCCTCATGGTGCTTGCCCCCTCCAATCGGACCGCACTGGTAGTCCATGAGATCAGCACCTGTTGACTATCTCATCACTCCCAACCCTCCTCCCACCCTCACCTTAAATCCTGGACTCAAAGCACCCACCCCCATCCACCCTCCAAGCTCCCCCACCCCCAGGCCATCCCTGGACCCACCTCCTCACCACCTTTCCAACCCTCTGCTCCTACCCATTCCCTGCACACTAACCACTCAGCCCATTCCCAATGTCGAGTCAGGGCCACCAACCACTACCCCCCACTAGTAAGAATTCTCACTCTGTTACTACTCTTGGGAAATGTTCACCCCAACCCAGGTCCCACCCCCACCTGCGATCCAGGATACCACCCACAGGACTCTGCATCACCTCTCTGAACATATGCAGCCTGCCGAAAAAATCTGCACAGTGCTCCAATGTTGGGCCACCATACACCAACCAGATATCATTGCACTAGTTGAGACCTGGCTCTCCAAATCTACTCCTGACTCCTTTGTCTCACTCCCCCGGTACACCCTATACCGGGAAGACCAGGTGGGAAAACGTGGGGGCGGCTGTGTGATCTACCTCAGAGATAATATTATTGGCTTCATGCTCCCACCCCCACAAGCTCAAAAACGGAGCCCAAGCCCTCACCTTAAAAATCACCCCGGACCCCTCCAGGGACCCACTATACCTCACAGTCTCCTATGTACCCCCAAGAACCAAAAGCCAGCCATCGCATCCCTCACTGATTATCTCTCTACCCTCCCACACAAAGCTGAACAGATACTAGTAGGTGACCTAAATGTCAACTGGCTTGGTCCCTTGGCTGCACCAACGAAGGACTTCTTCACCGCCCTCGACATGGTCCAATTAGTCACCCAACCTACTAGATTTCATCCTTCTACAGATACCAGCACCCTCCTGGATATCATTATCTCTAACCGCCTTCACAAAATGCAGGACATAAAAGTTCTCCCCGACTCCCTAAATGACCACTCGCCCATCCTATTCATATGGACTTCCTCCACCCCCAAACCCATAGCCTAAACCACCTTCTGAAGGCGTCTCCGTCCAGGGGGGTTAAAAAAGCTCAAACAAATTCTCACCCAAATGGACTGGTCCCCCATTAATATAGCTCCCAGCACTGACATCGCACTCGATCTGCTCAGGCAGGCCTTCACCAAGGCCTGTGATCTCTATGCACCACTCACCAAACACCGCACCAAAAGACCAAATGCATCATGGATCACCCCATCCCTACTCCAAAAACTGAGGGAAAGGGACAATCTCTGGTACAAAGCCATGGAGTCTGGCAGGTCAGCTGACAGACAATTCTATAATGCTGCACGCAATGGATGCACGCAAGCCATCCGCAAGGCCAAAGCGGACTACTGTCAAACTACTCTCACCGCCACTTGGGGGTCTGCATGGACCTTCTGGAGTAATATCAAAGAACTTAATGGGAAGTCATGCTCTCCACCTCTCTCCCAGCTCTCCATAGATGGCACCATTTCCACAGACCCACTTACCATAGCAAACTGTCTAAACACCACCTTCACAGATCTCAGCACTGTTCTCCCCAGTTACTTCTTTGACCCTGTGCCCGAATCCCAACCCCCAACCCTGCAGTGCCCTTGTTTTCTCCTGTGCAAAATATCTACCCATGAAGCCCATCCATACCTGCAAAATGCACTAAACAGCAATAATCCTAGCAATGACCTCCTAGACACTAGACTCCTTCGGCTAGCCCTCGTTGAGGTCCTAGTCCCTTTAACGAACCTACTCAACAGATCCCTTTGCCTGGGGCAATTCCCCAGTGCCTGGAAGACAGTCGTCATTACCCCATTCATAAAAGTGGTGACAAATCCTCCCCCAGTAACTATCGACCCATCTCCATTCTCCCCCCCCCAAAGCTTTAGAAAACGTGGTTGCCACACAAGCTCACTGAATACCTAGTCAAGCATGACATATTATGCCCGGAGCAGCATGGATTCCGCTCAGGCCATAGCACTAGCACAGTCCTCCTAGAATTCACCAACTTCCTACACTCCTCCCTAGACTCCGGTAACATTGCTGGAGCTGTGTTCATAGACCTTTCCAAGGCCTTTGACACAGTCTGCCATGCACTCCTTCTTGACTCCCTCTACCAACTTGGCTTCTCCACAGGCCCCCTGGCATAGTGTGCCAGTTACCTCTCCACCCGGTCCCAATGCGTCAAAATAAATGGGACCCTACCCGACACATTATCTGTCCACTCCGGGGTGCCCCAGGGCTCCATCCTGGGTCCACTACTCTTCATCCTCTACCTAAGCACCTTGCCTAAGGCCTGCTCCGAAAATATCCTACTGTATGCGGATGATGCAGTGCTCTATGCCTCGCATCATAAACCTACTCCCCTCCAGGACTCCCTCCAACACGCCTTCTTCCAGGCCAAAACATGGTTCAGGGACCATAGACTGGTCATAAACCTACAAAAGATGAAATCGATTATTTTCTCCCACCACCAAAACAAAGCGAAAAGTGCACCTCTCCTCATCCTCCCCAGCACCCAGCTCCCCCTTGAACAGGTATCCATCTACAAATATCTTGGGCTTACCCTCGATTATGCCCTTACCTTCCATGACCACATAAACACCCTAGCGGCCGCCGCAAACAATCGGATTGGACTCCTTTACCGGCACAAGGATTGCCTCCCTCCTGATGCCCTTAGGCTTGCCATTACTTCCTCTATACTGCCCCTAGTGGACTAGAGACTCTCTGTGTATGGGGCAGCAGATAATTCCACTATCCAGAAAATCCAAATCTCCCTCAACAAGACCTGCAGGCTCCTAACTGGTGCCCCTAAGCTCACCCACACCTGCTCCCTCTATTCCACTGCCAATCTCCTCAACTTTGAGGAAAGACTCCACTACCAGACCTGCCTGCTGACCAAGAAAATTCAACTCGGTCTCTCCCCTTCTGGGGTCGCCGCCTCTCTCCAACTTGCCACCCCCACTATCTCCACCCACAATTCGGACAAAGCTATACTGGTGATACCCTGGGTAAAAACCTCCCTTGCCCAGAGATCCTTCCGCTACAGGGCCCCTGTCTGGTTTAATGCACTCCCAGCCACCATCACCAACACACCCAAGACTGCCCCTTTCAAAGTCGCTCTCTGCAACCACCTCCTCAATATCCACTCCTGTGACTGCAACTAGCCTGTGCTCTCATGCCCTCTTGGGCCCAAACCTCTGACAAAGTCCATTCTGGACTGTCACCACTTACAACAATGTCTAGTCTACCTCCGACGCATGAATAAGATGGACTCTACTGTTACGGATGCTCTCTCATGGTAACAATGTTTTTACGGTACTTATGTAAATATCTGTTTCTAATATTGTAATTAATGTTTATAAACATTGTCTATAACCTATACATGACGGCTATTCCATTGTAATCTGTACCATCCCTGTGTCTGTCCTCCATGTGACGAGGTACCTTTGTAAATGAGCCGGTGGCTCAAAGGTTGTAAATCCGATACTTCAAATAAATAAACAAAAATAAATAAATAAATAAATATTATCCTGGTAGCTCTGCAGAGAGGCAGCAAGTAGAACGGTGCTCCGCATTCACAAACAGGACATCACTCCTAGGTGCAAATCGCATCCCAAGAAGATCGCAGACCTATTTAGGCAGTTTTACACATCATTGTACAGTGAGGATACAGTAGCAGACTACTCCACCAAATTGGACTCCTTCTTCCACAGGATGAAGGTCCTGCGGTTATTCCAGGAGGCGTCAGAAGCACGGGACGCTACCATACTCCTACAGGAGATGCAGGAAATGATTAACTGCCTCAGATCTGGTAAATCCCTGGGCCCAGGTGGGTTACTGTTAGAATTCTACTAAACCGTTGGGGAGCAGCAGACTCCCCTCCTGTGAGATATATGCCAGGTGGACCAGCAGGGAGAAAGTACCACACGCTCCTGGCACTATGCCCAAATAATAGTGCTCCCAAAGCCAAGAAAAGATGTGAGCCTGCATGGCTCATACCACCCTATCTCCCTCCTGAACATGAACTTGAAGATCTTCACAACAGCCCTAGCCTTAAGATTATAGCACAGGGAGGGCTTCATGGCTCATCCAGACTAGATGGACTTTATTAATGGCTGTCTGTTCCATGACAACTTCAGGCGATTGCTGAACATGCTGTCCTGACAAAGGGGCCCCCAGGAGTTTACCCTGGCAGTGTTTGTGGATGCCAAAAAGGCCTCTGACAGGGTCAGCTGGGGGTTTCTACACCATATTCTGGAGGAGATTGGGATAAGTCAGGCCTTTAGGTCTAGCATTCAGTCACTATGTGCTGCACCTCAGGCCATAGTCTGGGTGAATGGGGTCTAGTCAGACCGGTTCCACTTATTGTGGAACATGAGACAGGGCTACCCACTCTCTTAACTGTGCTTTGCCTTGTGCATTGAGCCTTTGGAAGAGGTGGTCATGCAAAACCCACTCATTCAGGGGGTAGAGGTGGGGGGCAGGGAACATAAGATCACCCTATATGAAGATAACTCTCTGTTTTACATCTTCATCCTAGAGACATCAGTTCCAGCTCTGTTGGAAGAGCTGGAAGAATATGGAGCCACTTCAGGCTACAAGATTAATTTAAACAAATCGGAGGCCATCCGTATAAGTGGTAGGTGTCCACTGACCTTCAGAACACAGTGCCCCTTCAGATGAACCCCGAATACTCTGGACCACTACCTAGAGGTGAGGATTTCACCGAACCTTTCCTCCCTATACTCCTTAGACTATGAGAAGTTATACCAGGAGGTGAGAGCAGACATCGAAAGGGGGAGTTACTGCCCCTGAGTCGGGGGGTGACACGTAGCCACTCTTCAAATGAATGTTCTACTTTGATTCTTATTCTTTTTTCAGGCACTCCTGGTCAGTGTCCCGGAGGTGTTCTGGAGACGCCTGCAACGCCTATTCCTTATCTTCATTTGGGTTGCAGGGCACCACAGGGTAAGCAAGGCTCTGTCCTCAGCAACAAAGGAGGCTGGTCATGCCTCTTACACTTACACCTTACACCTCTATTATTTGGCAGCCCAGGTGGCCCCAGTCAAGCAATCGGGGGGCACTACACACCAGGAAAGTATATATTTTACAATGGGACAGCGATCAGCGGGGGGACCACTATACACCAGGGAAAGTATATCTTTTACAACAGACCAGTGATCGGTAGGGGATGCCACTAGATGCCAAGGAAAGTATAATTTTTACAATGGACTGAAGATTAGCTAGGGGGGATCATTAGACACCAGGAAAGTGTCCATGTTACATCAGGTGGGCGATCGGCGAGGGGGGGAATCACTAGACACCAGGGAAAGGTTATTTTTTTTACATCAGGCTGACAATTGTTAGGAGAACCACTAGCACCAGGGAAAATGTTTTTTACACAAGAGGCCTGCGATTGGAGAGGGGGGCACCACTAGCACCAGGGATAGCTCTCTGGGACCGGGCACGTGCGGGGCACTGCCACACTAAACTGCTGGTCTCCCATGCAAATGAGCCCATAATGGGCACACAAATGGCCTCTTAGAGCCTTGCATGCCCAAAGAGCTCACTTACATGGGACCATGTGAATATCAGAAATGTATCGCAGGCGCAAGCCATTATGACGCCCTATTTTGGGAACCATGTCCGCCCAGAGCTAAGTGGCTTAGTGCTGGGCCACAATGGACCTACATTCAGTGGAATAGTGCACATTTTTGGACACCTGGGCAACCACAAGGCACAACGCAAATATTTGCACTCCGCATTGCCCAGTTTTAAATACTGGGCCCCTGATGTTCTGTATGGTATGTACATTGCACTTCTCACTTTACTTGATAGTGTTCTCTACATTTGCCATTCTTTGTTTGTTGAATTCCTTACCACTGTGTCTCACACACAAACACACTGTGGTTGCACCTGAAACGATCTGTGGATCACGGTTCTGTTCCAGGTTTCCCAGCCTGTTTCTCTGTGATTGTTTATTTTTTTAATTTTTTATTTTATTTTTAACCAGGAGAGACACAATAAGCTGAAAATGTGTTTACAGGTGCGACTTGGGAGCACTAGGAAGTTAAGTGACTTGTTCAGGGTCACACAGTGTGCAAGTGGGAGCTGTGGGATTCAAACCCAGGTCTCCAGGTTTGCAGCTCAGAGCCTTAAACCACTGCGCTATACTACCTCCTTTCTG
Organism: Neoceratodus forsteri; assembly: GCA_016271365.2. Lineage (NCBI taxonomy): Eukaryota > Metazoa > Chordata > Ceratodontiformes > Ceratodontidae > Neoceratodus > Neoceratodus forsteri. The sequence continues at coordinate 193,263,439 of CM028129.1, forward strand.
TTACTGTCTAACTACATTTTAAACTCCCTTGTGCTATTTTACACTGCACTGAATGACAGTATTCACATCTTGCACAAGGCTCCTATTTTGGTGCACAATATTGTCTTGGCATGCACTTATTTATGCATCATGTTAATATACTTTTTATTCTGTTACCTTACTGTACTTTCCTCCTCTCCCCCCAGGTCACATCTGGAAACAAGCTGTTATCTGCTCGTAATGCCTCTCCTGGTTAAACTTTTGAAATAAACACATTTTAATTAAATAAATAAATAAATAATTGAAAACATTTTAACCCATGTAGTTATCTCATCATTATTACAAGGGGGCAGGGTTTCCTCCCCAGTAAAAAACAAATTGCTTACTTATAACATGATTAACCTAGAGTTCCTTCCCTCCTTAAATTATTACTATGTAAAATCCCCAAAACACAGTTTTGTAGTACATTTTTCTACTTTTATTTCTGATGGACAACTTAAAGAGCGCCTGACAACATTAGAAAAATTTGAAAAAAAACTACAAGATTTAGACACGGTTTATTTTATATTTCATATTTTTTCCTATAATTCTTTCCCTTTTTTTCTTTATTGCTGAGGACAGTTGTGCGAAAGAGGATTACTGTCCCTTAGACTTCATCTGCTCTTTGTGATTGCCTACACCTAATATCAGAATCTCCTGTTTATGACATCATAATTATCCCCACAGCAAAAGACTGTGATGTCATAAACAGAACTGTGAGATCAGGTGTAGCAAGCAGCCAGAACAGATAGGGCAGTGATCCTGTTAACATGCAAATGTCCATAGCAATAAAGAAGTGAGGGTGAGAATTACATAACAAAATGATGAAATATAAGCTAAATTGTGTCTAAATATAACATTTTTCAAAGTTGACGCAATGGTGTCAGGGGCTCTTTAAAGGTGCAATAAGACACTTCCCTGAGCTATAATTTCAACCAAAAGTCATACTTTTTGGGTGCATTTAAAGAGCCGGCAGTGCCAAAAATTGCAGGCAGATATTGTCACAAATTCTTAAAAGTTGTCAGTTATTACTTTTTATTTCTGAAGTATTTCCTTTTATCCATTTACTCGTTGAAAGTTTGTTACCTGGCAGTATTAAAGGACAACATCTGGCAAAAGTCATGCAGCGATCGCTGCAAAGTTCGGGCTTCAGTGCCCCAAATCCCTCTGTACTCACACTATGCGTTCCAAGATTTTCATACTTTAATACTCGTAACATTTGAGAATCCGAGGGATGTAGCTGGCATTTTGTAAAAGGCAGACATGAAGTGTCCGAGATCGCACTGCTAATAACGCAAGATGATGGCACTCTATGTACAGAGATGTAAACATCTCTGTATTTCCCAGGCCCAGCACTACAGGCATATTCTGTAAAAATAGCGCTGGGCAAGTGAAATATGGAGATGATTATATCTCTGTACATATGGGCACAGTACAGGAAGGGGCAGTAGAGGGTCATCATCTCATGTTATTAGAGGTGTGATCTCGGACGCTCCATGCCCGCCTGTTTAGGGCAGTTACCTGATTAATGACTCCAGCACTGGACTATTTTATGCACTAATGTACTTCCACAGTTTAAAAACAGTAAAAAAAATAATTTGTTAGACCTGTTTTGTGCCTTTTTTTTTACTTTACTGTATGGGTCCAGTGCATAATCACAATAACACAATCCAGGGTGTGCTTTATAATAGGATATCGACACTTCTCAGGTGCGTAAGGCCTCACAACACACCCAAGATGTGCCGATATCCTATGATAAAGCACACCCTACGTCTGTTATTGCTTAATTATTCACAGGACAGTAAAAATCTGAGAAGCTGATTGGTCAGCAGCATTCCAGACCCATACTTATATTCCCTTATAACGGAATGGCTAAAAACAAGACCTGTGATCAGAAAACAATTTCCCTGAGCCCTCTCAAAACTCTTATTCTAATCAGTTAAAACGGCAGTTACCTGATTAATAACTCCAACATTGGACTATTTTATGCACCAATGTACTTTCACAGTTTAAAAACAGTAAAAAAATAATTGTTAGACCTGTTTTTGTGCCTTTTTGTTTTACTTTACTGTATGGGTCCAGTGTATAATCGCAATAATGCACTCCAGGATGTGCTTTATCATTGGATATCAGCACTTCTCAGGTGTGTAATGCACTCAGCTTTGCCTCATGCCTCACAACGCACCCGAGGCATGCTGTTATCCGATGATAAAGCACATCCAGTCATGTGTTAATGCTTAATTAAAACATACTTCAGATATAAGAAGTAAAGACTACTTTTGAAAGTTAATATTAATTTCAGACAGTGCACTAGCTCTTTAAATGCACTTGGCCGTGCCTTGTTTTGTACCTAACAACATTTCCAGGCTCTGTTATTGTTAACCTAAAATTACACACCCTGTCATGTCATCGTTACTGCTTACATCACACTTCAGTGGCGTACAGGCCAGGTAGCACTAAGTTTCCACTATTACAACAAAGGCAAGCAGCTTGTGCTGAACTTCAAAAGGGAAACTTTCCAATGGCAGCAACATCTGGGCACCAGATGTGGCCAGTGCATGTTGTCACATTTCAACTTTTATTTCCTCTCTTTCCTGCTCCTTTGATACCCTTTTCCTTTGATTCCTTTACACTTCAGTGAGAGGGTGTGCTTTCGATTTGCTACTGAATGAAGGTCTCTTTGGCAGCCTTCCAACTCGGAGGGACCACTGCCAAGCTCCCAGAGGGTTTTCTCTCCTTGACAATTGTTTTGTATCAGAACAGGGTGTAAACAGTCCAACGTGACAACTGCACAGCATTATAGCCCCACGGCACCTTAACTGCAATAAATAGTAGAGTTCAAAGTCGATCTTTGTCCAGCTGATTACAGGGAATTCTAACAGCACCTTCCCTCCCCCAAAGCTTAGGATTTGTATAGATGTTATGAAACAATCAACTTGAAAGAAAAAAGTAAGCAAACAGGCGCCAGAAAAAAATGAGGAAAATACAACAGTGTTGCATGAACCCATTAAAATTATGCCAGTGACTGAGTGAATCTGATATTTTTTTTATAATCCCGTCTGTCCTTTAATACCTCTTGCCCAGTCCTCAGGTCAGACAATTTCCCTTCCCCATCTGCTGCTACCCTCACCATCCATCCAGTGGCGGTGCCTATGGGGGGGCCTAAAATATGCACACTTCCTACAAGCACTAGGAATTTCTGTTTCCCCTTTCACATCCACCCACATAATGAGCCACACAGCCTGCCAGTGGCCTCGGACACTGCAGCAGTTCCTGGGGGGGTGGGAGCTCCCTGGCCTACCACTGGGGTTGCTGCAGTGCTGGACATGGCACCATACCCTCCCTGGGCTGTGTATGCCATTGGCAGCACCAACTCCCAGGCCTGGCAGACCACCCACCCACAAACTTCGAGGCTGCTACAAACCCCAGTGACATGGGCTGCTGGAGAACAGTAAGTTCAGGTTATAAAAGTTTATATACATTTACACAGAGAAATAGAGAAAGAGCGAGAGAGAACTATATTAAAGAGCAGCAGATGCCTCGATGAGAACTTTGAACAACATAATATTTGGAAACAGTTCAGTTTATATTTCACTGTAGTTCTGCAGTTCTTCTCCCTGTTATTTGTTTATTACTATGCTCATATGCATAAAAACAGGATCTATGTTGTCCCACAGACATCAGCAGCTCTTTACAGGAGAGCTGTTCTGAACCTGTAAGCCATTTTCCCAAGCAGCAGCTGTTTCTTAGGTACAGGTTCAAGTTCTGTTATTGTTCCCTCTATACGGGTCTTTTAGTAAACACAGTGAGTGTTTTTGATTTGCACTCTGGTGGTAAGCACCATTTTGAAACTGTATGATGTATTTTATGTCCCTTACAGCCACAGAGTTCTACAGTAGAACATGGATGCATTGTGCCAACAATGGAAGAGCTGTGCAATGGACATAAACTACTGTATATCATACAGTTCTAAAATGGCACTCACTATCTGTGCGTAAATCAGAAATACCCACTAGGATAACAGAAAAGCCTGTACAGTCAGAACAGTAACGTGACTGAAACCATTATTTAACAAGCATTTGTCAATGCCGAATGTTCGTCGTGTGCACTGGTGGTATGGGGGGGGTGTCTGAAAATTGCTGCAGTGAAGGAAGCAGAGTATAACATTCAAGAATGCAATTAGAAGTGATGGTTTGTTGGGCAGTGTAAGTGTCTTGTTTTTCAATATTTATGAGGCATTAAGGTTTTCAACCCTAATGCCACCCCCACCCACCCTGAGAGACGACAGGCATTGGGGTGTCCCTTTGGTCATCGGCCATAATGCTGACCTTTCCACCCCACCCCCACCCTACAGACACTGTGGGCATCACGGTGTGCCTTGGGGTCTTCGGCTCAATGCTTCACCCCATTCCATAATGAAATAAGCTGAGATGGGTGCAGTATAGGAGAATGGGGTGAACGTTTGGGCCAAAGACTCCAAGGCACACCCTGATGCCTGTCACTGGCTGCTTGGTGGGGTGAAAGGCTTGGAGCATTACGGCCATGACCCCAAGGCACCCTCTGCGCCTGTCAGTCTCTCTACAGGGTGGGGGAGTGGCGCCAGATTGGAAACCCTAACATACTAACATACTAAAATGCCAGCAGAATAGGCCTAATGGTCTTCGTGTCTGCTCGTTTGGTCAGCCCCACCCTGGGTGCTGACCTTGCTGTCCTGCTTTCTCTGGCTTCTCCCTTCCCAGTTCGGATATTCTTGCTGCATTGGATTTTGCTTCCTGAACCTTCCCTGTACCTGTCCCACCCCTCTTGAACCCCTCCACTGTCTCTGCCTCCACCAGCCCCTAGTGAGTGCATTCCATGGCTCTACCACCCTCTCAGTGAAGTAGCACCTCCTCCTTTCTCCCTGAATCTTCCCCTCCAGTTTCCACCCATGCTCTCTAGTGGCCCCCCTCCTCCTTCCCTGAAGCACCTCACTGTTCCTCCCTATTTACCCTCTTCATGTACCTGAAGACCTCTATCATGTCCTCCCGGTCCCTTCTCTCTTCCAATGTGTACATATTTAGCTCTTGAGCCTCTCCTCATAGGTCCTGTCCCCAAGCCCCAAATCATTTGGTTGCCCTCCTCTGGACCCTCTCCAGGAGGTTAATGTCCCTCTTTAAGTTCGGCCTCAAAACTGCACGCAGTACTCAGGTGCGGCCTCACCAGCAGTTATACAGAGGGGTATCACTTCCCTCCTTCTGGAGGTGATCCCCTAGCGATGCATCCCAGCATCCTGTTGGCCTGCTGCTGTCCTCCTACAAGTCTCAGAGTTGTTCATCTTGACATCACCACCACCCCAGGTCCCTCTCAGCCATTGAGACTTGTAGTATTTCCCAGGGTGTACACTTGGCCTGGGTTTCTGGCCCCAGGTGGAGTACCTTGCATTTCCTGCATTAAACCTCAGCTTCCTTTCTAGACCATCTTTCCAGAGCCTCCAGGTCCCCTGTAGGGCCACCCTCCCTCCTCCCCATCCACCACCGCCCCAGTTTGAGTCATCTGCAAAGAGACTCATCTCCTCCTGATTCCTGTCCTTATGTCAGATACGTGGGCGTTGAACAGAAGGGGCCCAAGAACTGATCCCTGTGGGACTCCACTATGACCCTCCTTGGGAAGAGACTATCCACCAACTCAGACCCTCTGGGTCCAGTCCTGGAGCCAATTGCCTATCCATCGGATCATCTGGTTTCCACCCCCATTTCTCCTAGTTTATCCAACAGGCCACGTGAGGAACAGAGTCAAATGCCTTGCTGAAGTCTAGAAAGAGGACATCCACTGGTCTACCCAGGTCCAAGGCACTTGTCACCCAGTCATAGAACTCCACCAGGTTTGTCTGACACGATTTCCCGGGATGAATCCATGCTGTCTATCGTCCAGGCACCCTGACTTATCCAGGTCCCCAGCCTCTCCTTGACAATGCCCTCCATCACCTTGCCCACCACTGATGTCAGGCTGACAGGCCTGTAGTTCCCTGCCACCTCCCTTAGATCCCCCCTTGTGGATAGGCACTACATGCGCCACCTTCCAGTCCTGGGGCACCCACCCTGTCCTCAGAGAGATGGTGAAAAGCTCTGCCAGGGGTTTCGCCAGGACATCTGCAAGTTCCTTCAGCACTCTAGGATGTAATTTATCCGGCCCCGGTGCTTTCTCCGTCTTAAGGGAGCTGAGGGCTTCCCTCACTCTCTCTGCTGTGATTTCCACTTCCAGTACCTCTTCTCCCTGCTTAGCCCTCCCCCCACCTGCCAGTGATGCCCCCCCTCCCCAGACCTGCCGATTGGTAAGGGCCCCCCTCCTCATTATCTCTGTCTCCTCCCATGTATGATGCAGCATCCCCATTTTCCCTGGTGAAAACTGAGGTGAAGTACTCATTTAGTACCTCAGCCTGCTCCTCTGGGTCTTGTGCCCATCTCTTCCCTGATTTAATCCTGCTAATCTGCCCTTCACCTTCGTCTTTCCCCAATGTATCTAAAGAACCCCTTTTCCCTCTCCTAATTTCCCTGGCCAGGTTCTGCTCCTTCCTTGCGCCTAGCACCCTCACCACTCTAGTGGCGCCTCAGCCATCAGCTCATACTCCCTCGATCCCTTTCACTCCTTGAGCACTTGAATTTCTTATAGGCTGCTTTCTTTCCCCGCACCACCTCCTGGACTCCTGGTCCACCAACAGGGTTTTAGGCCCCTACCGCATTTTAGTCTTACTCTTGCACAGGTGCTGGTAGCATCCTGCACCCCTCTCCTGATGATTTCCCACCTACTATCAGCGTCCATGTCTGACCCAATCCCATCCAAATGCTCCTTAAGGATTCTTCCCATTTCCTTAAAATCCACCCCCCTGAAGTCGGTTACTTCCGTCTTTGTGCAGCCTTCTACCCCTCCTAGCTCCAGGCAGAACCAGACGTGGCATGGTCACTCCCCACCAATGGGTCCCTTACCTCCAGGCCCCCAATCTGGTCACTGTCTGCCAGGACCACATCCAGTACCCATGCCTCCCTGGTGGTTCCCTCACCTGCTGAGTTAGGAGCAGCGTCTTGAAAGACATCCAACAACCTCTGTTCCCTGGTCACAGAGGATGTCATAGTCTCCCAGTCTGTTCCTGGCATGTTTAAGTCCCTAACACCACCACCTTTCCTCTGCCCAGTCTGCAGTGTCTCCTAACATCTGCCACCAGACTGTCCTCCAGCTCCTCCGCCAGGCAGGGGTCTATACACCACTCCTATTTTTACTCTCTTGCCCCCTTGTTATCAAGGTGACCAAATCGCCTCCACGGTTCCCTCCGCCTCCTCTACTCCCCCTATGCCAATGCAGTTTTTTACTATCATTGCTACCCCTCCTCCCCTTCCCTCCCCCCTGTCCTTCCTGAACATAGTGTATCCCTCCAGGTTCAGGTCCCAGTCATGTCTTGCAGTGGCCCAAGTCTCAGTGACCGCAGCCACATCCAACATCCCAGGTGTTTGTTGGTATTTTCACTCCAGATGTTCAACATGGACTTTTTGGGACACCATTTCATATACAGTGGCACTATCATTTCATTACTTAATTCCAAAAGGTGATTTCGCGTAGCGACTGCACCATTCCACGCTACAAGCACAAAAACACATTTTGGGCAGGATGTGAAAAAGGACAGCTGTACTATTCATAACGAGGTGTAAAAAACAGCAATGTTGAAAATCTGGAATGAAAACATGAAAAATTGGTGAAGTTACGAGCGTGCAAAGAAACCACACAACGCACGTCATTTTTTGGAATTTTTCACCAAATTTGCAACATGGGCATTTTTAGACATCTCCTCATTAACAGTTTCACTGTGATTTTGTTACTGTGTCCGGAAAGTTGATTTCCCACAGCGACCGTGCCATTCTGTCCCACAGGTGTGAAAACATGTTTTGGGCAGGATGTGAAAAATGACAGCTGTGCTGTTCATAAGGAGGTGTGAAAATGGCAATGTTGAAAATCTGGAGTGAAAATATAAAAAATTGGTGAAGTTACAAACGTGCGTAGAAACTGTGCAACACACGCCTGTAACGCAATCATTTTTTTGGAATTTTTTCACCAAATTTTCAACATGGGCATTTTTGGACCTCTCCTCATTAACAATGGTACTGTGATTTTGTTACTGTGTCCAGAAAGTTGATTTCCCACAGTGACCTCGTCATTCTGTGCCACAGGTGTGAAAACACATTTTGGGCAGGATATGAAAAATAACAGCTGTGCTGTTCACAAGGAGGTATGAAAAAATGGCAATGTTGAAAATCTGGAATAAAAATATTAAAAACTGGCAAAGTTACAAGCGTGCACAGAAACTGTGCAATGCACGCTCGTAACACAGTCATTATTTGGAATTTTTCACCAACTTTGCAACATGGGCTTTTTGGGACCTCCCCTCATGAACAGTGGCATGGTCGTTTTGTTAATCAGTCCCGAAAGGGGATACCGCACAACGACCACAAAATCACTTTTCTGGACCGAGAAATTAAATGACAGTACAGGTCATGAGGTGGGGTCCCAAGAACCCCATGTTAAAACTTTGGGCCAAAATTCTTAAAAATGGCTGAGATACAGTATCAACCTCAGTTGAAACCCCCCCATTGACTCCCATTATATGGTTTACCTTGAAATCTTCAGTTTGCCGGTCACCTTTGAAGAGTGCAAACATGTCCTGCTCCATAGAAGATCACTGATCCCGACCTCCAGAGGTAAGTATGGGGTGAGGAGTGGGTGCGGAGAGGTGGTTGCTCAATGGGAGGGTGAGGATGGGGGAAGGCGACTGGGGAGATGATGGCGGACCATTTCCTTTTTTTTTTTATGGGGGAAGACAAAAAGACTTCAGGGGACCTTTTTCTTTATTTTACATGTAAAAAATATATATTTAGGCACACTGGGGTGGGATCCCAGTGTGCCAGAATGGGGGGGGGGCATGCCGACACGGGGATTGAGCACCCTGATGTTGGCAAAAAATAAAATAAATTACATTTAGGCATACTGGGGTGAGCTCCCAGTGTGCTAAAATAGTGTGTGTGGGGGGAGGGCATGCCGACACAGGGATTGGGCACCTCGATGTCAGCAAATATTACCAACTGGGGTGCATCTGACACCGGGAGTGGGCATTCTGATGTCAGAAAAAATTTACAATTACTTTGGCACACTGGGGTGGGCTCCCAGTGTGCCACTTTAATTGGGGAAAGGGGGATACATGCTGACACGGGGATTGCACACACCGATGTCAGCTTTCTGTGGAGTGTGTGGCGGGCATCAGGAGCCGCTGCCCACTCATTTCTTTATTGAAATATTTCACCAGGAAAGGCATACCAAGCAAACAACATGTACAGAGAATTGGTGCAAAGTAAGGGCAATGGACTATCCTCTGCACTTGTGTTTACTGTTTATAAATGCTTGTAGGTGACTGACCAAGCCTCTGCTCTCAAATGTTTGTTCACAGTGGTCATACAATCTGTAACATAATTATTTTTCATTTCTTGAACTCTATTACATGTTCTGATTGTGTTACATGGCTAAATAGTTATATTAGTCTAGCCCTCTTTAATCCAATATTTAAATCGGACCACTAACCCCACCACTGTTAAGTGTTAAATGGCTCAGCAATCCTAGTAGTTGCCAATAATAGCAGTGCAGTGGGGTCGGAGGACAGTAACGGACACTTTCTCCCCTTCACCATAAGCAACACTGAGGATTTTACAGACCAACTTTCTTTTTTGTTGTACTATATTGCAGGCTCAAGGAAAAAGTTGCGGGCTTGGTGAAACAGCTCCCGAAGCAGACGCAGTAGCGGACAGCAGAGGGAATTTTTTCTTGTTTTGCAGGCTCAGGAAACAGCTTCTAAACAAGACACAGTGCCTGTCAGCAGCCAGATTGGGTTTTCTGCTTTCAATAAAGGTGGACACATAAGGGATTATACAATGGAGATTCCAGTCAGCCAGTCACTGGCGCAATAAATGCCAGTGTTACTAAATGTAAAAGCATGCCTTGACCAGGCCATGGACCCCTCAATTTCTGGAACCTAAACAGTTTTTCAGAAATCCTCTATACTGCAAGGGATCCAGCTTGCCTTGACCAGGCCACGGACCCCTCAATTTCTGGAACCTAAACAGTTTTTCAGAAATCCTCTATACTGCAAGGGATCCAACATGCCTTGACCAGGCCACGGACCCCTCAATTTCTGGAACCTAAACAGTTTTCAGAAATCCTCTGTACTGCAAGGGATCCAGCGTGCCTTGATCAGGCCACGGACCCCTCAATTTCTGGAACTTAAACAGTTTTTCAGAAATCCTCTATACTGCAAGGTACTAGCCCTGACTTTTGGATTTTGGTACCAGTGGAAGCTGATATTTGCTGAACACATCTCTAACTACTGTATCTCTCCCTCTGTCTCTCTAGTTGAATTTGTGTGCCAGGGTTTAATAATTTGTTTAATCCTTACTGTCATTTTAAATTCTGAGTTGATATTAGAAGTGAATTGTGAGCCTTGACTGTGTAAATCCTTCTGCTGTCTGGCCTGCACTCTGTCTCCTCCCCAACCCCCAAACAGTGTGCTGTGCTCTCTGACCCTGCTCACTTCTATTATTCTCTTTGTTCTGATGTAAAAAGCCTCCTCTTCCAGCCTTTAAAAATCCTGTTTTTCTACTTTATTTCAGGGATCCAGCATGCCTTGACCAGGCCACAGACCCCTCAATTTCTGAAACCTTAACAGTTTTTCAGAAATCCTCTATACTGCAAGGTACTAGCCCTGACTTTTGGATTTTGGTACCAGTGGAAGCTGATTTTTTTCACCCTCCCCCGCAGCCCCTCCTCCACAACTTGTTAAGTACACCTAAACCACTCCCCCTTCTGTGCACCTTTCTCCCATTGGCCATCTTGCCATACACAAATTTAAAGCTGCAGAACACCTTTTAGAGTGTGTTCCTGCCCCAGAGAACTACATCTCTAACAGCCCCTTGCCTCACCACTCCCTCCTCTCCCCCTTCATAAGGCAAACCAAGCTAATTCCCTCCTACTACTTTCCATTGTCCCCACTCTCCCTCGGAAAGATGAAGCTGGCACTACCTATATTATGTGCCATCTCCCTAACTACTGCGCTGGTATTGACTGACTTCTGTGCGACAGTGCTGGCCTGCGATCAACAGCACTTCTCCTTCCTCTCATTCTCCCCCTCTCCCCGTCTCAACCCTCTTCACTCACCACTAGGGATAAGTCCACCCTGGGGTACATCTCTCTCATCCTACTCACTAAAGGAGAACACCGCCTCCTTGCCCACTACCTGGTTAACTTCTCCTGGTCTCCTTCTATTCCCTCCTGCCCATACATTCTCCTACTATCACTACTGTCCCTTGCTGGGGACATTGAATGCAACCCTGGCCCAACAAACTCCCACCTCCAGCATCTGGACAAATGCCCCCTGGTCTTAAAATTGCACATATCAATGTCTGCAGCCTTCCATCTAAATTCACTGACCTTGAGGCTTGGATTGAGCTACACAAGCCCCATATTCTAGGACTCACTGAAACATGGCTAAAGCCACACCACACCAAAAACACCTTCAAAATACCTGGCTACTCTTACCTATGCCTCGACAGGCCAGGCAGCAAAAAAGGTGGTGGTGGTGTGGCCCTGCTCCTAAGGGAACCCCTCTCAGCTAGCATTGTCCTACACTCCGACCCTTCCTCACCTAGTGAATGGCTACTCTCCGAATTGACTCTGGGATCCTGCAAGAAACTCTATATTGGCTGCTGCTACAACCCCCCCCCACCGCGAATGGAACCATTGGACTCACCAGCCTCCTCCAAGGCTTGAGCTCTCTAACTTCCCATAGGGAATCTATCCTTCTTGGTGAGTTTAATCTAAACTGGCTGAGCTACCACCAGCCTGACTATGTATCCCTGTTAAAGCAGCACAACCTGGTGCAGGTGATCACTCTTCCCACCAGACTTAATCCACGCTCAGCCACCCAGACTCTACTAGACTGGATCCCCATAAACAGGAAGGACTGAGCATTACACGCTGGCACCATGGCTGACTCTGTAAGTGATCATTCACCAACCTATCTCCTCTGGTCTTCCAAACTAAAGCGCCCCCCACCCAAATACCTACAGTATCTCTAAGAAATTTCAGCTGTCCAGTCTCCACAAACTCCTCGAGGAGGCCCAGTCCTTGGACTGGTCCACGCTTTTTTCCCTTTCCAATGTAGCCATGGCAGTTTCCACATTTACCCAGACTCTACTAACACTCCAGGACCGCTTTTTCCCTGTCACTACCAGATGGGTCAGAGGCGGGTGCTCGCACTGGGTCTCTAAAGACCTCCTAACCCTTATGAAGGCCAGAGACCACACCTGGTCCACTTTCAAAGCAACCCCCTCTCCTGCCCTCTGGGATGCTTACAGGCACATGAGGAACAAATGTAAACAACGTGCCAAATTTTTGAAACAGACCCACTTCCTGCAAAAGGCCAATCTTGGAGACCCTAGAAAATTCTGGGACTCAATCAGTTCCCTCCTAAACCCCCACTCCAGCTACGCTGGACCACATCTCAACTCCCAGGATGGGCTGCTGACCGACCCTCACAATGTGGCCATTGTCTTCAACTGTAAGTTCACCAGCTTATCCATGTACCTAAATAAGCTGCCAACTGCCCAACCTCAAAGTCCGGCCCTAATATCTGACACACTGCCATTCTCCTCCAGCTCTGCCACTCACCTGCAAATACCCCCATTCTATTTTAAAGCCCTCTCCATACATGATACAGTGAAGCTACTCAAACATCTACCTAACCACGGCTCCTCCAGATCTGATGGCCTATCTCCAGTCTTTCCTAAGCTGATCTCTTCGGTGATTGCCAAGCCACTCACCTTCATCTTTAACCTTGCCCTTTCCACTTCCTCCATGCCTGACCACAGGAAGATAGCGCTAAGGTTATCCCCATTCTTAAATCCGTGACCCCAAATCCTCTGACAATTACCGCCCAATATCCATCCTCCTTCATCTCAGTAAACTACTCGAAAGAGCAGTCCACAATCAGCTCACTGAGTACATAAGCAAACACACCCTCTTATGCAACCAACAGCATGGCTTTCGCAAGAATCATTCCACTGCCACTACCCTCGCTCTACTGACCAACCACATCCTCTCTAACATGGATAATGGTAAAGCCACCTCTCAAAGGCTTTTGACATGGTTAACCATGCTCTCCTTACCTCCAAGCTTAGCCTCCTTGGTTGTTCTCAGAAAGTCACAAGCTGGTTCACTAGCTACCTTACTGATCGCTCACAATTCATGTGTATTGGTCAAACCTGCTCCCCCACCCTGCCTGTCTCTGTGGGGGTCCCTCAAAGCTCAGTCCTGGGTCCCCTCCTTTTCTCCTTATTCGTTAATGCACTTCCCTTTGACTGCCTCAACTGTAACTCTCTCCTGTATGCCTATGACCTTGTCCTCTTCCACAGTGACAAATCCACGGCCGCAATTTCCTCAGTTCTCTCACACAACTATGCTGCAGCCCACAGCTGATTCTCAAAAAAACTCCTCTTAGTAAATGCCAAAAAAAACTAAATCCATGCTGTTTGGATCTAAGCCCTCCCTGGCCAAAATTAAAAGCCACGCCCCCTTACGCATTCTCACCCCAGATGGGACAGCCCTGGAGGACGTCAACACCTACAAATAGTTAGGAGTACTGCTCGACCCCTCCCTCACCTTCACTAAGCATGCAAATTCCCTTGTTAGAAGGTTCCATCAAAAGTTAGGTGCCGCCTATACATTCAGGCAATACCTTACCCCTGAAGTTAGACTAGCCATTGTCCAGGGTAATCTTCTACCTATTCTTGACTACTGCTCCCCTATTTATGCCAGGATCTCAGCTACTGCTATGGCTAAACTCTCCGCTGCCTACAACAGCGCCTGCCGCTTTGCTTTATTGGCCCCGTTCTCCACCCACCACTGTACCCTCTATAATACCCTTGAATGGCTACCGCTGCAAGGTCGCTTTGACCTTGCCCTCTGCTGCATGGTGGACAATGTCATCCGCATGGCTCCAGAATCCCCCCCTAACTGCCCTTCTGAAAACCCGAACACTCCTCAGCAACCTTCGCTCAAATGGTACTCCCCCTCTAGCTGTTCCTAGGGTATCCACCAACATGGGTAGCAGAGCTTGGTCTGCAGCTGCCTCCTTGCAGTGGAACAAACTACCGGCTGAACTCCGTTCCATTGACACACACTCCAGTTTCAAGTCCCACCTTAAAGTCTGGTTCCTGGAAAACTCATCCTGCTGATGCTCCCAGGGGTCTCACACTAACCCACACTAGTCAACTCCCCAGCCCAGGGGTTACCCACCTACCCACACTAGTCAACTCCCCAGCCCAGGGGTTACCCACCTACCCACACTACTCAACTCCCCAGCCCAGGGGTTACCCACCTACCCACACTAATTAAATCTCTTGCCTACAACTGTTATATTGCATTTTTCACAGTAATATTTGACTTTCTTGCCTGTACGTATTGTATATACATTTTTTTACTGAGTATTCTGTGTATTACTTGCTCACTGGACGATGTAGTCTCAAATTGTACACTGTGCCTATGATGTGTTTGTTTGTACCAAGTCTTCTCATGTCTGATATTGAAACCTTGTATTCACTGTTCTCAAATGGACCTATGCATCAAACGTGTATATTGTATCTACTATTGTTGCTTGTATCAAATCTGTTTCATGTGTATTACTGTTACCTTGTACTCCACTGTCACCCTGCACCATGTGTTATGGCCCGGGTCATGCCTGAAAATGGTCCCTGAGATCAGTGCACTCACCCAGTTATCAAAGTCATAAATAAAAAAAATAAATAAATAAAAATAAAACTAGAGCTCAAAGGACCAAGCTGCGTCACTATTGGTTCGGCTCTGTCCTTTGAAATCCTTGCCCACTCCGCCCCAAAAACAGAAAGTGCATCATCAGCAGCCTGCCTACTGATTCCCCTACCACAGACCTGCCCCTTGAGCAGAACTCTGCATTGAATGCACCCCCGCACACCCCTCTATAGCAGCTCTCATATCAACATGTTCGTCTGCGCCTGAGCACATGACGAACATAAAAATCAGCTTTTACAGGGGAAAAGACATAAGCGCAGTTCTCCTTTTAATATTTCTGTTCAGGTATATTGTATGTGGCTAGATAGACAGTCTGCCTGTCTATCTTCCGTCTACCATATTACGTGCCAATTATATACATATTCTGGAAATAGGCATATGCAATCACTTTGGAACAGAATAATCAAACTTTCAGTGAGCTACCCAGTATTTCACATAATCTGTCATCTACTGGTCAGAGATCTTTGTCAAACAAAGCTTCTCGTCTCTGGAAGGAACTTCCTTTTTCTATTCAGGAGAGTATCTTACTAACTTTCTTCAAAGGCCTGATCAAAGAGTGCTTCCCCCCAAAATGTGTGTAAATGTACTCACTGAGAAGGCTGTGGGGCAGCCACTACCTCCTTGTCTCCTTCCTCCACTATCAGGAGTCTAAAAGGGTCCAATATGCTTGAGACATACGACTACATTATGATGCTTTGGTCTTTGCATGGTGTGATGTACGTCTGTATGTATGGCAATAACCACAGTACCAAATACCAATGCCATGTTTGTCACCTTTGTGCGTTTCTGTTAAACTGTTTATTTTATGCTCTGTACAAAAGTACTGCACCCTCCCACTGAATGTAACTAACTCTGGGTCACTCCTGAAAAAAGGGGCATCTGTCTCAGTGAACTAACCCGGTTAACAAAATTCAGTGAATAATTAAATAAATACATAAACAAATAAGTCTGTCCCTGCAGACTTGCATTACTTGACATTTTCCAGGGAATAATGGTCTCGCAATGCATGTCAAAAAGGCCATTTCAATCACTGGAGTAGTTACTAAACATATTATATTAAAATACTGGACTGAGCCAGCCCGGTGGTGCTGAAGGTTGAGGCGCTGGACGCCACACCTCGCGCCACGACGGTGACCCGAGTTCCGGAGTGAGCTCGGGTGCCGGGGATCGGCAGGGGAGGGACAGGATTGAAAGCCCGCAGGGCTGCTCTCCTATCCTGGGGGGAGGGCATTGGGGAGCTCAGTGCTCCGGCGGCCCCTGGTGGAGACCAGGTCGCCGCAGAAACGCAAGTGGCATGAAACAGCGTGCCCAATGCTGGCAGAGTTGCCGTACGCCAAGTGTCAGGGCATGCACATGCAAGGGGGGTAGGGAGAACAGAACAAAGGAAAAACCCAGCTTGTGGGGCAGGCGATGGCACCGGTCCCAATGCCCTCCGCTGGGTTCCCCTCGGCTTGCCTTCCAGATCCTCCCTCCGGGGCCCACCTGCAGTCACAGTCTGCCTTGTTAAGAGAGCCCAAGAGGTGTAGGGCTACCCTGCCCGGGCGGGTGAAACTGGGGGTGCCGGCTGCAGGGGGGGGGAGGCATAGTCCGAGGGAGCCACAGGCGGGCAGGACAAGGACTGGATGCCTGAGAGAGGTCCTCACAAGCCATGACCGGAGCGAAAGAAATAAAAAAAAAAAATAAATAAAATACTGGACTGAAGAGACCTCTGCTCCTGTTGCAGAATAGAGATGGTATCTGCTGGAGGCTTTAATATTTGAAAGGTGGGCGCATGGTTTTAATGACACAAACAAAATTTAACAAACTGTGGAAATTCAGATGCAAAGTTAGTGACTGTATGCAGCTCTATTCTCAAGGGTGATGCACCATATAGCAGATAACCCTTTTCTTACTGTATATCCTATTATATGCATTTGCTTATACTTTACTACTTTCTCTTCCTTTCATAGCTTCTGAGCATTCATTTTTCCTGAAACTTTGTCTGGGATGCCGAGCTGGTGGTGCAGAGGGCAGAGGCACTTCAAACACCTTACCTCTCCCACGCTGACGACTCGAGTGCGGGAACAAGCTTGGGCTGCAAGGGGTCGGTTAGGGGGAAGGGCTGAGGGAGAACTGAGCAGCCGATAAGCCACTCTCCTCTCTCGGATTGGGAGGTACGCCCTTCCTGGATCTTGGTTGCCACTGAGTGGAGGCTCGGTGGTAGCGCCAGGCAAATGGGGGGGGGCTAGCACTGGGCTGGGTGGGTGGATGGGGTTGCCGGTTCCGTAGCACATGTGCACTTCCACATGCATGTGCATCTATGTTGCTGAGGCCCCAGGACATAAGGGGAGAAGAAAGGGGAAAATAGCGGTCACAGGCTCCATGAAGCCTTGCCTGCTATACCCTCACTCTGCATGGCCACCAGTCCGCTGACCCACAAATCTTGATTCTGGGTCTCGGGGGGTGGTCCTCTCCTTCTTAGCTCTGCCACAGTGGGCAATCCATGGGGGATATGGGGCTTGGTGGACCAGGGAGGCAAGTCACCAGGTGGGGGAGGTACAGGAAATGGGGAGGAGAAAGCCACCTGTGACGTGCCTGAGGATAAAAATCTTGATGGGAAAAATAAATTTTTGGTTGGGATTAAATATTTGGGTGAGGGTGTGTATTGAAACAAAAGTATTATATTACAGACACTTTAAAGAGAATCTTTCCTGTTGAAAAAACATATTTTGCCATGGGCCCTGACCTGCCCCAGAGTCCAAGGATGCAGAGGAAAAAAAAAATGTTATTGCCAGGTTTTAGGGAGGGAAGGGACTATATTTAGGCTCCATTGAGCGAAGAGCTGAATCCCTTCCACTTCCCTATAGTGAGCCATGCAACCACGCTCATACATTTTGTGATATAAGAGTCTGGAGAGTGCGGAGGCGCACTCCATTGGTTTCTATGGGATTACTTTTTTAACTACGATTTTTAATGCTTTAGAGGGCCAATTCAAACAAATCAAGGTCACCGTGCAACTAACAAGGCCCTTGTTGCCTCTGTTTTAGAACTCTCGGAACAAAGCAGTGATGGCAGTTGTTCTATTTACAGAGTATTTATCAAGACATTTGCCGTCGACGCAAAATGTGAGGCAATCTGTCAAGAACATGGTCCCCACAATTATAGCTGCAGTCTTTGGCATGATGTGCATTTCCGTTTCTGACCACAAGATGGAGCTTTGAAACCTTGTCAAAACTTTAGAATGATGGCTGGACTTATATAGGTGAAGGAAGATTGTTCCCCCTAAGATCTACCTGGAGCAATGAAATTTAGGTTCTAACAAGACACAAGGACGCTGGACTTAGGAAAAAAAAAAAATCTGCAAAACCGACAAACACCACCATTCTGGTGCAGCTGCATTTTAGATATGGAGATTTTTTCCAGTTTCCAGCAGGAAAAGAAAAATAGTAACCCACAGCTGGTATCAGCAGAACTCAGTTACAGAGAAACATAGAGGAGGATGATGGGAGAAAAAGACTATGACAGTCCATCTAGACTGCTCACATTACCCTATCACACCCCAGGACCTATTTTTTCTGTGGGGTCTAAGCTAACCTTATTCCCCCTTTTGTTCTCTGTGTTTCCACCTCCCTCGTCACGCGGAGTAACTAGTATACCCTTAGCTCTATCCCAGCTATATTTGAAGCTGTTTATGGTTCGGGCACCCACCACCTCTGCCAGCAGACCATTTCATGGCTCAACCACTCTTTCTGTAAAACAATACTTCCTCACATCCGTTTTAAATCTCTCCCCCCTCCCCCATTAACCTCCACTCGTGACCCCTTGTCTTAGCTTCTCTGTTCCTGATAAATAGCTCTTCACAGTTCCATGTCATAATAGTGATCGCAAAACAGTGATTGCTATCATAGTGAGTGTATATCACCGAAAAGCAAATCAGCGATATACACTTCAAGGCGACCTGACATTCGGATTTTTAAAAAGTATTTTGCGGGGGAGGGGGCTGTGCCTGCTCCCCCGCACCCCCCTGAATTAGGACTCTCAACTTCAGGGGGGTGCATGTCGGGGAGGGGGCAAAATCCAGATTTCAGCAAAATACAAATGCCTCAGCATGCAGCTGCAGCAAAATGTTCACGCTCCTGGTCCCAAACCCAGCACCTGCTGTGCCAAAGCTAGCCACCCACACCACCATGCCACATGGCTAGCTCAGTGGCAGTAGGTACAGCAGTGTCTGAAAACCCCTTCCCTGTCTCTCCCCTTCCCCTCGCTATTCCCCCCTTCCGTTCACCCTTCCCCACGGTCGCTATCCCATACCCTCACTATTGAGCAGGGTAGCCCAGAATAATAGCGCCCAAAATGAGTCGTTATTTTTGTAGTCGCTCATTTTGTGTCACTATTATCATGTGATACCGCCCTTCACAGTTCAGCTTGTTTATTCCTTTCAGGAACTTGATAGTCTCAGTCATATCCCCTTCTCTGTCTGGTTACCAGTGAATACATGTTCAGCACCTTTAGCCGATCGTCATAGGATGTGCCTTCCTGGCCCTGAATCATCTTGGTCACCCTGCATTGTACTGTCTCTAGCCTGGCCCTGTCCTTAGAAGTGGACTCCAAAAGTGGACACAGTACTCCAAATGTGGCTTTACTGGTGACCTATACAGAGGTAACATTACCTCCTGCTTCCTACTGTTGAACCCTCTCCCAACACACACTAGCATCCTCTTAGCCTTGCTACCCTGGCTAGTTTGTTTAAGGGAGTCACTGACAATGACTCCTAGGTCCCTTTCTTCTGTTATTGTATCCAGCTGAACCCCTCCCATCCAATACTCTGTTCTGTGGTTTTTGTTCCCTAAGTGCCTCACTTTGTACTTCTTGGCATTGAATTTCAGTTCCCAGACTTTGGACCAATTTTCCAGCCTTTTGAGCTCTTTTTGCAATTCCCTTATCCCCTCCATGCTGTCAATTCTACCACAGAGTTCTGTATCATCTGCGAAAAGACACAACGTGCCCTGGATTCCCTCTCCCATGTTGCTCATGAACATTTTGAAGAGGACTGGGCCCAGGACAGATCCTTGTGGCACTCCACTGGTCACCTTTCCTTCCGCTGATCTGACCCCATTCACCACAATTCTCTGCTGCCTCTCCTCTAACTAACTACCTGCTCATTTTACTGTTTCCTTAGCTGTATCCAGACCCCCCCATCTTCTTCAGCAGTCTTCAGTGCATCACGGGGGCTGAATGCCTTGCTAAAGTCAAAGCGTAGTAAATCTACTGCGAGCCCCTTGTCAACTGCCCGGGTTACTCAGTTAAAGAATACTTTCAGGCCAGTCTGACAAGACCTCCCTGCCACAAGCGCATGCTACTTGCTATCCTGAAGCCCACTGTTCTTCAGGTATTCCACTAGTTACACAATACCCCACAAATCTGAATTTCAAGACATTCCAGTTTCACGTTGGTTGCGCTTACGCAAACCAACGTATTGTGGCAATACAGGGTTTCTGGGGGGTGTCACTGCCGAGCCCACTGCAGTTCACAGAACTAGGGTCTCGGCAGTCTACCCCAGTGACCACTAGGTGGGGTCCTGATGCAACTCTCTGCTGGGTGGGCTGAACAGCCATGCACTTCAATGGACCAAAGTCGCTGTAATCTGAGAGGGTTTCGGCCCTTTGATTTGCATGACCATTCAGACCACCTGAGGTGCGCAATCACCATGTCAGCGATCCTCCTTCCCCTGTAGTGTCCTACATCAGGGTGCCCAATTCCTGTGTTGGCAATCCCTCCAGTGCTGTCTGACACTGGGGTGCCCAATCCCCGTGTCAGTGATCTCCCCCCCCCAGTACTGTCCAACATCAGGGTGCCAAATCCCCATGACGGCGATCCCCTCCAGCACTGTCTGACATCAGGGTGCCTAATCCACATGTCCGCAATCCCCCCTGTACTACGAGACACCGGGGAGCCCACCCCCACTGTCCACAGTTATGTTACTCTCCCCCACCACTCTGGAACACTGGGGAGCCCACCCCCATTGTCCTCAAACCATGTTTTATCCCTGAAAAAAAGAAAACAGTGCCCTGGCGTTTAAAAAAAATTAAACCTGTAAAGAAGAAAATGATCCCTCATCATCTCCCCATCCCTCTCCCCATCCTGACCCTCCCTCTGTGCACCCACCTCCCACACCCCCCCCCATCCCATACTTACCTCCAGAGGTCAGCGGCTGGCATCTTCTGTGGACTGGAACATGTCTGCACTCTTCAAAGCTGAACGGTGAACTGAAGAATCAAGGTAAGTGCTGTATAATAGTAGTCAATGGCGTTTTGAACTTATGTTGATATCTCAGCCATCTTTAGGTCTTTTTGCACCAAATTTTCAACATGGGTTTTTTGGAACCCCACCTCATGAACACTGGCACTGTTGTTTCATTACTCAGTCACAAAAGATGATTTCATGGTCCCTTTGCGGAATCATCTTTTGGGATAGAGTAACGAATGACAGTGCCACTGTTCATGAGGTGGGATCCCAAAAAGCCCATGTTGAACAATTGGTGAAAAAATTCCTAAAAATGGCGATGTTACAAGCTTGTGTTGAGCAGTTTCTACATAGGTGCACAACTCTGCAAATTTTTAATATTTTCATGCAAATTGTCAACATACAGATTATTTCACACCACCTCATGAACAGTACAGCTGTCATTTCTCACATCCTGCCCGAAACGTGTTTGTGCACTTGTGGCACAGAATGGTGCAATCCTTGCATGAAATCACCTTTTGTGGCTGATTAATGAAATGGCAGTGCCACTGTTCATGAGGTGGGTTCCCAAAAAGACCATGTTGAAAATTTGGAGCAAAAATACCAAAAAACGCCTGAGTTACACGCACTCGTTGACATTTTCCTAAGCATGCTTGTAACTTTGTCAGTTTCTCATATTTTCACTCCCAATTTTCAAAATATCCATTTTTTTACACCACCTCCTGAACAGTACAGATGTCATTTCTCACATTCTGCCCAAAACGAGTTTCTGCATCTGTGGCGCGGAATGGCATTTTGCCACAGATTAAGAAATGTTCACCTATGGGGTTTATGAGGTAAGGTGATAAGAAGACTTTGTTGAACATTTGAGGTCAAAATGTGAAAAACTTACAACGTTATCATAACAACATACCAGCGTCTGCTTGCTGCGCCTACACCCCTGGTTTGGAGACAGACTCAGGAGTTGGAGGGCCGGCTGGGGGCAGTAGGATTGAGTGTCCCAGGGACTGCTCTCCTTCTCTGGGGGGAGGGGTAAAAGTGTCCGGTGCATTGTGCACCTCTGGTGGAGGCTGGGGGCACCACCAGTGCATGCACGTCATGCAAGGGGGGGGTGAAGCAGATGCTGACGTCACTGCGCATCCCTGCCCCCAGGGATCTTCATAAATTAGCATACAAAAAATTCCGGCCCAGTTCCTAACGCCCCCGTCTCCGCCGCCACTCCTACAGCAACAAATAAGAGAGGGAGATTACTGGGGGCCAAAGAGAAATATTATAGCCACAGAAATCACGAATAAAGTTTATTCTTGGTCCCAGTGTGGCTGTGTGTATGCACAAGGCAAGAGCAGGCTGGCAAAATATACCTTTGACTTGTGCCACCATCCAGAGGAGAAAGAGAGAGAAAGAGATTATTTGGGGAGAACTGTTATAGTCACAGAAATCACAAATAAATGTTATAGTGTATGAGTGAGTGCTATTTTGTATAAAATTCGATTACTAGAACATGCTTGTTGTGCTTCAGTAGTGACGTCAAACTTCTGTTGTGCTGCACTAGATACGTCAATACTGAAGCGCAACAGAATCAAAACTGCCCTTGCGCTGAAATCTCCTCTAGCAATGCCAACCACTGTCAGTGCTGTCATTCGCACCGCTCCTGAAAGTCTGTGACAGTGTAGTGGGCAACGGGGCAAAAGTAAACAGGCATGGATAACACAATAAACTCAGCCATGTCTGTTGAAAGGGTGAAATTCATTGCCAACTGTTATCGAGGACAGCTCTGATGAGACCTCGGATGTTTACTGAGGTAAGCCCCTCTCCAAGTTGTGCTCAGATTTCCTTTTCCTATTGTCCGATACTGAAACGCTGTCTTGTATTTTTTTTCTCCGCAGCCTGTAAACAGCATGGTCTAAAACAAAGCCCAGTCCTTGCTCATACACTATAAAAGATTGTGTATGAGCAAGTATGCACAGACAAGGGTGTGCTTAAATCTCAAGGTTTCCTTGGTAACAGGAGACCTCTCGAGCTGCGCTTTCAAGGTCAACTGTTACCAAGAAAACCTCTCGATTCAAGCACACCCTTGTTGTGCATACTTGCTCATACACAATCCTCTATATAGTGTACGGTAGAATGCCATTCCGCATGGAAATCCATGCCTGGAATAGCTTTGTTGTGCTGTCCTGAATATGTCACAGTGTTGTTATGCTGCACTGAGTGAGTCACTAGTGCAGCATAATATCGAACATCTTCGTGCATGCACAATGTAGCAGCCGCGACAGTGAGGAAGCAAGCAACACTGGAATGAGCCGTTACATGTACAGCCAAGTAAGGAATTTTTTTGTATACCAGGGGACTGT
Source organism: Neoceratodus forsteri (assembly GCA_016271365.2). NCBI lineage: Eukaryota > Metazoa > Chordata > Ceratodontiformes > Ceratodontidae > Neoceratodus > Neoceratodus forsteri. The sequence continues at coordinate 193,286,922 of CM028129.1, forward strand.
TTTTGTCAAAAGGAGGGAGCGGAGTACATCTATGGTTGCCCATACACTATAAAAGATTGTGTACGATCAAGCATACGCAAACAAGGATATTTTTTCATCTCGAGGTTTCCATGGTAACAAGACCTCTTGAGCTACGCTCTCGCAGTCTCAAGTCACCATGGAAATATCCTTGTTGTGTATGATTGGTCATACACAATCTTCTATATTCTTGGCCCCAGTGTGGCTGTGTGTGTATGCAATCGCAGCGCAAAATCACCTTTCGGGCAGGAGTTGAAATCTTCAAGATTTGGGCTCAGAACTGAAAAAAAAAAATGTTTAACAAGCAACCAACGTTCCGCATTGACAAATGCTTGTTTATTACTGAAGACAGTTTCATTAATATTGAATCTTTTCCCTGGATCTGTTCTCTTTGCATTCTGTGAGCTCTTGCTGCTTATATCTGACAGAACCCCTAATGCTTTTCTTACGAGATGACAACTTGTTATCACAGAAATTATTCTGCTGTCACAAGTGAAGGACTAGGAATTCAGGGCAGGTACAATTTATTTATTTATGTCTTTGGTTACCGGGTAAGTGCACTGATCCAAGGGACCATTTTCAGGCACGACCCAGGCCATAAAACATGGCAAGGTAAGCAAAAGTACAATCAAAGGAACAATAACGGCACAAAACACTGAAATCAACTGATTTACAATACAGGAATATTGGTACACAAAAACAGTGAAATCAACTGGTTTACAAAACAGAAATAATGAAAGCTGATATACAAGGTAAGTCTGCTAAATTATCGGTAGGCTTACTGATTCACAACATAAGCGGAACAAACAGTCCTGCCCCCCCCCCCCCATACAAGAGACACAGAGAGGTAGAGGAAGGAAAAGAGAACAGGGACCAAGACAATGAGAGTAGATGAAAAGCCCACCAGGAGTCATGTTAGTGAGGTGGTAGTATAACTGTGTGTGACAGGAGGGGCTACCCAGTTGGGCAGGGGCAGTGGGTACTATCCATCAGCCAGGTTTTAAAGAGGGATTTGAAGGCTGTACGTATGATCGAAGAGTGGAGTGGTGCAGGGATCCCGTTCCACAGAGAGGGGGCTATAAGTGGTAGAGACACACTGCACCCAAGGGAATGATCCCATATGAATGAAAATATCTTTAATTCTGTGAAGTGGAATATCCTGAAATTCAGTTATTTTTGGGAATGTTATGGTATTGAGACACAACACAAATACAACGGAGCCTTGTTTTTTCTCATCCAGCATTTCCTTATGTTCCTGTGATCCCTGGTGATGTGAACCTTCAATTTATTTTTTTGCCAGAAACTGGAACTTCTATTACAATTTATTTACAGCTCTTAGAGAGTGGTGCTTCTCCCTCCCTGCTTTACCATCTGTGTCTGTTTTTGACAATTTGTAGGGCAAATGTGCTATAAATGGACAAATACTATTCTGTACTATTGAAAAAAAAATGTGTATTTTTTTTCTTTTTATTTTTCATACAACAGAAGGGAGACTTGGCCACTTTGAATATCTGGCCAGAGATGTTGACCTAGGTCCCTGCATTTCATGGGCTGCCTAATATTTACCACCCCGGCAATCAAAGCAGAACAAGCTGAAGGAAATGTTTTATTAATTTATTTAAAAAAGCTAGCGGCACCAAAAATAACAGGCAGAAAAGGTTGTTTATTTTTAAAAGTAGCCAGTTACCAGTTTTTATTCATATTTAAAAGTATTTTTTTTCATTTGCTTATTAGAAGGCTTTCTACCTGATAGCATTAGGAGTGATGTGAGTAGCGGGGTCCAGAGTTTCAAAAGTGGAAAAATTACATACATGCAGGAAAAAAAAAGTTACACAAGGGAGGGTTTCGTTATGCAACCACAATTCTTTATACACGTGCTCAGTTTTCAAAAAGTTTGTCTTTTTGCAACACTTTCCCCAATTTATGTTAGCTTGTGCATATTTTTTTGTGCAGCTGCAGAAAAAATGACCAGGCATAGCATTTTTTCTGCAGGTGCGGAGAACAAAAGGAGCATGCCGCCTGTGCGTGAAAATGCTGACCATAGCATATTCACAGGGGGGGATTTTTCCCCACAGCAGAGAGTTGTGCACAGGGACTTAGTCCCTAGAAAACTGGGTCCCAGTGCTTGCTGCAGAGGCCGACATGTCTAGTACTATTCACCTTTATACCTCATCTGAATTTTTTTGTTTAACTCTATTTATGCTCCAGTTAGTGGTGGGGATATACCCCATAACAGCCCCAGACCCCTTTCAAGTTATCCCTTTTATGCCAGCCCCAGAGACTGAACCAAGATCCAGGAGACTGTGGGTTGCCCCCCAAGTTGGAGCTCACCCCCGGAGGCCCAGAAGGTAGAGAAGTAAGATGCTAATCCGAACTCCATCATCCCTGTAGTGTGGGCTGAGGTAGCACTCGCTAGGCTCCTGGCATCCTGTTGTTCAGTTACAGGGCTTTTGCCTTGTGTATTACAGTTCCCGAGGTGGAGCAGGCATGCAGTGACATTCATGCGATGTCAGGAGTGCTTCTGCCTCCGATGTGGCAATGTCCCCCACATTGCCAGCACCCTGCTCAGAACTTGTCATGGCGCACTGACCCCCAGTCATCGCTAGGGCTAAGAATGTTGCTGGACATCATGGCCCTCCCTCCCCAGAGGAGGAGAGCTATCCCAAGGATGCCCAATCCTCCTCTCCCCTGCTCGACCCTCTAATGCCCCAGACTCATTCCCGGACCCAGTTCACTGGTGCCGCAAGCAGTAGCACTACCGCTGCGCCGGTGGACCGGCCTCCTCATCTGCCTTCCGATATCATAAATAACTGATCTGGCAGCAGATGACTGGCTCCTTTAGGTCACTTACAATATCACAGTGAGTGAGGTCACAGGGTGGGCGAGGAATGAAAGGAAACAGCATGAGATATGTTAACCTCCTAGGACAGTACTGCTCCACACATCACACCTGGCATTTCAGGTAGAAAATGTTTCAATTAGCAAATGGAAAAAGAAAAAAGTATTTCCGATATACTAAGTATTAGTTGACTACTTTTTAAAGTTAACTGGGTTAGAGCAGGAGAGGATCATAAGGGGGAGGACAAAAGGTCAGGAAGGGAAAGACAAGAATAGAAGGGTGCTGGAAGATGCCTTAGTTGACATCTAAAGGCAGGGAGTGAGGGGCAGAGGCAGAGGGGGGAGGCCCTTAGCTAGGCCTTAGCTTCTTAGGCCCTAGCTGCCTTTTTAGTGACAACAAAAAGTGGCAGCCATGCATACCTCTCAACTGTCCCTGATTTTACCTCAAAAATTTCCACTGTCCCGCCTAAATTTGAGATTTCTGTGACAGAAGAATATGAATTCAAAGCATAAAACAATGTCAGACTTCAGCGTTACAGTCTACTTCTCCTTCAAACAATGCCTTTTACACAAAGCCAAACGTTATGGCATAATTGTTGAGCTAATATTACCATTTCTTAAGATGTGTCCCTGATTTTGGATACTTGTCCCTGATGCTTTTAAGCCCTGTCCCTGATTTGCAATGCAGGAGGTTGAGAGGTATGACATGTTAGTAATGGCAATCAGGAATGTTTTTTTTACAAAAGGCATTGATACATTAGTGTGATGTGCCCTGATTATGTTGTTTTAAACCAGTGGTAGTACTCTGACACTGCACAGCTGCTGACCAATCAAGACGCAGTAATCTCCCTACCCATTTAATTTTATAATAACCTATCAGAACCTTGCTTAGACTCCTGAACACAAACTGTCACATGGTTAAAACACCAGATCACTGGAAGAGAACAGTAACAGAATGCTGCCCATAAAAACACAGCAATGCAAAATAGAGTTTTTCTTAACACTTTATATTCAGGTTAGGGTTACCACCTTTGGATGAGGTAAAACCAGATCCGAAACCACACCCCAAACTCCGCCTCTGGCTCCACCCCTTTTTTATGACTGGGAAGTATATCACTCCTCCTCCTCCAAAGCCATTTGTAATGTTAGAATAGACATTACTAGTGATAGGAAATTATTTTTATACTGTTATTTATTTGATTTATTTATTCAGTTATTTATTTTTATTCTTTGGCAACCAGGTTACCTCCCACAGGCCACATAGCCCATTTTACAGGAGTGACCCAGGAGCAGAGGAAGGTTAAGTGACTTGCTTAGGATCACACAGTATTTAAGTGGAGGTTGTGGGAATCAAACTCAGGTCTACTGGATGTGCTAAGCTCAGCCACAGCTTATTGCTCAGCCCTCTGTTAAACACTCTCCCATTTTCCTTTCAATGTCAGCCATGTATTCTGATTCTTTGACCAATTTTTGATAACTTAATTATCAGTGCTTGTGGTACCCTTAATACGGCACTGTGTTCCCCTTTACCTCAGCAGCTACTGCTGTTTCTTTTCATATTTCTAAGACATTCCACAATTTCAGATACACCATTCCATGCTGTTTATCTGAATGACCTGTCAAAGTGTAGCTAATATCATGGAATGCTCAGGTAATACAAAAAATTAGAGCAAATGTAGTGATAAAAGCAATAAAAGTTAGAGTATTAATATAACAAAAATGGTTTAAAACTTACCATAATATAGAACAAACAAAAAGAAACACATGAGAACACATAAAGGTGTAAAAATTGTTTCCTGTCATAGCAGTAAAAGACCACACTTAAAATTCAGAGTGGAAAAGAACAGGTTAATTTACTGCTAATGATCTTAATGGCCATACTTTACACCTCTCAGACAGTCTGCTTTTACAAACAAAGGCAGGTCTGAATGACTGTGACAGCAGAACTTCTTTGTAACCTGGACATGTAATGCAGCCAAAACAATGAATGATTTAATACATCAGTTTTAAGAGTATATGAGCACTCAAAATGGTCCAAAAACCGGACTGCATGTAACCAAAACCGGATGACTGGATAAGGACCTTAAAAACCGGATTATCCGGTCAAAAACCGGATAGGTGGCAACCCTAATTCAGGTGCAGTTAAATATGGAGCATTTATAAATATGAATATCATTTCTGAAAACAGAAAGATTGTGAACTGCTTTCAATTACAATTCATTTCCTATTCTCTTTAATATTAATTTATGCAATATACTAGCTAAAGAGCTAGTAGAATCACAAATAGCAAACAGGAAAATGTTACAAATTTTAAGTAGTAGTCAGTTGTAACTTTTTGTTTCTGAAGTATTTTCCTTTTTACTCATTAGAAAGTTTTCTGTGTGAGAGCATTATGGTGGGTATAATTATTGTATTTGTTTATTGAATTTTGTTGACCGGGTAGGCCCACTGAGACTAGAAGTCCCTTTTTCAAGGGCGACCCAGGGGTGGGGATACAAATGGTAACAACTGAAATTGAACCAGATTGAGCTGTTGGTGGTATTTTTAGTGAAATTAGTTCTATTCCCTCCACTACATCATCAGCACTGTGACCTCACTATGACATCACAGGTGATTGATCTGCCAACTACTATGTGGCTCTTCCTGAGTAGCTGTGATGTCACAGTCAGTGACGTCACAATGCTGAAGATGTTGGGGGGAGGACAGAACTAGATATGTCTGCTGCCAGGCAGAGTGCTGTTCCACAGGCCACACCTACTACCATCAGGTAAAACGTCTTCTACCTTCATTTTCAAAGACATGGGTGTTGTGTGCAGATTTATGGAACACATACAAACAGAGGAGAAAATGAAGTAAGTGGCTCAGCTAGGACTTGAACCCAGGCCACCCGCAGTACCATTCTGATCGCCCTAACCAGCATGGCCACCAAGGTAACTGGAACCTGGGCTGTCCCAGAGCACACATTCCAGTTGCCTTGGTGGCACAACTGGTTAGCATGACCAGAATGGTATTCTGGGTGGCCTGGGTTCAAGTCCCAGCTGAGGCACTTACTTCTTTCCTCTGTTTGTATGCGTTCCACAAATATGCATACGGTACACGTGTGATTGAAAATGAAGTAATTATTTGTGCAGCACCAGGTGCACATTAGAGAAAGATTAATGTGTGCTTCAGAACAGACCAGGTTCCAGTTGCCTTGGTGGTGCAGCTGGTTAGCACGACTGGAATGGTATTCCAGGCAGCCTGGGTTCAAGGCCCAGCTGAAGCACTTACTTCTTTCTCTCCTCTCTTTATATGTGTTCCATAAATATGCACACCGCACCTATGTGATTGAAAATGAAGTAATTATTTGTGCAGCACCAGGCTGTGCATTGGAGAAAGAGTAATGTGTGCCCCAGGACAGCCCAGGTTCCAGTTGACTTGGTGGCGCAGCTGGATAGCACAACCGGAATGGTATTCTGGGTGGCCTGGGTTCAAGTCCCAGCTGAGGTACTTACTTCTTTCTCTCCTCTGTTTGCATCTTCTACCTACCTAAAGATAAAAGAAAAAGCACCTCAGATATAAAAGGCAATAGTTGAATGCTTTTAAAAAGTAATATTAATTTTATGCAGTATACTAGCTTTTTAAAGAATTTCCCACGAAAGTATGCTGAGCCAAGCCAGCTTATTCCCAGGTGTGTCCTGGGGATGGGGTTGGGTGGGATAAATACATGCACTGGAATAAAAAAGAAATAAAAAATTCGCCATTTTTATAGAATATGTGGTGCACCACTACTTTAAATACAGGATAATATATGGGATGCCATGTATACCATAATGAATAATGTACGGATGACCTTACAAAATGAGCCTGTGTTTCCATCGAGGGGTTGAGCTACTTCAACCCCAATACGGAATCATAAGGCGAGTTGTGTACGATCACTCATATTTTATTTTTTGTATAGTATATGGTTTTCTAGAGGGACTTAATGAGCTGGAGTTGAGAGCAGTGCTGAGCGCCAGTACAGAGAAGGAGAGAATGAGCTGAGTAGTGGCTCTGCCCAGTAATACAGAATTTGAATTTTACAGCAGATAAGGACTGCTTGGCCCACCCGTCTGCCCTTTTTTTCCCTACGTACATTGTTATTGCAGACCATACTTGATCTACCGTTCTTTCTCCCTCCCTCCTCCCCCACTTCCTTTCCACTATGATTCCCTTGTGCCTATTTCATGTATTCTTGAACCCCGCCACTGTCTTCACCCCCACCACCTCCGCTGGAAGATTGTTCCAGGAATCCACCACTCTTTCTGTGAAGAAGTACTTCCTAACATCTCTCCTGAATCTACCCCCTCCAGCTCTGTAGCATGTCCCCTTGTTCTTGAACACCTTTTCTACTGAAATATACTGCCCTCCTGTACCTTATTTACCCCTGTGAGGTATTTAAAGGTCTCTGTCAAGCAATGCTCAGAGGGGAATCTCCTCACACATCTTGAAGGCGGCATCATGAACCAATGTGTGGTTATGAAGGCAGGCTGCAGCCTGCACAAGTCAATGTGAGTAGGAGCTGGACTGGAGCACTCAGGGAAAATGAAAGTGGGCTACCAGGCAGGAGACAGCATGGGCAGGGACATAGGTCCACTTGATGGCAGAACACATACAACAACTTTTAGGATGTGCACAACTTTCTGGAGAAAGTCATTTCTATATGGAATAAGCCCTAATCATATACTATGAATAAGGTATTTTTACACATCTCAGTTTTGTGATGACATCAAAACCCAACAAAGCAAAGTGCAAGTGGTTTGCAAGGTCATTACAAATCAGAGGTGTGAAAAAAAAGACAGGTTGACACTGCCACATATTTTATTTTAAATATTTTTTTTCAGTGTTTAAAAAATAAAACAAAAAAGAAGTGCAACAAATTTAAATTCACAGGCCACAGTGGGTCTGGGATCCATAACTGGGTAGGGGAATCTGAAAAGGGTGCATTTAATGTTGAAAATGTGGAGGAAGGAGGCAGGAGAGAGAAGACCTAAACAGCAAATGCCAGAAGCCATCTTTTACCCACCTTGACGTGCCTCGTCTCCCTCCCCAGACTGGCTCACATGGCAGCTCTCTTCAGCCCTGGCCACTCTGATTCCCGCCCCCCGAGTCTGCTTTTGAACATGGATCACCAGCACGGAAGCACAGTGTGGTTCCTCTGGGCCACTGAGCAGCCTGTTTCTGAAGCAGTCTTAGCACACAGTGCTACTCAAAGCACTCAACGGAGCCACAGCAATTCTATTGAGAGGCAGTCTTTAAGCTCAACTACCCATTACCAAGAGGATTTCGAGCGGTAAAACCCCAAATTTGCAATTTGGAAAATGCTTCACTCACAAGTCTTGCTCACACACTAGCGCATGTGTACATGCACTTTATGAAGCAGTCCTGACCACTCTGATTCCTGCTCCTGGAGTCTACTCTTGAACACAAGTCACCCGCAGAAAAGCACAATGCGCTTCTACTGGGCCACTGAGGGGCCCCTTTCTGAAGGTTAAAATATCTTACAAAAATGGATGGAAACAAACACAAATGACAGTGCCAGGGAATTAGAAATGAAGACCAATAGAAAAACGTGTTGGGTGCAGTCCAGATGCTAACTAGAGTCTTGCATTGCTCCTTTGAATGTTTTTTCCAGTTACCTGGCGACAGCATGTAACAGATCACCTGGCAATGTTTGAACACTGAGTTCATGAAAACTGGCACCACTGACATCAGATAGTGCTGAATCACAGCAGAGCTGCAAAAAAGTGAGACACTATCGACATTCGACATTGAGCCAATAGTCCAGCAGTCATCCAAACAAACAAAATTCACCTTAAATAATCTCTGCTTTTAATTTTTAAAGTTGCACAATGCAGGCTGGTGAATGACCTTCTCCATGACCATACGGCCCATGTTTGTGAACATTTTTAAATAATTTACATTTCTGCGCTCTCCTCACAAGATATTCCTGTCTGCTTTGCACAGTACACGTGTTACACATTATCCGTAGTTATATCTATTTATTTGAAAATGCATTGCCAGGTAAACCATATAGAGAACAGCAGTCTTGTTTACAGATGTGACCTGAAGGGGGGGGAAGGATGGTAGAGGGGTAAAGGTACAGGATTAGCAATAAGATAAAAATAAAATGCTAACAACCCAAACGTACAAGACTAGTTACCATAGTATATAGTGCATACGCCATACATAGATTCTGCAGCAGCTGGTACACCATACAATATAAGGCAGGCTTCAGTTTCATAAATGATAGGTGGCAGTCAGGTTGGATTCTCACAAGTAGATATAAACTGCTGTTTTAATTTTAATTTGGTAGCAATGACTGAGGTGGAGTAGGTAATGACAGAGGGCAATTCATTCTATACTTTAAGCAAGCAGAAGCTAACTGTTGCTTGTCCAGCTTTCTTTTTCATTGGGGGGGGGGGGGGGGGCTTTGATCTTTTATCTATCTCCGAACATAAGAGGTAGATAGGTTTAGTGGCTGGAGGGAACAGGCCACCAAGGTACAGTAAGATGGAAGCTTTACTAGACCAGAATTCGGCTCCAACAATCAACTCTGTACTTGCATGGTAGTACAGTGAATGCATGGCACTTAAGTGTTGCTTGGGTACAGGCTGCAAGATTATTCTCGTGTACTGGCCTCTGGCCATGAGAATGAGCTCTTGCAGGAACTAGAGAGCTTCATGGCCAGCCTGGGTGATTTCAACACTTGGGTCGACGATGAAGATTAGTGTCAGTGGCTCAGTAGGTAGCACACTCGCCTCTGAGGCCGGGAGATCAGAGAGCTCTGGGTTCAGTTCCCACATCTGGCACTTGGGTTAATATCCCAGTACTGACACTGTAGTGCAGCATGAGAGGGGTGCTGCACTTCTGAGGTGCCGTCTTTCAGATGAGATGTTAAACCGAGGTCCCATCTGCCTGGATTGGTGGTAGTTCAGGTGGATGTTAAAGATCCCATGGCACTTATCGAAAAGGGGAATTATTTATTGAAAGAAACAAAACATCACAAGTGAGAATAGACAAATCACAAAACAAAAAGAAAACTTCACATTCAGTACTTGAAATTTCTCATACAATCATAAATAAATAACAAAATGAAATAGCAAAGAAGGGAAGATAAAAAAAAAAAGAAAAACAATCAACCAACATCCCCAAAAGAAACCCAAGGTACATTTCTCCAGAGTACATTGTAAAGTCTGGAATCCATAACGGCTTGTTCCTTCTGTTTATGATGCAAAATAACAGTTTCAAGTTGTTTAATCAATGTACACACAGGTGTATCAATATGATGCAAAGAAAATTTACATCTAGCTTGCCAAAAGTGGTATTTAATAAAAGCAAAAATCAAATTCAGAGTACTAGAATTATATCTAGAAACCAGACCCGTATAATCCCCCTAATATTAAAATACCATAAGTGACATGCTGTACAGGCCTCCACTGCCATCTGGTGGCTAAAGCAGTCCAAAAGTCAATTGCATAGACACAGGAAAAAAAAAAAAGAGTCATGGTTTCCTCTTGCCCAACACACTGCCGAAGACATTGCCTTTCTAACAAAGGTTTATGCTTCAAATTACCGCGTACTCCCAATTTACCATGGCAACAGAGCCATTGAACATCCCACAGATAGACAGGGAGGCATTTGTTTGTCAAGAGATGTAATGCATAACATAATTTAGAAGGAATACATTGAGGAAACTCCACCTGAGTTGCAAAATTGCGGGACATAATATCAGAATAAAGGGCTTTCTGTGTTAAGGTTTGAACATGAAGCTTAGTAACCCCCCCATAAACCAAATTTCCAAATTGCTGGCTTAGCAAAGTCTGGGATGAAAAGGGAAGCAATAAGCCTTGGAAGCTGAGAAGTCCATCATTGAAAAAAGAGGTGAAATAAACCTAAAGTCCAACTCTCCCAGAGATGATCAACACAACCAGTCCTAAATCCAAAATTTGATTTAAAAAAGAAAGAATGGTAAAACACTATTGGGTTAATCATACTAAGTCCTCCGTGCTGAATTTTCAAATATGCAAATGCCCATTGAACAGGATTTAATTGACTGCCCCATATCATCTGAAAAAAAAAAACACTTAATCTAGTCCCAAGCTGAATAGGAACTGGAAACACAGAACTAATACATAAAAAGTGAGGCAAGAGAAATTTTTTAATAATCATGATACGTTTTTGTTTAGATAAAGACTATGCTTTCCACCTTTGCACTTTTGCTTCTTCCTGTTTAAACTTTTCTTCCCAATTGAGAAAAGCCAAATCCCCAGAACCAAAAAGGACTCCTAATACCTTAGTAGTTACATCTGAGATCTTTAAGGGTCCTATAGTATGAGGAAAAAAATTCTGTCCAATAAAAACCCCACAACTCTTATGAAAATTAATAGTGGTTCCTGCTACTGCCTCACAATCAGAAAAAAACTGTAAAGCCCTCTCAGCTGACTATCCCTAACAATAAGACATACATCATTAGCATATACTGCCAGTTTCTGGGATGGGATGGAAACCTCCGGTGTAAGCCCATAAATATTTTGATTATGAATAATAGATCGAATAACAGGGTCCAATACAAAAGTATATAGTAAGGGGCTCAGGGGGCACCCCTGTCTAACACCCCTCAAAAAAGGCAAACCACCACCCACAAGTCCATTGACCAACGGAAAAATGACTGCATTTTTATATACAGTAAATACAGCAACCAAGACCTAAATTTGCTCGGAATACCATACATCAACAATGTGTTGTGCAAAAATTCATGAGAGACCTTGTCAAAAGCTTTCTCCTGATCCAAAGCTATAAGATACCCACTTAGCTTATTTTGCCTGCCAAACTCACAGATGTTTCTAAGAAAAAGCAAATTTTGTTGAATGTTCCTACGTGGTATAGAACAAGTCTGGACAGAACAAATCACCTGTTCAGCGACAGACTGTAATTTGTGGCACAAAATAGTAGCCAGGATTTTGTAAGCTACATTTAGAAGACTTATAGACAGCCAATATCCAAAATCCTGTTTGGAACCCTTATTCTTATATAAAAAAAATAACAAGTGCCTCAGAAAAGGATGTAGGTAAAACCCCAGACCCTAAGACCTCATTATAAAGGTGATATAAAATTTCACTAACATCATCCAAAAAACATTTATAAAATTCATTTGTTAAACCGTCTTTACCCAGTGAAATCCCAGTTTTAAGGTGTAAAATAACCTCCTTAACTTCGGCTAAAGTAATAGGTTTCTCTAAATCCTTAACAAGACTCTCTGAAACAACAGGTACCGGAAAGGAAAAAAAATCCTCCCACTTTTTAGATGTCAAAAAGGGAACCCCATGCTGGGACTGCAATTGCTGAGAAACAATGTCCAGCATTTCCACATCAGAATACCTTACACGGCCTTGATCATCCCATAAACCCTCCATCAGTTTAGTGTCCAAATGGTGCTTACAGGCAGAAAATGGATCCGCATAAGCGGTCTTCTGTAAGCCGAATCGCATCTCTGCCTGTAAGGAGGCTACCCTATCATATTGATATTGTTTCATAAAATCTTTCAACCTACCAATTTGTTGTTGCAAACTAGGATTAGAAATATTAGGAAAGGACAACAATTTATACTATTGATTTCTATATTCTAGGTATTTAATATAATTACTAGTACCTACAGCCTTACCAAAACCCATAAAAATTAACAAATGTCTTGTTTGGTATCTACCCACCACGTAGCCCAATCCTCACAAAGCTCAGCCACATACTTTCTAATATAAAACAAATGTGCCAATTGACTCCTAACCTCTTCCTAATCCAAAAGGGCGGAATTCAACTTCCATCCAGTAGAGACTGAGGGAAAATGAGGAGGGACAGATGAAAACCCTACCTGACAGACTAAGGCCATATGATCAGAAACCGTACAAAAACGTTAAAAACAAGAAGCAGGGAATAAATATCTAGAAAGAAAAAAAATAATCAATCCTAGACCTAAAAATATTTCTAGAATATGTATACCCCAAATCTGATGTTAGAGACCTATAAGCATCCTTCAATCGAGAAGTACCCAAAATACCCAATAATGCACGTGAATCACAATAGACTTTCTGTTGTACATGATCTTGTATCTTTATATCTAGACAGCAATCGAAATCCCCACCCCAAACAACATGTCGACGAGTATACAAATAGGGGTGTACCATATTAAAAAGGTCAATCCGAGCAGACTTTACTTGGGGAGCACAAAGACTGATTAATCTGAGGGAAAAGCCCTGATATAAACAATCCAGAATAAGAACCCTCCCAGGAACTAGGTCCACCAGTCTTAGAACCTGGACCCGTGTACTACCAAACAAAATACCCCAACCATCAGCCTGGTCTAAACCAAAGGACCAAAATGAAGGCCCAGCATGCCACCCCTTTTGGGTTTGGAAAACATCATGCAAGGATGTGAGGCGAGTCTCTTGAAGAAAATAAATATCAGCAGCTAAAGAAGTACAAAACTGGAGACAAGCCCCACGTTTCCTGTAGCTTTTAATGCTGCAGGTATTAAGGGAAACTAATCAAAGTGTGGACATTTACCAGGAGTCAAGGGGCCTTGTCCTTCTTTCTTTTTTGACCACTCTTTTTTTTTGTAGGTAACACCTCAGAAATACCCTCTTCTTCATATTCCATCTCCCCAGAAACAGAGGAAATATCAGACTCTGACCCACCCTCAGGATCCTGTAAAACAGAAAAAACATTCTGAGTGGAAAGGCCAGCAGGATTCTGGTGTTCCCTGCTAGATGCTCTGGTAACTCTTTCTGGATGTGAGGCCTGGAATTCCCCATCCGAAGGGGGGGGGGCATAGCCACAGGATCAATGACAGAAGTAGAAACTATAGCCGGTACTAGAGGGTTCGGGGTGCTAGGGACATGGGGCTGAGGAGCAGGTTCAGGAGGGTCAGGGGTTGAAGAACTAGAATCAGAGGGAGTAGACCCTGTTTGGGGTGGGGCCCTACTAGAAAACCCAGGCCTAAATCTGCCCTGTGCACGGTTCAATAAGTCTTCCTTATTTAACCCACCCTGATTATTTTGTCCAGCCCAGGGACATTGATGAGAGGCATGATCTCTTTCCTCGCATAAATGACATTGGAATGCACTCCTACAAGTACTACTGTCCTGGTCAAAATCCCCACAAAGAATACACTTCACTTTATCACAGACACTACTGAGATGCCTCCTACTCCCACACTTACAACAAGCTTTTGGTTGTCCTGGAAAAAATAGACCCCCCCATCTTTACCCAAAAAGAAGATATTGGGGATATGTTGCACCTCATTGTTTATAATATTTAACTTAACCTTGAATCTCCAGCTCCCCATCTAGATCCCTTCATCATCAAAAAAATGTTCAGTGGGCCCTAAAACAGAGCATTTTTTTTTCCAGCCAAAACTGAAGATCCCCCATATTGACCCCTTCGTTTCGAAACAGCACATTGATCGTTTTAAATAAAGGTTTAGTAAGAAGGATGGCCCAGAATGGGACCCATAAGGGAGTAGCTTCACAATTCTCATACTTTGCCCAAAATTTATCCAGACTTGAAAACGTCTTAAAACTGATGTCAAAAATGTCCTCGCCCCTCACAATAATTAGAGTATAAATGTCAGAAGCCAAGAATTGCACTGAGTCTTTCAATAATTGTCGAGCCACATACAGTCTATCAGGATGTTCCTATAAGCCACCACGGTAGTGCAGTCGAACTGCATTATGCCGTGGTGCTTGTTCCAATACATTCCTATGAAACAGATCCGAAAATCTAGGTCCAGGTCTGTCTTGATCTCTCTTTGGAGACTGGGAAGGAGGATCAGGACTAGCACTATGGCCTGAATCATGTAAAGGGTTAGCTGAAGGAGTAGCACCATCCCCAACGCTGAGTCCCAAAATAGAAGCAGAAAGTACTTGCCCTTCAAGTTCTGCAACCTGGGAGACCGCTGGAGGAGTAGAAAATGTAATCCAGTCAGTATCTGGCACCCACTTGCCATTTAGGCAAACCCAGCCGGCGTTCATGAGAGCGTTTTCTTTAGACCATTGCAAGTCTGAAGGAGCTGTGTCAGTGGAACTGCACTTCCGCATTGTTTCATCGACCACGTCATCACTCCAAGAAACATCCACTGGCTTATTCTCTGCAGACAGCTGAGACCCAGCTGCATCACTAGCTGTCTCGAAAAGAACTGCGGCTTCAGAAGATTTTGGGGTACCCAAAATGGGAACAGCAGAATTCTCCACATCTCGATCAGTAAGTGAAGTCATTTGCACAGCACAATCACCCGATTCTGTAGCCAATGCATCATTCAGATCCCCAATAAGCACGCAAACCGAGGTCGGGGAAGAAACCTCGGACTGCTGGTCATAAAAAAAAACATCCACCTCCTTCGGTGGCCCAACACCATCTGCCATCCTGCCGTGTAGCACAGCGCTCCCTACCTCAGAGTAGGGGAATTTCCCCGGTGTCCTGGCCAAATTTCCTTCATTCACTAAAAATACCACCAACAGCTTAATCTGGTTCAAGGTCAGTTGGCATTCATCTGCATTCCCCCTCTCCTGGGTCATGCCTGAAAATAGGCAGGATTTGTCTAGTGCACTTACCTGGTCAACAAAAACTAAATAAATAAAAAATAAATAAATAAAATGAAGCTTCTCTTTTAGAAAATCAGTTCTCTTTTTGTGTAATCCTTGCCTTAGTGCTTTTGTGCTGAGGTTCATTGTGTTTATATCTTGCTTTCTTATGTTGGGCTCGCCAGAACCCAAATCTGTAAGACCACATTAGTACTGGTTCATTTTTTCCTTGGGATGAGACACAGACAAGGCACACTGATGAGTTCTGTGTAGGACAAAACACATATCTGTGTCTTCTGTTCTCACCCTTTGCATTGTGTAACAGGCCCACTGGCACTATGCATTCCCACTTAAAACAGAACCAGCTTACATTTTCATGGTGGTTTGCATATATTTCCCATGATGCTTTGCATTATGGGGTATGTGTGACTTTGTATTTCTTCTGGTTTATGTCTTCTCTGTGCTTTGTACAGGTTGTTGTCATTGGGACACACCAAAGGCCACGGCTTGGATCTGTTTTTTTGCATTACGCCTTCCTTGACAGTCATAATATCAAGGTCAATCCAGTCAGTTGGTTGGATCATTATGTCATGCAGTTCCATTATGGGGTCCCCGACTGATAACCACTCCGGCAGAAATGGTCAGGTACCACCATGTTAGAAATCTGGAGCTTAATTACCTCCTGGTGGTACTGGACATCTCGGGCATGGTGACAGCTTGTGCTAGTGGTATGAAGAATGTCCTGGAGTGATACTACAGGGCCCTTACAATGGCCTCTGACTCCCTGCCACTGTCATTGAGACACAGGTCAGGAAGCATAGGAAAACCAGGAGCAGTCTCAAAATTCGCAAGTAGTGTTTCATTATCAACAACAGAATAAAATTAAAAAAATGTTCAGGAAATCTATATATAAAGGCAGTACAAACAGAGAAAGCAAAAGTCCTTCAGCTGAAGGTTTCTTTTGAATCCCAAATCTCAGTCTCTCTGTAGCACAAACATTGCTGCTCTTTTTATAAGTCTTTGCTTGGGACATCCTGTTTCTCACAAAATGTTCTTGCCAGCTTCTTTGCAGAGCAGGCTTACAAATAGAACAATGTCCTAAGCTGGCCCCCTGTTGACATCTCTGCAAAAGAGTTTGCAAACAAGCCTGAGAGGAGCTCAAACTGCATCTCAGGTTAACCCCCTAAATTCCAAATAGCTTTTTGCAATCACTTCAATAGTATAACTATATATATTTTCAAACAAAGGGATCCCAGTTTCACATACAGATCCACATATATTTTTACAATCACAGATACATAAGGGGGAGAGAAAAAACAGAAACAGCAAATGAAGGCAGAGAGATAGCAAGAGGTGGAGAATCGTGAGACCGTCAGAGTGATCAGTTCTTAGGTCTCACAAGAACATTTGGTTGCAAAACCAGACAAACAAGAGACAGAAAAGGAGAGAATAGAATAGGGCATTATGTTTAACTCTTTCTACATAACAAATAGGGCCTTATTCAACCCTGTCACAGCCACCCTATCGTGTTTGCGTATTGATTAACTGACTAACAGGGAAAGAATCACAGATCTCCAGGTAGAAGGTCACCTGGGGGCCATTGACCATCACATGGTATGATTCAATTTGGACACTAGAACTAAATCGTCCCATTCCAAGGCAAAAATATGGGACTTCAGAGGAGCTGACTTTTACAAGATGGCCAACAGAGTTAAGCTAGCCTTGACAAGAAGAAATACAGGTGAGGGGGTACAGGCAAAGTGGGCAAGCATTAAGGATGCAATACTTGAAGCAATATCCCATTGTGTTAGGAAGAAAAGCAATAGCAAAAGAAGGAGGAAACCACTTTGGTTCTCAGAAACAGTAGCAGAAAAGGTCAGAGCCAAAAGGTTGGCCTTCAGGAAATATAAGGGAACGCAGTGTAACGAAGATAGGGACCCTACCAAACTTCCCTAAGGGAAGCAGGGAAGGTAGTAAGGCAGGCAAACGCCCAAACTGAGGAAACACTAGCATGAACAGTAAAAGAAGGGGACAAGACTTTCTATAGATACATTAGTGAAAGAAGAAACTCCAGAGGTGGGTATTGCTAAGATCAAATGGGATAAGGGGGAGTGTGTGGAGGAGGACCAAGGAAAAACATCTATCCTAAACAGATACTTCAGCTCAGTATTTACTGAGGAGAAGTAGGGCAGGGCCCACAGCTCTGCAGCATGGACATGGGGGGGGTATGCACATGTCCCTTCACAAAAGAAAGGGTCCTACAAGAGCTCGCGAAGCTCAGGGTGGACAGGGCAATGGGACCAGATGGCATACATCCCAGTGTACTAAAGCAACTAAGTGTGGAACTAGCAGAGCCATTATCAGAACTGTTTAGTGAGTCTCTGAGCACAGGAGCGGTCCCAGAAGACTGGCGAAGGACTCATGTGATCACGCTCCACAAGAGTGGTAGCAGTGAGGAGGCAGGGAACTATAGACCAGTCAGTCTTACCTCAGTAGTGGGAAAGATTATGAAGGCACTCCTTAAGGAAAGGACAGTGCAACACCTGGAGTCCACAGGAGCACAGGATCCAAGACAGCATCAATTTACAACAGGAAGGTCCTGTCAAACTAATCTCATAGATTTCTTTGACTGGGTAACCAGAGTGGTGGACCAAGGGGGTGCAGTTGATGTCGCCTACCTTGACTTCAGCAAAGCTTTCGATACTGTTCCACACAGAAGACTGATTAATAAGTTGGGTACACTGAGGGTGGGTCAGAAGCTGGTCATCTGGGTAGCAAGCTGGTTGGCGGGCAGAACACAGAGAGTGGTGGTAAACAGTACACAGTCAGAACAGATGCAAGTCACAAGTGGGGTACCTCAGGGATCAGTGACATTGCAGATGGACTGTAGGGTAAGGTTTGTCTGTTTGCAGATGACACCAAGATCTGCAACAGAGTAGATGATCCAGATGGGGTGGGCAGAATGAGAAGAGATCTGGATAAACTGACAAAATGGTCTGAAGAGTGGCAACTGGGGTTTAACGCAAAGAAGTGCAAGATCATGCACATAGGGAAGAGAAACCCTAAAGCCACCTATAAGTTGGGGGGAGTTGCTGGCAATCACAAGGGAAGAAAGAGACTTGGGCATTGTAATCACAGATTACCTGAAACCATCCAGGCAGACCACTAAAGCAGTAGGTAAGGCTAGGGGGATGTTTGGGTGTATTAACAGGGGTATCACAAGTCGTAAGAGAGAGGTAATAAACCCTCTTTACAAGACACTGGTTAGGCCCCATCTGGAGTACTGCATGCAGTACTGGAGGCCGCACCTGCACAAGGACATTAATAAAATGGAGGCAGTCCAGAGAAGGGCAACCAAAATGGTGCAGGGACTACATCAGAAAACACATGAGGACAGATTAATAGAGTTCAATATGTATACCCTAGAACAAAGACAGAGAGAGGTGATATGATCGAAACATTCAAACATCTTAAGGGCATTAACAAGGTGAAAGAGTCTAACATGTTTCAATATAAGAAAAATAGCTGGACAAGAGGATACAGCATGAGATTAGAGGGAGGCCAATTAAGGGGTAATGTGAGGAAGTTCTTTTTCACGGAAAGGGTGGTGGATGCATGGAACGGCCTACCTCAGGAAGTGGTGAATATGAATACAGTGTAGGGCTTCAAGCAGGCATGGGATAGGCATAAGGGAGCAATACAGATGTGTATGAATAGATAGGCCATTGACAGAGTAAAGGCCTATGGCACATTCATAAGGTACAAAAAATGGGCAGACTGGATGGGCCTTGCGGTCCTTATCTGCCATCAACTTCTATGTTTCTATGTTTTGATTTCCTGCTGTAAGTCACCATGGTTTGATAATGAGCGTAGGTGGTTGAAGACTAAGGGACGAAGATTGGAGTGTTCTTAGTGGAGGTCCAGGAGGATAGATTGCACTGAAAACTCACTGCAGTGAGTATTAGCAGGTGGTCACCCTAAAATAAACAGTGTTCCTGCCACTGGCAATCGCTGAAGGGAAGAAATGATGAGATTAACTCTTAAACACTGTTAACAGACCACGAAGTCCATCCTGTCTTCAGTCGGGATGATTTTTTTCAGCAGCAGATAAATGCAATGAATTTAATTAATTTTTCCTTTACAAGGCATCCTTCATCAGGACTGAAATCTCCCAGGTGGTCAGTCATGGGTTGCCAGTACCAGACTAACAGGGGACTTGTGCACTCTGCAGCCTTAGGTGGAGTTTAATCAGTCTTGGAGGATGAAGTTTCAGAGTGGTTTCAAAGCTACGTCCTACCTATTGTGTGTTGGATCTGGGACCCCACCCCCAACATTCTATCTGGTTGTTGAGGGATCCTTACTCCAATTATTGCTGAAATCATCAGGTGTTCCCTACAAGTGGGTATTTTACCCACCAAAGTGAAGTGGGTGGTGGTGAGACCCCCTCCTGAAAAGCCATCACTGAACCCAAAAGATCTGGCAAATTAAAGACCTGTTTCAGACCTTCCCTTTTTGTGGATGGTAATTGAAAAGGTGGTAGCAGTTGAACCTCAGAGCTGCTTGGAACGTTACAAGATCTATGAGCCTACAGTCTGGATTCAGGCCTTGATATAGCACTGAGACCGCACTCATCAAAGTGTTAAGTGATTTCCTGGCAAGAGACAGCGGTCATTTTTCCATCCCAGTTTTGCTGAATTTTTCCTCAGGATTTGACACAGTAGACTATGGGGTGCTGTTAGTTCAATTAAGGAACTACATAGGACTTATGGGTACAACATTGAGATGGTTTGAGTCCTACCTGTCCAGCAGGGAGCAGTACGGGGTTTGGGGAGGTAACATTTTGGAGTCTGCTGCACTCTGCTGTGGAGTGCCTCAGGGGTCAGTCCTGGTTCCCATGTTGTTTGTTGTGCACATGCTGTCATTGGGGAAGATAATTAGGCAGTAAAGTTAAGGTTTTTACTTTTATGCAGATTATATCCAGATATACCTGTCCTGTGCACCTGTTGGAATAAATACCACAACGGTGTTAAACGAGTTTCTGGCTGCAAACTCAACCCATTAAAAACAGAGGCGGTACTAGTATAACGAGTCTAAGTTGGGGTAGCAATGAACAGCGATAGTGATCTTGTGCCACCTCTTGATATTACTTGGTATGAAAGAACAGAAGAAGACCAGAGCCCATCGAGACTGTTCCCCACAATATGTGGGACATTATTTATCTATTATCCCTCAACCAAACATCTAATTTGTTTTTAAAGACAGTGGCACTAGTTGCCTCTACCAATTCTTGTGGCGAGGTGTTCCATACAAGGGATGCTCTTATTGGAAAAAAGTTTCCCCTTTTGCTGGTTTTATAAGTTTTTACTTCAAGCTGTTTATTATGCAGTCTCGGAGCATGTCTCCTTTTGGAGAGTGTTAGACCACATTTTTCCATTAGAGCTGGTGAATTTATTAAATTAAAAACTATAAGCATATCACCTCTTAATCTTCTAGTTTGAAGAGAGGAGAGACCAGTAGCTTTTAATCTGTTCTGATAATCCAAGTTTGTTAATCTTGGAATCATTCTAGTTACTCTCCTTTGAACCTGTTCAAAAATTGCTGTGTCTTTTTTTTTTGGTTTGGATTCCAGAAAGGGGAGCCATAGTCTAGATACAGTCTAATGTATGCCCTATACAATGGAATAAGGCATTGTTCAATGCGATTAACAAAAGTGCGTTTTATTTGCCTCAAAAGCCTGTTGGTCATGCAAGCAGTTCTAACACAGTGATAATTTGGTGTAAGTTTATTATTAACATACAGTATATCCCTAAATCTTTTTCACAATTTGATGAGTGAAGTGGTAGTCCGTTTATATGATATATCATTTTTGGATTATTTACACTGAAATGCACTACTAAACATTTGTCTTGATTAAACTGCATATGATTTTCATTTGCCCAAAGTGTTAATTTTTCTAAATCCTTCTTTAATGCAGAAATATTTACTTGATTATTAACCTTGCCCCCCAATTAAGTATCGTCTGCAAATTTAACCATGAAGTTATTTGGCCCTGTTTGTAAATCACTGATAAAGAGGTTAAACAATGTTGGTCCCAAGACCGACCCCTGTGGTACACCACTTGTCACACTACCCAAATCAGACAAGATATCATTAATTCTGACTCTCTGAGAATGATTTGTCAACCAGTTTAATGCCCTGTTGACAATATCAGGTGACAAACCTAGATTGTGCATTTTAGTAATGTGTTTTCCATGTGAGACTTTATCAAAAGCTCTACTAAAGTCCAAAAGAATTAACATCAGTAGGGATACCCACATCTAGTAGAGTACTTATATTATTGTAAAAAGATATCAGATTGGTGGTGCAGGAATACTTGGGAGTAAACCCATGCTGATTTGAATAATAAATTCCTAATTTTTTACAATCTTGCTCTATTAGAGACTTCATTACTCGTTCCATTAATTTACCAGCCACTGAGATCAGGCTAATTGGATAATAATTTTGCAGAACCTCTATTGCCTTTTTAAATATGGGAGTAACTTATTGTGAATTGCCAATCATTTGGTACAATGCTTTCTTGTAGATTTATTGAAAATAATTGACAAAGGTATAGAAATATTTATAGAGGTTTCGATCAGAAACCATGGATGAATACTGTCTGGGCCCAGACTAGTATTTTTTTTTTTAGTTTTCTGATAGCCTGTATAATGTCAGTTGGATAGAACCTATGATAATCTACGTGATGAACTTTAAATGTACTAATAGGTGATTTTTGAGAAAAGACAGAACAAAAGTACTTATTAAAGAGATTCGAGGTTTCTATACCAGATAGAGAAGAGCCATTGGTTATAATGGGACCAATGGTCCTTGATACACCTTTTTATTATTTATATAGGAGAAAAGAGATTTGTGACAGTCTTTTGTGTAAGCTAGTTTAAATTCTAGCTTATTTTTTCCAATTTAATAGAATTTTTTAAGTTTTTCACAGATAATCTGTATTTATGTAATAGAATAGTTTTAAATGGAACAGAACTATTCTTAAGTTTCATAAAAAGTTTAATTTTTATTTTAATCTGATTTTTAATTGTCTCGTTGAACCAAGGGGGAATTTTTCTTTATTATTAAATTTCCTCTTAGATGGAATAAAGGTATTTTCCAAATAATGTACAATGTTTTTAAAAAAGTCCCAAGCTTGTTGTGTTGTACAATTAAGAATATTAGATTCCCAGTTTATGTTTTGTAAGTATTCATTGATTTTAGAAAAATTTGCTGTTATAATTTTTTGTATAGTATAACTTCCTTTGTGTAGTTTTAAACTGTTGAATTTCAAAAAGAATAGATGAATGATCACCGGTCCCAAGTGGATCCCAAATTTGTAAATTGCTAATTTGTTGCTCTATGTTAGTAAATAATAGATCCAAAATATTAGGACCTCGAGTGGGTTCAGTAACAAGCTGTTGTAATCCAGTAGTAACTACCACATCTATTAGTCCTTTCTCGGCATAGGACTGTCCTGAGAATGAGTCCCAGTTAATATGAGGGAGGTTAAAGTCACCAAATATTACAGTATTTTGATATTCTGGAAAATGTGTAATTTCTTTAAACATATCAGTTGTGTAATCTGAATTTGCAGATGGAGGTCGATAAATGTTACCAATAGTTATATAGGACTGCTCATTCAATACAATTTTAACCCATATACTTTCCAAAGGAAAGGAAGAACACACTTCAAAAGAAGGAATATCATTTTCGTATGTACATACAAATACACCGCCTTGCTTATCTAATCTGTTTTTATGATATAACTTACAACCTGGAATTTTTCTGGACCAAATTGAGGATGCATCCCACCAAGTTTCAGTTACTCCCACCATACCTATATTTAAAGTTTTACATTTGGCTTCGAGTTCTGCTAATTTGAGTCGGTTTAAAGATCTTGCATTCAAAGCTAGGAATTTACATTTAGTTGTAATAATATTTTGGTAAATATTCAGAGACTTGGGAATAGACCCATTCTCCCCCATTGTTTTTAGTTTAAACAATGATTTCTGATTTTAGTGATACTTTTCCCCATAAGTGTACTACCCCTACGACTGAGATGTAAACCGTCCCAGCAAAACAAGGAAGAACAATCTGAAAATGATTCCCAGTGGGTAATACAGGGTATATCCTGCTTAAAACACCACTTTCTCAGCCATTCATTTAGGGCTTTGATTTTCTGCATCATGGTAGATGTTGCTTTCGAAACAGGTAGAATTTTAGATATACATACACAGCATCCCCTTTCAAGTAACAGGTTACATAACGCCACATAGTCCTGTTGTAACTAATTAAATGGGGTGTTGTTTATACCATTAACACCGGCATGTATGATAACCAGTGAATTTTCCCCCACATTTTGTAAAATTTTAGGCATCGTGGAGGTAATGTCAGATATCCTGGCCCCACGGAAGCTAGAACAAGTGCTGTTACTCTTGTCACTATTGCATACTGCTCTGTCAATGTGCTTAATGATTGAATCTCCCAGGACTAACACTTGTTTTGAGACAATAGGGGTACAAGAATCAGAAACAGGTGATTGTTTAACACACTCTGGAGCGATAAACTTGATAGGTATTGATTTGGTAGCTTGAGACTTATTAGGACAAGTATTCATGGGCATTAACTCCTGATTGAAAAGTGTTTTTAAACCAATATCATCGACAGAGGGTGATGCACAGGATAAATCATGCAGCACTTCATTATTTGATACAGTCAATTGCTCAAACCTATTACGAGTTTTAATAGGGGCACTATTGTGTATTTGACCGCCCTCCTTTTTTTAAGAGGCTTTGTGACAATGGTCCAGTCATCATTATCATGAGAAGAGGGTGGATAATCATCCACCTTATAAGAGGGGACAGAGGCAACAGGTATACTAATACTAGTCGTTACAATTTTCTCCTCATCAGGAGGCACAGAAATGCTACCTAAATGTGAAGGAAATTGTTCATTAGAATGAAGTTGTTCATCCATAAGATCAATGTAACGTTCCAATTCCCTAATATCAGTAGAAACTGGTTTAATATTAAGCAGAAACGCTATCTCTGCTTCAAGAGTAGTAATCAGATGGCAATTAGCACATACATACTCGCTCCTATACTTTCCCTCACTATACATCAAACATTGCATACACTTACTAAGTTCTTTTTCCATTATTAAAGGTGTATATTTACTAAGTAGAGGATATGCTAAAATTATCTTATCCAAGTTTGTCTAATGCCAGCAGTTTCAGCGTGCCCAGCGGACACAGCAGACATGCGCAAACGCAAATGTAGCTTCTTTTAGTTAGCTGCTTTCTGATCTACAAGCAAGGCAAGCAACAGGCAAAAGTTGATACAGTACCCTTTCCAGCACAGAACACACACTGACTTTCTTTCTTTTTTTTAACCCCAAATAAGACCCCTTCTACTTCCAATAAAGTATCTGCTTAATCTCACAGACACTGACTTCTGCTGAGATATAAGTGTTAAATTAATATGAAAATGTAGCTTCTTTTAGTTAGCTGCTTTCTGCTCTACCAGCAAGGCTAGCAATCAGGCTATACTACAGTATTTGCTGCGGATTAGGTGAGACATCTGGGTATCACTGTGGACTGCAAACTGACACTGGACTACCAGATGTCATCTGTGGTCTGCAGCGGCTTTCACCATCTGTGTAATATCTCTCAGACTGAAACCTAGCTAGAGCCTACTGACCTGACAACTCTGTTACCTTCAGGTTAGATTACTGCACTGCTTTATACCTAGGCCTATCCGTGGGGTTGGTACACTGCTTGCAGGTAGTGCAGAATGCAGCAGCCAGGTTGATTGCCGGAACCTCTCGGTCTGAGCATATCATGCCAGTGCTCTGTGAACAACACTGGCTGCCAGTCTGGTAGCATATATATATACCTTCTTTATGCTCCCCATCTCTGGCCACCCGGACTCTCGCCAGTGTGTGGTCACATGGCTCGGCCTTATCCCACCTGCCTGAAGTTCCCAGCCTTACCTGTCCAATGTGGGCCTGTCTCCTCTCCGCTCCTCTGGTCATTCAACCCCCCCAGATCTGAGTCCCTTGGGGCAGAACTGCCAACTCCTCTGGTGCTCTATCTAACAATCTAGTGGAGTGGCCAGGTGTAACAAGGGATAAAGAAATGTGTCCCAATATTACAGCCTAAATCTCATTTTGGTCTAAAACATAATGTGTTTGTGTAACAAATATTGATCTATGAAGCTGAATCATATTAAAACTTGCAAAGTTACAAGTTTAATTAACTGAGCCACAATTTGTAATATTAAAGTGTCTTTTAATATTTGCATTGATCATGTGAGTGATAGAAAACAGGTGTTTTAAGTGTCTGCAAAGACATAAATACAGGGATAGTGTTCAAGTTACCCTTCTGACTACAGACTAAAAAGCTTGTATGCACATTCCTAAGTGCAAACCTATTTCTTCCTCCTAAGACCTTAGTAACTGGTAATGACAATTATTATCCTTATATAGTAATATAATTTACACTATCAATACATTTATGCTGACAAGAGATTAGCTCATACATTAGCTAAAACGAAAATTGCCTTTTAAGTTAAAGTTTATATCTGTCTTGGACCAATCATAGACAACCATAGTACTGTCTTCCACTATATAAGCAAGCCACTATACACTGTTAGTTTGAAGAATGAAGAATGATGTACCACTTGTAATCTCTCACTGTGATTATTGTTATAATCATTAAATTCTTCTGCCATCAGCCTCATCTCCGTTCGTCTCCTTTCTAAGTATCAGTAATGGATAATTTACTTACTGTAATTTTTTCCAACGCTACAATTGGTGCCTTAAAGACTCGGATCACTGGTGCTGCATGCTGAGGAGGCTGCCTAACTGCTGGTTGGTTAGTCAGCAAGCCTTAATAAGAAGGTGACGACGCTCAGAGAAGGTGCTGATGGCTTAAAGCGAGAGAAAATGGTGCACACAGACAGTTTAGCCACTTGCTAATCAGGTGAGGTATGCTTTCCAATTTTTTTAAATAAAAGTAGTGCTTAACTCTGTAGGAACTCATGGGGCAGAGTAGGTAAGTGAAGGTGCTGGACTTGCAAGCCGGACCTCACAGGGGAGCTGTAAGACATAGCTAGACAGACCAGGGCACCAGTGCACAGGTGCACCCGGCTGTAAAGGCTAGGCAGGCAAGAAAAAGATAAGAAAAATGTGTATGGAAACAATAATAGGTCGTTTTCTAGGAAAACACCTAAAAGGGGAAAGCATACAAACCAATGCCTGATGATCAACTGGCACAATTGTATTTTATGAGTAGGGAAACATTGATAGGTTGTTTCTGTGGGAAACACCTAAAGGGGGGAGCATACAAACCATGATTAATAGGCACAGCAGTGTTTTAATTAAAAAATAAAAAAAGAGTAACTAGCAAATACTGTACAACGTCTGTGATAATATAGCCAGGTGGTAATTCGTTAACACATGAGACTTTAAAAAAGGAAAGCTGCTTGAACAGTAAGATGTAATAATCCAGCTACAGTCAAAAATAGATAGTTTAGAAATGCAAAATAAGTTAAGAGCCAAAATCCCTGCAAGAGAAAAACTAATAACTAAAGTTAGTTTGTAAAGGTACAGGGAGACCTTTGTTTTTTAGATAGGGATAATTCTCTATTATTGATTGCAATATAAACTATAACACAGCTTCTGTAGAACGTTTGTAGGATGTGAATGTCTTAAAATCTAAAAACAGGCACTTTACAGTGTGCTAACTCCTGTATAGGAGCAGTTAAAATGTAGGAGTAAAAAGTCAGGTATTGGCAAGTCATACTAACTTAATGCCTAAAGACCTTGCCTCTTCTAATGTTAAAGAGTTTGATTCTAGATACTCTTAGTATGCTGTGGGGTGGACTAGAGCAAAAGCTAGCCACTTGTTTTTCTGTAATTGCTACCATAACCAAACAAACCACAGTTTGGCATGATTAATAATGTTATCAGTAACACTAGCATTTCTAAAGGACAAAAAGATTCTCATTAAAATGATGTTGGCATACTTTTAAATATGGTATTCAAGTGCCCTTGGATAAAAAATGTTTAAGTTAATTACATGGAAAGTTGTTTTGTTTTCTGTGCAATGTAACATTAAGATATTTTTAAAAATCAGTAGTGTTCAAGGCCACTACAAAAATAACTGGGTTTGAGCGACCCTTGCATGCACACTATGTGACCTTTTGACCTTCTTGTGTTGCAGCAAACACAGTCAATCAACATTTAACTGTGAGCAAAACTTCTTTTATAAACTCAGCTGACATTTTGTCATGCTTAGGATAAGAAATCCCAGGGACGCTTGGCTTCTTTTATCCTATGGAAATAATCTTGTATTACAGTAGTTGAGCTATATCTTCTGCCAGTAGAAGCTCGGGGGAAGGGGGTAAGCTACCCTTCCTTCCTTCCAGTGTAATGTCCACAAAGGTTGCAAGGTACATTGCTATCTCCCCATAGGGGTAAATACCAAAAAATGTGTATTTGATTCTTCTTCAAAAACATATGCCTCAAGAATTAGTTAAGCTGGAGTGGGAGTTGTGTATGTACTTCCACATATTCATTCTTTTGATTGTCTTTTCAGCTTAATTAGCCCATTTACGATAGCTTGTTTCGTGCTTAAAATGTATTTTATACATTATGCTCAATACTAAAATTGTTCTATTGCAAAAATGCTTATGTTTCCTAATTGGTTCCACATAAGTTCTATTGCATAAATCAAGTCATTATTACCTCTGCAAGTGTAATGTTTTAGCAAAATTACATCTATTTGTACAACTTTAAATCAACTGAAAAGGTCTAGTCAGTTTAAACTCTACAATCAAGCTTATTGTTTCTACTTAATATGAAGTTAAGTCTGGGGTAGGGGCAATCCCCTAACTTCAGCAAGAAGATTATTCTTCAATTGATCTTCAAGCAAGACATCCATTTTCTTCACTGCTGTTTGTTCCAGACATGGCTGGTACTTTATGCAAACCTATTGCTTTACTATGGACTGTTTATGGACTGTTAATCCATGTGCCAGGGTGTAATCAACTACCACAACACAAATGCCATGCCAGTGTGTGTGTGGCTACTCAATGCACAATCTAATGCACCCCTGGTCAGTGCAGTGTGTCTGCTATCCAACAGCCAGCAATATGAACACTGACTTTTCTAAATTGGTGTGTGGACATACTTAACAGCTGGTCTAGCAGCTGTGCCTCAAAGCTCAAGACTGGATCACAGCAAAAGCTACATGGACTAAAAACAGAAAAAAATGTGTTTCTTGTTATAAACAGAGCCACACCAAAGGACAATAATGCTTATGTGTTAACTCTGTCCTACTGTTTTTGGGGTAATAATAGTGTTTGTAACTATGCTAGTTTAAGCAACTCATTATGTTTTGTAATCTCAAATGCCATATACTTAACTGTAACACCAACTAAATGCCCAAATGTGACAAAAGGGCCAGAGAGTGGATTTAATCAACACTTATTGATCAAATGATTGTGAATAATGTAAGGTACATAGTGAGATGTACATGCTCAGAGAAGTTGTATTGTTGCATAAATACTAATTAGGCAATATTGGTCCAAAGGGGGGCTTGTAACAAGGGGATAAAGAAATGTGTCCCAATATTACAGCCTAAATCTCATTTTGGTCTAAAACATAATGTGTTTGTGTAACAAATATTGATCTATGAAGCTGAATCATATTAAAACTTGCAAAGTTACAAGTTTAATTAACTGAGCCACAACTTGTAATATTAAAGTGTCTTTTAATATTTGTACTGATCATGTGAGTGATAGAAAACAGGTGTTTTAAGTGTCTGCAAAGACATAAATACAGGGATAGTGTTCAAGTTACCCTTCTGACTACAGACTAAAAAGCTTGTATGCACATTCCTAAGTGCAAACCTATTTCTTCCTCCTAAGACCTTAGTAACTGGTAATGACAATTATTATTATCCTTATATAGTAGTATAATTTACACTATCAATACATTTATGCTGACAAGAGATTAGCTCATACATTAGCTAAAAAGAAAATTGCCTTTTAAGTTAAAGTTTATATTTGTCTTGGACCAATCATAGACAACCATAGTACTGTCTTCCACTATATAAGCAAGCCACTATACACTGTTAGTTTGAAGAATGAAGAATGAAGGATGTACCACTTGTAATCTCTCACTGTGATTATTGTTATAATCATTAAATTCTTCCGCCATCAGTACCGTCTCCGTTCGTCTCCTTTCTAAGTATCAGTAATAGATAATTTACAAATGGTAATTTTTTGTCCTCCTTTACACCAGGGAATGCAGGGAGCACCGGAGGCAGGCTGAAGGACCTGACACTGGGTGTGGGTGTCGGCCACTGGACCCACCTTCACATACCTTGGGCCAGGGCCGTTTTCCTTTTTCTGTTCTTCCCCTTATTGGCTCAGATGTGCAGTGCATATGCGTGCACTTTCCCACACATGTACATGGGTTCGCCACCACAGCCAGTCTCCTGGCAAGGATCCCAAGGGCTGCTGTACCCCCAGTCAACACTGGGAGTCACTAAAGCCCAGGGTAATTTTATTTTATTTATTTTTTATTTTTGTACCCCTGATGAGCGAAATCCCCGTTTTCACAGGTGATAAGTCTGTGATCCCAACCCCCAGGAGAAGACAGCAGTCCTCTGGACGCTCAGTCCTCTCCTACCCTGCTGACCCGAGCTCGCCCCCAAATCCAGGTTGCCAGTGTGGTGCGAGGTGTGGCATGCAGCGTCTCAACCCTCAGCACCACTGGGCCAGCTCCAAGTGGCATATTGCTGACATGCAAAATCCTACACGATCTGGGCCCTGGCTGCCTTAAAGACCTAAGTAACTGGTGCCGCATCCAGCATGGAGTAGCGCCTGGCCACTTAGCTGAAATATGAAGTACAAGGGTAGCTGGCACCTACTATAAACTTGTGGCCCAGAGTCCAAAAATAAATAAATATATAAATAAATAAAGCAGTTTGCCTTCATGATTCCAGTTGCTTCATTTTATTATTGTGCAAAATTCATGCTGGATGTGCAAAACAACTTCATAGCCACATGATAACATACAGCAAACACTCAAACTAGTAAACATAAAGTGCTTTCATGGCACACTTCTTCTACCCCCCCACTCTCTCTCGCTCATAGTGATGACACCATGCCTGATGTGTTTCATGCACGTGTGCTTTGTCAGAGTACACATGCACATGTGTGTGTTTGCTTTGTCAAAGGCTTTGACAAAGTGTACATGCGCAATATGCATCAGGTTAGCATGGTGACATCACTGTAAGCAAGAGGAAGGGGGTGTACAGGGAGCATGCCAGTAGATTGCTTTATGTTTATCAGTTTGAGTGTTTGCTGTATTGTATCATGGGGCTATGGAGTTGTTCTGCACATCCAGCATGAATTCTGCACAGTAGTAAAATCAATCAGTTGGGATCATCAAGGTAAACTGCTTTTCTTTATTTATTTATTCCAGGACTATGGACCACAGGTTTACAGTAGGTGCCAGCTACCCTTGCACTTCACCTACATTAAAGGCAAAATAAACTTCCGTCCACCCCGTCAATCTGCTGATACAGGTCTCCTCATTGTTCAACGTTCCTGACTGAAGTCCTCTGGGCATCGAGCCTTTGGTGTTGCTGCCCCACTGATGTGGAACTCACTTCCTCCCAATATTATAGGAGCCCAATCTGTAAATATTTTTAGGGGTTTATTAAAAATTCTAAAATTATAAGTCTGCTTATTCATGAGAGTAGCAAGGCTCCTGATAGGCTACTAGATCAGTCATTAACGTCTTAGAAATTACTGATGCAGCTGCCAACTGACACTGTGCAGCAAGCACGGCTCATGCCACTCTGCATAAAACCTTAATTAAGTTAAAAATAAATGGGAAAAAAATTGTTACTGTGATTAGACTTATAATAACAATAACAACCTCAATGTCTGCAATTTTCTTGGATTAATGACCCTATACCATCAATATGCCACTGGCTGGTAATAGTTCATTTGTAGACAACTCACAGCTGGGTGCAGTGGTGGATGAGGAGGAGGGGCAAGGTGACCTTGCAGGAGGACCTGGAGGCTCTGGAAAGGGGGTCGCGAAAATGGAAACTAAAATTAAATGCAGAGAAGTGCAAGGTTCTGCACCTGGGAGTCAGAAATCCAGGCCAGGGGTATACCCTGGGAGGAGACATGATTCAAGTCACGGAGGGTGAGAGGGACCTGGGAGTAGTGGTAGATGTCAAAATGAACAACTCAGAGACCTGTAGGAGGGCAGCAGCAAGGGCAAATAGGATGCTGGGATGCATCACCAGGGGGATTACTTCCAGAAAGGCAGAAGTGACCCTTCCATTGTACAACTTCTTGGTTAGGCCACACCTCAAGTATTGTGTGCAGTTTTGGAGACCACATTTAAAAAAGAGACATTACACTCCTAGAGAGGGACCAAAGGAGGGCAACCAAAATGATCTGGGGCCTGGGGAAGAGGACCTATGAGGAGAGGCTCAGGGAGCTCAACATGTACACCCTGGGGGAGAGGAGGGATGGGGGGACATGATAGAGGTCTTTAAGTACATGAAAGGGATCAATAAAGGAGGCCCAGTCAGGGTGTTTCAAAGGAAGGAGGGTAGGGCAACAAGAGGTCATGGGTGTAAGCTGGAAGTGGGCAGGCTCAGAGGGGAGAGGAGGAGATGTTATTTCACTGAAAGGGTGGTGGAGCCATGGAATGCATTGCCCAGGGAGCTGGTAGAGGTGGAGACTATGGACAGGTTTAAATGGGGATGGGACAGGTACAAGGGAAGAGTAAATCTGACCAGGCCCAGTACAGGTGGAACATCTGGGACAGGGGACAGTATAACCCAAGGGGGAAGGGGGACACCAAAATCGACCCTCAGTGCAGGTGCTGAAAATTGAGCAGACTCGAGAGACCATTAGGCCTATTCTGCTGGCATTTTACTATGTTGGTATGTTAGACGTGTCCTGGGGGAAGGAAGCAAGCAAGGCAAGGCAATTTTATTTAAATAATGTCCAATCCCAAGGCTCTGGGCAACTAACAATAGATAAAACAAATAAAATGAACAACATTAAATAACAAAACTATAAGTCATTTAAAATCAAGAATCCAGGCCAAAACTTAAAAAAGTGGGTTTTAAGGATCTTTTAAAAACAGCCAGTGAAGGAGCACCTCTCACTTCCCAAGGAAGGGCGTTCCAAAGGATCAGGGCCACAACACCAAACACCCTGTCACCTAAGGATTTTAGCCAGGATCTAGGGACAGACAGCAGGTCTGCCTCCACTAACCAGAAGGAGCACCCTGGAGTGTATGGAACCAGGAGGTCTTGCAGGTAGCCCGGCCCCAGGAGGCAGAGGAGAGTACAGTGCAATAAGATGCAATAAATTAAATGACAAATGCAGCTGTGCAAACGCAGTGCAGTTAACATGTACAGAGTCAGACTGAGCAAAGGGAAGTGTAATTACAACAGACAGGGTAGGCACCCTTGTCAGCACTGGTGGGGCAGATCAACAGAATTGGGCCTAAACAAGGTGAGTACATTAATAACAATCAGCAGCTGTGCAAAAGGTAAATGCAACTGATTTCATGACAGGAGGGTTGTAATACAGAATTCATGCAAGTCAGTAAATATACAGTGACTAGATAGTAATCATGGGTGGGTGATATATGGAGGGACATAGGATTAGAAACAAAACTGTCGATGTGCGATGTAAAGTCACAGAGGAGGGATTGGCAGGAGTAGAGGGATGAGGCCTGCACTACTGTGCTTGTTACCCTGGTTACCTTACTGCAACCTGATTGCATATCTTGCACTATCCCCAAGACACATCCCCAATGAGCTGTTCACAGCTCAGTATGCCTTCCTGGTAAAACCCTTGAAAATAAATACATATGAATATACATTCTGAGGGTAGGCAGGCTGAGGGGTTCGTGCCGCCGGGTTGTGTTTTGCTAAATGGGTACCCCAAGCAGTTCCACACTGAACATTTCCAGTTGGGGCTGAGTAAAATTCATTTGGAAAAACAGAACCCCTTAGAACATGTTTGATTCCACTGTTAAGAACCAAAACATGCCAGGATGGTTAGAAATGCAAATTAGAATTAGTAGGTAATTAGAATTTAATTATAATTTTCAGAACCCCTTACATCTTTAGGGAAACTATGGTAAAACATATAATATGGATGCATGTTTGTGGCTTATATTTCATGTCTTTTCTGTATTTAGCGTGGGTTTCTTTATAACATATACATTCACATAGAAACAGAATCACTGTCCCCTAAACTTTATCTGCTCGGAATGCGCCCGATATCATAATCTTCTCATTACAACACCATAATTATGTACTCGACTGATTCTGATTTAACAAACAGGATCATGATAATCAGCTGTAGAAAAGCAGCCAGAACAGATAGTGTTTAGGGGACAGGGATTCTGTTTTCATGTGAATGTACAGAGTTATGATGAAAAACAGGGTGCTAAATACAGAAACAACATGAAAATTAAGCTAAAATGGATATCCCTTACCAAGCTGAAAAATTTCAAATAAGTAAATACATCAAGGGCTGTCTCATTCTATGCTATGTAACTTGTTACTTAACTTGAGGTCTGCAGCTTCGTAATTGCTAACTGCTGCCTTGTGTTTCGTTTGCCCCTTGGAACCCCTTACAAACAAAGTGTTGCACCTGAATGTGGCTATTCCAGTGCAGAAACACTCTACAAATAAATATATACATGTATACTGAAGCACCAACACTAATGTGCATGCCCAGAGTCAAGGCTTTCTTTTTCAAACATTGTTTTAACCAGGTTACAGTGCTCATTTTTAAATGGGAGTTGTAACACCTTAGCTCAGCCCAGTGAATAGTATCATAAAGCACCATAAACTCAGCATGCAAAAAAATGTATAAACTCGTACATGAAGGAGTTTACCGGCGCTAAGGCACCATGCTGATTAGTGAACATGTATGAGCATTGGGTGGCCAGGGGTAGAGTGGGTCATCACAAAAAGAAACACATGCAAGATACAAAAACAGGCAATACAGTAGTATGAACTTCTGGCACACTATATCACAATGTATTGCTTTAAAAAGGCTGCAGGCAGTGCAGGCACCTATTAATAATAGGGGGTTTAAATTTACCAAAAACACTAAGTACCCTTTTAATCTATTGCTTTTAGATGCCAGCCCTCAGAATTTCGTAGCTTTTATCTCATCTTGTGTTGCTATCTCCCTCTCTAATTACTTTTCCCAGGCACTCTTTATAAGCGTTTTTCTTCTAAAAAAAGAGAGTTTGGATATCTTAGAAAAAAACTTCTGATTAGATGTAACCAACATAGCAAGGAACATGGGGACCACTGTAGCAAAAATTACAACAGAGCAGACTTCAAGATGATAAACAAAAAATTATCAGAATGGGACTGGAATGAGGAACCCTGGGGTTAATCTGTTGATGAGAGATGGGCTGTCATAAAGAGCAAATTGCTTGAGCTGGAACACAAAAATTAATTCCTAGTAGAAAACGCTACAAAAAAAATGCACAAATACTCGTATGGGTAACTAACAGGGTACACAGACAAATAAGGAAAAAACAAAAGGCATATAGAAAACTCAGGAACTATCCCAGTGAAAGATCCAAGTGATTGCAACATGCTGTGTTATAAAACTGAGCTAAATTGGGAATAAACAAAGAATAAGCAAGGAGAGATCAGAATTTGAGTTCAAAATTGTGCCCACCAAGGATGACGCAAAATCTTTCTTTGCTTATGTCAATAGCAACATGGGATCAGACAGAGCAGTAGGAACAATAACAGATAGCAGCAAGTTATATCAGAACCTGAACAGATGGCAAATCATATAAACATTTACTCCTGTACATCATTTAATAAAAAAAAGATAGTAGGCCTGTAATTACAAGAAGTGATGTAATAGAGGCAAATAACCAGATAGTCTTGGAAACCAAAATGTACGATCTCTTCAGTAAGATAAATATAAATAAATCTTTTGGTCTCGACAGTCTACACCCAAGATTTCTGAAGGAAGTTGCAAGATGCATAATGGCACAAATTACAGCATTATTTAATAAATCATATAATGAGGGCGCAACCGTATCACAGGACTGATACCCATACACAAAAAG
Organism: Neoceratodus forsteri; assembly: GCA_016271365.2. Lineage (NCBI taxonomy): Eukaryota > Metazoa > Chordata > Ceratodontiformes > Ceratodontidae > Neoceratodus > Neoceratodus forsteri. Next base: position 193,322,576 of record CM028129.1, read on the forward strand.
GGGAGTAATATGGTAAGCCACTCAATTCAAAATGACAGTTTTCTGAATATAATGCATAGTGAAATGTCTATGACTAGCAACAAAATATTTACAGCACAATATTAAGAGAATGACAAACATGAAAATGAGTATATCACATACTGAAATAGGTACAATGCCTTCTGAAATGGGTATAACATATAACAAAATGGGTATGACATACACCAATAATAATAATAACAGCTTTATTTATATAAATCACAATTTAAAAAATATCAAAGCACTTTTACAAAATAACTAAATCCATTAAAATTTGTAAAACTACTTAAAACCACAGAGTCCATAACTTAATAACCAGGATAGGCAAGAGAGAATAAATACGTTTTCAGAGCAGATTTAAAGCTCTCCACAGTCAGGCATCCCCTTACCAAGATAGAAATAACACTTACTAAAATAAGTATGACGTATACCAAAATGGCTAGTGCACATACTGAAACAGGTAAGATGCATACCAAAATAGATATGTCACATACCGAAATGGGTATGACACACACCAAAATGGGTATGCTATACCAAAATGAGTATGATACATAAAGAAATAATTATGACATATATTGAAATGGATATGGCCTGTACTGAAATGGTTATGACACATAGCAAAACGGGTATGACAAACACAAAAAAGGGTCTGACACAAACTGAAATTAATATGACATTCACCAAAAATGGTATGACACATGCTGAATTAATAATGACACATACCAAAATGGATATGACCTATACTGAAATAAATATGACACATAACAAAATGGGTATGACATAAATTGAAATGGCTATGACACACACTGAAAATAACAGTTATGTAAGAACATACCGTAACAGTAGATTTTCAAGAGAGGTTCTTGCAGTAGGTCTTCACACATAGGACTACGTCCCCTGGTGTCAGGACCATATGGCAAACTACTAGCTAGCAATCCATAGTGGGGGACTGCCCCTGGCATCACCTGATGGGACATCAGCGTGACATTATAAAGGAGGTGGTCCCCACGGCCGCCCTCCAGTTCTCCTGCTGGAAGACCCCTGAAAGGGAAAACGAGAGAAGGGAGAAAACTCCTTGAACCCTGAACTGCTGAAAAAGCATCCTAGGAAAGGAAAGGAAAGACAAAGCAGAAGATGGGGGAAGGTGGGAGGGAAAAATATGATCTACTACAGGAACCTCTCTCAAAGATCTACTGTTATGGTAAGTTCTTATGTAACTGTTATATCTTACTTCAGGAGGGTTCCTGCAGTAGGTCATCACACGTAGGACTGAATTCCAAGCAGTCAAGAAGAGACAGTCAGAGACTGGGGATTGGGAGGTGGAAAAGTCTGCAGATCAGGACCCCAGTTAGGACAATAGACCCTGAAGGACAGCCAGTCCAAAGTTGGCCCTGCACCTCGAGGCAATGTCAAGACTGCAATGCTTGGTGAAAGTATGGACGGTACTCCATGTGGCCGTGGCACAAATGTCAGAGGCAGACAAGCTTCTGAGGAAGGCAGTAGAGGTGGCCATGCCATGGGTCAAATGCCCTTTGACTTCCCCCGGAAGTGGTTTCTCATATTTCCGATAAATGAAAGTGATGCAGTTAGCCAACCACTTGGAGAAGCATTGCTTGGAAACAGTTATGCCCTATTATTTGGGTGAAAAGGAAACAAATAACTGGTTGGACTTGTGCACCTCCTTGGTCCAAGAATGTAATAACACAAAATCCTGTGCACATCAAGGGTTTGCAAAAGGTGCTCCCCCCTGTTGGAGTATTCAGGATAGTAGACCGGCAATTGGCTATCCTGATTTAATGTCACATCGGATACCACCTTTGGAAGAAAGAAAAGGTTAGTCCTCAGAGCCACCCTGTCTCTGTGGCAAATTAAATAAGGCTCCTTACAAACGAGGGCCTGAAGCTCAGAAATCCTCCAAGCTGAAATAATGGCAACTAAAAATAGCGCTTTCCAAGACAAGTAGTGCATATCGCAGCTTGCTGCTGGCTCAAAAGGGGGCAAAGTAAGCTTCTCTAAAACAAAGTTCAAATCTTGGGGGGGACCAGACTACAGACTGGAGGTTTCAAGTGGAGGATCCCCTTAAGGAAGGTTTTGGAGATCTCCAACTGAGCAAGATTCTTGCCATCCACCAGAAGGAGATAGGCAGAGATTGCAGAAAGATGGACCTTCAGCGAGGAATAGCTGAGGCCCAAATCAGATAGGCGCAAGAGGTACTCTAGGACCTGAAGCACCAGGCAAGAAAAGGGGTCCAAGTTCTTGGCAGTTGCCCAAATAGTGAACCTCTTCCACTTCATAGCATATGTCATTCTGGTGGAGGCTTTTCTGGCTTCCACCAAAACATGAGCTACTCGGGAGGGAACCCCGAAGTGGGACACCGCTACGTCCAGAGGTACAACGCGTGCAAGTGGAAAGATTTGAGGCTCAGGTGCACCAGGTTGCCCTGCTCCTGAGTTAGAAGGTCGTGCAGAAGAGGTAGAGGTACTGGAAGTTCCAACGCTAGCTGCTGCAGCAGAGGGAACCAGATCTGCCGAGGCCAGAGAGGAGCAATGAGGATCATATGTTTTCCTTCCACTTGAAGCTTCTGCAGGACTTTCTGAAGAATTGGGAAGGGAGGGAAGGCATACAAAAACCTCCCTGTCCAACAAAGTGACAATGCGTCTTGCCAAAAAACACAGTGTCCGGGAGTGAGCGAGCAAAAACTGGGTAGTTTTCCATTGGATGAGGAGGCAAAGAGGTCCAGTTCTGGATGACCCCACTGGTCGAACAGACTTTCTGCTACCTCTTGCTTCAGCACCCATTCATGAGCCTGCTTGGTGGTGTGACTGAGACTGTCCGCCTGAACATTGTGAATGCCCGGGACATGGACTGCTGTCAAGAACAGATCGTGCTGGACTGCCCAGTACCACACTCTCATTGCCTCCCTGCAAAGGGGGTACAATCGGGTGCCTCCCTGTTTGTTTATGTACCAAACTGTTGCCGTATTGTTGGTCTGGACAAGGAGCGGTCCTGGGCATAAGAGGGTCTGAAACACCTGGAGAGTGTAGAGCACAGCTCTCATCTCTAGGACACTGATGTGCAGATGCACTTCCTGTGGCGACCACCTCCCCTGAGTTCGGTGGTCTCCTATGTGGGCTCCCCAACCCTGACCTGAGGCATCCATCGTGAGGGTCATGGAGGAGGAAGGGGGGTGAAATGGTTCTCCTGAGGAGAGATTGGATAACTCCTGCCACCAAAGAAGATCCCTCTTCATGCCATTGGAGACCATGACCCTGCGGTCCAGGTCGTCCAAGCACAGATCCCACTGGACTCTGAGTGTCCACTGGGTTACCCTCATGTGCAGTCTGGCCATCGGAACGGTGGGAATGGCAACCACCATTAGGCCCAACAGCTGAAAAACAGAGTGAGTTGGCTATGGCAAAAGCTTGTAGTTTCAGGGTATCTGCTCTGTCTGGAGGAAGGAAGGCCCTGCCCTGGACTGTATCCAGCACCGCTCCAATGAATTGGAGACACTGAGAGGGTAAAAGGTTGGACTTGGGGTAATTCACTGTGATGCCAAGATGGGAAAAAAGGTCCAGGGTGTAGGAGAGAGACTCCTGCAGACTGGCCCGGAAGGGGCTGACAAAAAAGCTAGTCATTCAGGTAAGGGGAACACATAAATCCCCCTATGGCGTAATGCTGCCGCCACCACTGTTAGGCACTTGGTGAAAACCCGTGGTGCTGAGGAAAGGCCAAAGGGGAGAGACTTGAATTGAAAATGATTCCCCTGGAAAGTAAACCTGAGAAAGTGGTGGTGGGCCAGGAGGATAGGGATGTGCAGGTAAGCACCCTACATGTCCTGCGAACAAAGCCACTGATCCTTGAGGAGCAGGTGTAAGAGTTCCTGGAGAGTCAGCATGCAGAACCTCTTGTACTCAACAAAGAGGTTCAGCATGCTGAGGTCCAGGATGGGTCTCAGATCTCCCGTCTTTTTAGGCACCAGGAAGAAGTGGGAAAAATACCCCATTCCTTCGTGTGCTGAACGAACAGGCCCTGTGGCTGATTTGGACAGAACAGCCAGAATTTCCTCCTTCACCAGAGGAAGATAACTTGATGGGCAGTGGGCCCTGCCCACAATATTTTCCAGAGGCCTGTACAGAAACTCTGTTGAGTGACCTCTTGCAATTATCTGCAACACCCAAGCATCTGTGGTGACCTCCTCCCACTCTTTAAGATGAAGGGCGAAACTTCTCCCCACCGGTTCCACCAGAAGATCTGGAGGAAGTGGAGGGGACTCCCACGAGTCAGGAGGTGGAGGGAAGGGCAGCCTGAGGACCTCCTGCGGCTCTCTGGGATTTGGCTGGGGGGGGGTTGGCACCCCCGAGCCCATGGCACAATGCTTTCCCTGATGTATGGCCTGGGGCTGCTTGTTCTGCATCTGCTGTAGGGTTACTTGGGCTTGAAACTGGAACAGTACAGGGAGCAGACGTTCAGAAGGTACTTTCCACTTTCTTGTGGCTTGGTAATAATATCCTTCACATCACCCCCAAACAGAATGGGCCCCCTGGAAAGGGGTGTCCAGGAGAGTGGATTGGACATCCAGTGCCAGGCCCACTATACGGAGCCATGAAAGCCTTCTTAGGCAAATGCCTGAGGTGGTGCAGTGGGCCACTGAGTCAACAGAATTATAGGTGACTCATAGGGCGTGGCAACAGGAAGATTTTGTAAGCCTCCCCTTACGGAGAAGTCTGTCCCTAAGATCTTGGTCCGGAATCGACTGAAGCTCTGACTCCAGATCAGCCAAGGAGGATTTCTGGTAAGAAATCATGTGGGCCACATAATTCAAAGACCTCAAAGCGCAAATAGAAGAGGCATACACCTTGCGGCCATATTGGTCCATCTATTTGGACTCCTTGTCTAGGGGAGAGGCAATGAGGTGTTTGAGTTTGGACAGTCTATTATGGGCCACTGTTATCATTATGGAGTCAGCTTTAGGCTGCATAGTGAGGTGAGAAACCCCTTCTGGGGGATAGTAGGTCCTATCAGCCTTCTTGGAGACCGCAGGGATGGAGGATGGCTGCTGCCAAATGGTGGACATCAGGTCTTTATGCGGTCCTGTCCATAGAGGAATGGGTAAGGGGTCTGCATCTGAAATGTCCAGGTGTTCTGCAAGCCTTTTTTTATTTTTGGATCTAGCTCTTGGGTAGACCAGCCACATGCAGACTAGATGGACCAGAGGAGCTCCACAAATGAAGGGTCCTCTGGGGGGGACTTGGGGTAGTCTTTTGACTAGGGCTCAATAGGGGAACAGGAGCCTGAGCTGGCTGAAGAATCCAAGTCTGACCCTGAATCTGAAGATGCAGGCCTGCTGGGGGAAGAGGCCTTATCTGACACATCCTCTGTAACCTTGTTGCCAGGCAAAGTACTGGGGGAGGCATCTAACAGACTCCCTATCTGACAACTGGAGGTCAACAGAGGAGAGGCTCCTAGGAACTGCCTTGGGGGCTGGTGTGAGAATTGAAACTGGATCTGAGCAAGCAAGCTCCTGGAGGAGCTGAGACTTGGCATCCTTCCACCACGAAGGAATGGTCCCCTGAGCATCAACCTACGACCTATCCAGAGCCTGGGGATGTGGAGGTGGAGGTGGAGGTGGAGGCTGGAACCCTATTTACCCCAAGAGTGGATATGAGGGGTAGCCAGGAAGCTGATAGCTGAAGGGGTAGCCCTGTGGGTTGTATCCCTGATACAAATGACCCTGCGGCAGGTACCTGGGCGTATTAGCGGGCATTGGGTAACCCATCAACAGATACCCTGGCACTGGATAATAGGGATATTGCAGTGCAGTAGCTAGGGATTGTGTCCCGAAGACCAGCAGGTGGAGGGGCAGATGGTCCTGAAGGAGGTGGGGCTGAAGGACCGCTAGGTGCAGATGGGTCCGTTGGCAGGCCTGGACGATCTGGGATCCCGGTTTGGACCTGAGAAAAGCCAGGAAGACGCTCAGGCATCGGAGCATGAGGAGTAGGCAGGGCACCCAAAGAGCTGTCAGACGGTGGGGGGGCGACCGGCATACCAGCCATCACCTGGTCGGGAAGGGAGTCGACCAGTGAGGAGCTCCTAGGAGTGGGGACTCCATGGGGTCCAACGCTAAAGAATCGGGCATCAGAGGCACCAAAGAGCCCAATGTCTGGTCCAAAGTGTGCGAGGGGGATCTAGAAGAGGTGACCTCTGTCAACAGATCCACAGGAAGAGTGGAGTACCCGGCAGTAAGCAGACCCGATGTCGGCAAAGATACCACCAGAGAAACAACACTCACCTCCTGGATAGAATCTAGGGAGAGCAAAGGGGTTGGGTTGGGTTAGAGGAAGTGAAGAATCCTGGGAGGGAGAACCCTCGCAGGAAGAAAGTGGGTCTGGCAGCTGACTCTGCCCACTGTTGGGAAATTCGAAAGAGACTGATGGGAGATCCTCCGCCGAGCGGTCGTCGGGCGAGCCAGTGACCGATTGATCAGCCGGGACTGAGTTGACGTTGGCAGAACCGACATCCAACTTATCGATTCTGGTCGGACGGACAACAGATGAGCTGGAGTCCGGCTTATCAACGGGGGCCAAGTGCTCTTCAGAAGAACTGGAGAGTGACTTACTGGCCGGAGAGCTGACCACAGGCCCAGATGAAGAACCCTCCTGCAAGGAGTGCCCCTTCTGCCCTCTGACCACGGTGGGAGGGGAGTGTCAGAGACCGATCCACTGGGGCAGACGGAGACCGGGGAGGTGGGGTACTTACTGAAGTGGAAGCCCCATGAGAAACCACTTCGTCAGGCTGGCGGCGCTGGGCAGAATGAGACTGGTCCCGGCACTTCCCCTTCTCCTTCTTTTTCTTCTTGCACTCAGTGGTGGGGCAGGAGGAATGTTCCTGCAGCTTTTGAAGCTCTCTTTCCATTGAAGCTAGGCACTTTTTGAGCAGGTGGCTTCAAGGGCTTTCTAGCATCTGACTCGTGTGGCCCCGTTAAAGGATTGGCAGACCTCACAGTCTTGGACCCGATGATTGGGGCCTAGGCAGAGGATACAGCAGGAGTGATCATCCCCATGCGGGATCTGGGTGCCGCACTTGTCGCACTTCTTCTTTGGGTGATGGTATGGAGAAGACACGAAATAAAATAATAACAACTAGAAAATAAGAAAAGAAAAGAGAAATACTTAAGTGACAAAATGGCACAAAATGGCAGTCGACTGGTAGCGGAGTTCACTGCGAGGTACAACTGATGCAGGTTGACAGCGGAAAAGAACTGGAGGGTGGGCGTAGGGACCTTTATAGTGTCACACTGACATTCCATCAGGTAACGCTGGGGGCGGTCTTCCGCTATGGATTGCTAGCTAGAAGTTTGCCTTGTGGTCCTGACGCCAGAGGGAGTAGTCCTACATGTGAGGACCTACCGTAGGAACTGTCTCAAAGCAGGAACCCATATTGAAATGGATATGACCCATGGTGAAATGGTGTGACAAAAACCGAAATGAATATGACACATACTGAACTAATTACGACACAAACCAAAATGAGTATATCACACATTGAAATAGATATGGCAAATACCAACATGGGCATGACATATTCCAGAATGGGTATGACATGTTCCAAAATGGATGTGACACACTTTTGAAATTGGCATTACACACACCAAAATGGTTATGACACACACCAAAATCGGTACAGCACATACTGAAATAATTATGACATATACTAAAATGGCTATGACACAAACTGAAATGATTATGACACATACCGAAATGGTTATGACACAAGCTGAAACTGACATGACCTATACTGAAATGGATATGATACATAACAAAATGGGTATGACACATACTAAAATGAATACAGAACATACTGAAATAGATGATAGGTAGAACACCCTCCAAAATAAGACTAACATGCTGTAATGAACATATAGCAAATTGAATTGTGCATATATATGCATATATATCTAACATCATTTTGAACTTGACTCGTGTGTTGAGACTGAATACCAGTGAGCAGGGGGCTCAGGCAAGTTAACTATTGACGCAGGACAGAGGCCGGGGGAACAGCATTCAAATTCTCGCTCTGTCTGCTAGAGTTTGTCACTGCCCAGCTGTTCTGTCTCCAGAGCCGATTTCTTGCACCAGCCCACTGAGTTTGTATCCCCAGAGCCGATTCTCGGCATCAAGCAACACTGAGGTTGCTGAGTTCAAGAGGAACAGTGTGAGAGACTGTACCTAGTTTTTTAACATCATTTTGAACTTGACTCATGTGTTGAGACTGAATATCAGTGAGCCGGGGGCTCAGGAGAGTTAACTATTGACACAGGACAGAGGCCGGGGGGAACAGCACTCAAATTCTTGCGCTGCCTGCTAGCACGAGTGGTAGTGCCACCGAAAAATCAACTTAGAAATTTGCTACCAGGATTCGTTTTTATTTGAACGAAGAATGACAGTCTAGGACTTCACAAGTACTTCATTACAGTACACCTGCTAATTAATTCATGAAGGGGTAGCAGAAAATTATTAGGTATGTACAGAGGGTACTGTATTAATGAACATTCAAGCTATTGAGTAGTTATAGATATATCCTATACTGTTTGTGTCAACGGTGTTTATAATTTATTGCTGTTTATTTTGCTTTTAACTGATTTTATTTTTTAAACAAGTCAGTTGTTAAATTAAGACGTTTAAACTGTCATTATTAGCATAATTATTGTAATCAGATATACTACTAGGATTACGTTAGCTATATTGACTTATTTTTTCTTAATAGTTTAATAAGGAAATATAAAACAAGTAATAAAGACCAACATGTAAGTTTATCTCAACTGCAGGAGAAGGAAAGGAATCAAGGGTGGGAAAAATGTGGCTCTCTGCTTCTGGCCAAGAGGTACTATATGGGACAGCCCCTGGCCACTAGCAGATAATCAAAAACAAAAAGAAGGAATTTATTTTCATATGGACGGGACCAATACAATTGCAGATCTTGTTCTGTGCACCCCGTGTACTTTAGGAATAATTCCCAACACTCATGCTATCATTTGGCACTTCTGATGATAAGTGTGGACATCAAAGCAAACCCTGGGCCTAGGAACACAAGAGAACTTTAAGTAACACATGAAAATACGTGTAGTCTAATAAATAAAATAGATTTGGTGAGAGTATGGGCAGACAACATCAAACCAGATATAATGGGGGTTTCTGAGTCCTGGCTTCAAAACAATGTTCTGGACAACGATATTCAGATAGTAGGATTTAACATGACAAGGCAAGGCAGCGGCAAATGGGGAGGAGGAGGCGTGATCTATACAAGCAGTAAATTAGGACTCCTAAAAATTAGATATTCTGATAACTAAGAGGGTATTGATTGCTTGGTAACTGAACTAGTAACAAGTAAGCTTATGATAGGGATAGTATATGCACCCCCAAAAACCAAACTGTCCCATTTTGATAAATGGGCTGCTACGCTTTTAGACATAGTCCAGGATGCTGAATTGATTTTTCTGGGGGATTTTAATGCTGATTGGAACTCAGGTAGGGGGAAAAGGTTGAAAGACAGTTTTAATATCTTGGGACTACAACAAATAAAACATGGGCTAACTAGAAGTACAGGACATATGGATAAAGGGTCCCTATTGGACCTAATGTTCATATCAAAAAATCTGACAATGGGAATAGCAGAAATGTTGTCATTAAATTTAAGTGATCACTATCCAATAAGGTGTATAGTTGAGCGGGTTAAACCAGAGAGATTAGAGAAAGAAGTTAATTGGGTAATAAACTGGAAGGTCTTTAGAGCTACTGCTTTTAGGGAAAGCCCAAGAAATGAAGATTGGACCATAATTACTTTAGTACCAGAATTAGATCTGGCAATACAGGATTTCACTAACACAGTGGTTAGAATAATAAACAAACATGCTCCTAAAGTTAGGAAGATACTAGGGAAAAATCAACTTCCGTGGATTACTGAAGAAGTTAAAAAACTTCTAAGAATAAAGAACAGGTTATGGAAAAAAATCAAAAGGAACAAAATTACCTGAAGATTGGTTCATTTTTTAAAAAATGGCATAATAAATGTTCAAATATAACAAGGTTGGCCAAAACAAAATATTATAGGCAAAATACAGAGAAGGCTACACATTCAAGAAAGTTTTGGCATTATATAAAAAAACTGCAGAACCCAGTAAACTTAAAGAACCCCATTAAACTAATCATTAACCATGTCATGGTTGAAAGTGAAAATCGTGTAGCTAATTTACTAAATGATTATTACATCAAACTTCCAGATTTTAATTTGCCGGATTACAAGCAAACTTCCCCATTACAAAAGGTGTCTTATGAAAGGCACAACATTTTGAATACTGAGGATAAGCTACCAAGATTTAGGTTTAAGGCATTAAAAATTTATGATAGCCGGCCCGGTGGCACTAAGGGTTGAGGCACTGGACGCCACACCTCGCACCACGCCTGTGACCCAGATTCGGGGAGCCGGGGGTCGGCTGGGGAGGGAGAGGATCGAGCATCCAGAGGACAGCTCTCCTCTCCCTGGGAGGGATCCTGGGGCTGCTCAGTGCCCTCGCAACCCCCGATGGAGATCAGGAATACAGCAGGGATCACCAGCCAGATGAAGGGACGCCAACAGGCAGCCTTGCGTAGACATCATAGCACACTGCACTCCAAGGGGAAAAACATAACAGAAAATCCCTGACCGGGGACAGGCGACAGCACATCCATCAACCCAGCCACATTCCACCGCTGGTCATCCTCCATTTCCTGGGCCGAGCCCAACTGGCTCGAATTAAGAGATAGAGCACCCTGGGTGGATAGGGCAGCCCTACCTCGAGGGCCTCAGAGCCGGGGGAATAGCCAGGTTCGTGCCAGGAACCCGGAGGCCTCTCAAGCACGGAGGTAGAGCAGGGTGAAATGGAGGATGCCCAAGAGCGTTCCCCGGGTCGGTGCTAAAAACAGAGTTAAAAAAAAAGTATGATGTTTAGAGGGAATTAAGATGGTTGAAGACAGATAAGTCACATGGTTTAGACACAACTGAACCTGAGTTCCTGAAAATGGGGTCTGATATATATTAGACCCCGTTATCACCTATTTATTTAACTGGAGTGCTCAAGAGTTGCAATTTTTCCTGACTCATGGAAAATTGGAACAATAATTCCAATAGATAAGGAAGGGGGACTCGATGGCAGTGTCTAATTATAGGCCCATTGCACTGCTCCCGGTCCTCTCAAAAGTATTTAAGAAATTTGTCCACAGACAGTTATTGAGGCACCTAGAGCAACACGATCTGCTCACAAAAAAGCAATATAGCTTTAGAACAGGGAGGTCCACGGACACAGCCCTCATAAATTTTAACAATCTCATATCAGAGCCCATGGATCAGGGCCTAAATACGGGGTCCATGTTCGTGGACCTCAGCAAAGCCTTTGACTTAGTAGATCATGGAATAGTACTGGAAAAACTGTACGAGACGTATCTATGAGGAAACTTTGTCTTGGTTCAGCTCTTATTTGTTTCGAAGAAGACAGTATGTATCAGTAGGTAACTCTTTGTCAGATCTGAGGGAGGTGAGGAGAGGGGTGCCTCAGGGTTCAATACTGGGGCCCCTTCTCTTTAACATTTACATCAATCACCTCCCCAGAGCGATTGAGAATGGAGTGGTGTGCTTGTACGTGGACAACACTGTCCTAGTGACATCCACAGGCAACCACACCACTCTGGAGGAAAAAATGCAGGAAGATGTGCTCACAATGGAACACTGATTTCAAGAAGTTAGATTAGTGATGAACCTTAAGAAAACACAATGCATGACATTTACAACAGACAATAGAAAAACAACAGGAAGAGAACTGAACCTGTTTTTTAAAAACAAACAGCAAATACCAATAACCCATTCATATAAATATTTGGGAGTAATGATTGATAGAAGATTAACATATGAAGAACATGTTAAAGCTACAGTTAAAAAGTGTAATCAGAAACTGGGTGCACTGAGGAGAACATCCACCATTCTTGCGGTACCCACTAGAACTAAACTGGCGACTCAGCTCCTGCTTCCTGTCCTAAGCTATGGGGTTCTGTTGTACAGAAATGCCTCAAAAACTTATTTGAAACTAACTGATCAATTATATTATAGAATTGCAAGATTTGCTAGTGGCAGCAAGTTTGGCGAACATCATCGTAAAGTTTTAGATAAGCTTAAATGGGTGGGTGCGGAACTAAAAAGAGAAACACAGCGGTCAACCTGGTGTTGGAAATGAATGAATGCAGACCATATCCATCCTCTGAAGAACTTAATAATTGCAAACCACAGGGGAGAACAAACATGGTTTACGTAATGCTTCTATTGATATCAGTTGGCCTAGGGTAAACAATAGATCTGGTGATTTAACTTTGATTAGAAACTTAGCAAGGACATGGAATGCGATTCCTAGTTTTATTAAACAAAAAACTACTGATACAGCATTTCAACAGGAGATGAGTAATAACAATTATAAGGGACGTACATGTTGATCTATAAGGCTCTATAATAATTTCCCTTTTGTATGCACTTTATGTATTCTATGTGAATCATGTTATTTAAATGATTGTATGAGTGTTATGAATGATATTTTAAATGGTTTTTGTACATGACACGATTTGTAAGCAGGGTTTGTCCCTAAATTATGTTTCCCTAGATAAAAATAAAAATGTTACCTACCTATCTATATATGTAGCAAACTTGCAAGGCATAGCCTAAATATACTGTAATGTTTGCCAAAATGACCATGTAACAAACTGAAATGATTGTAAGACACACCAATATGAGTATAACACATGCTGATCTGAGTGTAATGCATAGTGAAAAGCACGACTTGGGTAACCAATCACAATGCAGCATCGCTTCCAGAAATGTTGTAGAACTCCAGCAGTTCTTGTTCAGCTTCAGTGTAGGGAAGATCTCCTTACACTCTGTGACTCAGGAATATGTACTACATATATTATTAAACTGGTATTTTGCTACTGTCCCTGTTTCATTTTTTTAAAGAGGACTTTTGTTTTCAAAAGTTTTCTCCAGCTCCCAACACAAAATACTGCTTCATCTGCTCCCTGTATAAAGGTTATACATAATAATAGATAAAGGCATCCTGTACTTCTGATGCATTGTGAAGTTAAAACACCATTTTATTTTGCATTATATTTTATCCTGTAGAAGAGAAGCATGGCCAAAAAATGTTTTGCTACAGCTTTTGCTCAACCCTGTGTGTTTTAATTGAATTTCACCAGCTTACTGAAGATTAGAGTTTTTCTTTGCTGCCTTTTTAGGGTTGAAGTGGGTACAGGTAGCCCTGCAGATCTTCTTCTATCAGAAAAGCATCAAAAGACCAAACAACATGTTGGAGTTGCAACACATTCACCTCCACGACCGTGAAGCACTCTGCTCACTGTTGGCATTGGCAGTAGCACTGCACTATTTTTTTTGTCTGTGGCAGTCACAGCAGAATACGGCACACTCCACCATGTCCAAGATGGCCACCAAACTGTATTGCAAATGCGCAACCACTAGCACATTCACAGTACTATGCGGTGGCCATCTTGCTCATAACGAACAGTGCTGTATTCTGCCCGATTGCCAATTCCTTTTTAATTCTATCCCCACCCAGCCCCTCCTTCAGCACCCCCGCTTCCAGAAACATTACATTGACACCGGGGTGCCCAATCCCCAGTGTTAATTGTGTTACGGGTAATCTTTTACCCGCTTTGTTTTTCTTCCCTCACCAGACCCTCCCTCTCAGCCCCCCGCCCCAGAAACACAACAGTGACACTGGGGTGCCCAATCCCCAGTGTCGTGATCAGGAATCCTCCATTGTTTTTTGTTTTGTTTTTAACTGTAAAGGAAAACAGTCCATCAACGTCTTTTGCGCCATTACCATCCCCTCCCCGACCCTCCCACTCAGCACCCACCACTATGCACCCTCCCAAGCCCCTACTTACCCATCAGGGTCCAACGACATAATCCTCTCTGGACCACAGACACGTCTTCACTCTTCAAAGCCAGATCACAAACTGAAGAAACAGGTATGTGGTTCAATGTATTTCAATGGGGTTTTGAACTTAGTGACATAACTTGGGCAGTTTTGCATATTTTTGGCCCAGATTTTTAACATGCCTTCTTTGGGAAGCTACCTCATGAGCAATTAAACTGTTGTTAGGCAGATCTGTCCCGAAAGCTGATTTTGCAGTCCCTGCACGAAATCACCTTTCGAGCAGGAGTTAAATATTTTCTCTGCCCTTGTTCATGAGGTGGGGTCATAAGAAGGCTATGCTAAAAATTTGGTGTAAAATATTAAAAAACAATAACATTATGAGTCTACATAGAATTTAGTGAATGCAGGATTGTAACTCTGGTAATTTTCAATATTTTTACCCCAAATTTATAACACAGCCATTTCTTTACAGCACCTCATGAATATGACAGCTGTAATTTTTCAACTCCAGTGTTTTTGCTTCCAGAAAGTTGATTTCGCAGTCCCTGTGCAAAATCACCTTTAGGCCAGGAGTTGAACATTTTCTCTGCCCTTCTTTATGAGGCAGGTTCCTAACAAGGCTATACTGAAAATTTGGAGTAAAAAATATTAAAAAACAAATGTTCAATCTTTTTACCCCTTATTCCTCGGCTGCAGCCCTATCGGCTCTGGTCTGAGTTTGTTAAAAGTAACATCAGTATTTTGCTGCTGTTAATTTGAGCAGGAAACCAAATTCTTTGCCATTTACTCCATAACAATAAGGGCTAGAAACACATACTGTATACCATCGGAAGGCTGAGAATCTCCTCTTTTCAATATAAACTATTTGTTTCTAGCACATTCTGTTGTGGAAGAAATAGACACATTATCAATGTTCACTTTTTTCTCAAAAATGGCAATTAGTGATGCCAGTTATCCAGCAGTTATTCATTTCCTTGCAATATATACCCTCAGATAGCCTGGGCCTGATAATCGCTAACAGGGTTAGTGGGTGGACTAACATGGGTGTATGTGAGCACTCTCAGCCGGCCCATATTCAGAAGCCATGGGAGAGCCCAGCAAACCTGGGAGTGCCATTGCATTAACACACCACTAGGACTATGTAAATGACAGGGTCCCGTCATGCATACTGGTACAGTGGTATTGTCAAAGTTTTGTGGCACATGTAACCCTACCAAGTGGTGCTGTATACTGCTGCTGCAAACCACTTGTTAACTGGGCACTATGCCAGTGCTCCCACCCCTCCCAAAGACAGGGCAGCTGTATTGCGGCTGCTCACCACAAGCATCTGTTTCTATACAGTAAAGGTGCCCTAGTTTCTAGTCTTACCCCACCCCCAGAGCACCTGTTTCAACAGAGTATTCCTGTCCTAGCGTCTAATGGTACCTCCCGATCGCCTGTGTTATGGTTTATAACTATGACCTAGTGGTCTGCACATGCTCACTGACAGCTTATGCAGTGACTGGCTGCAGAGGTGAGAGGAGGGCTGTGCTGGTCCCTGTGTCAAGCTTGGATGATTACCAGACATCTGGGGGCATGCGGGGAGATGGTATGTCAGTGGTGAGTCAGTTAGGATGACGACACTGGGCCACCACTGCTTTGTCAAAAATGTGTAAACATCTGATCTTGGGGTGGGGGAACCAGTGGACACCAGGGCATCTACACTTATCTGAAACTTGTGATCAGGGCATAGGGGGACACACTAGACCAGCAGGACATAGTTATAAAGCATAACATGGGTGATCGGGGGCACGTCTAGACACCTGGGCATGAATACCTTGTTGACATGGGTGCTCAGGGGGTAGAGAGTACCACTAGACACCATGGCAACTTTACTGCATTGAAATGGGTGCTTGGGGGTGGGTGGCAGCAATGCAGCCTTCAGGAAGGTGGGGGTAAGAGTTTAGCACCCAGTTAAGAGATGGTTTGCGGCAGCAGTAAAGAACATCACTTGCAGGGCTGTTTACCACTGCCACAAACTTTTGAAGATGTAGGTGCACCAGTACACATGAGGGGACCGCTCATTTGCATAGGCACAGTGGTATGCTAGCACTTTGGCACTGCTGGGTTTGAGGGGTATTCCCGAGGCTTCTGAATATAGACTGGCCAGGAACGCTCACACAAATCCATGTTAGCACACCCACCAACCCTGTTATCAGGTGCACTAACTTTTGAATATATGGCCCAGGGTATTGGGGGGGAAATGGAACGTAAATCAGTAACTGCTGGATGACTGGCTTCACTAACTGCCATTTTTGAGAAACAGTGGACTATTGTTAATGTGTCTGTTCTTCCATAATGGCATGTGCTGAAAAAAAATTGTTCATTTTGCTAGAAAGATGAGATTCAGCTTTCCAATGATATAGAATATGTGTTTCTATGTTTTAGTGTTTCAATAGTGGACAACACAGAGGGCTGGCAGGGGCGATAGTGTGATCTGGCTTGACTCAAGCACTGGTCAGAAATATGGCAGCTGTGGTTCAATGTAAAGAGGTGCAAAGTCATGCACTTCGGAGCAAGAAACATAAGGAATCATTACTGACTGAGGGGGTTACAGTTATCCCCTACAGAGGAGGAAAAAGATCTTGGGGTGATAATAACATGGAAAATGAACCACTCAGTGCAGTGCAGTGCAGAAAAGCGGCAGCTAAGGCTAATAAGATGCTGGGGTGTATTGCCAGAGGAATCACATCCAGGAGAGGGGAGGTCATCCTGCCACTGTACAGATCGTTAGTGAGGCCACACCTGGAGTACTGCATGCAGTTCTGGTGCCCCTACTTAAAGAAAGATGTTAAATTGCTGGAGGGGGTCCAACGCAGAGGAAGCAGGATGATCCTCGGTATGGAGGACAAACCCCATGAGGAGAGTCTGAGAGAGCTCAACATGTACTCCCTGAAGGTAGGGAGGTATAGAGGGGGCATGATAAAAACCTTCTAATATATGAAAGGTACAAACGAAGATGGTACAGAGGGGATTTTAAGATTAAGGAGCGGGAAGGACTCTAGGTGGCATAGTCTAAAGTTGGAGGGTGCTTGATTCAGAAGAGAAATGAGAAGGCACTATTTCATGGCAAGAGTGGTGACAGGGTGGAACGTATTGCCTGAGGAGGTGGTATCCTTGAAGACAGTGGGCAGTTTTAAGAGGGAATGGGACAAAGTCAGGGGGGAAGGTTGCAGTGAGGCACTGGGGGAGGGATAACAACTAGTACGGGCATGAAATTCGATATGTCGGTAGGAGGGGGGTAGCAGCTGCAGTGTAACAGATTGCTAGCTGCACACTCCAGCAGACTAGACAGACCATCAGGCCTGTATCTGCTGGCATTCTTTATATGTTCATATGTTCTAGCCCTTATGGTTACAGAGTAAATGGCAAAAAAATTTGCTTTATTGCTCACATTAAAAGCTGCAAAATACTGACATTAGTTTTCAAAAGGTGGCAAAGAAAAACTCTAACCATCAGTAAGCTGGTAAAATTCAGTTAAAACACACAGGGCTGAGCTAAAGCTGGATCCACAGAATTTATGGTTGTGCTCCTCTTGTACAGGAAAATAAAATATAATGCAAAATAAAATGCTGTACAACTTCACAATGCATCAGAAGTACAGGATGCCTCACCACCTCACCCTCTCTCCTGTTTCCCTTTTTACTCTTTTCCGCCTGGAAAGTCCAGACTCTGGCTGCTCTCATTCCCTACCACAGTTTTACATTTTTTTGTCATTAAATTTCTCTTATTTATTCAAATTTACCCTCACGTTATTGTTCACTGCTCTACTTTTAAGTAGGTCTTTGCTTGTTTTCTTATTCTCAATCAAATGTGATTGCTCATGTTATTTTGTTTCCTTGTAATTTGTACCTCAGCGTAGAACCTTTGTAAAAGAGCCCTGGGCTCAAAGGTATCGTAATTGTGAGAAATAAATAAATTATTATTTATGACCTAACACGGGGAACAAATAAAACAGTATGTTTTTGTGGGAGCCAGAGAAAACTTTTGAAAATAAATGTGCTCTTTAAAAAAACAGGGAAAGTAGCAAAATACCAATTTTAATAATATACATTGTACATATTCCTGGGTCATAGAATTTAAAGGGGAACTGTCAGATTCCCCAGAAGAGGACAATGGGACCTATAGGTCCCACTGAGTTAAAATGCACTGTGGTGAAATATTTGTAATAACTTACAAGGCAGCAGTCTTACCATTTATCTGGTGGGTCCTGCACCCCTCCACCCGCCATTACTGTCCCACAGTCCCCTGCGGCCAGCCCTCTGATGATGTGCCTGATGGGCTATGCCACAGGGACTCCTGTGTGCCACTCTAGTGCTTGACAGGAATAACACATATACAGTGCATGTTTAAGCTTCAAACGCCAGTACCGATTACCCAAGGAACCCTCTTTTCTCAGTTGATCAGTACCAGCGTTAGAAGCACAAACATGTGCTGTATATGTATTATTCTTGTCAAGCACTATAGTGGCACATTGGAGTCCCCCAAATGCTTAGCCTGTCAGGCGCGTCATCAGAGGGCTGGCCACAGGGGACTGTGGGACAGTAATGTTGCACAGAGGGTTGCAGGATCAACCAGGTAAACTGTAAGATTGCAGCCTTGCAAGTTATTGAAAATATTTCACCACAGTGCATTTTAGCTCAGCGGAACCTATAGATCCCGCTGTCTTCTTCTGGGGAAGCTGACAGTTCCACTTTAAATTCTGCAACCCCAGGAACATGTCCTATGCGTATTATTAAACTGATATTTTGCTATTGCCCTGTCTTTTTAGAGGCCCTTTATTTTGAAAAGTTTTCTCTGGCTCCCAACAAAAGAATACTATTTTATTTGTTTCCTGTGTTAAGTTGTGCATAATAACAGATAAGGTCATCCTGTACTTCTCTTTCCAGTGCTTTGCAAAGTTATGCAGTATGTTATTTTGCATTAGATTTTATTTGCCCTGTTTAAGAGATGCATGACCAAAAACATCTGTTGCTCCAGCTTCAGCTCGTCATTGTGTATTTTAATTGAATTTCACCAGCTTACTGAAGTTAGGTTTTTCTTTGCTGCCTTTATAAAACTAATGTCAGTATTTTGCTGCTTTTAATGTAAGCAATAAAAAAAACATTATTTTGCTATTTACTCTGTAACCATAAGGGCTAGAAACACACATTCTACATTGTTGGAAAGCTGACTCCCCTCTTTCTAACAATATGAACTATTTTTTTCCTAGCACATGCCATTATGGAAGAAACAGACCCATTATTAATGTTCTGTTTTTCTCAAAAATGACAGTTAGTGAAGTCAGTCATCCAGCAGTTATTCATTTCCCTTCCATTTCTCCCCAGATACCCTGGCTTGATAGTTGAAGATTAGTGCACTTGATAACACGGGTTAGTGGGTGCACTAACAGGAGTTTGTGAGTGCTCCTGGCCAGCCTATTTTCAGAAGCCCCGGGAGTGCCTTTCAAACCCGGCCGTGCCAAAGTGCTAACACACCATTGCAAATGAGGGGATCCCTTCATGGATAGCGATGCACCTGCATTTTCAAAAGTTTGTGGCAGTGGTAAACAGCCCCCAGGTAGTGCTGTTTACTGCTGCTGAAGACCACCTCTTAACTGGGCACTACCCCCCTCGAAGGCGGTGTGGCTGTATTACAGCTGCCTGCCCCCTAGCAACTGTTTCAACACAGTAAAGTTGCCCTTGTGTGTAGTGGTATGCCCCCCACTGTCCGAGCACCTGTGTCCACAGAATATTCATGACCTGGTGTCTAGAGGTACCCCCGATCGCCCATGTTATGCTTTATAACCATGCCCCGGTGGTTTAGTTTGTCCCCCCACCCACTGTTCACCTGTTTCATAAAAGTGAAGGTGCCCTGGTGTCCAGTGGGTCCCCTACCCCCGATCACGTTTACACATTTCTGATGAAGCAGTGATAGTTAAGTGTCAGCCCACCTGACTTGCCCACTCAAACACATTCCCCTTTACCTGGGTGGCTGGTAATCATCCAAGCTTGATATAGTGACTGGCACAGCGCTCCTCTCACCTCCTCAGCCAGCTGCTGCATAAGCTGTCAGTGAGCATGATAGACCACCAGGGCATAGTTATAAAGCATAACATGGGTGATTAGGCGGTACCATTAGACATTAGGGCAGGAATACTCTATTGAAACGGGTGCTCAGAGGGTGGGGGTACCACTAGACACCAGGGTACTTTTACTGTGTAGAAAAAAGTGCTCGGGGGTGGGCAGCTGCTATACAACCACCCTGCCTTTGGGGGGTGGGGTGGGAGCATGGGCTTAGCGCCCAGTTAAGATGTGGGTTTCAGGAGCAGTAAACAGCACTACTTGGGGAGTTACCTATGCCTGTCAATACCAACACCCTCATTTGCATAGGCCTAGTGGTATATTAGTTCACTGGCACTTCCAGGTTTGCTGGGCTCTCCAGTGGCTTCTGAACATGGGCTGACTGGAAGCACTCACACAAACCCATGTTACTCCACCCATTAACCCTGTTAGTGAGTGTGCTTACCTTTGACTATTGGGCCAAGCTGTCTGGGGGGAAATATTGCAAGGAAATGAATAACTGCAAGATAACTGGACTCACTTTTTACCATTTTTGAGAAAAACAAATAGAACATTGCCAATGGCTGTTTCTTCTATAACGGCATGTGCTTGAAACAAATAGTTTATATTGTTGAAAAGAGAAAATTCTCAGCCTTCCCATGGTCTATCATATATGTTTCTAGCGCTTATAGTTACAGAGTAAAAAAAAAATAGCAAAGAATCTGGTTTACTGTTCGAATAACAGCAGCAAAATATTGACATTAGTTCTCAAATGGCAGCAAAGAAAAACTCTAACCTTCAGTAAGCTGGTGAAATTCAACTAAAACAGGCAGGAATGAGCTAAAGCTGGAGCAACAGATGTTTTGGTCATGCTCCCCCTTGTACAGGGCAAATAAAATATAATGCAAAATAAAATGGTGTGCAACTTCACAAAGGTCAGAAGTACTGGATGCCTTTATCTGTTATTATGTATAACCGGAGCATTTGCACTTTATGATTCAGGTGTCATGGCGGACAGTAAACAGTATGGCCGACGCCACTAGGGTGGTGAGGGCAGCTAAGGCAAGGAAGGAGCAGAACCTGGCCAGGGAAATTAGGAGAGGGAACAAGGGGTTCTTTAGATACATTGGGGAAAAATGAAGGGTGAAGCGGCAGATTAGCAGGATTAAATCAGGGGAGAGATGGGCACAAGACCCGGGGGAGCAGGCTGAGGTACTAAATGAGTACTTCACCTCAGTTTTCACCAAGGAAAATGGGGGTGCTGCATCATACATGGGAGGAGACAGAGATACTGAGGAGGGGGGACCCTTACCGATCGGCGGGTCTGGGGAGAGGGGGAGGCATCACTGGCAGGAGGGGAGGGGCTAAGCAGGAGAAGAGGTACCGGAAGTGGAAATCACAGCAGAGAGGTGGAAGCCTCCAGCTCCCTTAAGACGGAGAAAGCACTGGGGCCGGATAAATTACATCCCAGAGTGCTGGAGGAACTTACTGGATGTCCTGGCGAAACCCCTGGTGGAGCTTTTCACCATCTCTCTGAGGACAGGGTGGGTGCCCCAGGACTGGAAGGTGGCGCATATAGTGCCTATCCACAAGGGGGATCAAGGGAGGTGGCAGGGAACTACAGGCCTGTCAGCCTGACATCGGTGGTAGGCAAGGTGATGGAGGGCATTGTCAAGGAGAGGCTGGGGAGACCTGGATAAGTCAGGGTGCCTGGACGATAGACAGCATGGATTCATCCCGGGAAATCGTGTCAGACAAACCTGGTGGAGTTCTATGACTGGGTGACGAGTGCCTTGGACCTGGGTAGACCAGTGGACGTCCTCTTTCTAGACTTCAGCAAGGCATTTGACTCTGTTCCTCATGTGGGCCTGTTGGATAAGCTGGGAGAAATGGGGTGGGGAACCAGATGATCAGATGGATAGGCAATTGGCTCCAGGACCGGACCCAGAGGGTCGTAGTTGGTGGGATAGTCTCATCCCCAAGGAGGGTCATTAGTGGGGTCCCACAGGGATCGGTCCTTGGGCCCCTCCTGTTCAACGCCTATGTCTCTGACATAAGGACAGGAATCAGGAGTGAGATGAGTCTCTTTGTGGATGACTCGAAACTGGGGGCGGTGGTGGATGGGGAGGAGGGGAGGGTGGCCCTACAGGGGGACCTGAAGGCTCTGGAAAGATGGTCTAGAAAGTGGAAGCTGAGGTTCAATGCAGGGAAATGCAAGGTACTCCACCTGGGGGCCAGAAACCCGGCCAAGTGTACACCCTGGGGGGGAATGCTACAAGTCTCGATCGCTGAGAGGGACCTGGGGTGGTGGTGGATGTCAAGATGAACAACTCTGAGACTTGTAGGAGGCAGCAGCCAAGGCCAACAGGATGTTGGGATGCATCGCTGGGGATCACCTCCAGAAGGAGGGAAGTGATACTTCCTCTGTATAACTGCTTGGTGAGGCCGCACCTTGAGTACTACGTGCAGTTTTGGAGGCCACACTTAAAGAGGGACATTAACCTCCTGGAGAGGGTCCAGAGGAGGGCAACCAAAATGATTTGGGGCTTGGGGGACAGGACCTATGAGGAGAGGCTCGAAGAGCTAAATATGTACACATTGGAAGAGAGAAGAGACCGGGGGGACATGATAGAGGTCTTCAGGTACATGAAGAGAGTAAATAGGGGAGGAACAGTCAGGGTGCTTCGAAGGAAGGAGGAGGGGCCACTAGAGGGCATGGGTGGAAGCTGGAGTGGGGAAGATTCAGGGGAGAAAGGAGGAGGTGCTACTTCACTGAGAGGGTGGTGGAGACATGGAATGCACTGCCTAGGGGGCTGGTGGAGGCAGAGACAGTGGAGGGGTTCAAGAGGGGGTGGGACAGGTACAGGGGAAGGGTTCTGGAAGCAAAATCCAATGCAGCAAGAATATCCAGAACTGGGAAGGGAGAAGCCAGAGAAGGCGAGGGGGGCAGCAAGGTCAGCAACCAGAGTGGGGGCTGACCAAACGAGCAGACACGAAAGACCGTTAGGCCTATTCTGCTGGCATTTTAGTATGTTAGTATGTAGTAGTATGAATACCATCGCAGATGGGAACACCGTCAGTACCACAACTTTATGTATGTCTGTTTTTCACTAACTCAAAAACTTTTAACTGAAAAAAAAAAAAACTTTACTGAAAACATTTTGGACAATTCATTGTTGCAGAGTGCTGCACCCCCCGCACCACCCAGAAATAAATATAATCAATTCTACAGTTGAACAAAATTTTGAAGAAAAAAAAAATTATACAAGCTGATATTCAGTGGTGACTGTGGAGATTTCAGTGATTTGAGTAACAGTCACAAGAATACAAGTGGAGTTTGTGGGAATCAAACCCTAGTCATTAGTCTACCTCATTCACAGTCTATTGCTCTAACCACTACACTAAATGGACAGAGATGCTGAGATATCTTCCACCTGTCAACTTTATAGTTTTGCACATTTACTTTTCTGGACCACAGTACTGATGGTATTCCCGTCCCCGACAGTATTCCTGTCGGCCATACTGTTTCCTGTCCCTAATGACACCTGGATCATAAAGTGCAAACGAGCCATATAACCTTACACAGGGAACAAACAAGACAGTATTTTTTGTTGGGAGTCAGATAAAACTTTTGAAAACAAAGGAACTTTACAAAAACAGGAAGAGTAGCAAAATACCAGTTTAACAATACACATAGTACATATTCCTGAGTCACAGAATTTAAGGAGATCTTACCTGCACTGAAGCTGAACAAGAACTGCTGGAGTCCTACAGCATTTCAGGAAGTGATGCTGCATTGTGATTGGTTACCCAAGTCATGTGCTTTTTACTGTGTGTTACACTCAGTTCAGTATGTGTTATACTCATCTCAGTGTGTCTTGCAATCATTTCAGTTTGTTACATGATCATTTTGGCAACCATTACAATCTGTTTAGGATATGCCTTGCAAGTTTTACTACATATACAATTTAGTTTGCTATATACTCATTACAGTATGTTAGTCTTACTTTACTAACATACTGAAATGCCAGCAGAATAGGCCTAATGGTCTTTCGAGTCTGCTCGATTGGTCAGCCCCCACCCTGGGTGCTGACCTTGCTGCCCCCTCGCCTTCTCTGGCTTCTCCCTTCCCAGTTCCGGATATTCTTGTTGCATTGGATTTTGCTTCCAGAACCCTTCCCCTGTACCTATCCCAGCCCCTCTTGAACCCCTCCACTGTCTCTGCCTCCACCAGCCCCCTAGGCAGTGCATTCCATGGCTCTACCACCCTCTAAGTGAAGTAGCACCTCCTTTTTTCTCCCCTGAATCTTCCCCCCTCCAGCTTCCACCCATGCCCTCTAGTGGCCCCCTCCTCCTTCCTTCGAAGCACCCTGACTGTTCCTCCCCTATTTACCCTCTTCATGTACTTGAAGACCTCTATCATGTCCCCCCGGTCCCTGCTCTCTTCCAATGTATACATATTTAGCTCTTTGAGCCTCTCCTCATAGGTCCTGTCCCCCAAGCCCCAAATCATTTTGGCTGCCCTCCTCTGGACCCTCTCCAGGAGTTTAATGTCCCTCTTTAAGTGTGGCCTCCAAAACTGCACGCAGTACTCAAGGTGTGACCTCACCAAACAGTTATACAGAGGAAGTATCACTTCCCTCCTTCTGGAGGTGATCTCCTAGCGATGCATCCCAGCATCTTTTTGGCCTTGGCTGCTGCCCTCCTACAAGTCTCAGAGTTGTTCATCTTGACATCCACCACCACCCCCAGGTCCCTCTCAGCCATCGAGACTTGTAGCATTCTCCCCCCAGGGATACACTTGGCCAGGTTTCTGCCCCAGGTGGAGTACCTTGCATTTCCTGCATTGAACCTCAGCTTCCACTTTCTAGACCATCTTTCCAGAGCCTCCAGGTCCCCTGTAGGCCACCCTCCCTCCTCCCCATCCACCACGCCCCAGTTTTGAGTCATCAAAGAGACTCATCTCACTCCTGATTCCTGTCCTTATGTCAGAGACGTAGGCGTTGAACAGGAGGGGCCCAAGGACTGATCCCTGTGGTGCCCTTGGAGGGTATTCTACCTATAATCTATTTCAGTCTGTTCCATATTTATATTAGTATGTGTCATACCCATTTTGTTATGTATCATATCCATTTCAGTATAGGTCACGTCAGTTTCAGCTTGTGTCATAATTATTTCAGTATGTGTCGCAACCATTTCAGTTTGTGTCATAGCCATTTTAGTGTATGTCATAATTATTTCAGTATGCGTCATACCCATTTAATGTGGCTTGTATCCATTTTGGTATGAGTCATACATACAGTACTTTGGCATGAGTTGTAATTACTTTGGTGTGTGTCACACCCATTTTGATGTGTGACATAAACATTTTGGTGTGCGTCATTCCCATTTCAGTGCGTGTCATGACAATTTCAATGTGCGTCGCACCCATTTTGGAACATGTCATACCCATTTTGGAACATCATATACCCATTTTGGTATTTGCCATATCCATTTCAGTACGTGTCATACCCATTTTGGTTTATGTCGTAATTATTTCACTATGTGTCATGTTCATTTCCGTTTTTGTCACACCATCTCACCATGTTTCATATCCATTTCAGTATGGGTCATATCCATTTAGCTATGTGTCATAATTATTTTAGTATGTGTCATATCAATTTCAGTGTGTGTCATAGCCATTTCAATTGATGTCATACCCATTTTGGCATGTCTTGCCCATTTTGCCATGTGTCATATCTATTTCAGTATAGGTCATATCCATTTTGGTATGTGTCATTATTAATTTAGCACGAGTCATACTATTTTTTGTGAGTGTCATATTCATTTCAGTTTGTGTCAAACCCATTTTGGTGTTTGTCATACCCATTTTGGTGTTTGTCATACCATTTTGGTATGTGTCATAACTATTTCAGTATAAGCCATATCCATTTCAATATGTGTCATAATTATTTCTTTATGCATCAAACCCATTTTGGTATAGCATACCCATTTTGGTGTGTGTCATACCCATTTCGTTATGTGACGTATCTATTTTGGTATGCATCTTACCTGTTTCAGTATGTGTCCTAGCCATTTTGGTATACGTCATACTTATTTTAATAAGTGTTATTTCTATCTTGGTGTATGTCATACCCATTTCAGGAGGTATCATACCTATTTCAGTGTATAATATACTCATTTTCATGTTTGTCATTTTCTTAATATTATGCTGTAAATATTTTGTTGCTAGTCATAGACACTTTACTATGTATAATATTCTGAAAACTATCATTTTGAATTGAATGGCTTCCCATAGTGTAAGTCACTAGTTGAAAACTACAGACCAGTCAGACTGCAATATTAGGAAAAATTGTGGAAACATTAATCAAAGACAAATTAAAATATGGAACTGGAACGTAAGGGATCAAAGGGAGACTGTGCAATACAAGTCTGTTAGCCTTCTATGAGAACATAACCAACAGTTTAGACAGGAATGTTCCAGTAAACACAATTTATCTGGCTTTCCAGAAGGCATTTGATAAGGTATCACACACAAAACTGATAAATAAGATGGAGAGAGTAGGAACAGACAGTAAACTTACTTCACGGGTGGCATCCTGGTTTAGCAAAATAATTCAGTTTGTTAGAACTAATGGTACCTTATCAAATGCATTAAGATAACTAGTGGGGTATCTGAAGGCTCAGTACTGGGACTGTCTCTGTTCTTTTTTATCGGAGATAGGCATTTGCACATTAACGGTTGGATCAAAAAATGTGTGGATAGCACCAAATTAGATGGTCAGGTGGATACACAAACAAAATATGAAAGTCTGTTTGGGGACTTGAAGATAACTGAGGAATTGGTCTGCTTAAGTAAAATGTTCTTTAACAGTGAGAAATGTAAGTGATACATTTAGGTATTAATAACCCAGTGAATGAGTAGATGTTAGGTGGAAAGTACAAAGAGTGTGGAACAGAAAGAGACCTGGGAGAAACAGAGAATTTAACTGACGACAGATAAGGGTCGTTTGGGCCACCCAGTCTGCCCATTTTTTTAACCTTCATTTTTGCTGTAGACCTTACTTTACCTACAGCACTTTCTCTCCACCCACCCACCCCAATCCTTACCTCTGTTCCCTTGTGCCTATTCCAGACATTTTGAACCCCACCACTGTTTTCACCCCCGCTACATCCACTGGAGGGCTGCTCCAGGAATCCATATCCTTTTCTGTGAAGAAGCACTTCCTTACAACTCTTCTGAATTTACCCCCCTCCAGCTTTATTGCATATCCCCTTGTTCTACAGCACTTTTTTTCTGAAAAATATTCCCCTACTGTTCTTTATTTACCCCTGTGAAGTATTTAAAGGTTTCTATCATATCCCACCTCTCCCTCTTCTCTTCCAGGGTGTACATATTGAATCCCTTTAGCCCGTCCTCGTAAGGTTGTTGATGCAGACTCTGCAACATTTTGGTTGCCCTCCTCTGAACCACTTCTACTTTTATGTCCTTCCTGATATGTGGTCTCCAGAACTACACACAATACTCAAGGTGGGGTCTTAGCAGTGATCTATATAGGGACAATACCACCTCCCACTTTCTGCTGGTGATGCCCTTTCCTATGCACCCCAGCATCCTACTAGCCCTCCCAACTGCCTTGTCACACTGCTTGGCCACCTTTAGGTCATCTGATATGGTTACCCCCAGGTCTCATTCCTGCTTGGTCATTGTCAGTAACACACCACCTATTTTGTACTCCGCCCCAGGGTTTCTGTGCCCCCTGGGAGTTATAATTAGTAGTGACTTGAACATCGAGAATCACTGGAAAAAGATGGCACTCATGGCAAATAGAGCATTGGGATGCATAAAGAAATCATTTATAAACAGGACAGAACAGTGTATTATTCAAATTTATATAGGGCAGATATTAGATTGCCTTTTGACAACTGTAGTCCATTCTGGGGTCCATATTTAAAGAATAATAAGGAACTACTAGTGAGAGTCCAACATCAAGTTATTAAATTAATCTCTAGATTGTATAACAAACCCTATAATGAAAGAATTAAGAATCTGGGTCTGTATACTCAAGAGGAAAGGAGAGTAAGGGGAGATTTGCTTCAGCTGTTCAAAATACCAAGGGACAATGCGTTTTTGTTTGTTTGTTTGTTGTTTATTATAGGAATAACCATTGAGCATAAGCTCATTCACAATGGTGACCTAATTACAAAATACAGATAACATACAACATACATACAATACAATTAATCATCTATAGCAATCACAAACATGTACATGAGATGACAAGTGTTGGTTTAACAGTATACCATTGCCACAGTGACTCCCAGATCACGAAGACCACCACAGTGACAGGAATCGGGCAAAATCCACCTGTCGCTGTGGTGGTCTGTTTGGCGATCAGGGCTGCCTCGCTGGGTGTTTGTCCCACCCTGGTCCTACTCTGACTCGAAGTTAGAATTCTAGAGACCAGAGGGTGGGGGAGTTCAGGGAACATCCCTGACACTGCAATTCTGACAGTCGGCACTGTGGCTGTCGCTGTCGGGGATGTCTCCATGCCGACTGTCGCTGCGGCATGGGTAAACCGTTTTAACATGGAAACAGGTGGGGGTGTAATATCTAACCTCCTAAATTCAGGAGGGAGTTTTTTCCAAAAAATAGGGACAAATTGACTAAAAAAGTGTAGGGAACATTTAGTTTTAGTAATTGGTACAGACAATTCCCGGACAGAAGTATTCCTCAATGACTGATCAATAGAACTAAAACTTAACCTATTGTTCATGTAATCTACCATTGACCAGGTTGACTACCTACACCCCGCCAAGGTTCCCTCAAATGACAAAGCACCCAGTACCTCTCACACTACCTTCTACCTCAAGAGAGTTACTATAAAAGAGGTTGCATTCTACATAAAAAGAGTGCTCGGGAAGACCAGAATGGGTAGCAATGGAGTAGACATGAACCTGGTTTCTCAAATTCTTGATGTGCGCATCATGCCTATTACAAAACTATTCAACAAATGTCTGACCCTGGCACAATTCCCGGCCACCTGGAAGCAAGCGCTGGTCACTTCTGTCCACAAAAGTGGGGACAGGACCAATGTGTCTAATTATAGGCCAATCTCAATCCTTTCCCCCCTATCCAAGGCCCTTGACAAGATTGTGGCAGACCAACTAACAGACTACATCAGCAAATACCAATTGCAATGCGCCAACCAACACAGGTTCAGGCAGGGGTATAGTACCACAACTGACCTTGTAGAGTTCACCAAAAACGCTCACAAAGCTATAGACAAAGGCAAACTAGTAGGGTCGGAGTTCATAGACTTAACAAAAGCCTTCAACACCATCAACCACACCCTCTTACTGGCCCAGCTACAAAGCCTGGGGGTGGCCACCAATGCAACACCCTGGTTCCAAGACTACCTGTCCCTCAGATCACAATGGGTAAATGGGTAAAAATAGGACAAACAGTGTCTGACCCCAGAGAAGTCACACTGGGGGTACCCCAGGGATCCATCTTGAGACCCCTGCTCTTCAGCCTGTTCCTAATCTCCCTCAAGCCTGCGACACCAAGATAATCCTATATGCAGATGATGCTGTCATCCTCAACAGCAACTCTCGAACTGAGCCACTCCAAGCAGCACTTCAGCACTCCTTCAGAAAAATAGAAGACTGGTTCTGCGAGCACAAACTTCTGCTCAATTACAAAACAAACCATGCTGTTATCCAGCCCCCAGCTCAAGGAAAGGTTCCCCACCATAAACATCACCAACAATGTACTCGCCCCCTTGGAACAAGTACACTCCTTCAAATACCTTTGAGTCACCCTGGATGACACCTTATTCTACGTTCAACATGTCAACCTGGTGGTCAAGATAGTCAACACCAAGCTTGGTGTGCTATACAGGCACAGAAAACACTTTACCATGGCAGCCATCCACCTATCAGTCATGAGCTCCATCCTCTCCACCATTGACTATGGTTTGGTTGTCCATAGCGCAGCATCAGACTCTGTGCTCAAGAGGGTGTACGTAACTCTCAACAAGACCCGCAGGCTCAAACTGAATGGCAATCGAATGACCTGCACTTGCTCCCTCTACAAACAGACACACCTGCTGTCTCTTGGGTGCAGGACTTAATTCCTCACATGCCTCCTAGGCAAAAACGCATTACTGGGGAAAGCCCACCCCCCATATGTAGCTGTCATCTTCTCCCTTCCAAGCTCAGAATATAAAACCAGAAGCAGAACGCAGGGGGCCCTCGCAGTGCCATTCCGACGCACAGCTCTCAGATGGCGCGCCTTCTCCAACAGAGCCCCTCTTTGGCTTAACAAGGTACCCGAGTCCATTTGGAACTCCACTAGCCTGTGTAGCTTCAAATCAGACCTTAAGCATTATCTGACCTCCAGCTCTGTGTGCACCTTCTTCCCCAATGGCTGATCAAGACTCTGGATGTCCAGGCCTGGCTCTGCTAACAGCAACTATTCTCAGCACAAGACAGAAGCCATCCTCCCACATGTGCCTTGACAATGCCTCTGAATCACTCTAAGGGGCTGCTACTCTCCCCCTCACCCCCCTCACCCCATCTCCATGCTAGGATGCATCTCTGCCTCCCCAGCCTCAGCCCCTGCCTCCTTGACCACTTTTACTAGAGGCCCCCTCCTCCCCTACCAAAATCCTGTCCTTACTGACTCTCTGCCCAACCTAACCTAACCTCTAGTGCCTCTGCATCTTACCTGTACTTATAATTAGCTAGATATGATGCCCATGTGCTGTATAGTGTTTTAAATGTTTAAGAAACTCTGTAGCCTTTTCCTAATTGTTGTGCTGTACAGTGTCTCAAATGTCCTAAAACTCTGTAACCTTCTTGATTGAATGTCTATACTCTGTTCACATGACGTGGAACCTTTGTAAAAAAGCCTTGGCTCAAAGGTTATTTCTGAATATCGAAGAGATAAAAATAAATAAAAATAATCTGGAATAAGGCCCAAACCACATTTATATGCAAACACATGCCTATGGTTATGTTAATGAGAGAGCTGGGACTGAGCTACATTGGAAGAGATATACTGAGATCACACAATAAATAAATTAAGGAGGGAAGGGGGCTGCTCTGGTCGCTGGTGGGGGTGGTGGGATGGGGAATGGTGTTGTGGACCCCTCCGGGATCCACAATGCCATCCCCCCCCATCCTGCTCCCCCACGAGACACCGGAGCAGCCCCCGTCCCTCCTCTACACCCCTAAACAGCTGAGTAAATCACAAGTTGTCAATGAATGAGCACGTGCTTGTAAAAGCACACGTTGAGTCATTGAGCTCAGTCAGGCAGGCTGCCAGCTGTGGAGGTAGGTGGAGGGCTGTGCGGTGGCCCACTCCAGTCAGGGTTGGGGGGCATTACCGAACAGGGTGGGGGTTGGAGCCACTAGACACCAGGAAGTGATCAATGATTTTTTTATTTTAAATGGATTGGATTCAAGGTTGGGAGAGCAGGGTGGTGAGAGCCACTAGACACCATGAAAGTGAGAAATTATTTTTTATTTTTATTTTTAAATGAATCAGACTCGGGGTTGGGGGAGCGGGGTGGGGGAATTACCTGTCAGGGTGGGGGTCCACTAGACACCAGGGAAGGATTTAATGAAATTTTGGACTCTGGGTTGGAGGGAACGGGGTGTGGGTACTACGTGACAGGGTGGGTTTCCACTAGACATCAGGGAATGTTTGTTATATGGTCTATGAGCTGCTTGTGGTCAATGAGTCAGTGTTTCTGTAGGTGTTTGGGGGCGGGAGGGTGATTGCTGCGACTGTGTCTGGCGGGGGGAGGGGTCCGCTATACAGCTTGTGGCCAGAGTCTGTGTGGGAAGTGTGGAATTTCGTGGGTGAAATTCCACACTTTGCATTGGATCTGGCCTCGGTGAATTAGGTGAATTTTGTGTATCGTACTTTGCGTATTGAGTGCAATATGCAAAATAGTTCATGGAGTGAAGTCTGTCCACTTCACCCACCTCTACTCACCACTGCTCTTTGCCCTTTCACTTCCCTCTCTTGATGCCAGGCGCATTTCCCACTGTGCCTCCTTTATATCTAAGTTCTAGTTTGGTTTCCTTCCCTCTCGCATAACTTCCTGCTTATCCTTTCCTGCAGCTTTCTACTATCCTCTGCGCAATAATACATCCCACTCCCTCACTATTCCTTCTAGAAAATCTATTGCTGGTCAGTCTGTTTTCTCATACCACTTTCTTAAGCTTTGGTTCTCCCTTCCCTTGTCATTTTGCCCTGCCTCCTTGGCTTTCTCCTTAAAGTCTCTCCTTCATGACTTTTCTTCAATCTCCTGACACTGTCCTTGTCACTCCCGCCACCCCCCCCCCCCAACTAGTTTTGCCCTGGCAATCTATTTCCTTCATTACTTGTTCATATGTTAGTCCTATTTTTCTTAAAATTTGCATTATTCTCCATGATATATTGTATTTGCTGTATATGATTTTTCTCGTCCCCTACCCAGGGCATATTTCAAAACAAGCTGTTACCAGCTCAGTATGTCTTTCCTGGTGAAACTTTTGAAGTAAATAAATAAATATACCACTACAGAATTCCTTTGCCAAACTGGTGGCACGGTGCAGCTGAGAGCAGACACCTGTCACAGTGGGAAGGGAGGAGGTGGGGATCCTCAGAAGTGAAAGCCCCAGGAAGAGAGGAAAAGACCCCCAGTTCAAGAGGAATCAGCTGCTGGTGAGGGACTCTGTTGTCAGGGGGATAGATTTAGGAGCAAGAGTTGGAAAGGGGTGTGCCTGAGTGGTGATTCATTGAGGAGGGATGGAGAGTGCATCCAGAGGATCACTAGAGCAGCAAGATCTGAGAAGGAGCTAGTCATCATTTTCCATCAGTGGATGAATGACCTGGCAAGGGATAAGGTAGGGGTAGTGCAGGGCAACTTCAGGGAGTTGGAGAGGGGCACTAAGCTGGTGCCATGCACAGTGGCTTTTTCTAAGGTGTTACCTGTGTCCAGCCAGGGAGATGCAAGGGTACTCTGCACCAGGGCATTTAATGACTGGTTAAAGGCATGATGCATGGAGAAAGAGTTTGGCTACATCAGAGAATGGGAGCCAGCCTGGAAGAACTCTACAAGGGAGACAGGAGATGGCCTGCATCCTTCCATGATGGGGACCGTAGTCCTTAGCAGGAAGTTAAAATGCTACTTGTATGAGCACTTAAACTAGCCTAGGGGAGGCAGTAAAACAAAGGAAGGCAGCAACTGCCCTCTGCTGTGGATGATGAAGTAGTAGGAAGAGAGGACCCAGGGGTCGGGGGAATCTTTCCTATGGCAGGGGCACAAAAAGGCAGGGATGGGGACAAGACAAAAGAAAAGGGGGGGGTGAAAAACAGGGAAGCAAAGGTAGAGGTCTGAAGGAGACAAAGAATGAGAAAGTTAAAAAGGTAAGAGCAAAGTCAGGGGCCTTCACAGGCAGGAACGGGAGTGGAAAGCAGGGTAGTGGGCAGGGGGGAAGAAGGTGTGGAGAGTCAAGTGCACCAATGCAAGGAGCCTTGAAAACAGAATTCCAGATCTTGAATCCATCATGGCGGGGGCTGACCTTGATTTAGTGGCCATAACAGAGTCATGGTGCACTGATCACCATGACTGGGACATGGCCATATGGGGCTACTCTATGTTTAGGAGAGACAGGGCAGGGAGGAAGGGGAACGGAGGGTTCTTTTATATGTGAGGGGGAGAATCAAGGTCACAAAGGTACAGGGGCACAATGAGGAAAAAGAAGCACTGAATGTGCTGTGTGTCACCCCAGAGACAGATTCCGGGGCTGCTGTCCATATTGGGGTAGTGTACAGACTTCCAGCACAGGAAGATGAGTTGAAAAAGGCACTTGGGGAACCCATCATAAGAATGGCAAATAAGAGGGAGGTGCTGTTAATTGGTGACATCAGTCTGCCAGATGTGGAGTGGAACCTTCTAACTATGGCTTCAGCAAGGTGCAGAGCCATTTTAGACTCCCTACAAGGGGCTTTTCACAGGCAGCTAGTCAAAGAACCCACTAAGGATGAGGCAGTGCTGAACCTGGTGCTTACAAACATTGACAGCATTGCAGACATCACAGTGAGCAGCCCTGTGGAATCAGTGATCACCGCACAGTGCTGGGTATTTTCTCTGTTAACTCGTTGTGCAGGTTGTCTTGCTGAAAGGAAGGTCAACATTCATCATAGTGGTGGGTCAGAGCTTGTAGCAGATTGTCTCCAGAGGGCACGGCTCAGGCCCAACCCCCCTGCCCCTCACCCCACCCCCCTTGGTGTCATTTCCTTTATACCAGGGGTTCTGACATCATTTCCTCAAGAGGGCAAGGGGCATACAAATGTCATATCCCTACCAGCACACCACACTGCATTGACGGTAAAAGTGCACACACTATTAAAAAAAAAAGTTACACAACTTAAACTGGAAAGAAGACAGACATGTGGGGAGTAGTGCAATGCACTGGCTGTGGGATAGCAGTCTTCTGGGAGACTTTCTGGAGGCTAAGATGCTGCCCTATTTGCAGGCAACTCTCTGCTCTGAGGGAGGAGGCTGCCCATCTCCAGTCCAAACTGGTCAGGAGTACAGGAACCTCTGCCACCTGGAGAAAACCAGGGCCACCACCTCTGCCTCAGAGGTTGCCAAGAAAGAGCGGCGGTTGGACCACAGTGGGCTCAGGGAGGGAGAGGGTTGTGGAACAGAGGCTCATCCCTTCAGATGTACTGCTCCACAATCCATATGCCATTCTGGTGGAGCACTGTTCCCCTATGGAGGCATCCACAGTGGAGACTGAGGAGGTTGCTGGCGACCATCACAAGGGAAGCCCACAGGAAAGTGGCACAGGACACCACAGGGAAAGGAAGCAGCTCCTGGTGGGGGACTCAGTTATTAGGGGATAGAACTGGGGGGGCAGGGGAAAGTGAAGTCAGGTGCCTGCCTGGCACCATGGCTTGGAGGGACAGGAAGCAAATTCTCAGGATCACGAAAGCAGCTGCACAGGAGATAGAGCTGGATGTCATTGTCCACCTAGGGACAAATGGCATGGCTAGGCATAGGATTACATCAGTGCAGGAGGAGTTTGTGGAGTTGGGGAGGGGCCTTAGACAAGTAGCTCATACCGTATCCTTCTTGGAGGTGCTGCCTATCTATGGCACGGGTGAGGCAAGTGTACTCGGCACCATGCAATTCAATGAATGGTTGAAAAACTGGTGCGGAGCACAGAATTTTGGCTTCATTGGGGACTGGGTTTCCACCTGGAGGGATACCCACCTATACTGGCACGATGGTCTGCATCTGTCTGGGAAGAGAACCAGCCTCCTGGGTGATTGGTTTAAATGCTTCATTGGCAAGCTTTTAAACTAACCAAGGGGGGAGGCACTGATAAGAAGCAGGGACCAGGGCACACCGTCTACAGGAGGGACAGGGAGGGTAAATGAGGAGAAGGAGTAGCTCTCTACATAAGGGAAGAAATCAAAGCAACAGAACAAAAGGGTAAACAGGGAGGAGAGGAGGTACTGTGGGTCAACATGGAGACAGGCAATGGCATCACAATCCGCACAGGGGTTGTATACAGACCCCCATCTCAGGGGGAGGAAGTGGACAAGGAAATGATAGAAGGTATCCTTAGAATGGCAGAAAAAGGGGTGATATTGTTGATGGGGGACCTGAATATGCCAGATGCTAACTGGAGTGCATTTGTTGCTGCCACATCCAAGAGTGGTGTCATTCTAGATGCCCTGCAGGGGGCATGCCTTAGACAGCTAGTACTGGAACACACTTGGGAGGGAGCAATCTTAGACCTGGTTCTCTCAAACGGAAATGGAGAGAGGATCACACATTTAGAAGTGGGTAGCCATCTGAGAACCAACAACCACCAAACAGTATAATTCACAATAAACACAGCAGTAGAGTCAAGTCATACAAAGGCAAAGGTCCTAGACTTTAGGAGGGCTGACTTTGCCAAAATGGGTAAGTGCCTAATAAATGCACTAGCAAATGGGCAGGAAGGAGGAGTGGAAGAACAATGGGGAATAATCAAAATTTCCATCACAGAGGCAACAAGCATTTGTGTGAAGCAAATAAACAAAACAAAATGAAGTAAAATAACACTATGGTTCTCAAAGGAGGTGGCAGGGAAGGTTTGGGAGAAAAAGATAGCATTCAGGAAGTACAAGGAATCACAGAAGAAGCAGGACAGAGAACTGTATCAGTTAAAGCAAAAGGAAGCTGGGAAGGCAGTCAGAATAGCGAAGGCCCAAACTGAGGAAAAGAAAGTCAACTCAGTTAAGAAGGGGGATAAAACCTTTTATAGGTACATCAGGGAGCGAAGGAAGAACAAGGGAGGGATAGTGAAGCTTAATAAAGGGGAGGGAGGGTGGGCAGAGGGTGACTGTGAAAAGGCAGGAGATATTAAACAAATATTTTGCTCAGTATTCACAAAAGAAGAGGGGGAGGTACCTAACCCAAACAACAGAAACACTCTGGATAAGGGGGCTGATACCAGTCCATTCACAGAAGAAAGAGTTCTGGAAGAACTCTTAAAACTGAAGGTGGACAAAGCAATGGGGCCTGATGGGATTCATCCCAGAAGTCTAAAAGAACTAAGGGTACAACTAGTGACACCACTGACTACCCTCTTTAACAAATCATGGGAGGATGTGGTGGTACCTAAGGGCTGGAGAAGGGTGGATGTTATTCTACATCACAAAAGAGGGAGCAGGGCAGAGGCAGAAAACTACAGACCTGTTAGTCTGACATCAGTGATAGGAAAAATGATGGAACCACTTCTGAAGGAAGGAACTGTTGAGTACCTAGAGGCCAGCGGGGCACAGGACCCAAGGTAGCATGGATTCACTGCGAGACGGTCATGTCAGATGAATCTAATAGATTTCTTTGACTGGGTGACCAAAATAGTAGATCAGGGAGAGGCTGTCGATATGGCCTACCTAGACTTTAGCAAGGCATTTGACTCAGTCCCACACAAAAGATTAATATACAAGTTAGCCAGCCTTGGAGTGGGTCCCAAGGTGGTAGCATGGGTAAAATTGGCTGGACAACAGGATACAGAGGGTAATAGTAAATGGAGTCCCACATCTGAAAAAGGGGTTACTAACCCAGGCTACAGCAGGGTTCAGTACTGGGACTGGTCCTCTTCAATGTCTTTATAAGTGACATTGCAGAGGACTGGAAGAGAAAAGTATGTCTCTTTGCAAGCGACACAAATATCTGCAACAGGGTTGATACACAAGGTGGGGTGGAAAGGATAAGAAGGGACTTGGCAAGGTTGGAGGAATGGTCAAATGTATGGCAGCTTAGATTCAATGCAAAGAAGTGCAAAGTAATGCACCCGGGAAACAAAAACCCAGGGGAAGGCTACACAATGGAGGGTGAGATACTAACAATAACAAAAATGGAAAGGGACCTGGGGTAGTCATATTAGATTACCTAAAGGTGGGCAAGCAATGTGAGAAGGCAGTAAGGAGGTCTGGGGGGATACTGGGATGCATAGGGAGAGGCATCATCAGTAGAAAACAGGAAGTTGTTATCCCTCTGTACAGATAGCTGGTGAGACCCCATCTGGAGTACTGCATGCAGTTCTGGAGACCTCATCTCCGCAAGGACATAAGCAGGATGGAGGCTGTCCAGAGGAGGGCAACTAAAATGGTGCAGGGTCTGCACCAGAAGACATATGAAGAGAGACTAAAGGAGCTTAATATGTATACCCTCGAGGAAAGGAGGGAGGGGGGGCATGATGGAAACTTTCGAGTACCTCAAGGGAATCAACAAAGTCCAAGAGGGTAGCATCTTTCAGAAAAAGAGGTGTGTAAGAACAAGGGGGCACAATTTAAAGATAGAAGGGGGATGGCTCAGAGGTAATGTGAGGAAGTATTTTTTCACGGAGAGGGTTGTGGATGCATGGAACGGCTTTCCTGAGGAAGTCATGGAGTCAAAAACAGTGGAGGGATTCAAGAATTCATGGGACAGACATAAGGCAATTCTAGTGTGGGGTAGGAGGAAGTAGGCTGTTGATTAACTAAGATCTGCAGCTTATCCATTAGGTAGGGAAATGGGCAGACTAGTTGGGCAAAGTGGTCCTTATCTGTCGTCAAATTCCGTTTCTATGATCTATGTTTCTATGTTTCTACAGTGTAGTTTAACATAAAGACAGGAACAGATGCAAACCATGCATGGACAAGGGCCCTGGACCTTAGGTGGGTGGATTTCAAAGAAATGGGAGACTGCCTCAGAAACTGCCTTGAAGGAGAGGATTGCCAGTGAGGGGTAGAAGCACAGCTGGGAAAAATAACAGAGGGCATAGTTAAAGCAACCAACCTTGTTAAAGCAACCAACCTCTGTATGAAGGATGTAAGTAAAAGCAGAAGGATAAAGAGACCATTATGGTTCTCTAATGAAGTGGCCAAGGTGGTGAAGGGAAAAGGGCTGCATTCAGGAGGTATAAGGAAACACAGAGGGAGTAGGATAGGCAGGTATACCAAAAAAACAGAGGGATGCAGGAAAGGCGGTGAGGTGAGGTGAGCAAAGGTGCAGACAGAGGAAAGGATAGCCAAACAGGTTGCTAAAGGAGATAAGACTTTCTTCAGATACATAAGTGAGAAGAGGACAGCAAGGGAAGAAATAGTGAGGAATGGAAGGGCAGAAGGGGGAGACTACGCAGAAAAGGATCAAGTAAAAGTGAGCATACTGAACAGGTACTGCTGAGTCTTCACAGTGGTGGAAGAGAGGGACAAACCACTAGGGAGTAGCAGCAGAGGGGGGAGGTGGACACAAGTCCATTTTCAGATGAAAGAGTACTAAAGGGACTTGCAACTCTGAAGGTGGACAGCTGTAGGACCAGACATCCAAGGGTACTAAGAACTCAGGGAGGTTATAGCTTCTCCACTGACAGCCTTATTCAACAGCTCACTGGAAACAGGCATGGTTCCAAAGGACTGGAGAAGAGCTGACATCATCCCTCTACATAAGAGAGGCATCAGGAAGGGGGCTAGCAACTATAGGCCAGTCAGTCTGACTTCAGTGGTGGAGAAATTATTGGAAACCCCTGCTAAAGGAAAGACTAGTAGAGTATATTGAATCCAATGGGCTGCAAAACCACATGCAGCAAGGATTCACAGGGTGGGGGCGAGGTCATGAGAAAACAAATCTAATAGATTTCTTTGACTGGGTGACCAGGGAAATTGATCATGGGAGGACAGTGGATGTGGTCTATCTGGACTTTAGCAAGGCCTTCAACACTGTGTGGCACAGGAGGCTGACAAAGAAACTGAGCCACCTTGGGGTGGGATCCAAAGTAGTGAACAGGGTTAGAAAGTGGTTAACTGACAGGAGGCAGAGAGTGGTGGCTGACAACACTCACTCTAGTGATGGGAAAGAGACCAACAGGGTGCCTCAGAGATCAGTACTGGGACTAGTCCTCTTCAATCTCTTCTAAGTGACATTATAGAAGAACTGGAAGGAAAGGTATGCCTTTTTGCTGATGATACCAAAATCTGTAATAGAGTGGGCACTCAGTAGGGGGTAGAGAGAATATGCACGGATCTTGGGAAACTCGAGGAGTTGTCAAGAGCATGGCAGTTTGAGTTCAATGCCAAAAAGTGCCAAATCATGCATCTAGGGCCTAGGAACCCATGAGCTGGGTACAGAATGGGGAGAGGCACTGACAGTTACTGAGCAGGAAAGGGACCTTGGGTTATCATACCTGATGACCTCAAAGCAACAGGGCACTGTGACAAAGCAGTAGGTAGGGCTAGTGGGATGCTGGGGTGCGTAAGGATGGGTCTCACCAGAAGAAGGACAGAGGTAGTGTTGCCACTGTATCACTCACTGGTGAGACCCCATCTGGAATACTGTGTCCAGTTTTGGAACCCAAACCTCAGATAGGACACAGATAGAGTGAATGCAGTTCAGATAACGGCAACTAAAATTATGCAGGGTTTGCATGAGAATACCTGTAAGAAGAGACTGAGGGATCTCAGCATGTACACCTGGAAGAGAAGAGAATGAGATGTGACATAATAGAGACCTACAAGTAAGTTTAAGAGAAATGTGAGAAAGTTTTCTTTACCAAAAGGGTGGTAGGCGACTGGAACAGATTGCCAGTGGAAACTTGGAGGCGAAAACAGGGGGGCGGAGGGGGAGGGCTTCAAGCATGCATAGGATAGACATAGGGGAATATTATTTATTTATTTATTTCAAAAGTTTCACCTGGAGAGACATACTGAGCCGTAAACAACTTGTTTTCAGAAGCATCTTGGGGAAGAGGGTGGAGGGAGAAATACATATCCATACAGCATAAAAACATTAGCACAGAATGTACAATCATATCAAGGAACACTTTTATACAATATATCATAAATTAAACATTGAGTAATACACATTGAATGTACAAGAGCATATACATAGGGATTATTTACAGAAAATACAGCAACAGCAGTAAGTAACATTTGCCTACAAGAATAGGGAATGAATCAGGATAGTACAAATGGCTAAGGGTAGTCTAGCAAAGGGCGACGAGGAGAGAGGGGGAGAAAGGAGAAGGTAGAGCATAGGAAGAAGACAAGGGAGGTCCAGAATTAGGCTGGGTAGGTAAAGGAGGTAGAGGAATGGGGTGAGGGAGGAGGGGAGAGGGGGAGATATGTAGTACTGTACGTGTCTTTTGTGCCTGAACAGGAGTTAGACTCTGTCTCGGTGTTTAACAACAGCCTGTCAGAGATACAGAACTGGATGAGTGCTAGTTGGCTGAGGTTGAACTCAGGTAAAACAGAGGTATTGGTGGTAGACCCTGATCGTAGGATGACTGGGGCATGGGTGGGAAAACCCTCAGATTTACATCTTGGAGGAGTCCGACTGATTGCCTCGGGCCAGGTGTGTAACCTAGGCATGATATTTGATGAAGACCTGACCCTGAGGGCGCAGGTTTCAGCCGTGGTCAAATCTTCCTTTTATCATCTGAGGAACATAGCTAGGGTGAAGCACCTGGTCCTGCCCGAAGATCTTCCTACCTTGGTCCACGCCTTTGTCACCACTCGTTTTGATTTCTGCAACGCCCTTTACCTAGGGCTACCGGGGCTTGATATCTGCCATTTGCAGCTAGTGCAGAACGTGATGCCCAGGTTGTTAACTGGAACCCCTAGGTCCAGTCACATAACACCTGTGCTGCGTGAACTGCACTGGCTGCCAATACAGTGTCGGATCACCTTCAAGGTAGCATTGCTGATCTATAAGGCCCTACATGACCAGGGACCCCTTTATCTGAAAGAACTCCTGTCTCCTTACGGCCCCACCCACCCACTCCGATCCTCCAGTGAGGGATTGGTAGAGGTTCCATGGGTATCCCTAAAAACATCAGGAGGAAGATCGTTTGCCTTTATGGCTCCTACCCTGTGGAATTCTCTATCATGCCGGATACAAGATAGCGTGACTGTGGAAGGATTTATAAAATCCTTGAAAACACAAACACAATTGTTTCATCAGACATTTGAAGGGACCTGGTGAGTTAGTGCTGAAATACTGTATGTATATTTATTGTTTTAATGTATAATGGAGCTTTGGAAGGTGCCTGATACAAATAAAGTTTTACTTACTTACTAGTATGAGAGTTAGGGGGCTGGGGAGAGAAGGAGGGTGGACAGTCAGGAAGAGGAAGGTATGGGGGCAATAATGTGGGGGAGCCAGAGGCAGTTACAGGAGGGGGCTAAGTAATTGCATATAAGACTGAAGAAGGAGCAGGTGGAGGTAGCAGAACAAATAGAGCCAGGGAAGGAGTTCCAGAGTTTGGGAAGGCGGAAAGAGAGAGCAGCTTGCCCAGCCGAGGTCCACCTGGAGGGGAGAGTTAGAGAGCGGAGGTTAGAGCTACGAAGAGAGTAGGAGGAGTTTGAAGGGAAGGGGAGGAGAGGAGAGAAGAGACATAAGGTAGGATGGGAGGGAGCCCAGCCAGTACTTAGCAAAAAGGGAGGAGCAATGAACAAGATGTCTGGCTTCAAGGGAGGGAAAGGAGAGAGATATAGAGGTGGCAGTGGTGGGTCTGGGAGGTGGGGGCAATCCAGGGCAAACCTACAGAAGGAGTGGAAGAATGGATCCAGTCTGGCCAGAGTAGACTTGGGAGCACTAGCATAGATAGTGTCACAATAGTCAAAGAGGGGAAGAATCATTCTCTGCACAATGGCTCTGTGGGCCAGCAGAGGGATGCACCTGCGGTTCCTATACAGTGCACCAAGTATAGGGTGAAGCTTTTTGTGTAAGTAGTCCACATAAGCAGAGAAGTCTAGGTAACTGTCAAACCAAACTCCTAGGTACCTAGGTATTAGTAAAAAGGCAAACAGGAGGAAGGGGCCCCAGAGACCATTTAGGGTCTGAAGAGACAGATTAGGCAGAGCATATGGGCAGACTGGGTGGGCCAAGTGGTCCTTTTCTGCTGACAAATTCTATGTTTCTGTTTCTATGTTTCCTCAACTTCCTTGGTGTACCACATTGGCTTCCTTTCCCTCTTGTTTTTACCTGCTCGCTTGACACACCGGCTCACAGTCTCAGTTTATCCATTTTTAATGAATCCCCATTTGTTATCACCCCCCACAGCATCCTCTCTATCTTTCCAAAATCAGCCCTTTTAACATCTAAGAACTTTGTGAGTGCTTGCTATTTGCCTATAATTTTATCTTAAATCACACAGTCTGGTTGGTGATCATTGGATTCCAGAGACCCCCTTCCCCCAGTTGTGACCTCCCCAATACTAGTTTGTGAGACCCAAATCTAAAATAGAGTACTCCCCTGTAGGCTCCTCTACTTTCAATGCCAGGAATGCATCCTATACGTGGCCTCTACCACCATCTGGTCCCTAGCACTTGCTGCAACCAGAACACTCTAGTCCATGTCAGGCATGTTGAAGTGTCCCATTATCCGCTCCTCACCTTGCTCTGCCATCATCCTGAGTTCCTCTGCCTGTTTCTTGTCTAGTTTTCGTCTCAGAAGGTGGCCTATGATGGTGGTCAAGTGGCATGTTGCAGAGCTTTTTTTCTTTATTTTTTTGCTGTGTTAACTGATTGACGTACATGTCACCCGTTATGTGATCTGTCGATGAGCCACACAGCAGACAACAGCACGTTGTTGGCCTTTTTTTTTTTTTTTTTTTTATTTAGTTGTTTAACCAGGAGTAGCACACTAAGCTGAAAGCTTTTTTACAGGGGTGACCTGGGAGTACAGGAAGTTAAGTGACTTGCTCAGGGTCACACAGTATGCAAGTGGAAGCTGTGGGATTCAAACCCAGGTCTGGTCTGCTGGATGTCACCAGATTTGCAGCTCAGAGCCTTAAACTACTGCGCTATACTGCCTCCCTGCCTTATCTGTATATGCTACACTAACCCTGATGACCTGCCTCAGCTGTAACTATCTGTATTCACAGTGTTTCTGTATCTGTGCCCTCCCCATATCTTTGACCTCCATGCCTTGATGTCCTTCTTCATGTACAAAACCACTGCTCCCCTTTCCCCTGCTCTTATCCCTCATATATAGTGAGTAGCATTGAAAAGCTGCTCTGACTGGTTTAGTATTCCATTGTGCTGTACTCAATAGGGAA
This sequence comes from Neoceratodus forsteri, assembly GCA_016271365.2. Lineage (NCBI taxonomy): Eukaryota > Metazoa > Chordata > Ceratodontiformes > Ceratodontidae > Neoceratodus > Neoceratodus forsteri. The sequence goes on from CM028129.1 coordinate 193,366,241, forward strand.
AGATGTCAAAACAAACACAATAAGCATTTGTCAACGCCAAATGTTTCCTTGTATGGTGTGTGTGTGTCAGGGATGTATGTTAAGTGACCTGCTTAGAGTCACACAGTATGCATGTGGAGGCTGTGGGACTCAAACCCAGATCTGCTGGATATATCAAGCTCATTCACTGCTCTTTACTCTAACCATTAGCCTGGTGTTAGAGTAAGGAGCTGTGAATGAGCTTGGTACATCCAGCAGATCTGGGTTTGATTCCCAAAATCTCCAAATGCATACTGTTTGAACAAGCCACTTAACCACCGCAGTGCTCCCGGGAAGCCTCAGAAAACAGAAACATGTGCCTAATGGGCCTTACCTGGTTACCAAAAGAATAAAATAAAAAACATAATAATTTCCCTCCTGCTTAAGGCAACCTATGCAGCTTTTGGATCTACTAAATAACTTATGTACGGGACTAATTTTCACCCAAATGTTTGTCCTCTAATCCTCACAAATGGAATAATACTGTGAGTCCTACTGGTGATTAGGATTAATAATTCGAAGCTGTAATCAGAAAGATCTCCACTCATGAAATTCCTGGTGCATCTACTCGTGACATTCCTGGTGCATCCAGACAGGGATTCCTGAGGCAGTGTGCCGTAGAATGAGAGCAATAATTAAAACACTCCAGGATTAGGAAGGTGGATAAATTGAGTGCTGTCTACTGGTAAGGTATGAACACCTTGCTGCTAATATATAGAAGCAGGGTAACACTCATAGCTCAAAAGTAGCAGGTAAACTGCTAAAACTACTTAGCAAAGGTTGTAACTGGTAAGCAAGTGTCTGGCTGTATCCTCGGCGTGTGATCTGGCTGCATAAAAATAAAGCAGTGAATAGAGAAACAGAGCATGCCTCCAAAAAGAAGAGGCAGAAGAGCCCAAAAGCAATGTATGAAAAAACACAAAACCAAGGCAAGAACGGGGAGAGTGGGGATACAAAATAAAGCAAACAGGGAGGATCACAGACAAAAAAGGACAGACGAGGAAGCAGGAGAAATGGTCAGAGACAAGGCGGAGAAGCCACAGAACAGAAATGAAGAAAAGAAGCAGACACACGGAACAGGCAAGCGATAAGGGGAGAGCACACTAGGATGGAAGACGGAGCTGGGAGGGAGGCGGCAACAAAAGAGGCAAGAAGACAGCCGAGTGTCGGTGACAGAAACAGAAGACAGAGAGAGGAAGGGGAAGGAGAGGATGGTATGGACAGCCATGGGACGAGCGGCATACAACAGAAGGGAGGTGGGGGGAAACAGCAAGGAAACAGGATGGCGCAGAAGGGGAAAACAACACAGACACCACCGGGCGAGCAGCAACAGGGATGGCGGAGGGTGGGCATGTAACCGTAGAGCGGCAGCAGGGAGGGGAAGAGGAACTAGGTGAAAACACAACCAGCCACAAGAAAAAGACAAACCGGGGGCAGGAAGAGGGAGGCAAGACAGGAGGCAGGAGAAGGAGGTGGGGGCAGAGGCATGGGGGCACTGTGGTTGATCGCATTTGTAAAGTCACTCAGCTGATTGCCGACTGGCTTTATGCAAATGAAAGGACTGAAGCATGCGCTCATTTGAGCACTTCAGTCCTTTCAAGTACACAAAATTTCCACCCATCAGAGTGTGGCCAGTGTCATAATCGATTTGCCTGGTCGATTATGTCTGCACTGCCATGCCCACTGCTGCCAAAACTGCAATTGGTTCAGCAGTGACACACCTCTGAAATGCCGTTAATCCTAAGAAGATGTTTCTTGCACCTGTGCAAGCTTGTGCAAGGAAACATAAAAATGAAACCATGCCTGGGGTATGGTGGTGTTTGACTGAACAGACTACATGGAACAACAGATAAGAAGACTACAGTCACCTGCTAGGTGTACAAGCATTAATCTGCTGACACAAAAATACAGGGAAGCAAGACATACCTGCTAAGATTCTTCTTCATTACTGTGACAAAAACACTATATCAATCAATCTATCAAAATCTTTATTTTGCCAGGCAGAACATCATTGAGAGAAGCTCATTTACAAGATGGACCTGGGGCAAAACAATTGCCAACAGGGTTAAGAGATCGCAGATTGAGTGAACATACATAATAATTACATAGTAATAATAACAACATAATAACATATAACCATCGCATGTGACAAGATACTTGCACCAGAACAAAGCAATAGGTTCAACAGGAGGTAGTGCCATTTAAATACAATCGCATGGATACAGATATATGGATGTAAGGTAATGAGTTAAAGTTTATACAGTAAACATCATTGGAGGAGTCATAGTGAGCAGGAGTGGCAGTTCCTCTAGCATCAAAGTGCAAAGAAGATTGAGATGTATGAGTCCTTTGATAATACTGTAGGCATGGCCTGGCAAGTGGGGTGGGAAGGGGAGGGGGTACAGGAAGTGGGGAGGGGAGGTCAGCTGAGATAGGAGATGGTCGGACATGTTGGCCTAGGGAGGAGGGACTGTTCGAAGGGGAGAACATGATAGATGCCACAGGCAATGGTTGGGGTTTAAGTCCAATATTTGAAGCAAAGACAGATCGTGATGTTGGGACCTTGACTTGGACAATGACAGAAGGGAGGACTCAAATGACGCCTCAGGCAATGGTTGAGGCTTAAGTCCAGAATTAAAAGCAGTAACAAATCGTGATGTTAAGACCTTGACTTGAAACAATGACTCATGCGCTCATGGCAAAACAGTGAACCCGGCAGTGGCTCCAACAGATCTTCCTGATACAGTTTGCATTGCTGACTTACGATTTGTCAAAGAAAACGACAGCACCACCACCAGGGGCAGCCATTCCATGAGAAGAACAGTTGACCTTCCTTCCTCAGAGAGCTCATTCACTGGATGGCTTCTCCAGCTCCAGACACAGCTGTCTTGGATTTCGAGCTGAAGATGTGAATGTGCAATCCCAAGTGGAATTCAGGTGCCTTAACCACTAGGCCACCAGAGTGGTGGAGAACAAGTATTTTTAGAAAACAACTTCTATAGAAAACATGACTCACTGGTTCAACGCAGTCCTCCTTTAAAGAGCACCTTTCCTGCTCTTTTTTGCTATCACCCACAAAAACCTAGAAAGGACCCTTACCTGCCCCCAGTTTCACTGGAGCCAGACTTATAATTTATTTATGCCCGATTTATGAAAGGAAGGGATTGTAATTTTGCTCCACGGAGCTCAAACACCGATCCCTCCCACTTCCTGATAGTGAGAGCCGCCCATGCGCTAGCATTTTGTGATGGCATTATATATGGAGAGCATGAGGTTTCCTCCTGTAGACATTAACAGCAAATTTTTAAAGTGCATTTTTGTGTTTAGAGGCCGTTCAGAACAAGCCAAGGCCAACACTCAACTAACAAGGTTCTTGTTACTTAAGGAGTGGCCTTGATTTGTTCTGAATAGCCATCTGGCTCTAAAAAGGACTTTGAGTACCCCGATATGTCTATGGAGCCGCTCCTGTGCTCTCCATATAATCCCCGGGGCATGGAAAGCTACCAAAGTGATCACCCCATTTCTCTCCTTCCTTCCCTGGCCAAGCTGCAGGAATCCGTCATCCTCTCTCAGCTCTCCAGCTTCCTTTGCTCCTCCAACTTCTTCTCTTCCTTCCAATCCGGATTCAGAAAAAAACATTCCATAGTGACTTCCCTGCTACGAGTCACTGACACCATCTTGACAGGTATGGACCGTGGATTCATCACTGTCTCCATTTTTACTGACCTTCCTAAAACTTTTGAACCTGCCTCTTACCCCCATCTCCAAACTTAACTCTACTGGTCTCTTCTCCCCTGCTGTGGGCTGGTTTAGCTTCTACCTCTCTGAATGCACCCAGTGTGTCCACACTGGGGATGTCCTCCCCCCCCTCATCCTAGCAGGTGTCCTCACAAGGCTTTATTCTTGGTCACATCCTTTTCTACATCTTCTTAAATGACCTCCCTTCTGCCAGCACCTCCTCACATATCACCTCTATGCTGATGATACCATTCTCTACACCACAGGCACCTCTACTTCCATGGTTCAATCCCAACTGCAGAGGGACTTCTCTCAGGTTCTCCACACACTTCATTAATTTGCCTTTGATGAGATGTTATTCACTATTGGTGTATTCTAACAATGGACTAATTGATTTATAAATGAGACATGTTGGTTATAGGTATTTATTTGCACTATAGTCACTTTGTTAGCTATGCCTCCCAATGAAGGGGTATAATACCCCGAAGCGCAGGGGCAAGGTGGGTATGTGTGTGTGTGCTTGTCTACTAAAGCTTTCAACTGGACATGATTCTGAAATCCTGTATATTTTTCACTGCAGTATTAATTGCAAGTATATGATTTTTTTACATATTAAAATAATTTCTCACTTCTAAATTTTGGTCTGGAGTGCTAGTTCTTTTACTTATAGTTCTCTCAGGTTCTAACCTGGTTCCAAGAGAACCAACTGAAAGTCAACACAAAAAAAAACAGTATCAATGACCTTCGGCTCTGCTCAAAAACTCTCAAAACCCAACCTTCCCCCTCCTTCTCCACCCTTGATGGCACGTCCCTTCCTACAAGTACCTGGGCATCTGGCTTGACAGCCACCTGGAGTTCTCCACCCACATAAGCCACATTCATTCCAAACTCCGCCTGAAGCTTGGAACAATGTTCAGGAACAAGGATGCCCTCTCCCTCTCAGTCCACCATGAACTTCTCACAAAAACGGTTCTCCCCATATTCGATTACACTGACATTATCTACAATCTCTTCAATGCTTTATGCCAGTTTGCCTCAAATGCTCCCCCCGAACCCATCACTGCACTCCCTACTCTTCCCTCTCCCTTCCTCCCCTCTCCTCACAGCGCCAGCTTCATGCCTCCGCACTCATCTCTAAATACTGGTTTGAGACTCTCACCCCTACCTCTCTGCCCTCCTCTCACCCTCTCCTCCATCCTTGTACCGGCTCCAAACCAGAGATCCCCGCACTTTCTCCCTCCCACGCCCCCACTGTAATTCTGGGCTGGCAGCCTTCTTTTAGCATCGCCCTCACATCTTGAACTCTTCCCCATCTCTCTTCAGCTATCCCCCTCTCTACCCACTCCACAACAGGCTCTCTAACAACCCCCAACCCCACCAAACCTGTTACATCTGCACTCTGTCCTCCTGATACATTATCCTCTTACTCTTCCCATGTCATCCCCTCCTCTCCCTCACTCTCACCTCTTCTTTTCACCTTTTACCTTTACTGCCCCTCCCCGCTTTTTCTACCTCCTCCTCCCCTTACCTTCCCCAACTCCTCCTCCATCTTCCAAATTTCCCCATTCCCCCCTCTTAGCTCTCCCTCTCCACTTGTGCTCTCCTTGAAATAGTCTTCCCCTTGTCTTACACCTCCCAGGTCCTGTATTGCACAGCTCTGACTTGCCCACTGCGTCTCACAAACAATAACTACTTATGTGCTGCCTCTATGACTGTATATCTCCTTATGATATTCAATTAATGTAATTTTTCTATTTATTTAGTTACTTGTTGCCTATATATTGCCATCCTCAATATGTTTTCTGACAACCTGTATGTAATTTTATGTACACAAGTCTCTTTCTTAATTATGTAATTACCAATGTAGATATTTCTTAATAGTACCTTTTCTCCGGGCTATATCTAGAAATGAGCCTCAGCTCAGTGTGCCTTTCCTGGTCACCAGTTTTAATTAAATAAATTAATATAATGACATAACAAAACAGCTATACTATACGGGGGCTATCATTAATAAGATAGAAGGGATTAGGCGCTCGCTCCCAGAGCCAAATTACAATCCCTTCCTCAAAAAAATCGGGGCATAAATACAATTATAAGTCTGGCACTAGTGAAACTGGGGGCAGGTAAGGGGCCTTTCTGGTTTTTGTTGTGAGCACCAGATAAGTGGCTCATTAAACAATATGGGAGATAAGGTACAAGAAAAAAGGCTGCAGGAATGTGATTTTCTGCATAATGTGTGAAGATGTGAGTTGTATCAGGAGGTTGGAGGGGGTGAATGGTGAGACCACCAATGAGTTTTGGTGGCCAAATTCGGCCATTAGGAATTTGGCTTTTAGAACTACTGAGTCCGTGCTTTTAAAATACCTTGCACACTTCCAACTCTCACAGGTAGACAGTACTTTTATATTTACTTCTCAGGAATGTAGTTATTTGCTGTTGTAGCAGCTTATATAACTACTGAGTTGTTTATTTGTTTATTTATTTAAAGTTTGCCTCACCAGGATAGCCCCAGTTATATGTAGCATCTAGGTTGCAAGGGGGGGTGGGCGACAAACAGCAGCAGGGTCATACATTACAAAGCTGCACAATAAATGAAATAAAGAAAAAGATAAACTACACTGAACAGTAAGCGAACAGCCACAGTGATGGGTAACATATTACCATGCAGTTTAAAACAATATTAAAAAATTGGATGGCCCCCCTCCCCTCCCCCCCTACACACACACACACACAAAGGCAGGTGGCGGGAAAAAGTCAACTGAATCTCCTCACTGTTCTAAATCAGCAGAATTTGTACTCCCACACAGCTGCTGATGCTGTGTTCTAAAGTGGCCCTAGAGTTTGTTCTTCTGTTTATTTATTTATTCGTATTCATTCCTTCATTTCAAAAGTTTCACCAGGAAAGATATGCTGAGCTTATAGCAGCTAGTTTCCATATCCGCCCTGGGGGGCTGGGGAAGTACAACAGTACATGATGTGCAACTGAAAGCACACAATGTAAGGTGCAGTAGTACAAAAAAATAAGTACATTAAAATGCATACAGTAAATAATGTGACAATAAATACCAGTGCACAGTCACAATTTGCTGACAGAATAATCCAAGCTGCAAAAACAGAGTTCAAGTTTATTGTGAAGGGATAACACCATTGAACAAGCTCATTTTTAAGGAGGACCCTTTTTTTAACAATAACAAACCGTGCATACAGTCAATATGGGGATACAAAAATTAAATAACAGACACTATTTAAAGCAGCAGTACTACGGAAAAAAAAATTGCGCTTTTTTGACAGTTTATTCCCTGTGCCCTGCTAATCATATACCTGGTACTCTTTCTCACCGGCATTGTACTATTGCCGAGTAATTTGCTCAGTTATTCTCTGCTTTTGTTTACATTTCTGCCACCAAGCATGTTGCACTGGAACCTCCTCTGCTGCCAACTGCACATATGAATGACTTGCAGGAACATCGGGAATGGTCAGCAGAGGGTCCCTCTGCTGTTGTCAAAAGACGTGATATGACCTGTAGAAAAAGCGCAGCTGAAAATTAGTCAGCTGCCATATTTGTTGTAGCGCTACAACAATTCAAATAAATTGCAAATATCTAAGAAACTAAAAATGACTGAAAAAAAACATTTACAGGTATGGAAACTGGAACTTTGGCCACATGTTTACAGCTGAAAAACAGCATTTTGATAGCTCACTTCCTGATGTCATAGTACTGCTGCTTTAACAAAATGTACAGTATGAGCTATACAAGGCGGGGTGAATAGCCAATGCTGGGAAACATATAATCAATAATACATGAGGATGGTACATACATAAACAATATAAATAGGAATAATTACAGTGGTACTACAAGGTAAACATAGAGCGATGTTGGACAAAACAGTAAATATATACACAAAAGACAAATAACCTTAGCGTACAAGCACTGAGGCAAGGGTTACCCACTCACACAGACTGTGTGAGTGTGAGAGGCCTTTCGGAACCATGCATTTCTGCTTAAAGTTGAACCAGCATAATATTGTGTGGCTATCTGCATATACAGTCCATGATGCTTTGCATTATGTGGGCATGTGTGATGTTGTATTTCTTTGAATATATACATATATACAAAGCAACAGGAGAAGAAGAATCATCATTAGGCATACTGTAGTACTAATGAGAGTTCGGTATAATGGGCAAATGGCAGAGAGGAGAAAACAGGCTAGCACCTAAGACAAGTATACAACAGTGATGGTTTAAAGGTAAGCTAAAGAGGTAGGTGAGCGCTGCTGGATTAATTGCAGTGGCAAGCATCAGTAATTAGATTGGTTATTCGAGTTTTGAATGCCCTTAATGGAGTGAAGGTGCTCAATTTATGGGACAACTGAAGCTTGTTCCAAGCGGTAGGGATGGTGTAACTAATGACCAGTTGACCAAAGCGAGTACGGACTTTGGGCACATCTAAGGAAATGAAAGAGGTATTCCTAAGAGCGTAAGGAGTTTGGGAGTGAGAAATAAGACCAGTAATGTAGGCCGGTAGTTTGTTCAAGAGAGCGTTATGTGCTTATAGATAAGCATCTAAGAGTCTCCTGGTAGTCAGAGAGGTCCACTCCACTGCCGAATATAGGGTGCAATGATGCGTTTTTGCAGGGCATTAATGACAACATGGATGGCTCTATGAAAACGGGTATCACGTTTTTGAAAATGGGAGGCTGCACAATTTTTGTAAATGGTGTCTACATAGTCCAGGAGAGGGAGGAAGGTGGACTGGACCAGTCTTAATCTGGAGTTTTGGGAAAACAAGGCCTTATTTCTGTAGAAAAAGCCCAACCTTAGTTTAAGCTTTTTAGAAAGGGCTTCAATGTAAGGAAGGAAGGAGAGCTTAGAATTGAGGAGGAAGCCTAAGTATTTATACCTATCCACGATCTCAAGCTTATCACCAAGCAAGGCAGTGATAGGCATGGGTAGGCAGTGTAAGAATGATAATCTGGCATAGTGAAAATACATCACGTTGGTTTTGTTGGCATTTAATTGAAGTTTGAAAGATGGGATACATGCAAATTAGGAGACAAGTGTTATACAGAACAGAGAACATTACCAGAATGGTAGTAGGGTTAGCACCACCCCAAACTGCTAAGGTGTGAAGTGGCAAAGCCAGTGCAGGAGGAGGGCTCAGGAGCAAAATATTACCAGATGGATTAACTAATTTAAGGCACAGTTTGCCTTTGAGGGGTAGCAGATGGACACTGGGGGAGAGGGCGAAGGAGACGTAACAACAAAGGAGGAGGGAATGGAAGGGTCAGGAATCAGGAACAGTCCTGCAGAAGGGAGAGCTTTTCCCTCAGTGGTGACCTGTCTTAGATGCAGCAGACCACTCAGCTTATCTCTTAACTGGCCCACAAATGCCAAGATTGGCCAGGCCGTCCAAACTCGCAGCACTGTCTCGCAGGCAAAGGGTCCATCCGTCCCAAATGCCAAAATGCTATTGGCATTATCTGATGGCACAGTTTATTTTTTTTATCTTTCTAGTTTTGCTGACTGATCTGAAAGTTTGACCTCTATTCTGGTTAGTCTTGTAACATTTTACAACGAAAAAATATTTAATCATGAGTGGCATGTTTGCTGAGTGTTTATTTATAGCCAATTGCAGAAGTGGGGCAACAGGGGGAACATTTAGCAAGACATTACAAAGCTCTTCCCCAAGGGCAACAAGCTAAACGATACACCCCAATGGTGTCAGGTGAAAATCCGCAACAGCAAATATGTGCAGGAAAAAAACACGCAGTCATAACAGCGCCCCACGGTTTCAGAGTTAGTATATCTAATCCAGTGTGATTTTGAACCATGCGGTTTTGTACTGATCATGCAGCATGGTTATTGACCGTGCTGTTTTTGACTGCACAGTCTTGACATAGCACTCACCACAAGGGCATCACATAGTGCAAACTGCATAAAGCAGTACCCCAAGGGTAGCATGTATTGACAACTTAACAACTAGTACCCCCCGGACAGCACATACTGTCAACAGGCAACAGAATAGACAGGGCAGAAGTCAATGGCTGTGTTCTCCGTACTGGGCAGACCTAACTGAACATTGCAGAAGCAGTACTCCAAGGGCTGCACGCACATCTGGCCATACAACGTCTACCCCAAGAGTAGCATGCCACATGTAGTAACCCCGAGGAACCATCTGATGAAAACTGGACAACAGCTACCCAAAGGACAGAATCACATGACACATTCACAGCCGCTTCCCTCTGGGCAGGACCAACTGTCACAGGGCTGAATACAATGCCGGTGCTCCACCCCCCGGGGCAGGACTGAATGCAAATTGTAGAAGTGGTAACTCAAGAGCAAAATGAAGTGACAACTTCAATAATGTCTTCCCAACGAGCAGCACCTATTGTCAACTGGCAACAGACTACACCACGACACAACTTAATACATATCCTGTACCCCAGGGGCAGATAGTAACATTAACTGAAGAATAAAAACCCCAAGGGTAGCAAACAATTACAACTTATCAAGCTGCACAAGGCCAGAATACCAAAACGCTACAGCCCCCAGGGCACAACCTACTGCAAAGTAGACAAGCAATACAACAACAGCAGCCTCTACTGCCAACTTCCCAATGACTTCCCCGTGGGCAACAAAGTGGGCATGTGACAATGCCGAAAGAACTAGGAATGCCCATAGTGTATCGCATAAGGCTTACTGGGAAAGATCTACCAGTAGGAAAACACCCAGACAGAACCAAACAAGTGGTTGTCCACAGCAGGAATTACTGATAGAACTCTGCCCACAAAGCAGCAAGTCATGGTAACGTGGATATTAACACCTTAAGGGCAGCACTGATTACAGCCTGGTCAACTACTGACCACAGGGCATGAAAAACTGCTCAATGAACAAGAATTTAAGCGTAGACAGGAAACACTACCCTCAAAGCACCACCTTCTGCAAACTGGACATGTACTCACCCGGGGGCAGCCCATACTCCAAACTAACCTGATACTGCCCACAGGACAGAAACAAATTTGAAAGGGCCTCCCATGGCAATAGCATGTGAAAGAAACTACCCACAGAGCAGCAAGAAATGCAGAGAAACATGATCTGTTTCTGGAGCAAATAACATTAAAAGGCAGCGAGGCGGCACAAATGGAATGCTGTATCCCTAGGGCAGCATCTGATAGTCACTGTCAACAGGGAGCTACATACCTGAGGGCAATAACAAAAGACAAACAACTACCCTGAGGCCAGCAACTTCTTAGACATGCCCATCAAGTGTCACAAGGGCAACAAACTACACCAAGTGGGCAACCAGAACCCCGGGATAAGCACCTAAGGTAAACGGGAGTTGGGGAGCAGCACAAAAGAAAACTGAGCAAAGGCTGAACCAAAGCCATCTGCAGGATCAACAATGGTAATCACAGTTATTAAATGCATAAAACTATAATTTATATAATTAAAAATATTAATATTTTTAATATTAGATTAATATGGTAATTGGAAGAGAAATAGAAGAGTAGTCAGAACAGCACAGGTGTTACAGGGAAAACTGGAGGATTTACAGGAGGAATAGCATGATTAACATAAGAATACAATTACTATGAATCTGCGCTCAGCAACCATGTCACGCATGACTTAATATTCCCTCATTATAAAATAGTTACAAGACTCACCAGAAAAAAGGATGAACTCTGCAGATCAGTTAGCACGACTAGAAAGATGACTGTACTGTTAGAAACTATCAAATAACACCAGTAGCATTTTGGCATTTATGGGTTAATGAAGAGACAAGCTGAGCAGTCTGCTGCGTCCAGTCAGGACGAACTGTGGACAGGACAGACATTCTGCCTGTGGGGCAGTGCTGCCCTCAGGTTACTGCTGAGGGAAAAGATTTCTCTTGTGCAACAGTTGCAGGAGAGGGAAGCAATGTTACAAAGAAGGGATTCGGGGGAAGAGAAGGATGGGGCTGAGCGGATGGACAAAGGGAGACAGGACCAGAGCTTCTGCCATTTATAAATGCGAGCGTAATTAGATAATTATCTATGCATTCCTTGTGCACAGTAAATGGCACGTGAGCTCATTTCTTGGACTTCTGTGGTAGTGCCATCACAGCTAATTTCCGATCTGTGTATACCTCGTCATGCTTTTGTTTTTGTTAATTACAGGAAGGAATTACAATTTTAGGAAACCTGCTGTTAAGTGAAACTCAAACCTTTTTTGCTTGGTGCAAAACACATGGCCTGTACTATTAACTCTTTGCACTCTGTTTTTTTATTATTACACAATGACCAAGTCTTCTAAGATAGGCTGTCCTGCTTCTTCAATCCTCCACCAGATACTGATAAGACATACCAACATATGCTTTACCCAGAATACATCAGATATCAGGATTAGCAATTCAGGAAGAAATTGTATAAGGCTCTAACTAAATGTATTTGATGTGTTCCAGGCCCAGGATGAATAGAACCATATTTAATGGCACCTAGGGAACATGGGAGATTAGCTATACCTAATCTACAGAATTGTTTGGCAGTGCAGGGATCATCTTTGATGATGTGGACAAAATAGAGACACACTATCTGGTTGTTATTTTGCAGCAGACGTACACGACCTGGAGATGCCACTTTTCACCGTACCAACCTAACCAGTGGACAGGGCCTTAAGATGGAAAATAGATAACCCACGGATACACCACTCTTAGCTTGTTCTGAGGAAAGTCTACAGCATACAAATACCTGCCCCACATTGGGCCCTCTCACCCTGATCAGATATACAGCATTTGGTCCTCAGCAGATAGTTACTGGTTATGCTGAATGAGAGTATGAGGGAGTCATGAGGTTTTCCCACTGTGTGGTGGGTGGAAAAGTCAAGCCTTTTCAGCAGCTATAGGAATCAAGTTGGAGTTTCTTTAGTTATTTATAAAGTCGCCATTTCTTGGTCTCAGTTGACACTATGACCCATATCACTATAAGGCAAAAACTGGACAGGAAAATGTCTTCTACAGTGTTAAAGTATAAGTCCCAATATGTCTCAGAGTTATAGATGGCATTAGAGGCATCTGAGGAGCCACCTCCTGAAACTACCAGGCTGAAGAGGGAACAGGAAAATGGAGTTCCACTTTCAGTAGGGGCCCAGAAAAATAGATTACAACGAGGCTGGCAGATCACTCCAAAGCCACAGTTGTGAGAATTTCTGTGGAAGATATTGCTCTAGTTCTTCAGAACCCCTACAGTGACCAAACTCTTCGGAGTCACCAGGGATGATAAATGCTAGCATCACTGTCAGGTACACCTCATCATCTATTTTGGCAAGGCCTGGGGGTCAGTCGCTATTGGACAGCAGTCCATGAGGAAATACAAAACATTTTGGGCAAGGACATTCCTTGCACGTTTAAGATCATGGTACTTACTGGTAATATACCAACTGAGATGCCAAGACAGAAATTGGTGAAAAAACTTGCTGCCATTGTTAATAGCTGCTCTTAAGTGTATCATGATTTATTGGTTGTCTGTTGTCACTCCTAGCTTGGGCACATGGAGGAAAAAAGTATAGGACAGTAGGGATACAGAAAGAACAACAGTGACTATTAACTTAAGGCACAATGCCATTTTGCATTTTTGGATTTATGGAGACCAAGGGACATGTATAATACTGGCCTTCTGGACACATAAAATTTGAATATGGAAATAGTGGGATATTCCCAGTAAGTCTTCACACTTGGGAGCCTCTGAATTATAAGGTTTATTCCAGCCAAACCTATCCTGAGCATTTCCAGTGTGTAATGTCCCTTGCTCTTCACAAATGCTGATAAACGTGGTATCACATCATCCTGACCTAGACTACGTAAGGAAATCATAACCTGTTATGTCATATGATAGGCCAATTCTTTGTTCTTAGTGCATTACATTTATGTTAAAACAGAACTTGGTTAGTCCTGATGAGTTCTATGTCTGCTATAGTAAAGTTTTAAATGTCAGCTATTATGGTAAATGCAATGCGTCTGTCAATGCTTAAATAAAGCTGAGTTACAAATAAGAAAACAACATCAGGATCAGGCCACCAGGCAGTGAGTCAGTGCCTGGGGTAGGGGTGCGGGGTTGGGGGGTTACTGATGGTGTGGTCATTAATTAATGGAACCCTGGATCTCTAAACCAGTAAAGCAGGGAGGGTGTTTTCATCTGATCATTTATTCAGAGCATTAGTTTTTCTTATGAGTGACTTCTGTTTTGCGTGCAAAACATTGCTGACATTGTCGTGTTGTACATTATCGGGTTTTGTAAAATAAAGAAACAATTGTGTATATTTCCAATCATATTTGTTCGCAATGGATGTAAAAGCAGTGGACCACCCTCCCATTTCAACAGGGGAACGTGTCGTGTTGTTTTTCAAACACTGCATGCCAGGCACTCCTATGGTTGAAAGAGATCCTCGTGTGCAGGCAATTCCTCGGCACTGATTGGTTGCACCATACTTGATGCCTTATAATCTCAGATGTCCCTCACCTGCACAACCTGGATCTGAGTGCAAACTCCCTGTAACACCCACCTCTTTTATGACCTTTAAATTACATTTTAGTCAGTATTTGTCTGAACTTTGCCATTGTGTTTGCAGATGATTGAATTGTATGTACAAATTGTCACAATTCTTTTTGGTAGCCTGTGATAATGGCGCTGGTGGAAGAACACCTACAATAATGGCGACCCCTTCCCCAGCACATTACAGGGATGGCGATGGTCCGGTAGTGCGGCCAGATGGGGGGGTTGGGTGAATATAGCAACAGGATGTCACTATACGTATGCCCGGCGGGGGGAGTGGGCATGCACAGCGAGAGGAGGAGCGGATGTGAGTGGTGGTGCTGTGGTGGGTTGCTGAGTCAACCTTGTGGCTTGGTGGGCCAGCTGCTGGCATCGGTGCATGGGGTACTGGGTTCAGGTCCGGGTGCTAGTGCCTTTTTGTTGCGCCCAGCCCAAACTTTTTTTTTTTTAAGTTTTCACTCACCCACACACACACATGCACCCCCCTGGAGTTGAGAATCCTTTAGTGGGGGGGTAGGACAAAGCTCCCCACATGGGGGGGTGTTGGGGGGGGGACAGACCCCTCCACAGAAGACATTAGAAACTAAGTCCCTGGTGCCGTTGTCCTGTGCCACAGTGGCAAAACAATTTTTGGGCACTGTGACTTCGAGATAACAGCGATCGCCTTTAGGCTTTCACCGTTATCACATAGAACCTTATTTTTGTATTTTTTATGTTCTGAAAGTGCCTTTGGCCTGCAACAAGCCTGAAAAAGGACCCTTGGTCGAGTGCTCCAACTTGGTTAACAAATTTCAAATAAATAAATACAAATAAACATCGCTGTTATGTCTGTCTCCTATATTGGTTAACCTCACCTTTGAGTTCTTGTTGGGAATCAAACCAGGGAACCTGAGTTCCAAAGGCAGCAGCCACAACCATCAGCTAAAGGGAAATTACTATTTACTGGGAGGTTAGAGTATGTGTTGAAATGTCTACTTCTCACAAGTAAAGAGTGCTTACTGCTCCTCAACACTGTGGGACTCTGATTCTCAACCGATCAGAAACAGTAACAGTTCTGTCCTGAATCTCTCTTGTCATTTTATTTATTTATTTATTTTAGGCAGGCTTTAAAGGAAACTGCCACAAAATGTTTGACAAGGCTGCCTGCTGCCATATCACTGGCAGCAGCACCCTTCCTGCCCTTGTTCTATGCTAATGTGCCCCGCCATTTGCTGGAAGGGCACAATAGTAAACATCAACAGAAGAAGGCATGCAGCTACCCACAAGATGGTGACAGGAAGCCTTTTCAAATTTAAGTTACGGAAATGTAATAAAAAGGTCAAAAACAGCTAAAATGATGTAACAAATCTAATAACGGCCTAAAAAATGCTTATAGGGGTATTAACTATGGGTGGGAGGGTATACGTTATTAGGGCACCTTGATTAGAACACCTTAATGTGGGCACCACAATAAGGCTGTGAGTGACAGGGGCATTCTGGATTTTAGAGCATTCTGCACTCACACTGTGTTGGGTACGGTGCACAATTCTTCTGCCCTTCACAGCATGCCTGACCTGTAGGATATTATATTTAGTCTTGGGGTGCGCATGGTCCTTTGGTGCTGTAACTTGTTTGCGGCACAATGTCAGCCATGCTAATGCTGGGCAACATATTGATTGCACCCTAAGTTACCTCGCCCACATTGCCCGCACACCATCATGGGCAAACAGGGCGGGAGAGGGCTTTTCAGTTTGTGGTTTTCCTTTAAAGATTTACAATATAAAGCACAGTTTATTTTGATTTCTTTTTTGTTTTCTTTTTGGGGATTTTTATGTTGGCTTGCACGTGTGCCCAAGCAACATCTTGCGGTAGTACTAGCAGTGAGAGGTGTGTGAGCGTTGGCGAATGCAGGCCACGCTTTAGTAGGTGAGTCCCTCATTCCCCAATTAACCAGCATGCTAGCACAGATGCAAAACTTATGTAAAGTGGCCACAACTTTTAAGAAATGTGCCGCTGCAATCAGAGACAAGCTCGTCATGCAGTGGCAGAGATGACACGCCTTCCGTACGTGCCTTTCCTGGTAAAGCATTTCAATAAATATGGCGGCTCCTGACATCCGCCACACAATCCCCGTCGACATGCTCCCCCCAGTTCAATTTGTTTGCCAATGGGGTGCCTGATCCCCATCAGCATAATGTATCCCTCCAGTTTAATTTGTTTGACAACAGGGTGCCCAATCCCTGTCGGCATCATGTCCCCCTCCCTCCCACACACTTTCATTGCTGACAGGGGTGCCCAATCCCATCGGCTTCAGTCCCCCCCAACTCATGTGGCATACTGGGAGCCCACCCCAGTGTGCCCAAATGTATTTTTTTGTAAAACCTGTAAAGAAAGAAACATTTCCTTGACGTAAATTTTTTTTTTGTTTTGTCCCTGTAAAAAAGGAAATGGTCCCTCATCATCAGGGTGCCCCTCCTCCCCCAAACCGCATCCACCCTCTTCATACCCCACCTCCCCAAAACCCCCCTCACACCATACTTACCTCTGTAGGTCCGGCACAGTGATCTTCGGTGGAGCGGGACACATCTGAACTCTTCAAAACCTGACCGCGAACTGAAGAAAATCACGGTAAGCTGTATAATGCCATCAATTGGGTGTTTCAGCTTAGGTGGATATCTCAGCCATTTTTTTTTTTAAATTTTGGCTCCAGATTTTCAACACGCGGTTCTTGGGACACCACCTCACAAACACATGCACTGTGATTTTGAAGTCACTGCACAGAATCACCTTTCGGGACCAATTAACAAAACAACAGTGCCACTGTTCATGAGGTGGGGTCCCAAAAAGCCTATGTTGCAAATTTGGTCCAAAAATTCTAAAAAAGTACTGTGTTACGAGCATGCGTTGTGCAATTTCCATGCATGCTCGTAACTTCGACAATTTTTAATATTTTCACTCCAGATTTTCAACATTACCATTTTTCACACCTCCTTATGTTCGTGCAGCTTCCAATTTCCACATCCTGACGCAAATGTGTTTTCACACATCTGGTGCACAATGGCACGGTCGCTGTGGGAAATCAACTTTCGGGACAGATTAACAAAATCACAGTGCCACTGTTCATGAGTGGTGGTCCTAAAATGCCTATGTTGAAAATCTGGTTAAAAAAATCCCCAAAATACTTGCGTTACAGGCGTGCATTGCACAGTTTCTATGCACGCTCATGACCTCACCAATTTTTCAGATTTTTCAATACTGTCATTTTTTTATGCCTCCTCATGAACAGTACAGCTGACATTTTTCACATCCTGCCCAAAACGTGTTTTCGCATCTGTGGCGCCAAATGGCGTAGTCGCTGTGCAAAATCACCTTTCAGCTATTGAACTGATAGTGCCACTGTTCATGAGGTACGGTCACAAAAAGCCTATGTTGTAAAACTGGAGTGAAAACACACGGGGCATGAGGGTTTCCAACCGTAGCACCCCAACCTGTAGAGACTGACAGATGTCAGGGGTGTGACTTGGGATTGTCGGCTGTAATTCTCATGCTATTCCACCTCCACCCCCACCCTGCAGCCAGTGACAGGCATCGAAGTGTGCCTTGGACTCTTCAGCCCCAAAGTTCACCCTATTCTCCTATTCTGCACCCATCTCAGCATATTTCCTTATGGAACGAGGTGAGTGTAAGGCCCAAAGACCCCAAGGCACACCGCAACACTTGTCGGTGTCTGCAGGGTAGGGTGAGGTGAAATGGCATGAGCGTTATGGCTGATGACCCAAAAGCACACCCTAATGCCTGTCAGTATCTGCAGGGTGGGGGTGGGGTTGGCATCAGTTCAATACTTTACTGCCATTCCTATTATGCATCTCTCTAAGTCCTGCACTACCAATGCCAATGCTAGCAAGACAACATTCGGCACTGGCAAATGCTTGTTTAGACAGTGTTTACCACGCCCCCTTACCATCCAACTGGTCCTCATTCTATCTCAGACAATACAATCTGTCTGATGGCAGAGTCCTTGCCTGATATCCTCCCCTCTCAGGACCTGTGATCAGTTATTGTACCCCCCAACCTACCCCTTGGGATGGGCCCCTGGTCTTCACTCCCCTGGGGTAGCAATCTGCCATGTTCTAGTGGTGCAGCAGGAAAGGTCGTGACAGCGAGGCTGGACTTCATTCAAAAAGTTGGAGGCCTTTTTCCTTGGTTTTCTACCCTACACAGAGACTGCGTGGCAAGATGTTAATGGCACTGATGTCATCAGGCACTGAGTTGTCTGCAGGCATGCAGACATCCGTGTACTCTTCCCCACTCCAACAGTACTGTATGAATCCATTGATATGCCACCTATGGTCACCAGGTGGCAGTAGAGCAGCAGACAGCACAACCTTCCCCGGAGGAGTTCATCCTTTGGTATGCTCAGTCCTCCTCCCCCCAAGATGGTCACTGATGTCCCAGCCTGATTCTCAAACCTGAGTCACCAGAATCAGGAGTGACAGCCCCGCCAATGTACCTATGGGCTGGACAGGTTGTTTCCCTTTGTAATAAGTAATTGTTTTTGCATAAAAATAATGTCTAGGTGTACCGGTGTATTGTGTTTTTGCCGCTGCCGTGTCTGAGCTCTCTGCATTACACATTCTATAGGAAGCAGTATGATGTCATTTTAGTCGTGTTCATTTCCTGTGGCTAATAAGCAGCCACTTGAATCCCTTGGTGTAAAAAGGCATTTTTTTAGCACAACATTATTTTTGCTACCACCACCTCCGCAGACCTGGCAGGAGCTATGACCCCCCCGGGGGTAATTCCTCCAGACTATTGGGGCCATCATGGGTCCTGCCAGGTCCTGGTAGTTTTCCTTCAGTTTTCTTCTGCCCCTGCACCCATGCAATAGGCGCAGCAGCTGTCTCCATCTCCATGGAGGCAGCCAAGCACCCTGGTCACAGGCCGAACCCCTCTTGTTGTGCTGATCCATGCAGCACAAACCCCTCTCCCCGAGGAAGGAGTGCAGTCCTCTGGAAACTCAATCCTTACCTCCCCCAGCCGACCCCTTAATGGGCCGAGTCTGTTCCTAAACCCAGGTCACTGGCGTGGCGGGAAGTGTGGTGTCCAGCACCTCAGCCCTCAGCGCCACTGGATCGGCATAAAAAGTGTAACCCAAATGAGATGGCACCTTTGCTCCCAGGTGCCATATTCAGTGACCGGCATGCTAATGATCGCATATGGCATGCTAAGGGCATAAGGGGCCATTTGCATGCATTTCGTGGCCATCAGCAGCTCTGTGCAATGCCACTGCACATAAATATGGAAGGGCATGGTGCAGATCCTCGGCCATTGTGCCCGTCCTCACCCGATCTCCACTGTGATAATGTACTCATTCCTGGTAGTCTAGTGGTACCCCACCTCACTTGATCCCTGTTGGGATAATGTATTTCCTAGTAGTTCAGTGGGACTCCCCTCCCTCGCCCTAACAGAAACAGCTTTACTGTTTTTAGACCCTCCCCCAGGTTTTCAAGGACCCCTTACAAACTACTGCATGTTTTTTTAGTATCAGCCATGAAAGTACTTACTAAACTGTGGCTTACTCCTAGAGTCCCTACCTTGAGCCAGTGGCGAGATACAATGTTACAAATTTACGATATGGAAAAGTTAACTACAAAACCAAATGCTTCAACTAAATCTGAAAATGTTCAGAATAGATGGCTTCTGTACGTGTTAGATCAATGAACAGATTTTATTCCATGACTTAATGTATATTACTAGCTAGAAAGTGTTTTAAATACCATGCCTATGGAGAATACATCTCCTTTTGCTGTATCTGCAGTCCATAATACACTTGTTGTTTTCTGTATTGTATTGTCTATTGTTCTGTCAAAATGGAAAGCAACTCAATAAACAGAAATTAAAAAAAGGATGGGGGAAGAGGTATTGATGGTCACCAAACTGGAAAAGGACCTTGAAGTAATTATGTCTGATGACCTCAAGGTGGTAATGCAGTGAGAGTAGATAGGGCCAGGGGATGCTGGGGTGATTAGGGAGCAGTATCGCCAGCAGAAAGAGGGAAGTGGTGTTGCCACTGTATAGATCGTTGGTGAGACAGACCCCAGCTGGAGTACTGTGTCCAGTTCTGGAGACCACATCTCAGGAAAGACATGAACAGGGTGGAGGCTGTCCAGAGGAGGGCAACTAAAATAGTGCAGTGTTTGCACATCAGAAGCCCTATGAGGAGAGACTGAGGGACCTCAGCCTGCAGTACCCAGCTATCTGCTGAATTCTAGAAATAGTTTTTCACTCTTTCCACACTCCGGAGGCAGCAGAAGAGTTTACAATGTATAGTGAGGTATGTTCTGCATGGAATTCCATTCCAGCTGAAACCTTGTTGTACAACAGTTCAGACATCATGGAATGCAGTTGTACCCTTCTGTGGTACAACAAGGCTGCAGCTGATTGGAAATCCTGGAGGTAGCCGATGGTTTTTACAGCACTGCCATGTGCACAGCAGTCAGTTCTGAACTGCAATTGCCTGCCTGCTACGTGAGCACTGTGCAAATACTTTCTTTCTTTCTTTCTCTCTTTTTTTTTTAAATAAAAATTAAAAAAAAACTATACACTAGCACGAAGCAGTATTGCGCAGTGGTTTAAGGCTCTGAGCTGCAAACCTGGAGACCTGGGTTTGAATTCCACAGCCCCCACTTGCACACTGTATGATCCTGAGCAAGTCACTTAACTTCCTTGTGCTCCCAGGTCGCACCTGTAAACAAGCTTTCAGCTTAGTGTGTCTCTCCTGGTAAAAAAAGGAAAAAAGAAAAAGGAAAAAAAAATACTGGTTGGGCAACCACATGCCCAACCAGCCTGAGCTGTCACCTTGAGCTTCCAATTAGACTGGACCTTTCGAGCTTCGCTCTTGAGATCTGATGTAATCAGAACCCCTCTGTGGCAGCACAGGCTGGTTGTGCATGGTTGCCCAACCAGTGTTCATACATTAATCACTCCTGGCCTGGAGCTGATCTCCCCAAGCTGACCGCACTGGATGAGGCCCACAACATGGACACAAACCCTGGCTCCCACTTACCAAAGGCACACAGGGCAGCGAGGCTCTCTAACCGAGTATCAGGCAAAGCCAGAGGAGGATCCATGGTAACCAGCATTTTGCCACCAGGTCTGTGGCACCCGGGATTCGATCGGATGGTAGCGTTCAAGATGGACATCCTGCTCTATGCTCCATAGTGGACTTTCTTCCCGGTTTTTTTACAGTAATATTTTCAGTTTAATCAAATTAGCCTATAGCGTAGAACAGTTAAATCATGACGCTAAACAGTTAAAATATCGTCCGATATGGCTGCAGGTGAGTCTCTCAATATATAAATAATTTTTGTTACCTTAGACAGTTAACATTGTGCCTCCTCGGGTTGAATTGCGACGCTCGCAGGGAAAGCACCCAGACAACCACATAGCGTTGACATCACAACCCTCTTTTCTTCATTACAGCAAGTACAGGAATAAACAACATATTTGATACTGGATTGAGACCTAAATTACCCTTATATACTTAACTGGAAACGTTTTACACAGCTTTTGATTCTCTCAGGCTTCCAATTCTTTTAATCTCACCAACTGTATTTATATTACAAGCATGATCTCAGATGACAGATCAACAACTATACGAGATGAAGCTATAGCTTTAAAACGCCCTCTTTCAGACTCAGATAATAACTCTGATAACTCAAAGGACCATATTTCAAAGAAATTTGCTATGTCTGCCACACTAACAGTAGACCATTTCGATATTATTATGTCTGAAATATCAAGGCTAAGCATAAAAATGTCTGAGATACACACTGATTTAAAAGATGTCAAACAAGAACTGGTAGTTCACAATGTGAGAATATCTGATGCTGAAACAAGAATTAGCAGTTTAGAAGCAGACCAGACCTGGGTTTGAATCCCACAGCTTCCACTTGCATACTGTGTGACCCTGAGCAAGTCACTTAACCTCCTTGTGCTCCCAGGTCGCTCCTGTAAAAAAGCTTTCAGCTTAGTGTGCTATACCTGGTTAAACAACTAAATAAAAAAAAATAAATAAAAGAAGACACATTGAATAAAGTGCAGGCAGACAGAATTGCAGATAACCATAGGATTAATAAACTGGAAACTAAGATTGAGGACCTAGAGAACAGAAAATGTGTAATAATTGTAAGATATAGTCCAATATGTCCATAAAAATGAACTGAATTTAAAACTTTTTAGTCTAAAAATATGAAAAGACAGCATGATTTGTACATAGATGAAAGTGAAACATGAAGTATTTTTTCCTCTTTTCCCTGTTTCAGTTACTTTGAGAAACCAGGTGTGTAAAGTTTGAATGCAGTTAAATGAGCCACCCTTTGAAAGTTAGCTCCGTTTTAAGGTACATTTAGTCAGGTAATGAATATAGATGTAAAACTTTTGTTAAAGATGTAGATAGTTAAGATTGAAAAATATTTAACATTTAAGTTGATGAACTTTATTTCTGTCCCTTCTTCCTCAGATACATTTAACAAAGAGGAGTTTCTGAGCTTTCATGGATTAAACTGAAGGTGGTTTCATTAATAGGAAGCACTGTTTAATAAGTTGAATCTTTTACTTAGAATGAGCTCCGTTTCGCTGATTAAGATACAATGCTGAGTAATATAAACACAAAATAAATATTATTCATGGATAGTAATACCGTTAATACACTGGTGTATTTTTCTTACTAGGCAATTAATGAAATAAGGCAATTAAGTGATCGTTAAAGGAGAAACGTCGTTGTTCACTGATTAGTGGAACTGAATTAAATGAAAAGTAAGGAATTTAAACACTCATATGGTATATATAGTAATGATAGCGTAATTTAAACATAGAACTGAAATTTAGGTATTTTATGGATTATTCATGAATACATCTTGTTTATAGGGTAATTTACGTTTGGTTGAAGGTTAATAAGAGAAGTAAATCTAGTAAGATGTCCTTAGAAGGCATTTCATTTCCTATATACTTTCAATAGGTAAAAATATATTATCATGAATGAGTGTTAAGTAAATTTAAATGTAACATTTAGTGCCTTATTTAAGCAGAGTATTGTTAATCAATAACCATTAGGTATCTTGACAAATAAGAAATAGATTGTAAATATTAGGAACTTAATCAATATATTTTTGTTTTGTATTTAGTATCAACACTGTCTTATACGAACAACCTGAGGAAGTGATGTGTTTAGCCATGAAACTGTTGCCTACAGTATATTGGTGTGAAGAGAAGACAATAATAAATAAAATTATTTTTATGGACATATTGGACTATATCTTACAATTATTACACATTTTCTAGTTTCAGCCATAGTAAGATTGTCCAGAACTACACATTAGGGCATCCTGTATCAACATTTCTATGAGTTTGGACCTAGAGGACAGAAACAGGAGAAACAATCTCAGGTTTTTTGGTCTTAAAGAGGGAACAGAGGGAACAGATACTCTTTCTTTTGCTAATAACCTTCTCATTAAAATAGCTGGTCCCCCTACTGACACTAAATGTTACGTTATTGAAGAGCTCATAGATCATTGAAGCCTAAACCAAATGCAGGAGAAAGACCTAGGTCCTTTATTCTGAGATTTTTAAATTTCCAACAGAAAGTGCATGTTCAAAGGGCCCTTCGGGATAAGACTAACAACATTTATGAAGGCTGTAAAATCAAAGTGTTTAATGATTTAGCCCCCCCCCCGAGACTATTCAAAAGAGGGATGTTTTCTTTCATGTAAAGAGGCATCTCAGAGAAGCAGGTCTGAAATATAGCTTGGCTTTTCCTACTCTGCTAAAAGTTTGGTCACCAGAAGGAACAAAGGAATACAATGGATTTGTGGCTGCAAAAACAGGACTTAAAAAAAACTTTCCTGTTCTGTTTAAAAACTTTTAACTTTCAGCACTAGAGCACATATTTTACAGATAAACTAATGTTTTATTCCCCAGGTTATTTATAATACACAAACTAATCAAAGTGTTCTTGTTTAGGGAGGTGAAGGGTGAATTCTGGTACCTAAGGGTTACTTGTAGATATTTTCTACACTTGGGGCATCACTGAAGAAAGTTTAATCTGCATATTAAGGGGAGATGGATCCTCGGCTTGTAGCTCATAACAGGGTGAAACAGGTCAGTGTACCCATCGCTTTGATTTAAGAGGCAACAACGCAAACTGGGATCTATCTTAGCTTTGATTCTTACTTCTCAGGAGGCTACCCACTCTCTGTTTATGTTGGTAGTGATAATGAGATTTTACAAATTGACAGAAAACTATGATGTCTGTGCATTGAACTCTTGGGTAGTGTGTGGGTAGAGGTCAATCTTTATGTGATGACAAGCATTTGCTGAATTTGTCTTCCCTGCTTTTCAAATAAAATATTGTCCTTGATATTTAGTGCTGCATGGTCGGGGTAAGGCGGGGTGTCCTAGTAAATATGCCCTCTATGTTCAAGAGCTTTATTGAATGACAGCTCTAACAGTAAAAAATGAGAGAGAAGGGCTTACGGGTGACAATATCTCCTGTCTGATTTCTCTGGTGGATGCAGCTTAATTAAGGTCTAATAATTATTTCATTATTTGCTTGTCTCAGAGATGACCACTTCATACACTGCCTCGGGGATTTAATGGAAAGTCACAGGATATGGGTATTTGTATGGAAATGCTGATTTTTTATACATACAGAGAGGTTGGGGTGCCCTCTTGGAAGTGGGAGAAGAAGGGAAAATGGATCCTGTTTGTTTTGTGCCCTTCGGTCACTTTGGGGGAGCAGATCTAACTATTTACTGGAGATACATCTTCCCTTTTTTTTTCAGATTTGGCCATATTAATTAGAAGTTTGTTTAAATTTACCTCGAGGATTCAGCAGCTTTCTCTTGAGGGTTGCATGGCCGCTCGAGACTGCTTCAGTGGTGCGCGCACCAAGTAGTGAAGAGTTCATGTGATGATACTTTGAACTCTGATCCCTGAACTATTATCTCTGCCCTTTGGTATGAGATCTGGGGAGCTTAAAGATGCAGTGTAAAAATACTGATCGGATCGTTAAAGTGTGGCCTCCTTTAATTCATTGCACTAAGGTAACCTTTTAAAAGTAAAAGTCTTTTTATTCTTAAGAATAGGGCCAGCTTGTGTAGATTAAATATGCAAATATTACTCAGCAGCAATGGATATGCTTAGATGTTTTCTGGGCATGTTAGGCAGTATGGAAGAAGGGGACTTGAATTATCCTTCTCTCATTTTTCTTTTTTGTCTAGTGCACTCATATTTACAGCCAGATATGAAGGTAGATGCAATTTCTATTTTCAAACATAGTAGAGAGTCGGTCTGATGGG
Organism: Neoceratodus forsteri; assembly: GCA_016271365.2. NCBI lineage: Eukaryota > Metazoa > Chordata > Ceratodontiformes > Ceratodontidae > Neoceratodus > Neoceratodus forsteri. The sequence goes on from CM028129.1 coordinate 193,391,859, forward strand.
CTACTTGAAGGTAATGTGAGTACTCTGGGGCTTATTTGTCAATTACCTAAGGGAAGGTAATTTAGTTGTAGCTTATTTTAAAAAAAAATTGTTCAAGTTTATTTCTAGTCTGAACTTATGGTATCTTACTCGTTGCTTTTTAGATTATGAGAGGATGCTAGTTACTAGGTCTTATATGACAAATTAAAGAATGAATATATTGATGCTTCCTGTTATAGTTATATATATAATCCATGTGTTTTGGGCTAATGATAAGATTTGGGGAAGGGGGAGTCTGTTTCTGAACAAATCCAACCCAGAACGTGTTGGCAAGAAGTTATCAAATGTTTGGTTTTATGGTTCTTGTTTTTGAGGGACATTTGACTAGAATGGTACAATCCTAGTTATACTGTTGATTGTAAAATTCTAATACGTAAACATAATAATAATAATATTTTTATTTTTAAGGCACCTTAAAAAAGCCAAGGCGCCGTACAAGATAAAATCAAACAGTTCAGATAAATAAACAATCATTATAATCAAACAATACCATAAATAAAATGACATAAAATGACAAGTTCTTACTCTTTTTGTGCTGTTGTATCTCATTTATCTTTTCCCTTTTTCAAATATTTATCTATCTCTTCTTTTCTTCTTACCAAGAGGGGCTGAGAAATGAGAGACTCAGGTCACACTTTATTTATCTAGATTTGGATTTTTTTTTCTCTAATAGGTATAACCTATACCAGAAAAGAACATTATGTCTATAAATGACAGGCTAAAACTTATAACATGGAATATTAGAGGCCTAAATCACAAACTTAAAAGGTATTCGGCATTAAGACATTTGAAGAAATTAGAAACGTCTATTGTCTTTCTTCAGGAAACACACCTCAAGAAAGATCATTACACATTAATGCAAAGGGAGTGGGTAGGTCAAGTATTTGGAGCTGGTAATAATTCAAAGAAAGCAGGGGTTTTAATCTTATTTAAACATGGCCTTAATTGCATACCCATTACAACATATGAAGATCCTTCGGGTCACTATGTTATTATTCATGGAAGATTGGGAGAAGAATATTTTACTTTTATTAACATTTATTGTCCTAACTCCACTACACATGGCATCTTTGACCTTGTCTTCAAAAAAATGGATAGCCTATTAGACAGCACCATCATAATTGCTGGTGATATGAACAGTACTCTTAATTCTGTACTTGATAGATCCACCTTTCGTCCTACCAGATCCAAGACTGACAAGGACTTAGAACATTTAGTAGAGAATATGGGAATGGTGGATGCACGAAGGGTTTTACATCCTGATATAAAAGAATTTACTTTCTGGTCTCAGTGTAATAACTCAGGTTCCAGATTAGAGCAAATATATACAGCTAAAAATGTATTTCCTAGAATACTTAAAATTATGATAGAGTCACAGGTAATATCTGATCATTCCCTGTGTCATTATTATTCTACACTGTAGCTAACCCCCACAGATTGTGTAGATGGAAACTTAACAACTATCTATTAGAAAATACGGACATCTGCAATAAGATTAATGCTAATATTGAATAATTCCTTGCCTTTAATGACCCAAAGGATACCTCTTGGAATAATAATTGGGATTGTCTAAAGTGCTGTTTGAGGGGTGTTCTAATTAGGGAGGCAACCATTAGTAAGAAGGAAAATAATCAAAAACAACAAGAAATATTGGGAAGAATCAAAGAAATTGAGAGGAGGTTGATGAGTTCAGATTCCCCTGATCTATGAAGGAATTGGTCTAAGCTTAAGTCAGAATATAACAATTCCATCAGTAATGAAGCTATCTTTGCTATCAGGAAATCTAAGCTGAATTATATTGATTCTGGACACAAGTCCTTCAAGATTTTAGCTATAAGATTACGTCAAAATAGCAATGCCACTAATATTACAGCTATTAGGAATAGGGTCACAGGAGATATTGTGGCAGGTCATGCACAAATAAATAGAGAATTTAAAAATTTCTATACAGAACTTTATTTCATAGGTTTCATAGGTTTACAGAGTTTATAAAGACTATAGTCCATATACTCGCCATCTATTTTATGTATATCCAAGAATATAATTTTTGATCATATATTGATCAATTTGCATCTTAAAGGATTCCATTGTTCTGCTAACTATTATTTCAATTGGAAGCCTATTCCAGATCTTAACCACTCTCACAGTTAACCAGTACTTTCTTCTGAGTGTTTTAAACCTATCTGATTTAATCTGCAGTGGATGAGCTCTAGTACCACAGGGTTGATCCCTTAATACAAGATTTAGCTGTTCCCAGAGTGTGGGGTCATTAAGTACCTATATTAAACATAGGTCCCTCGCATTTCTTGATACTCTCAGGTATACAGGCCCAAAGCTGACAGTCTCTGTTCATACTCTTGCCCCTGGACCCCAGCTATCCTCCTTGTTGCTCTCCTTTGCACCCTCTCCAAGAATCTTATATCGCCCCTGCCCCCTGGTGCCCAAAACTGGGTGCAGTATTCCATATGAGGACGCACCAAAGATGTGTAAAGTGGTAAGAGAACTTCTTTTTGTTGCTCTTTATATGTTTATTTATGCAATATTGTATGTTGCTAGCCTTTTTTATTATTTGATTATAATGTAGCCTGAAGCTTAAGTTATTACATATTTTAACTCCCAGGTCACTTTCTTTGGTGACAACCCTTAATAATTCATTTCCCAACCTGTACTGAGAATTTATATTAGTCTTGCCAATATGCATAACTGTACATTTTGTTACATTGAAAGTTGACCCTTGCTTTTGTGCCCATTCTTCCAAATTATTTAGGGTGGTCTGGAGTATATTAGCATCATCTATACTGTTTATCACCTTACCCACTCTGGTATCATCGGCAAATTTTGATAGCCATACATCCGGTGCAGAACGCATAGACCCAATATAAATGCTAAACAGACGGGGCCCCAGTACGGAGCCCTGTGGGACGCCACTGGTCACATCTGTCCATCTTGAATATTCTCCCTTTACACAAACCCTCTGCTGTCTACCCATAAGCCATGACCTAATCCAGTGAACAATGTCAGAATGTATCCCCAATGTACTGAGTGCATCAATCAGTTTGTCATGTGGCACTTTATCAAAGGCCTTGGCGAAGTCCAAGAAAATCACATCCACCGAACTCCCATCTTCCAGGGCCTTATTTACTTTACCATAAAATTCAAGGAGATTCGTCTGACATGATCTGCCCTTTACAAAGCCATGCTGTGTATTATCTGTTTTCCCAGTTTACTGTTGAAAGTCTATAATATAATCTTTAACAATACCCTCCAGTACTTTGCCCAAAACTGAAGTCAAGCTAATTGGCCTGTAATTTTCCACATTCTGCGTAGATCCCTTTTTATGTATAGGGACAACCACTGCCTGTTTCCATACTTCTGGTACATCGCCCTCTCTTATGGATTGTTGAAAGAGGCAGGTAATAGGACCTGCCAGTTGGTCTGCCAGTTCCTTTAATACCCTAGGGTGCAATTCATCGGGACCTTGGGCTTTGTTCTGGTTTAGTGACTTTAGTTTTTTTAGCACATCGCATTCCATTAGGGTAATAATTGGCTTACAAGACGCCATACTGTTTTGGGGTATAGTAATTGTAGGGTGATTAAAAACTGAAGCAAAGTAGTTATTGTAGTGTTCTGCCATTAACTGGTTATCCATTATAACAGTTCCATCTTGATTTCTTAAGGGGCCTATGTTCTTTATATTACCCTTTTTATTATTTATGTATGAATAAAATGATTTATAATTATCCTTCACCCTGGTAGCCAGTCTATATTCATAGTTCTTTTTTGCTTGCTTCATGTGTTTTTTTTGTGACCCTTAAACATTCTTTATATTTCGCCCAACTACCCTCATCACCACTTAATTTTGCTGTTCTATACATTCTATTTTTTTTCTTTATTTCCTTCTTGATTTTTGATGTCATCCATACAGTGAGAGGTTTATTTTTATTTACTGACTCGTATTTATTAAAAGATGGAACATGAGACTTTACTAGGCCATGCAGTTTCTTTTGTAATTTGTCCCACATGACAGAAAGTGAGGCATCCTTGAATTCGTTCTTCCAATTCCATTTTAGTAAATCAATTCTCATGCCCACAAAATTTGCTCTACCGTACCTACAAATGGACGTTTTACCTAAATTAACACTTATCTGCTGCGTATACTTAAACTTAACTATTAAATGGTCACCAGTACCTAGTGGTGGCAAAACTGTACAGTCCTGTATCTTGTCATTTAAATTACTCAAAACCAGGTCCAAGATGTGTTTTCCCCTGGTATTAGTTGTGACATACTGTTCTAAGGCAGCTAGATTAATTATTTCTAGATATTGTTCTTCTATGACTGTATTTACTTGCAGTGTATTCCAATTTATGCCGGGCAAATTGAAATCACCTAATAATATGATATCATTTAAATTTGCCATCTGCTTGACAAAGTCAGACAGTGTAATATCTTCCAATGTGGTAAGCGAGGGAGATCTGTAAATTACCCCAATATTTAACCTGATATTCTGTTTAAAAGACATTTTTACCCATAATACCTCACTATTTTGCCATTTTGAGGTATCCAATCCCTCTGATACAATAACCTCGGATATGTATAAGGCCACCCCCCCACCTCTTGTTGATTTTCTGTCCTTATGATATAGGGTATAGCCTTGAATGTTCCTATCCAAAGTATCCTCTGGTTTCCACCATGTCTCAGTGATTGCACAAATGTGGATATCGTGGGTATATAAGATGACTTGAAGCTCATCCATCTTATTGTTCAAACTTCTTGCACTTAGTGAAATAAAGTTTGAAAGAAGATGATATTAATTCTCTGCACTTAGAATATTTTTGTAATGGTGTCAATATTCCCTTTGTGCCTGATAATCTTAAAGAAGGATTAGGGTCAACAATATCACAAGAAGAAATTCTGAATGCCATCAAACAGTTAAAAAAGAACAAAGCTCTGGGACCAGATGGTTTTACGGCTAATTTTTATTATACCTTTGGACAAAAATTAGCTCCTATATTAGTAGAGGTTTTTAATTTTGCATTTTTAGAGGGTAAGCCTTCTCAAGAGATGATTAAGGGCCTAATAACTTTAATACATAAACAAGGAAAGGATCCCTTGGACTGTGGGAAGGATAGGCCGATATCATTGATTAACTCAGATATTAAAATTTTGGCTAAAGTACTTGCTAATAGATTAGAAACAGCAGCTCATCTCTTAATATCTAGACATCAGACAGGGTTCATGAAAGGGAGATTTGCAGCAGATAATATGAGGAAATTATTTCATGTAATATAGGCAGCAAACTGTCAGTGGACTCCTTGCGGACTTGTTTCACTAGATGCTGAAAAGGCATTTGACAGAGTTGCTTAGCCTCATATAATTAATTCCCTTAGACTATACAGATTCCTGGACCCATTCTTAAAGTGGGTACATTTATTGTATCAAAATTCCTCATCAGCAGTGATGACTAATGGTGTGATTTTACCTTTCTTTGAAATAGGTAGAGGTACTAGACAAGGCTGTCCTTTGTCACCCCTACTATTTAATATTAATTTGGATCCCCTGATCAGGCGGCTATCTCAGGATAAAGATATTAGAGGCATTAAAGTAGGTCAAGAAGAAGAACAATTAGTTGCTGCTTATGCAGATGATATTCTACTTATGATTACAGACCCTGCCTCTTCTCTCCCTCTTGTTCTGAAGCTAATTCAGGAATTTGGAAAGGTCTCTGGGTATAAATTAAATAAAGAAAAAAACAATTTCTTACCCCTCAATAAGCATTGCACTAAAGAAGCTGTTGATAATGTAGGGATTTCATGGTCAAAAAACTTTATTGAGTATTTAGGTATCCACATTTATAAAAATATAGATAAAACAATTTCAAAAAATACTACAAAAGTTCAGCAAAATATTTCAGAGGATTTAATCAAATGGAACAAATTACCACTAGGTTTATGGGGTAGGATGGAAACCATAAAAATGAATCTGTTACCAAGATTGCTTTATATATTTATGATGATACCCTGTAGCTTTACGAAGAGATGGATTCAGGGAATAACATCTCAGGTAGCCCATTTTATATGGGGTTACAAGAGACATAGAATGGCCTACACAAAAATGTGTAGAACAAAAAATAAAAGGGGACTAAAGGCTCCTGATTTATGCTTATATTTTTTAGCAGCTAGAATTTCTCAACTGGCATTCTGGTTTAAGACAGGGAACACTCAAGGATATATTCCAGATTGGGTTCATATTGAACAAGATGTTTTAAACAAGCAAGGGACAGAAATTCGATCTTTGTTCTTCGCAAAACCTATAGAAACTCTTAGAAACAAGCTTCTTACCGACTCTCTTAGATTAAACAAATAACCCTACTACTTAATCTTAATTTAAAGCACGTCAAGATTCAACCCATCTGGGGTAATTCAAACTTTTTGGAAAATTGTTGTCCATTAAACAATTATATCTGGAAACACAAGGGGATGTTATCACTTCAAAACATTATTGAGAAAGGTAAGTTTCTTCCTTTTATAACTTTAGTAGATAAATATGGAATCTCTTCAGGAGATGATATTTACTATAATTCAATTTAGCAGATAATTAAAAATAAGTTGGACTTAGAAACATCACTAAACAAACACTCCATTTAATTCTCGGGATGTTTAAGAACTTCTCCATCAATCTCTTCCTTTTACTATCTACTAATTGATCTGGTTAAGGGGACAGCTAGATGGTGGTCTCAAACACTAGGTTGTCCCACCGAGGATTGGGATTGGGAAAGTGTGTGGTCACTTCCCTTTAAAGCATTTAGTACAGTTGATCTTAGATTAATTCATTTCAAAACACTAAACAACTTGTATTATACTCCTGTTCAGAGATTTAAGATGGGTCTGTCTTCTTCTCCACTTTGTCATAAATGTAAGCTCAGCACTGGTGCGTTATTGCATATGTTTTGGTACTGTCCTATGGTCCAACCATTATGGGCAGAGGTAGGTCAGATATTTCAATATCAAACAATATTCAGATAAATACCTGCATTGTGGGCCATTTTGAAGGAAAATATCATTGGTCCATTAAATCAGAAATACACGCTTCTCCTAATAGGCGTATCCATCAGGAAGGTTATCCTGAAATATTGGTTAGAAGATACAGTACCCAACTTACAAGAATGGAGGTGTAATATACTTGAAACACTCAGACTAGAAAGGTTAGCTCTTTCATTAAGAGATAACATTTCTAGGCCTGTAGAGAAATGGAAAGATAGTTATATGATATGGTGTGGTATAGACCAGAATCAGAGCCTAATATAACTTTTTTTTTCTAGTAGGTCTCTTTTATAGCATTACTTGGAAATAGGTTATGAATGCATAGGATCTCTCATTAAACTCTTAATGAATTATTCAGGAACTCTGTGTCTCTCTTTTCTATAGCTCTCCTTTCTTCTTTCTACTTTATGGTCTATTTTAGCCTTTCCTTATTTTTAAGAAATATATTGCATAATATATGATACAACGTTTTAACAAAATGTTGTTTTTTTCATTTGTTTGAGGTGTTTAAGTAGATGTATCTGTAAAACTAAAGTATGGATTACCTCTGAATTTACTGGTAAATCAAATTAATCTCTATTTAATTCAGTTTTGAACATGTATGTTTGGTCCTATAGTATATATGCCTGTATCTTTCACTTGAGATATATGTATTAAGAAATGACATTTTTATACATTGTTTTTAAACTGTATGAGAAACAATAAAAATTATATTGACAAAAAAAAGGCCTGTGGCACCCAAAAAACAAAAAAAAAGAGAGCACTAAAGCTGCTCATTTCAACTATTCAACCACTTCTCAACCCAAACATAGAAGCCACAGTATGGAGAGAGAGCTCTCATCCCAAAGCTCAGTGGAAGCAAAATCTCAAGGAATCACGCTCCGCCTCAGAAGCCACACTCTCAATAGCCAAGGAAACTGCTGAATCAACAGCCAAGCTCAGTTCCCAGGACAGAGGCCCCCGTGGCTCCTCGAATGCAGCTTGAACTTCCCCTGCGGCCATCGAGCACCAGCTCAGCTCCAAAGGTGTGAAACTGCAGATCTATTGCAGTGGCAGCTGCTTCACTGGCCAGAGATACCACTACTCTTCCTTCAGGCTCCGCACTGCAGGATAAGGGATGACTGATGACACAAAGCTCTGTAACAGAGTAGACACACCAGAGGGTATAGACAGAATGAGAAGGGACCTGCAGAAACTTGAAGAATGGTCAGGGGTTTGGCAGTTGAAATTCAATGCAAAGAAGTGCAAGATAATGCATATGGGACACAAAAACCCTGGCACAATATATCAGTTGGGGGGTGAGGATATAGCATGCACCAAGCAGGAAAGGGATCTTGGGGTTATCATCTCTGATGACCTCAAGGTAGGAAAACAGTATGACAAGGCAGCAGGTAAAGCAAATAGGATGCTGGGATGTATAGGCAGGGGCATCACCAGCAGAGAAAGGGAGGTCATAATTCCGCCTATACAAGACACTAGTGAGGCCCCACCTTGAGTACAGTGTACAGTTCTGGAGACCATACCTACATAAGGACATAGACAGGGTAGAGAAGGTTCAGAGGAGGGCAACAAAGATGGTACATGGATTGCATCACAAGTCCTATGAAGACAGGTTGAAGGAACTGAACAGTACTCCTGGAGGAGAGGGAGGAGAGGATATGATAGAGACATACAAGTATCTTACAGGGAGGAACAGGGTGCAGGAATACACTATTTTTAAGAGAAAAAGATGTTCCAGGACTAGAGGGCATGGGATGAAGTTGGAGGGAGGACGATTCAGAGGAAACATGAGGAAGAATTTCTTCACAGAACGGGTGGTGGACAAGTGGAACACCCTGCCAGAGGAAGTGGTGGGGGCTGAAACAACCATGGGATTTAAGAATGCATGGGATAGACATAAAGGAATTCTGGAGGTCAGGGGTAAGGGGCAACAGACTTCTAGGAAAACATAAACTGAACTTACAAGCTCAAATGGGCAGACTGGGTGGGCCATAGGCCCTTATCTGCCGACACTGTCTATGTATCTATGTATCTATGACTATTGCCTTGCTCGGTGCTTGTTTCTCAAAATGGCAGTATTTAACTGTCTAAGCCCTAATCAAACTACCCCTCTTTCTAACTGCCCTGGGAGCAATTAGATACCAATTCAATTCAATTTTATTTTTATACTGGAAAGTATATGAGCAAAAATGCCCGATTTCACAAACGCCCAGTGGTACAGAAATTCGATAATATAGAGAAAAAGGTAAAAACAATATTTGCAAAATTTGACGGTATTTACAACTGGAACAGTAGATATGACAGGATCATGTAGAATAGGAAAAAAATATAGAGCACACAACAACAGAGCCAATATACAGATACTTATAAACTCTAAGGTAACTCGAGAGCTGGTGGACATTCAGGGGGTTGCCTGACGGGCAGACACAAGTGATGGATTGGAGGAGGTGGTCCTTGAGGGAGGAGGTGAATGAGCCAATTGAACTACAGGCCTGTATTTTAAGGGGGCAGTTTATTGTAAAACTTAGGGCCCTTGTACGTTCCCACTCCCAAGTAACTGAGAACTGAGATCTCAGATTTTGAATGGGCAACATTACCAGATCATCCTCATTATGTATGCCTTTGACTCTGATCAATGTTGTTACTAATTTCCGTTTTAACAAGCATAGGTTTTTAGAGGCCTCTGGTCTCAGCTAATGACTTTCTAACATGGTAACTGAGAGGGTGATGGTTTGAGTGGGGGGGGGATCTTAGTCATTGGGGTACTTAATTAGTGGTTATGTGTAGAAAATGTTCGCTGGCTGATGACCAAAAGCATCTTTGAGGCCTCGACCGCAGCATGTGTTATGAACCATGTACTGTAGCTCGAACGTTTTGCTCTCGTCTCATGCCTGTAAATAGAGTTTAGCTTGCTGGACCTCTATCAGGCCAGGAGGCCTTTTTTTATATACTTTATTTTATTATTCCAAAGGCGTGACAGATAAATGACAGTCATACAGGTATAATCAGCATCACTTCCACAAAAAAGCCAAACCTCTGTAATTAATTTTGCTCTATCATTATAGATTTAACAACCCTTTTTTAGGTCCTAAAGTTCAACATACATAAAACATATAATTTAAACTTAAAGCTGCCGTCCTCTGTCGTTCCTCTCCTCCCTAATTAGTATAATTTAAAATTTCATCTTATCTTACTCCACTCATACATTTTTACCCATCAGGTCTTTCTTTGTAGATTTCCAATTTCATTTTGATAGCTTATACTGCCTGGGCCTTCTTTTCTGTGTTTAGTTTGGGCTGCACCAGCTCCATTAAAATTCAGTTCAGTCTGATTCTAATTTCTCCCCTGCAACTCCCTTCTCCCCCTGTGCTACATTTGCCCCCTCATAATCCTTCTGTCCCTAATCTACTGTGCTGTTTAACCTCGGTCACATGACCTATATACTTCATTCTACCTTATGTTTGGGACATTCACCTCCCATCTGGTCCACCTGTTGATGAATTGGGCCTGCCTATGCTGAACTGCAGAAGTGAGCCTTTCCATTTCCTGTATTGAGGCAACAATGCTAACCCATTCACCCATGGTGGGGCCATCTTTCTGTAACCAGTGACTGGTGAGCGCCTTCAGTGCCGCAGCACGCGTCAAAGATATTTAGCTTCCTTTCCTGTTAGGGACTGAGGCTCTGCGTCCAGCACCATATGAGTCAGGTCCAGACCCTCCACCCCATCAAAAACTGCCTTCAGATGTCTGATAATGTCCTCCCAGTAAGACTGTATTCCTGGGCATTGCCACAAGATATGAAGATGCCCTGCTGAGAGTTTGCCACACCTTCACCAACAGGCAGGGCTACCCCCAGCTCTAAATCTGGCTTGGGTTTTAGGGACCAGGAAATATCTAATCCTAGTTTTCCACATGAATTCACGCCATGTTGGGGAGGAGGTGGTACTCCACACCACCCTCCAGCCTTTTTCTACCCTTACCCCCATTTCCTCTTCCCACTTTGTTTTGACCCCAAGGGCATTATGTCCCTGGTCTGCTAAAAAGCTAGAGTATAGTACTGTGATCACCCCCCTCCCCGAGAGTTGAGCCCAGATTTTTTCAAATGGTGGGGGTGGGGGGTGAGTCCAAGCCACTCACCACCCTCGTGTTGTTTAGGTTGGTGCATATCCAATTTCTAATTTGGTAATATTTAAATCTATCAGTTGGATTTTGGTTAATTGTGGTCATGGCTGCCTCAAATAAGACAGGCGATCCCCCACTCAAAACCTGCCATGGAGAATGAAAACCCTTGTTTGCTTGGTTTCTAAACCAATGATTTTGTGCAACAGGTTCAAAATTCTCATCCCAGGCCCACCATTTGTATTTCCACATACGCTGTGCTGTATTCCCTTTACTGATACCTGGCCCCCGCCCCTCCAGCACCGCCTTAATCCCTGTTGGAAGCTGCTTGTCCACTGAAGCCTGCAAGTGGTGATCGAAGGATATAGCCTGCAAGGGGGGGATCTTTAAATTTATACAGTTCCACTGACTTCCAGTGAGGAGTATATTGGGGATGGTGCCACATTAAAACTATCTTCATCTGGGATGCGTTCTAGTACCCTGGTAAATAAGGGACTGCAAGGCCTCCCTCCCTCTTTGGTAGGTATAGTATGTTCCTGGTGACCCTCGGCCTCCCAGACACCCAGACAAAGGTCATAAGCTGCCTCTGCCAACTCAGTAGTGTTTGTAATGGGACCACACATGAAGCACTTTGAAAAAGGTAGAGAAGACAAGAGAGTATGTTCATTTTGGTGGACTGAACTCGGGAGTGCAGGGAAATGGGTAGCAGTGCCCATCTCTTATAATCCTGAGTTATCTCATGTATCGGGGGAGGGGTAGTTATCCTTCAGAAGGGTTGCTGGGTTCACTCCCAGGAATACCCCGAGTTACTTCAATTTGTCCAGTTCCCATCTCATAGGGTATTTCTGCTGAATATCCTGGGGAACCTGGTAGGAACAGGACAGAAACTCTGTCTTAGTTGCATTTAAGGAGTAGACAGAAATCTCTGTGAATTGCTGTATTTGGTTAAAAACCTCCAAAAAGGAGGACCCTGGTTCACTCAGAAACAGCAGAATATAATCTGCATACAGGCCTAACTTGTGTTTGATCACCACCAACTCCACACCCTGTATTGCTGGATTCAGGCGGATCACCTGTGCCAGAGGTTCCACAAAGATAGCAAACAACAGGGGCGAGAGGGGGCAGCCCTGCCTCGTTCCTTTTTCTAAACGGAATGCCCTTCCTACATGGCCATTCACCCACACACACCCCCACAGGGGGTGGAATATAACCGGGCTATTAGTTTGCAGAAAACCTCTGGGAAACTGAAGCCTGCCAGGGACACCTGCAGGAAGGGTCAAAGCACCTTATCAAATGCCTTCTCTGCATCTAAACTCATGACCAGTGCCACTTTCCCCATCTTTCTCAGATGATCCAAGATATTTACAGCTCTGAGAATGCCATCCTGTGCCTGTTGGCTGGGGACAAAGCCCATCTGATCAACATGAATAAGTCGGAGAATGATGTTCTCAAGCCTCCTGATCATGATTCTGGCCATAATCTTATAATCAGTGTTCAGAATGGAGATTGGCCTGTATAAGGCACATAGTAGGAGTCCCTGGTGGACTTGGGCAGCACAGCAACAACCGCATACGTCCACGGGGAGAGGGTAACACACCCTCAGCCAACAGGGAGTTGTATACTCTGTTTAGAATTGGAGAAACCTGGTTCTTAAAGAGCTTATAGAACTCAGTCAGCAATACCTGGGTATTTCCCTGTTTTAATTCGGGATATTTTGGTTAGGATTTCTGAGTTTGTTATTGGTGAGATCAACTGAGCAGCATCCTCCCCTCCAACCTGGGGAAGATGTAACGTCTCCAAAAACTGAGAAAGTCTATTTGCCTCCGGTGCAGAGCCAGCCCTATACAATTCCTGATAATAATCCGTAAAGGCCTCGGCTATATCTATTGTACTTGTCAAGTGCTGACTGGAAAGTGGATGTTTGATCCTACTTATAGTGGCATTGGCTCTTCTCTCCCTTAGTCTGCTAGCCAGTAATCTCAACGCCCTGGGGCCCCCTTCATAATATTTTTGTTTTAAGTATAACATATTCTGTTCTACTTTATAGTCCAAGACGGAGTTAAGTGCTTTTCTACGGGCCAGTACTTCTCTTTCCTTAGTGGGGTCATACTTCTCTTTTAAAGATTGCTCTAGCTCCCTAATCTGGGTCTGCAGGGCAACCTTCTGGGCATCTCTTTCTCTTTTATAATAAGAGGCCTTCGCAATCAATTTCCCCCAATCACTGCCTTTATTGTATCCCAGAGAATGGAGGGAGAAACCTCCGGGGTATCATTGATTATCAGGGCTTCTTTAATAATTTCTTGGATTGATTTCTGATCTTCCTTTCCCTGAACAAGGGTCAAATTAAGGCAACACAGGGTCCTTTTCCTGTTTTGCCCCATTTGTATCTGTAGCTCCAGGGATGCATGATCTGATAAGTATTTCCCCATCTCTACTTTTTTTTTATCTGGGAAGTGCATTCCTTAGGAATAACAAAAATAATCTGTTCTTGTATGCATTTTGAGTACTGAAGAAAACAAGGTATAATCCCTTTTCTGGCCATGAAAATCTCTCCATGCATCAATATAGCCCATCTCAGACATTAGCTTATTAACCTTTAGGACCATTCTCCTGTCTGACCTCGGGGCCATGGAAGAACTGTCCAGGTCGTCATTTAATGCAAGGTTCAGACCCCCATGATCAACAATCCCTCTGCCTACTCCGTAAACCACATGCAACCTCCTATAAAAGTTATAGTCTGAGCTTGGAGGGTCATATATAGAAGCAATTGTGATCAACTGGCCATTATATATACCCTTAAAGGCTGCCAGGCATTCCTCTACATCCACCAGAGTATCCCTGGATTCAAAGGCCACCTTTCTTGCCACCAGAACCACTGAGCCTCTACAATGACTTCCTCTATATGAGGAGGCCACTACTTTGGAGAAACCAAATTTATTTAACTTTTGGTGTTCTGAGGGCGAAAGGTGAGTCTCCTGGAGCATACAAAAATCAGCAACAGTCTTTTTAACAAAGGAGATAACCTTGCTACACTTAATTGGGTTCATTAGCCCATTAATGTTAAAAGAAAGTATGGTGGTATTCCCCTTAGCCATGTTAATATATTTTGGGCTTCACCTTGTTATTCCATCTAACACAGTCTTCCATGAACTCTGCAGAGAGTGGACCTGCATATGGGGAGAGACAGGCAGTAGGACAGGCAGCAGCTCTATGTGTATATAAGAAAATTAGACATAAGATAACTCTAAAACATTCAACTATGTCGGCCTTAGTGAATATAGACTAGCCAAGCATTTTGTAAAACAAAAAAGGATTGGAAAATGTGTAAATAACAGTCACACTAATGACTTCTATGGTAAAATCTCTAATCTCCATAAACAACTTACTAAAATACAACTTTAATTAATTAACATTCAACTTCCCGGAAAACCAGAGAGGCGGGAGGGAGGTTACACTACTCCCTCCCTTCTTCAACCTTAATTAAGCTATATGTGAAACTTCCAAGGTAGAAGTCCTAAACATGGAAGGCCTTTAGTCCCTTCCTCTTTTTATCCTGCATTAGGACTTAGGGTCATGGAAGAAGGGGGATTTTCCCTTTATGTAAATTGATCCCTTCCCTAAGTCCACTTAGCTAGTAGGGCTCAGAATGTTATTATAAAGTCACCAATGGATCAGTGGGTTTTTGGGCTTAAAAATTAGGAATTTTCTCCCCACCCAACCCTTTCTTTATAATTAGTCTAGTGTCAGTCATGGGCAAGCAAGAAGCTGCATAGGGAGAGAGAGAATTCTCTGCCCCCGCGACCCGGCCCCCAATGCCAGACCCTCATTATGGACTCCAGATCTATGGATATCCAACCATAAACTAGTGTGATTTGCAATATATCACATGAAAGGGGCCAAAAAAACCTAACAAGGAGGGGGGAGGTGCTAGCCCCCACATAATTCCCCCCGATGCAACTTGCTATCATATGTTTTTCATTTTGCATAATTTAATCCCCAGTAGGTCTGTTCAACCGGCTCCCCTAAGTTCCCATCCTTACCCCGTACACCGCAGTTACACACATATTTTAGTTCACTCTAGCCTAGATCAGGAGGCCAGCCTCTGTAGATCATTTGTTACTGCATCAGAGAGCCTTGAATACCCCTTCCAGCTCCTGCCAGAAGATTTTGAAGGTGAGGACCATATCCTCATAGTGCACACACTTACTAATAGTTCACAGCATGTCCTATTTTACTGCTCTGGATAAAATCTGTGGCAGTCCTTGTTTTATAAATTACTATCTCTTTGTTACGTGTTTATGGTTTTTATAACTGGATATATTCACCACAGAATTTTGGTGTATGTAAATTATAATGGTTCATATGCTGTTCAGAGGGGACCTCCATGTACCAAACATGTCTCCATTGCTCTGGCTACCCTCGCCCAGGGAGGCCGGTGAACGCCAGGGACAAGGTTCTCAGGTAAGGTTTCACAGTTCAGATCATCACTAAAAGACATAACATTGGAATTGGTATTTGTTACCCTAGTTGGACCTGTTACTGTTATATTTGTATGTCATAGAATTTGTTGGCTGGTAAGGACTGCTTGACCCACCTAATCTGTCCATTTTTTCTTCCCTATAGTATCACCACTCACAGCAGACCCTAGCTGATCTCCATCTACCTCCCCCCTCACTTTCCTACCAAGATTCCTTTGTGACCATTCCATGCATGCTTGAAGCCCACCACTGTTTTCACCCCCAACACCTCTGCTGGAAAACTGTTCCAGGCATCCCGCCCCCCCGCTCTTTCTGTGACTCATGTCTGTTCTCAAACAACAGGCCTGAAGCCAAACTGCATTTAAATGTCATGTCTGTCATCTAAGGGAATTCCTAGGTGGCTGCCGCAGTCCCTTGCACAGATGCAAGGGAGCCACATAGTCCTTGTTTGTGGAGCCTGACTGTCCCCGATGTTGCACAGGCACCAGGTCAGCTGTTTGTAAAAGTCCATTAGAACGGAGCGGTTCATTCAAGCCCTGCCCGTTCTAACAGGTGACCATGCCACTTTCTCTCAAATGATTCCCAACTGGAGCTCCAGCTCACACTGTTGTGGAGTGGGGGTGGGGGGGGGGTGAGGCTTGGATTTGACTAGGTGAGTCAAGCAGTCCTTACCAGCCAACAAATTCTATGACATACAAATATAACAGTAACTGGTCCAACTAGGGTAACAAATTCCCATTCCAATGTTTTGTCTTTTAGTGATGGACCAACATAGATGTAACAACAAGAACAAAGTGCTCTAGCTTTCGGACCAACCAGTCCTTCTTCAGAAGCTAATGGCCATTAACTGCCATTAGCTTCTGAAGAAGGACTGGTTGGTCTGAAAGCTAGAGCACTTTGTTCTTGTTGTTACATCTATGTTGGTCCATTAAAAGGTATCAAATCATTTGCTTCTGGATCTATTCTTGGAAGGACCAATACGGCAGCTACTAAATCTAGATTTAAAATGTGTGGTGACAGAGATGCATGTAATAGCTATGAATGCCACCTTTGTTACACTTGGGGTCAGGATATCCAGAGAACACAGTGACATCCAGTTTTGGTTGCTGGGGATGATATGTTTCTAGCTTCTAGTCATATTACCCAGCAGGAACTCCCTTAGATGACAGACATGACATTCATACCTTGGAGTGTTGTGGGCTTGAACTCCCCTGCCAAAACAAGGACTGTGTGGCTCCATCTCATCTGTGCAAGGGACTGCAGCAGCCTGCAAATCCAAACCTCACCCCCAACCCCCACCCCACAATAGTGTGAGCGCGGAGCTCCAATGGGAATCATTTGAGAGAAAGTGGCATGGTCACCTGGTAGAACGGGCAGGGCTTGAATGAGCCACTCCATTCTAGTCGACTTTCACGAACAGCTGACCTGGATCCTGTGCAACATCGGGGACAGTCAGGCTCCACAAACAAGGACTATGTGGCTCCCTCGCATCTGTACAAGGGACTGCGGCAGCCTGTAAATCCCTCTCACCATCAGTGTGAGCCAGAGCTCCATTCGGTAGCCATTTGAAAGAAGAGGCCATGGCCAGCATGGAGTCAGCAGGGGGACAGCAATCAGCAGGAGATGCTGCACCTCAAATGTGACACCATAAGCTACAATGTAATGTAATTTTAAGTCCAGAGCAAGTTAATTTTATGCGATTCTGCAGTTGTGATGCTGCAGCAACCGGCATCAAATCTTCAAGCACTATAAGTAACCAGTGGGCTAATTTGTATTAACATAAGCGGATTATGCTGAAGGATGGGTAAAATGTAGCATACATTAAAAAAGAGAAAAGAAGGAGAGGTGGTTTAAAGAGATCTGTTATTACTGAATCTATTTCACATTGCATTAAATTATGTGTTAAAGAGCAGGTGACATGTTCAGGAGAACTTTAACAAAACCTTATATTTATACACAGTCCTGCTTGTATTTCCCTTTAGTGCTGTATTCATCCTCCCCATTATGTATTACTGAGGTCATCTGTATGAAAATAGGATCTTTGCTCCTGAACAGTTAGCCAATTCCTTCTGCTTTCTCCCTGCCTGAAATCATAAAGCACTGCTTGTGTCCTCACAGTTAGTCCCATGGCAACAGACTGTGATGTCACAACAGAGGATTATGACTTAAAGTAAGGAGTAAGCTATAGAGGTAGAAGGACTCTAAAGGAACTCTAGGGGATAAAGATCATATATTCATGCAAATTTCCTTAGTAATAAACAATAGGGAGGGGATGCCTCAAACAGACTCCCAGCGGAGGTGGTGGTGGGGAAAAATAGTAACGGAATTCAAGAATGCATGGGATAGGCATAAGAGAACCTTACTGGTAAGGAAATGGAGGTAAAGCCAGAGATCAAGTAGGGTCTGCGGTGTTGCAGTAGGTAGGGAAAATGGGCAGACTAGGTGGGCCAAGCGGTCCTTATCTGCCATCAAATTCTATGTTTCCATGAGCGGAAGTTCACAGTGCACCCCCCCCCATCTAAAAATGGGTTTCCATCTCGGTGCATAAAAACATACATTGGTCACTCCTAGCCTCTAAGGTGGACAGGAAAGGCAGATTTTATTTTATTCTTTGGTAACTAGTAAGGCCCACTAGGCACAGGTGCCTGATTTCAGGGGTGACCCGGGAGCACTGGAGAGGTTAAGTGACTTGTTCGAAGTCACACAGTATGCAAGTGGAGGTTGTGGGAATCAAACCCTGATCTCTGTGCTTGATGTACCAAGCTCGCTCACAGCTCATTACTCAAACCTCTAGGCTATACTGCCAGCCGCAGATGGGTCATGGGTAAGGTTTCAACCCCCGAAGGTCCTCTGATACTGCTTAATATTTACGCAGTCAATGAGAATGCACTAGCCTTTTTCAGCCACTCATCTTTCAACACCCCCTCGGCCATTATAGTCTGTTGAGGGGACCTTAATTTGACCTTAGGTGTGTTCCTGCATAGTTCAGCCACCCCCAGGGCCGGCGTCGGGGAAGGGGGTGCAAGGGATACAACTGCACCTGGGGCCTGAGTGTCCAAGGGCTCGGAGTCCATTTCTGTGCCTGCCCTTTAAATAATAATGTGCACTGCATGCCGTGGGTCACATGCTTGGCCACTCGTGTACTTGAGTCAAGTAGTTGATTCTATCCAGCTGTGCAGTGTATCTGTTTGTCTCTCTCGGCTCCTCCTCCCAGCTGCTGCTGCTGCTTCCCATCCATCCCAAGTAACAGTCCACCTCCTGACTCAACTCTCCCCTGCTGCACCGCTGCTCATGTTGAGGGTGTGCAGCCAGCAAGCCTGTGTGCGCTACTGCACTTGAATCAACTGCCGACAGTCACCTGACCAACTGCTATTTGGTCAGGTGGGAAGGTTGAAACTTGGTAAGGGAAGAGTGTCCAGGATCGGCAATCAGTCAATAAAGTGCACTGTGTGTAACTGTTTTACTGACTGTGACAGACTTGCTGCTGGGGTCAGGCTGATTTCTTTCATTCTTTGCCTGCTTTAACTTTGTCTCTCGGGTGGCCTTGAAAAATAAATTGAATTACTGAGTCTCAGACTCGTTTTCTGTGGCTGCTGGTTCAGTAACAAAAACAGAAAGTTAATAAAAGAGGAGAAAAAAGGGCAAGGGGAAACTGCTGGAAAGGGAAGGAGGGGAGATCATCAGCTTGGCTGGTGGTGAGGGGAAGGGAAGGCCAACAGGGAAAAAAATGCGTCATCTGTGCTGAGGGGGTCCTTTCCTTTCACCCCAAGCCTCCGAACAGAAAAAAAAACTTTGTTCTATTGACACAGACACACAGTATACAGTATTGAAGTCTCTGAAGTGAAAATAGAGAAACAATATATTTTTTTTGGGAGGGGGAGGGGCACTTAACAGTCTTACACCAGGACCCAATAAATCCTAGTGCCGGCACGGGCAACCCACACAGAACTCCACCACAGAGCACTAGGGTCCCTCCAAAACATCATCAAGGAGTATGCTCTTACCAACATATGGAGATCAGTGCATCCCACCACTAGGAACCGCACCTTCTTCTCATCAGTACAACAATCCTGTAGCAGGATTGATTTCTGGCTCACCTCTCCTCAAATAACCCAGCAAGGGACCGATGTCACTATTTACCCAAAAGTGATGTCCAATCATATCCCTTTCCCTACAGATTCTATGGGGTTCTCTCGTCTTCAAATCATCCACATGGAGATTGGCTCCACTTTTCCTGAAGGATCCAAACTTCATTCCATGCACGAAGAAGAAACTACAGGATTATATATTCCAACGACAATGAGGAGGTTACACAGGCAGTATTGTGGGATGCCTTTATGGCATATATTAAGGATTGCATTACTGGATGTGCAGCTCATAGACAAAAGGCCAGGGAAGCTGAAGAAGACCTATAATACAACCTTAAAACAGCAGACAACACCTTGAAAGCCAACCCCCGTGCACTCACTCTGAAGTAATACAGCTTCATACTCAACTTCCTATACTCCAGGAAGGCTAAACTGCACTTATGGAACTGGCCATTAGATCTCACCCAACAATCAAAAGCATATCTGCTGGGACTGCAGAGCACAGTGCACTCCGTACATGGATGATATCCTGATCCTTCTAGCTGACGTTCTCCATACCATTACCACACTGCAACAACTCCTTAATATCTTCTCAGTGTCCGAGCTTAGAATTAATCTTAGTAAGTCCGAGATACTCCATCTAAATGCCATTTGCACCTAGCAAACACTGCCAGGAGTTTCCTGGCAGTGGGCTGACAAAGGTGTCAACTATTTGGGAGTCAAATTAGCTCCCCAAATTCAGGACATAGGCAGAGTTAACCTTACCCATTTACTGGACTCTCTCTGAGTGGACTTTGACAGGTAGAAGGCCTCGAACATCTCTCTAACTAGCAAAATTGCTGCTGTCAAAATGATTTTGGCCCTTAAGAATCTACATCTTCTCTCCCTTCTTCTTATAGCCCTTTTGGAGCAATGCTACACCAAATTGGATGGTATGGTGGGAGGGAAAACCCCATGTGTCAGCCATGCCAAACTGCAGAAACACTGGTCCAGTGGCAGATGGGGTCTGTCCCACTTTAAAAATTATCATATGGCCTTCACTACTGCACAAGTTACTAAATGGTTTCTACCCTCCCAAACCCTCTACCCACAATGAGTACACACAGAAGAGCAAATGATCAATGCTCCTAATCCTAGAGGGGTGCTGCATGTAAAATTACCAGCAGCCTTCAGAGGACACCTGACTATAGACACTTCTGTCAAGTATTGGTTCCAGATAACCAAGTCTCTTAGCCTTGACCACAATCCCATAGATCTGGTTCTCCTATGGGGAAAGGAGATACTCAAAACTGACAACAACATTTTCATTGGAAGGGATGGAAGGAGGCAAGAATCTTATATGTCCAGGACTTATGAATGCTGGGCTCAAACTCTCTCTCTCTCTCCTCATAGAGGTAACAAATATTTATAATGTACCTAGGCAAGATTTTTTTGAGATACCTACAAATAAGGGTCCAGATTCTCAAAGCGCAATGCAAGGCTTGCACAAAGCCGTGCATGAAACTCTTTTTTTAGCACAACTATGCCAATACTGTGCCTGATTCTATAGATCGGGGGCAGTTACGACACTTTTCCCATTTTACGGCAGCTTGCGCCAAATAATTTGCTGCAAGCCCCGTAAAAGAGGTACCCGGGATTGCCACAAGCTAGACTACAAAAGTTGGCATAACTTATGGCAATTGGAACACAGGATCAAAAATCCTGAACACCATCCGGGAGAATGCCACAGGCCCCTTGCACCGTATGTCTGATGCACCCCAGCCTTGCAGCACTCGCAGCCCTTTGAGAATCTGGCCCAAGATCCTTACTGCTCTAATATTAAGGAACAAGCAAATGTCCAAAGCTCAGACTCTTTTTAGGAAATGGCTAAAATTGCTCAGAGGTACAGCAGGCAACACTTAAAAAGCCTTAACGGATGCAGCACCTGTTACCACAGCGTCCATTAGGACATAATGCATTTGAGACTGATTGACAGATTTAGATGAGTGTGTTGATTGGTTGATTGCTTTGTCTGTTCTGTTTTCCTTTGTAAGTATGTTATTAAATTTATCTATTTATCATTTTACTGCTGCATGATGCTGTCTGTTGTACTATTTGAAGAAAATTCAATAAAAACTTCAATACTGAAATAAATGGAGAAATCATCTTAAAGATTATACCATCTTCGACTATGGTGACATAGTATATTGTGTTGCTCTCACGTCCACCCTGGCCAGACTGGATGTCCTCTTTCACTCCTTTTGCCGCTTTCCCTGGACTGCCCCCACCCCACCCCAACACACCCACCACTGCTCTCTGTACTCCTCTCTTTCTTTCCTCCTGAGTCTAGACACCTCAGCAAGTATGCTTCATTTGTCTCTAAATACTAGGGGGTCACCATTGATGACTGCCTCACCTTCACCCAACACATTGACACAGTAGTAAAGGCAGTGAACACCAAGCTGGGTGTACTATAGGCCCTCCGTCTCTCAGTCTCCAGCTCCATCCTTTCTACCATCGACTACGGATTGGTGGTGTACGGCGCAGCAACAGACACTGCACTAAAAAGGATTCACGTTGCCCTCAACAAGGCATGTAGGCTCACAATGGCTGCAGATTGAAATACCCACACCTGCTCCTTATACGAGGAGACCAATTGGCTGCCAATAAAGAACAGGATTATATTCCAAACATGTCTCCTTGAAAAAAGGCACTAATGGGTAAAACCGCCCCTTGCATTTCTAGCATCCTAACACCAAGTGCTACCAGCTATACCACCAGAGGCAGGATGAGGGGGGCCCTATCAACACCTTTCTGTCAAACTGTGCAGGGACAGCGTGCTTTCAGCTATAGGGCCCCCCAATGACTCAATGAAATCCCAGTGCACATTCTAAACTCCCAATGCATCTCGCAATTCAAAAATGGCCTAAGGCAGCACCTTCTTACTAGGACAGTTTGTGACTGCCACTAGGACTCTAACACCCATAATGCCCACTTATCCACATTTTCATTCCCCTTCCTTTAACCTCCACTCTTCCTTCTTGCCCTAACCCTCTGTCTTCCTCTCCCCTCTGTGCCTTTTCTCCCACTGGATCAACCTTAAAACCAGCCTACTACCACTACCTCCCAACCTCATAGACAAAGCCACTTCTTTGGCTGCCCACTCTCCCGTCTCCCTCCCCTCACCTTGACTCCTCCTTGGACTCTCACACTAGGTGTCACACCTCTTTATCTCCTTCGCTACATATAAACACTGTCCTTTACCCTAGTTGAATGCTCTTGACGCTGTACTATCACCATTGGTACTATGAATGACATTGTAACCTTATTGTATACTAGCTACCTAGTATTCGAGTATTGTATGTAAACTGTTTGTTATTGCTGTCATTGTCACTGTTTGACGTGAAACCTTTGTAAAAAGAGCTCTGAGCTCAAAGGTATGATCTGAATCCCTAAATAAATAAATAAAATACTAGCCTGGCTCCCTCCCCTCTTACCTTGCTTCCCTCTTCATACCCCCCTCCCCCCACAACCACCACCATCACTTCCTACTCATTTCACAACATTGGCTCTCACTCTCTCACACTCCCCTTAAATAAATCCACTGTAGGTCAAGCTGTCTTCTCCCTCCAGGTCTCAAAACTTTGGGATTCTCCTCCTCCCCTCCATCTACTCTGCCACTGTGACGCTTGGCCAGCTGGTTATGATTGTTCTATGATATTTGTAATATAGAATGTGGTATGTGATTCTCACATGAGACATCCTGTGCTCCTGGGTGACACCCCCCCCCCCCCCCAACCAGGTTTTAATGAAAACAACAGGATATATGTAACTGACCAGGAGATTTCTGTAATGTCATTAACTTCCTTGAGAAGTTGCATTTTATAGACTTTTTATGACCTCCTGCCTCTGAAGTTGGGAAGCTAAACATACAGTTTATTACAGGACAGGACATGGCTATATTAGCACCTAAGTGACATATAGTAGAGTTGTAAAAACCTTTGATGTTCCTTGGGAAAACAGGAATTAGCCACCAGTTCAAAGGAAAGGTTTGATTAAAGACTGTCATAATTTGGGAAATTCGTTTTTGCTGAAGTCACAGTATTTAAAATATCTCCTGACAGGAGAATCAGTGTTTTTATATTTTTTGTATTCTAAAAGGAGGAGCTAGACGACATCATAGAAGGGATATGGAAACACAGAGTTTTAAACTGTATACTCTGTTTGAACTTGTTGACATATCTTTTGGGGCTCTTAAGAAACAAGACCTAACTATAAGCACTATAGAGGTAATACATTAAGTACAAAAAGTCTAACTGTATGTTGGTAGGAATTTGTAGTTTTCCTTGTTTTTCATTATGTGATTGTATGCTTTTTGATATTTATGCTGTGTTTACATTTTACATATTTTTATCCATTTTAGTAAACCTTTAATTTGAAAGACTACCTGGGTCTGCAAGTTCTTTTTTTGCATGTGACGTATAGATGGTTAAGTCTGACAATCATTCAAGAGCTTGAAGGTGTTACTAAACTGGAAAAGGTGAGAATATATCTAAGGTCTTTTATAGAGTTTTAAGGGTTCATTTTGAATACCTGGTTAGGTGCCCTTAAGCAAAAGGTATATTGCATCCCCTGAAGAGAATATTATCTGAGCCTGTACATTTGGGTACGCTAGCATAAAGTTCATAGTTTGAATCCCCCCAGAACTTGAGACTAAAGGTGATTCAGACCCACAAGCAGACAGGAGGGTTACCCTGTCTGTTACCTGTTCACATTACTGCGCTTGGAGGTTGGCACTGTGGGAGCAGAGAGCCTGACCTGCTGAGTGCGTTTGTGACACCCACCACCCTTCTTCCCCTGCTCACCCTTCACCATCACCTACATTAGTGCAGTCTCCTTGTCCACCCTCCCATTCCCACAGCCACTGGCCCCCTCCCTAAATTCAGTATTGCCTTCTGCACATTGCAAATGTTGTTATCCCAGCACTTTATTGTACTGCAGTGTATTTTACATAAACAGAATCTGTGTCCTTGCAAATTATTTATAATGCTTACTTACCTATTTGTATTAATGGCCCCTATGAATTAAGGGGCAGGTTGCCTATGCACCACAGATCTGCAGCAGATAGTGAACCCTGTTTTTGAATGCCATGAACCAGAGGTTCCACAGACCCCTGCACACATTCACAAAAGGGACATGCATACCTTCCACACAGGATCCCCCGGCTGGTCACGCAGCTACATGTGCAGCCAGTTTGGGGGCATAACCACACACCACGCCATTCACAGAGGCATAGAGTTTCAGGCAAGGGGGACACAAAATACAGCAGCAGGGACCCTGCCATATCTTTTGCACACACACACACACCAGTTCACACCCACCAGCTATGCGGGACGAGAAATCCCCCCACCATGCTGCCCATTTTCTAGGTGGACTGAGAGAGTTGGGGCAGCCATTCAGGTATTCACACATCTTTTTTATTAAAGGTACATTTCACACCATCCCAGAATCCCCTGCTCTACATGCAGCAGGGGATCCACTATGGGACCAGGTTAGTCATCCAATTGGATGCCCACCTATGTCATCTAATCTGCCCCCCTCCCCCACAGGAGCACGGTGGGACAGGGCCACGGAGAGGAACACCACGGTTGTGTGTATCAGTGCTTGCCATGCACTGCGTGCCTGTCCACAGATGTGGAGCTGCATAGGCCGGGTACACACCTCTCACATGTACCTGGCTCACATTTGTACATATCCCCCATAATGAATAAACAAATAAATAAAAATACTAGCCCTGGCCATCTGGGTGAGGGAGAAAGGCATTTTAAAGCATTTTACCTGTGTTTGTTTCAAATTATGAATAACAAATATTTTAAGGTCCTTCCTGTTAACCTTTAGGCTGCCAGATGACTTTGAATGTATAGGTTTTTAGGACATGTATAAACACCAGCAGAACAACAAGGGTTAACGCAGCAATGCAATGAAAAAAGTTATTTCAAAAAGCTAATTTTCTGATATGGTTATGAAGAATATTGGCAGAACTGTTGATTTGGGTTTTCTGGTTGCTTCCTGAGCTGTGTACTGTACATTTGAAGTTTTATCTGGACTTTTACTCTCCTCGGGTCCTCAATATTATTTCTATGCAAAAATGAGGCGGCCATCCTTTTTTCTTAAGAAATAATTATTTTAGAACTTTCATAGAATTCTTAAATGATAATGAAAACTGAAAATTGTACCACCAAAATAAACTGGAAGACACCCGGCATCGATTAAGAAGGAAAAAAAGTGGGGTCAAATTTTAACCCATTTTCTTTGCACTGCTGCTTTAAGTTCTCACCCTTCCTTGTAAGTCTTTTCACTATTGAAACCCCCCTGTTCCCTGGGGTTATTAGAATCCCATCAGTGTCAGTGTTAGGTAGGGAAGGCAGCTGGTGAATAACTAGTTAAATAGATTTTTACCTAGTCCCTCTCTGCTTGCTTGGGCTCAGCTGAGAGCAGAGAGGTGATGTCATTTAGAACTCTCACAGCATCATAAGCCACATAGCTTGCTGTGAGTGGGGGAGTTTTAGAATTTCCAGTAGTCTGCAGTAGGAGCTCAGTATGAGCAGTTGGAGGAGTGAAGAGCTGAAGTGTGGGCTCTAAGGAGAGCCTACTCTTTCTCACCCTAGTCTGAGAATATTTTACCTGCCTTGTTGAAGTGGTGGATACCGTCTTCAAGAGTTCCTGATATCCTCATCCCCAGTGGGATGAGAAGGACTGCCAAGGGATCTGAGGGGCAATCCCCTGTTTGATCCAGGACATTTGAAGCTGCCTTTGAGTACAATCTGTAAGCACATTCTGTCTGTGGGTTCCCAGGAAAGATGTACCTGTTTTGTTTTCCTTGGGGTGTTACTCTGATAAAGGGACCTATTGCCAGTCATGTGTTGAGACTGTTCTCAAGAAGTTTTCCTAAAGTTGGCTGACAATAGTGGAGTCCCAGGGTGTGACTTTGTACTTTGTACAGAACTTTAATTTTACACTCCTTTGTAGTGTTTCCTCATGCTGAATGTGCCAAACATTCTGAAGAAGCATAATTCTAATGTTTTATTATCTATTGAGGTGTAACTCTGAAAGAATGGCTGGGTATGGACGAGGAAGCAAAAGGTGGGCAACCCCCCATCTGGAGTGACCAGTTCAGCACTTTGGGTTCACGTCATTTGGCCAATGCCTGAAGATGAAGTTTACTCCTATATGGTTACCAAAGATATAAATAAATAAAATGCGGGTTTTACTAGAGTTGAGCCCTAGTGTCCTCCGTCGTGGCCAATGTGCCACATTTCCTACTTTAAAAGCCTATGTCATATAGGAATGTGTTCTAAGTCATGGCCTAGTGCCTCTAGAAGAAGAATGTGAGTGTTTCATCATGGTTAGTACCACATTTCCAGATGTCTAATCCTATGATATATGGGAGGTTCGAGTTTCTGTTTTCCACAGATGTTGTTCTGCATTGCCTTGTGCCACGAAGTGCAAACCCTTGGAGGGTCCATCTTTGCTTTTGTGTACCAACTGTTTTGGAATAAAGCCATACTCTAGAATCCCAGCCTAGTATGGACAATCTAGTTAATGGTTCCTGTGTGGATTTACAGGGTACTCCTTCAGAAGTACAAACCTAGCATAGCCCTTAGCAAAAGTTCTCTCCTCAGGACCTGGGTTTGGTAAAGGTCAGTTTGTATCTTGTACACACTTTGTGTTTATATTGCTTTGTACCCCACCCCTCTCTTTTCTCCTAGACAGAAACAGTATGGGAGGTGTGCTTACAAGTGGCCGGTGGGGGGGTTACACTATCATGTCATAAAACAGTGCATCACAGTGTATATAAATGCAGCTTACTTTGCTTAGTTTGCTATTCACCTGAAGAAGGGACCTGTGGGGCCCTGAAAGTGCGTGTACTATACCATCTTTATACAAAACATATGTTGGTCCAATAAAAAAGGTATCAAACTGTCCAGCGATTCCAAGGTCTCAAATACAAATACTCACTAAATATTCACTTGATGGTATTCGCACATTCCTATGTGGAACTTGGCCGACTGGGTGAGGACTTGAGAGAACACCAAAAAGCAAAAAAAAACAGATGGGAATCTCAAAAGGTACATGAGGAAAGGAAAGGGATTGTTATTTTTTTCCCATATTAATTCTTATCCCTGGCCCAGCTGCCACCCAGGGTGGTGGACAGCAGCCCAGGACCCAGCCACTCTCAGTCTTCAGGGATTCGCCCTGTTGGGTCTCAGTCACCATCCAGCTCCAACTACCACATACAGTACCTGACACCTCAAGTACCCCACACAGCTCTGCCCTACATGTCAGTGGTCTGGGGGGGGGGGGGGCTGTCCTCCCCTAGAGCAATCAAAATCCAGATTCAGAAGTCGGTAGTGTTTGGGGGTTTCCAGGTGCACCAATCATCATATAGATGTCAGGTAGGGGGTTTCTCTCTGCTGTCTCCCACTTCTCCCACCTTCACATGGTGTGAGCAAACTGCCATTTAACACTGTGCGTGCACAGATCCCTGGCCCACCCATAAGTGTCACTGTGGTGCCAGAACATGCCATCAGCCCTCCCTGGGTGGAGCGCATTGCCTCTCGGCACCTGCTCCTGCCCATGGCCTCTCCCCATCGTGGCGCACCCAGTCTGCTCCAGAGCGTGGGTCACCTGCAGAGCAGCACAATGCACTGCCACTGGGCCATCGGGGGAGGGGGCCTTGGGATTTGATTTTCTTTAGCTTTTTTCATACACCCTGTATCCTAAAGTGCTTTACAGTCCATGAACAGCTGGTAGCAACCATTAGGCACAGACAGAGGGGCTAAGGAAAGGTCTGGGGTTAGGTACAGAGAAAGTGAGAATTAAACACAGAGAGGTTAAGGGACTTGTTCAGGGTCACACAATAAGTGGCAGATGTAGGATTCAAACCTGGGTCTCCAGGTTCACAGTGCTGCCCTGTAAAAATGCAAATGTCATTTCTAGGTCGCTCAAGCAATAATTGTATGCTTACTTACAATGTTTTGCGTATTTTTTCCCTCATCTCCAGTCCCATTGAATGGCTGACACTCCTCTGCGTGGCCATGGCAAAAGCAGCTTCCCCTGATGATGAGGTCATAAATGGCATAGTGGGAAAACCTCTGGGGCTTTTCAAGCAACCCCGGCCCCTGGCAGGGGCAGTCCTGCCGCTTCAGTAGTAAGAGACGCAGGTTGGTCAGTTTCATGATATCCTGGGCCTTGGGGCTGTATGGATCTTCAACTTTGTTTGCTGCGGTTAAGGCACGGAATATCACCTGTGGGGGACAGAAGATAATACAGTGACATGTAATATACTGAATCCCTACATTTTTCCTTAAGAGGACCAATCAAAGGCAGCCCTCAATATTTGTTACAGGGGTTCCATCCCACTTTTCGAGGTATTGGGGTAGGGGTGTGCACGTGTCCCAGTATTTATATTGGGGGGCCCATATATTTGGGAATATCCAGATTCAGATATTTCCATGTGGGGACAGCAAGACCTATCCACTCCTTTACTCAAAACATTCCCCACCCACCTTCCACAAAAACACCTGTCACCTCTACTCTCTGCCTAATTTGAAATAATCTCTGTCTTCGGAAGCTCAGCATTGTGTGTCTCCATCTACTGTATCCCAGGTGCTTCCTCTGCCCTGTACTGAAACCATATAAAGGGGCAAATTCATGTGTTGTCCTGTTCTGCACCTGTTTTCTTTTTTTTTTTTTGCTCCTCCCCGGCTCCCTGGCCAGCCACTCTTTCGGGCGGCCTAGGGACCCTGCTGGCACTCTGCCCTGACATCAGTCACCAGCACCCCAAATCGCAGCCCCCCCAGGTAACTCAGCATAACCCTTCAATGGATGGGTCCCCCTCCTCTGAGGGAGAAGGCGCTGGTGGGGGCTGGCCAGAGCACTCAGTCTTGTCCCCGGTACTCCTCAGGTGGTCTTGGGCTGTCCAGGGCTTCTGTGGCAACGAGGTCCGGTGACCATCATCCAGCCAACCAGGGAGCAATTTTCCCATTTTTCTCCCCGGAGGCGCGGTGTGTCACTAACATCAAGGCGTACACCAATGTTTGCCATGGCCCCCAGTCAGCGGGACCTGATGCATTGCTGTTCTCTTAGCCTCTGCCAGGAGTCAGCAATTGCTGGGTCACATCCCCACCCTCCCCCAGGAGAAGGCGATCAGTCATCAGATGCTCAAGCCTTCTCCCCACGGCTGGCCCTCCGATGTCCTGGGTCCATTTCTGAACCCGGTCACCAGCATCACAAGTGGAAATCCAACCCTCTGCCGATGGGCTGGCTTCTGGACCAGTTTAATTTAATAACAAGCATTTGTCAATGCCACTGGTAAGGCATTGTTTTTGTACCATTTTTTCAGATTTTTACCCCAAATTTTAAACACAATGTTTCTATGAGCACTCCTTCTGAGCATGACAGGTGTCATTTATAGAACAATAGTGGAAATGTCATTGTGCACTGTCACAGATTCACTCAGCAGGTCAGGCCCTCTACTCCCAATGTGCCAACCTCTGAGCGCAGTCTTGTGAGCAGTGTAACAGACAAGGTAACCCTCTTGTCTGTTTTTATGAGTTCGGATCAACCTTTGGTCTCAGTTCTGGAAGGATTCAAACTGTTAACCTCTTGCTAGCATACCCAATGCACAGGCTCAGATATATCTGTCTTCAGGGGGCCAGATATCTTTGCCTACGGGCACCTAACCAGGTATGCAGAAATGAACCCTTTAAAACTTTAATAAAGACCTCAGATTTAAAACGCTTCTCTTTCCAGTTTGGTACCACCATACAAGCTTATGTCTGCTGTCTGCTATAACCATAAGTATTTCTTAGCAAAAGAAAGTAATTCAAAGACAGACCAGGTTTGCTCTAAAATTAGAGTTTTTACTAAAATATATAATAATACATCAAACATACAATACAGAACTCTTATATCCCAAGACATACATATCTTTAAACAAAAAATGTTTAAAACAGTGCAATTCCTTCAACTATATTTAGAATTTGTCTAGCTTTCTAAATACCTGTTTTCAGTGCTCAGATGTTTTCTTGGTCAGTGTCAGATAAAAGTGTCTTGTAGTGAAAAAGAATAATCTTTACAAGCAGTATTTGCCAACCCCTTTTGGATGAGGTCATCCAGCTCCTTCTCTGTCAAAATATCTAAAAAATATATATGTAACCCCCTTGTTACCCGCGGTTACTAGAATCCCAGTAAGACCTAGTGGTAGGCAGGGAAGGCAGCTTGTGAAACTCCAGTTAAATGGATTTCACACTGTCTAACTCTGTTCTCAGTCTCCGCTGAGACTGAGGGATGACATCATCATAGAACTGTCACAGCTGCATGAGCCACAATGGAATCTGCAGAAGGGAGTTAGAGTAGAATGTTGGGAGGTTTGAACAGTCAGTGTGTTCAGTTAGAGCTTGGAGATTGTTGTGAGAGGAGCACAGCAGCTCTGTGCCCAGGCTCTTGGAGCCTCAGCCCTGAAATAGGGCTACATTTAGGGAAAGGTGTGTGTTTCCGCCTAAAGAGAGACACAGTAAGCTGTT
The DNA here is from genome assembly GCA_016271365.2 of Neoceratodus forsteri. Taxonomy (NCBI): domain Eukaryota; kingdom Metazoa; phylum Chordata; order Ceratodontiformes; family Ceratodontidae; genus Neoceratodus; species Neoceratodus forsteri. The sequence goes on from CM028129.1 coordinate 193,423,191, forward strand.
TTTTTTTAAGTGGTGGAGACGGCTGATACGGGTCTCTGTGCCCCATCCCTCAGGGGATGGGGCAGGAAGGTTTGCCTGCTATTCCAGGGGCAACCCCCTGGCCATTGCTGGAGAAAGAAGCTGCCTTATTTTGTCCACGTGTGTGGGGTACAAGAAGATTTCGTGATTCGCCTGTGGGGCACCTGCAACCAAAGAGTGAGTTCTGCTCTTTCTAAAGGGCCCATGTTTCATGCTGAATTGTGTTAAAGTGGGGATTGGACTACTGAAGTAGTAGGAGGCCTAGAGTAATAGGCTTAGCCAAAAGTAAAAGTATGTTCAAGTCCAGCACAAAGAGAAAGTCAAGACATGTAGAGGAGATGTGACATACGTCTACCCAGTAATCTACATTGCCAAGCTTTCAAAAGAGTTGTTTAGTTTCCAGAGAAATGGCCGGGTATGGATTGTGGGAGCTGGAGGCAGGAGACCCCCCCATCTTTATTAACCAGGTCCACCTCTACGGATCTGCTCTGTGGATTTCTACTTTGCCTCATGCACTTGGCCAGTGACAAGGGAAGTACCCAGACGTGGGATGGAAGGAAAATTCCCTTTAGGAGATGAAGGCTGTAAGGTGGGTTGGGGAGCCACCAACAGGAAAACTGGTTCATTCCCATATGGACCGCGGATCAAGTGGCCAGTGGGGGAGCTGGGCCATGGGGAAAACCCAAGTAGTGTACAAGTCGGGCTGTGTACTCAAAGCTGCATGCAAGTCCAGGCTGTGTGCCTGGTAGGTTCAGAGCCTGAGGGCTGGAAATGTGAAGAAGTGTTCTGTTGTCTCTAATCTGCATTACCAGGAATGTAGCCCCGTGGGGGTCCATCTATGCTTCGTTTGTTCAGTTTGGATGTGAATAAAAGCCACACTTTAGAATCCCATTCCTGGTTTTGGACATTATAGTTATTGCTTCCTGTGTTCGGATTTACTTGGGTGCCCCTGTGCAGAGTAGCCAAACCTAGGCCCCCTGTGCAGAGTAACCTAGTCCTCCCTGAACCCAGTCCCCACCAGGTACTGCTGTCAGCTTCAACAGCATGCCACCTGTCATTTTGCAAAAAGGCAGGGGTCCGGGGGTTACATATATTTCTATACAACCACAGGATGTAATTTCAAAGTATTAATTCTGCAACCTTAGCATAACTCAGTTTCAAATGACACCTTCTTTGATCTCATGCTGTACCCTCCTCACACAGGCTTCACAGGGTCATTTACAACCTTACACCTCTATGTAACATCCTAGCTTCCCTTTCTAATGTCATAAACCTAGTTTATGATTTCTCTCTTAACAAAATTAACTTAAACAAGTCTGTAATTAGCTCAGAGAAACAGGATCCTTAATAAAAGTCTTCCATGTAACACATTGTCTCTAAAAAAACTGAATGTGTGTGAATTCACATACTGTCAGCTGTTTCCCATGGCTTTCATCTCTCAGCTGGAATCTTGGGGGGGGGATGAGTGAGGTCATTCCTAGAGCATTTGAATTTTCAGCAGCGACATTAATACATTTTATATTTAAAAAAATATAACACAACACTCAGAACTGGCTGTCTACGTCACACTCCTCCCCACCTAGACTGAATTTGGGGGATCTGTCCCCTACATGGGATGAACTTCCCAAATCAGTTCACTCCTCATAGACCCTAGACAGCCCATCTGAGTTCTTGTTCTTCGCTCCAGCCCTATGTACAATTTTTAGATCATACCCTTGTAAAGCAAGACTCCATTTTAGTAGTCTGTCATTGTTTTTCCCCATCTGCGTCAGCCAAACCAGGGGGTTGTGGTCAGTCTGCACCACAAAATGCTGCCCATACAAGTATGGCTCTAATTTCTTCAGGGCCCACGCTATGGCAAGACACTCCTTTTCCACCGTGGAGTACGCTTGCTCCCTGGTAATAAGCTTCCTGCTCAGGTACACAACTGGGTGGTCTGTCCCTTGGCTAGACGTCTGGCTAAGTACTGCCCCAATACCCACATCTGAGGCATCCGTCTGAACTATAAAGGTTTTGCTATAGTCCAGACTTGTCAAAACAGGAGCACTGCACAGTGCCTCCTTCAGTCTGGTAAAGGCTTCCTCAAAGGCCCCAGGTAATTTTCTTTGGCATCTTTTTCTATTTCTATACAACCGTAGGATGTAATTTCAAAGTATTAATTCTGCAACCTTAGCATAACTCAGTTTCAAATGACACCTTCTTCGATCTCATGCTGTACCCTCTTCACACAGGCTTCACAAGGTCATTTACAACCTTACACCTCTATGTAACATCATAGCTCCCTTTCTAACATCATAAACCTAGTTTATGATTTCCCTCTTAACAAAATTAACTTAAACAAGTCTGTAATTAGCTCGGAGAAACAGGATCCTTAATAAAAATCTTCCATGTAACACATTGTCTCTAAAAAAAACTGAATGTGTGTGAACTCATTTACTGTCAGCCATTTCCCATGGCTTTCATCTCTCAGCTGGAATCTGGGGGGATGAGGGAGGTCATTCCTAGAGCATTTGAATTTTCAGCAGAGACACTAATAAATTTTATATCAAAAAAAATATAACACAGCACTCAGAACTGGCTATCTACGTCACATGCACCACAAGTGTTAAAACACATTTTGGGTAGGATTTGAGAAATGATAGCTGTCATATTCATGAGGTGGTGTCAAGAAATGGCTGTGTTGTGTAACCCCTAGATGGCGCTATCCCAGGGGCTACTACCCCTGCCTGATTTGCCACTAACAGGTTGAGGGGCCTGGATCCAATGGCGGGTGCCTCCACCCAGAGGTCAGGGTTTGCAATAGTTAAACTAACTTGGTCACAGCCCTCTGGGACACTGCAACCCCCCTTTCTTCCCACTAGTGGCCCACACAATATATCAGAATTACCTTCACAGTATACACTTACCCCCAGGTCTGGTTCCGGCACTGGGACCTCCTGTGAAATGAGATACAGTGCAACAATCACAGTACAGTACTTTAACATAGACAAATACCTCAGGCAGTATAACTTTGCTGAAACAAGCAGCTCTGATTTATTTAGGGGATATACAAGGACAGGGAAATCAGGTTAATTAGCTTATCACTCTAATAATCTACCTATGGCTCTGTGCACAGGCCTATCCCTATCAGTTACTGTCCCTGGGTACCAAGCCCTAGTGGCTAGTCCAAACCGTGGCAGCTGGTAGGGGCCTCTTTCACACAGAGAAAAGGAGAATTAAACAGTCAGCAGTACAGTAATTCCATTTGGATTTAATGTGGCAATTCAACAGGGAGCAACCCTGAATTAGTACTCACGACCTCCAAATAAGATAGGGTCCTTCAATGTCAGCAGGGCTCACTTGAGGTACACAAACCTCTTACACATCCATATAAAAGAAAGCATTATACCAGGCAGGCTGCATCTGTATCCCGATCGCAATTACTGCACAATACCCGGAGAACACACAGCAGATTCAGTTCCTGACAGACCGAGTGCAATTTTCAGCAATTCTTCCAGTCTTCTACAGGGTGAGCCTGGTTTCTACTCTTCAGAGATCCTTTGATTCTTTTCACAGGACGGATTCAGTCCTAACAAGCTGTTACACAAGCTGCAGACCTGAACTCTGGGCCTTACACACGCTTTTTGACTAAAACTGCACACTGAAAAGCACAGGGCGCCTTCCTTCTTCACTGCCAAAGCTCAACTGAAGCTCCAACCGACAAAACTGGGCACTTCCTTTGAGTTCCTCCCAGTTCTTGACTGGATTGGCTGTCACTCACAATAGACTGCTGCTGTTGGTCCAAAAGGCACTGAAGTCTAAACTACATCTCCCAGAGTCACTGCCCATACAATCCTCTTGTGGCTGGCCCAGATTATGAGTCCAAGTTCTGATTCGTCAAGGCACCATTTTAGAGCTAGCTTACCCCACACTGATTGGTCCAGTTCAGCAGTTCAAAACTAGAATGGGGAACTAGCAGACACAGTTCTGACTGCAAAGAAAGCAGGTTAGACAAACTGTAATTTCATTATTACTCTAAATAATTTCTGGCAAACAGTTACATCTTTCAGATAGGTTCCCTTTGCACTCCTAGTGACTGCAAAATGAAGTGAATTGGCAGCAGCTCAAGTGGTACTCAGAGAAGCACACAGTCCCCCCATACAAACTAATTATGTCTGCAAGCAGACAGCTCTTAAAGAGACAGTACCAGAGGCTCTAAAAACACTCACTGATAAATGGCTTAAATGCCAAACACCATTCAGGCTTGGAGCATTCAAGCAAGCTCCTGGAAGTCTTTTGGGAACCCCCATTTGCAGGGGGGTTACAGTTGGAAAACTGGGGTCAAAATTTTGAAAATTACTGTAGCTATGACCGTACATTGAAAAACTGCAACATAGACTCATAACATTGTTGTTTTTCATATTTTTACCCCCAAATTTTCAACCTAGCCTTCTTATGACCCCACTTTGCCTTCTTATGAGTCCATCACATGAACAAGGGTAGAGAACATTTTCAAATCCTGCCCAAAAGGTGATTTTGCACCACAATTGCGAAAACACATTTTGGACATTATTTCCCCCATCTCCACAATTCACTGCCATGCTGGCGGAGCATGGTTTCTCTATGGAGGCACCCACAGTGGAGACCAAGGAGGATGCTGGGAACCTCCACAATGGAGACCCACAGGAGGGTGGCATAGGACCCCACAGGGGAAGGAAACAACTCCTGGTGGGGGACTCAATTGTTAGGGGGTAGAACTGGGGGAGGGATGGGAAAGGGAGGTAAGGTGCCTGCCCGGCGCCATGGCTTGGAGGGACAGGAAACGAATCCTCAAGATCATGGGAGCAGCTGCAAGGGGGAGGGAGCTGGATGTCATTATCCACCTAGGGATGAATGACCTGGCTGAGAATGGGATCAGAGCAGTGCAACAGGAATTTGTGGAGTCGGGAAGGGGCCTTAGACAAGTAGCACACACGGTAACTTTCTCAGAAGTGCTACCTGTCTATGGCATGGATAAGGGGGGGAATGGACAAGGAAATGATAGAAGGCATCCTTGGGATGGCAGAGAAAGGAGAGATATTGCTGATGGGGGACCTGAATATGCCAGATGTTAACTGGAGCACCTTTGCTGCAGCCACATCCAACAGCAGGGCCATTCTCGATTGCCCTACAGGGGGCATGCCTCAGACAGCTAGTTTTGGAACCCACTCGGGAGGGAGCAATCTCTGAGCTGGTACTCTCAAATCAGGATGGAGAGAGGATCTCTGATCTTGAAGTGGTAGCCATCTGGGAACAAGTGACCACCAAACAGTGTGGTTCACGATAAACTTAGCTGTAGAGTCAAGCCACACAAAAGTGAAGGTACTGGACTTCAGGAGGGCTGATTTTGTCAAAATGGGAGAGTGCATCAGAAAAGCACTAGCAAACAGGCAAGAAGGTGGGGTGGAGCAACAATGGGGAAACATCAAAACCGCCATCACAGAGGCAACAAGCCTTTGTGTAAAGCAGATAAATCAAAATGAAAGAAAAAAAACACTATGGTTCTCAAAAGAAGTGATGGGAAGGTAAGGGAGAAAAGATAGTATTCAGGAAGTATAAGGAAACACAGAAGGAGCAGGACAGAGAACTGTACCAGTTAAAGCAGAAGGAAGTGGGAAGGCAGTCAGAATAGCAAAGGCCCAAACCGAGGAAAAGATAGCCAACTTGGTTAAGAAGGGGGATGAAACCTTTTATAGGTGCATTAGGGGCCAAAAAAAGACTAAGGCAGGGATACTGAGGCTGAATAAAGAGGAAGGTGGTTGGGCAGAGAGTGACAGTGAAAAAGCAGGGATACTGAACATATATTTCTGCTCAGTATTCACAATGGAAAAGCAGGGGGAGGATACCTAAACCAGTCAATATAAGCACTCTGGATAGGGGGGTTGATATTAGTCCTTTCACAGAAGAAAGGGTTCTGAAAGAACTCTTAAAACTGAAGGTGGATAAAGCATTGGGGCCTAATGGGATTCACCCCAGAATTCTAAAAGAACTAAGGGAAGAACTAGTAACACCACTGACTACCCTTTTTAATAAATCATGGGAGGATGGTGTGGTATCTGAGGACTGGAGGAGGGCGGATGTGATTCTCCTTCACAAAAGTGGGAGCAAGACAGAGGCAGGAAACTACAGACCTGTCAGTTTGACCTCAGTGGTAGGGAAAATGATGGAATCACTTCTGAAGGAAAGAATTGTTGAGTACCTAGAGGCCAGTGGGGCACAGGACCCAAGGCAGCATGGATTCACATCAGGAAGGTCATGTCAGACAAATCTAATTGATTTCTTTGACTGGGTGACCAAAGTAGTAGATCAGGGAGGGGCTGTGGACATGGCTTACCTAGACTTTAGCAAGGCATTTGACACAGTCCTGCACAAAAGATTTATAGACAAATTAGCCAGCCTGGGAATGGGTCCCAGGGTGGTAGCCTGGGTAAAACGCTGGCTAGACAACAGGACACAGCGAGTAATAGTAAATGGAGTCCACAGTGAAGAAAGGAGGGTTACTAGTGGGGTACCACAGGGTTCAGTACTGGGATCGGTCCTTTTTAATGTCCTTATAAGTGACATTGCAGAGGGACTGGAAGGGAAAGTATGTCTCTTTGCAGATGACACAAAGATCTGCAACATGGTTGATATGCAAGGTGGGGTGAAAAGGATGAGAAGGGACTTGGCAAGGTTGGAGGAATGGTCAAATGTATGGCAGCTTAGATTCAGTGCAAAGAAGTGCAAAGTAATGCACCTGGGACAGAAAAAACCAGGGGAAGAGTACACAATGGGGGGGTGAGATACTGACAACAACAAAAATGGAAAGGGACCTGGGGGTGGTCATATCAGATGACCTAAAGGTAGGCCAGCAACATTAGAAGGCAGTAAGGAGGGCTGGGGGGATACTGGGATGCATAGGGAGAGACAGCACCAGTAGAAAACAGGAAGTTGTTGGACTTCTGTACAGACAGTTGGTAAGACCACATCTGGAGTACTGTGTACAGTTCTAGAGACCCCATCTCCGCAAAGACATAGACAGGGTGGAGGCTGTCCAGAGGAGGGCAACCAAAATGGTGCAGGGTTTGCACCAGAAGACATATGAAGAAAGACTAAAGAAGCTTAAGATTTATAGCCTTGAGGAAAGAAGGGAGAGGGGGGACGTGATAAAAACTTTCAAATACCTCAAGGGAATCAATAAAGTCCAAGAGGGTAGCATTTTTCAGAAAAAAAATGTGCAAGAACAAGGGGACACAATTTGAAGATAGAGGAGGGGACAGCTCAGAGGTAATGTAAGGAAATATTTCTTCACAGAGAGGGTTGTGGATGCATGGAACAGCCTTCCTGAGGAGGCCATAGAGTCAAAAACAGTTGGGGGAATTCAAGAATGCATGGGACAGACATAAGGCAATTCTAGTGGGGGGTAGGAGAAGGTAGGCTGTTGGTTAACTAGGATCTGCAGCTTATCCGTTAGGTAGGGAAATGGGCAGACTAGGTCGGCCAAGCGGTCCTTATCTGCCGTCAAATTCTATGTTTCTATGTTTCTGTTTGAAAAATGACAGCCGTCACATTCATAAGGTGCTGTGAAGAAATGGCTATGTTGAAAATTTGGGATCAAAATAGTGAAAATTACCAAAGTTAAGGGCCTACATTTGCATATTTCAATGCAGGCTCATAACTTTGTTGTTAATATTTTTGCCCCAAATTTTCAACATAACCTTCTTATGAACCCACCTCATGAACAAGTGCAGAGGAAATTTTCAGCACCTGCCCCAAAGGTGATTTCGCACAACAACTGCGAAATCACCTTTCAGGATGCGAAAACACATTTTGGTCAGGATTTGAAAAATGAAAGCTATCACACCCAGTCATGAGGTGCAGTGAAGAAGTGGCTATGTTGAAAGTTTAGGATCACAATATTGAAAATTACCAAAGTTACAATGCTGCATTCACAAATTTCAGCCTACTCTTATAACTTTGCTGTTCTTTAATATCTTAATGCCAAATTTTCTTTATGCCCTTTTTGTGACCCTACCTCATGAACAAGAGTGGAGAAAATTTTCAATTCCTGCCTGAAAGGTGATTTTGCGCAGCGACTGCAAAATCACCTTTCGGGACAGATTTGCCTAATGTCACTTGCATTGTTCATGAAGTGGGGTCCCAAAAAAGGTATGTTGAGAATTTGGGGAAAAATATCCAAAAACAGCCAAGTTATGCCACTACGTTTAACCCCCCATTGAAATACATTGAACTGCATACCTGATTTTTTCAGTTTGTGGTCTGGCTTTGAAGAGTGAAGACGTGTCTGCGGTCCAGAAAAGATTATAGCACCGAACCCCCGGTGAGTAAGTAAGAGCTTGGGGTGCAGTGGTGGGTGCTAAGTGGGAGGGTTGGATTGGCAGGGGGACTAAAGGCACAACAGACATCGATCAATGGTTTACTTTTTTACAGGGTTTATTAAAAACAAAAATACGCCAATGGAGGTTTTCTTTATTTCAGGTTTCAACACTGGGGGATTGGGCACCCCCAGTGTCAATATTATGTTTGTCAGGGGGGTGCTGAGTGGGAGGGTCAGTGGGGGTGATGGTTACAGGGGTGCCAGTGGGGGCACCTGTAACAGACATTGAGGAACCGTTTTCTTTTTTGCAGGCTATTAACAATAAAATATGAGGGATGTTTTCTATTACCATATTTCAGTGAACACTGGGAGATTGGGCACCCCCGGTGTCAGTGTTATGTTTGGCAGCACCGGGGGTGGGCTCATTGGTACTGCATAACTAAAGTGGTGGTGGTGGGGGGGGGTTTCAGTTTCAGTGGCAGCCGTCACATATATCGATGGACGGTTTTCTTTTTTACAAACTATTACAAAAAAACAAACTATAAGGGACATTTTCTTTATTTCAGTGGACACTGGAGGATTGGGCACCCCCAGTGTCAGTGTTATATTTGGCAGCACCAAGGTGAAACCTAGAAACATAGATATTGTCGGCAGATAAGGACCGCTGGGCCAATCCAGTCTGCCCATAAGCCCTACACTTGTTTGCGGGGTCTGACCTTAACTGGTCAGCGACTTTCCACCACCCCTTCCCAGCTCCAAGTTCTCTTGTGCCTGGCCCATGCATGTCTAAATCCCTCCACTGTGCGTGCTCCTACCACCTCCTGTGGCAGACTGTTCCATGTGTCCACCGCCCTCTCCATGAAGAAAAACTTCCTCACATTTCCCCTTAACCTGCAAACTTCCAATTTCATGTCATGCCTTCTTGTTTTTTCACTCCTCCTAAATCTAAAGATGTCTTCCTCCTCTGCACCTTGTTGATACCCTTAAGGTACTTGAACATTTTTATCATATCTTCCCACTCCCTCCTCTCCTCCAGTGAGTACATATTGAGGTCCCGTAATCTCTCCTCATATGATTTCTGGTGCAAGCCCTATACCATCTTAGTCACCTTTCTCTGGACCACCTCTACCCTGTCAATGTTCTCACAAAGGTGCAGCCTCCAGGACTGCACACAGTACTCTAGATGAGGCCTCACGAGTGTTTTATACAACGGCATCACTACCTCCCGCCTTCTGCTAGTGATACGTCTGCCTATGCACCCCAGCATGCCAGTGGTCCTCCCTACAGTCTTTGTACTTTGCTTAGACACCTTTAGGTCATCTGAAATGATAACCCCCCAGGTCCCTTTCTTCCTTGGTGATTGTCAGCAACTCCCCCCCATCCTGTAGTGCTACCCAGGATTCCTTCTTCCCAGGTGCATTATTTTGCATTTCTTTGAATTAAACCTCAGCTGCCACACCTCAGACCATATTTCAAGCTTCTCCAGGTCCTTCCTCATTTTTCCCAGCCCGTCTGGTGCATCCACCCTGTTGCAGATTTTGGTGTCATCTGCAAACAGATAGACCTTTCCTTCCAGCCCGTCTGCAATGTCACTAATGAAGCCATTAAACAGGACTGACCCAAGGACTGATCCCTGAGGTACTCTGGTGGTCACTACCCTCTCCCCGGATTGAATCCCATTTACCACCACCCTCTGCTTCCTGTCTGTTAGCCAGTTCCTAACCCAGTCTACCAACTTGTGCCCCATGCCCATACTACCCATCTTGTTTACCAACCTTTTATGTAGGACGGTGCCGAAGGCCTTGCTGAAATGAGGTAAGCAACGTCTACGGCCCCTCCCTAATTTACTTCCTTGGCCACCCAGTCAAAAAAATCTATCAGATTCCTCTGACACAACCTTCCTGCTGTGAATCCATGTTGCCTTGGATCCTGGGCACCGTTGGATTCCAAATGTGCCACTGTTCTTTCTTAAAGTAGTACCTCCATGATCTTTCCCACTACTGAGGTGAGGCTGACCAGCCTATAGTTCCCTGTCTCCTCCCTACTACCACTTTTGTGTAGAGGGACTACATATGGCCTCTTCCAGTGTTCTGTGATCATGCTTACGTTGAGTGACTCAGTGAACATGGCTGCCAGTGGTTCTGTAAGCTCTCTTTGCATCTTCCTTAATATTCTTGGATGTATGCCATCTGGCCCCCTTGCTTTGTTCACCTTCAGTTTAGTGAGCTCCTACAGGACTCTCTCCACTGCAAATGGACTGGTGTCCACCACTTGCCCACTTTTTATTTGCTGCTCAACTGTGGTCCAAACTCCCTGAGCCTTCCCTTCTACAGTAAATACTTTACAGAAGCATTTGTTCAGTATTTCCGCCTTCTCTAGGTCTCCCTCCTTACATTCTTCTTCATCCCCTTTAAGCATATTAATCCCCCCCCCCCTGGCTTTTTCTCCACTGATGTACCTATAGAACCTCTTGCCCCCTTTCTTCACCTTCTACACCAATCCTTCCTCAGTCTATGCCTTCGCTCTTCTAACAGCCTTTCCTGCTTCGCTTAGACACTCTAGGTACACCTCCCTATCCTCCTCCCTTTGGGTCCCTTTATATTTCCTGAAACTAGCCCTTTTAGCCCTTAGTCTGCTACCTCTTTTGAGAACCATAGTGGCTTTCTTCTCTTCTTTCCTCTGGAAACCAAATTGATGTATTGGTTTGTCACTTCCACTATGGCTCCTTTTAGGTGCCTTTACTGCTTTTCAACCCCCCACCCCACTTACCTCCCCCTACTCCAGGGCTACTTTGATACATCTCCACATTTCAGCAAAGTCTGCCCTTCTGAAGTCTAAAACCTTCGCTTTTGTGTGACTTAACTGAGTCCCTGTCTCCATGGTAAACCACACTTTGTTGTGGTCATTGGATCCCTGTTGTCCTTTTAGCTGGACTTCTGTGATTCTCTCCCCATTGGTCAGTACAAGGTCCAGAATCTCTCTATCCCTGGTTCCTGAAAATAGGCATGTTACTTGTCTAGTGTACTTACCCGGTCACCAAAAGCTAAATAAATAAATAAATAAAATCAGGTTTCTGAGACCTTCCCCTGTAGAGAATCTAGGATGCCTCTGCTTCTGGTTGAAGCAGCTGCTTGGGTGGTCCAGTCCACATCTGGCATATTGAAATCCCACAGCAGCAGAACCTCACCTTCAGTTGTCATTTCATGTATCTCATCCACTAGTACCCTGTCCACTTCCTCCCCCTGTGCTGAAGGCCTGTAGATCACCCCTGTGCGAAGGTGGGCTCCCCTGTGCTGCATAACTAAAATGGGGTGGGGGTAGGGGGTAGAGTGGTGGCTGTTAGGTGGTGGCTAAATTAGAAATCAATGAACATTTTTCTCTACAGGTTTTTTTTAAAACAAACATGGTGGGATGGCTGGCGGGGGGGGGACATGCACTGAGAGGGCGCAAAGAAGAGAAGGTACAGCCGGTAAAACACATATGTTCTACAGGTGCCTGTTGTTGAAAGACGCTCAGCTGTTTCCTGACATGGCTTCATGCAAATCAAAGGACCGAAGCTCTTTCTGACTGGAGCGGCTTCAGTCCTTTGAAGTACATGAAGTTTCAGCCCACCAAGCAGAGAGTTGCATCAGGACTACAGTGCATGGTCATTGGTGTACACTGCCGAGCCCCTGCTATTTTGAACTGCAATGGGCAGTGACATACCCCTCAGAAGTGCTGTCTCACAGCAAGATGTTCCCTGCGCATGCACACACAGCGAACATAAAAATGTGCCCCTTCTAGCAATATAGGATGGGAAGAAAAGTTAAACCACAACAGGTAGATAAAATACAGAAAAATATTTGATGTTTTTTTAACCAGGAAAGGCACACTCAGTTGTGATCGCTTGTTTCCAGATGCATCTGTGTGTGTGTGTGTGTGTGGTGGGGGGTTGCATGGACATGTTTTATTAATGGGGGGATGTCGGCCATGGCACCCGAGGCGGAGGGACTTGCCTACTCTTCTCTGGTAAGTGCCATGGGTTCTTTTACTTCCACCAGGGCAGTGACCAGAGGTGGGCGGAAAGGACCTCGGTTTAACATCTTATTTGAAGGACTGCTACATGGTCAGACTTGGAAAAGGGTAGGGAAGTGGCCGATGAACTTCTATGTGAGAAATGCAAGGTGGCACACGTAGGAAAGAAAACATAAAGATAAAACACTACCTAAATGGCATATTGATGATTAAATCCAAGCAGAAAAAAGACCTGGAAGTACTGATCTTCAACAACTTTGTGTGGGAGTAACAGTGTAGGGGCAGCAAGCAGTTAGCAAGGCAAACAAAATCATGGCATATAGCACTACAAATTTTGTAAACAGGTCTACCAATGTTATAATGCCATAGATGATTCTTGGTGAGGCCCACACTGAGTACAGCATGAGGTTCTGGTCCCCATACCTGAGAAAGATACTGATATGGTTGTGAAATAACCCAGGTCAGAACTGAAAAAGGGCCTTTGGTCCAATGTCCTAACCCGGTTAACAAATGAATAATAAAAAAATAAAAAAACTGCAGAGGAGAGCATGGTCCCAAATTACAGGTCTCCATGAATCCAAGGTAAGGGTCCTGACAGCTGACTTTCTTTAATAGACCTAAGTCTGTCTACTGAGAAAAAAATCAGATTACTTTAATGCTATTACCCCAGCCATTCCATCGCAGTGATATTGCTAGCAGGATTTTATGTGATTGATATTGTGAACAGTTAATGTAAGAGCAAGTCTCTACAAAAATAAAATGTATGTAACTATTATACAGTAGTCCCTCACTATAGCGAACCCCGCTATGGCAAATACCTGCATATGGGGCCTATTCACGAACGGCTGCAGTGGCTACATGCTGTATAAGTCAGGTTCTAGCCACTGCCGATCGCCCATATCCGCTTGTGCCCCTCACCCCCATTACCAAAAGCAATGCCCCTATGTACCCGATTCGGCCGATCGCGGAGAGCTCCATGGGGTGGGCCAGAGGTGGTGCAGGGCAAGCAGCATTCTGCGGCATGCACGACCTCATGGAGTGCTGTGCATGGGGACTTTCAGCTCTGCATCTGGGAGACAGCCGAAAACCACCGGGACCAATTACACGCCCTCAGGGAGGCTGCCTCCGGATGCGGCGGACTTGGCAGGGGGCATTGCCCCCCCCCCAACAATGCTGCCCCTGCCGTCGGGGCACTGCAGGAGGCTGGGGTCAGGTGGATGGGGTAGACCTCCTCCTCGGCTTGGTCAGCACACTACACACCGGCCGGCAACATGGTGCCCATAGCCCGCAAGAGATCCACTGTGTGTCCCTCAATTGGCTGCCCACCAGGATCCACCGCTCCGCACCTGCCTGCCCCCCGCGGACCTATGCGCTAGGGGGCAGGGCCATGTAAGGGAGCCAGATGGGGGCCGGTGTTCATGAATGCAGCCCCCGTGCAGAAATCCCTCTGGTGCGGAGCTGTGTGCCCCGATACACACCTCTTGCGCACTTTTTTGTGAATAGGCCCCATAATGAATGCAGAAGTTGGCAGCTGCTGCAGACTGAATGTCAGCTGATGCAAGTACGAATCTCATTTGTAATTTAACAATTGTATCAGCTAATTGTCATTCTGTCAATTCCTCAACAACAGGAATACTGTAATTGATGTAACTGATGCAAAGTACTGTAACTATTGGCAGATATAGGGCTAACATTAAAAAGGTATCCATACTTGACTGACTTAAAGCCGGCGAAAGCCTTGCAAAGATTTCACTAGAGACAAGTTGCTCAAAATCTACACTTTGCACCTGCCGCAAGCAAAAGAACACTTTGCAGGAGTTTGCCAGTGAATGCACAGACAGAGATGGACTTGTTCCTAAAAAGATGAAGTGGCCTGATGAGGGTGAGCTCGATCATGCCACCCAACTGTGGTTTGCTCAGCAGTGGATAAACAGAGTACCGATATCTGCTCATTCAAACACAAGCTACGTCAAACGCTTGTGTCTAGAGCCACCTGTGACTGTTTCACCTAACCTCCCAGGTAGTCTCTTCTGTTCTTCGCACCTCTCTACTATCACCACCTCTGCCTGCCACCACCTCCCCATATCTACCCCTGCCTCTCCCCCTAGCCCAGGTCCACCACCTTCCTCTCTTACCCTCCTTCAACTCCCTTCCTCTCTCCCTTTTCTAATCTGCTCACCCCACCCAATGTTGCACTTGTTCCCTGATCCTTGCCTCCCACCCACCCCTCCTTCTACCTCCCTCACAGTTACCCCTCTACACCACTCTCTCTTCCACTTTCCTATGCTACCTGGCACAATTAGCTGCAACTCAGTTTTTTCCACTCTACTTTTCCCTTTGACAATGCCCTTCTGGCAGCTTTAATTCATGTAAATATTATTTGTTGTGACTCATCATACTTAAATGTATGCCTGATTGTGTTGTTCCAACTGGTATTTATATCACCTGTAGCTTTTAGACCATGTATACCCTGTACTGAATTTTGTATTCGAACTGCTTGCCTGCTAATCTCATACAAACTATACTTCTATTCTTTGTATACTGACGTGGAACCTTTGTAAAAGAGCCATTGGCTCAAAGGTATTTATCCGAAATTCTAATAAATAAATAAATAAAAATCTGTGTCTATCGTATAAGAAAAGACAGAGCAATTTGCTTGAGAGATCCATGGCCCTGACAGCACATTTAAGTCATCATCTGTCTGGGTATGGAGGTTCCAGCATAGACACAGTGTCAGACTGTGGTAGAGACATATGCCAGGAAGCACAGGCAAAACAGGAAAAGTTATAAAATTTGCAAGTAGCATTTTATTATTATTAACAATAAAATAAAAATCTGTACTGGATAGCTCTTCATACAGGCAGTTCAAACTAAGTCATACATCTGAGAGTTTCTCTTAGATATCCATCTCTCTATCCCTAAACAAAGAAATTGATTTATTTTCTATAATATGTCTTTTCCTGACAGTTTAAATTCAGCATCCTGTTAGTGTAAATCAATCTCCTTTTTCTCAGAAAATGTCTCAGAACTTTGCTGATTTCTTTCTTGAGGTAAGCCTGCAGGTGCAACAAACAGAACACTGTCCCAGGGCTGGTCTCCTGTTGACAATTTTGTAAACAAGCTTGTGTTCCAGACTGATATCTTCTCCAATAAACCCAAACAGGTTTCCGCAATCACCACAGCAATATAGTTAGATACATCTGCAAACCGAGGGATCCCAGTGTCACATATATTTTTTAACCACAGAGAAGCAAGAGGGGAAAGAAAGAATAGAAACAGCAAATGAAGAAAGAGAGATAATGTAGGAAATTGTGGGACAATCGGAGTAGCCAATTCATATGTGCCACAAGAAAATTTGATTGCACAATCAGAGAGGCAAGAGACAGACACATGACAGAAATAGGAGAGGAGAAAAATAGCTACAGTACTTCCTTTTATCTATATCTGCATGCAACCCCCCTACAAATGGGGAGTCCCAAACAGTCTTCCTTAAGCTTGTCTAAATGCTCACTGCCAGGCTGGTGTCCTGTGTTTTAGCAGTTTAAATGTGATTACCAGAGCCTGTATAGCCTCTGTGTACTGTCTCTTTAAGAGCTGCCCAATTGCAGCTTAAGTAATCTGAGAGGGAGCTCTGTTGAAAGATGTAACTATTTACTGAAAATCATTTAGAGTGATAATGATAATGTAGTTTGTCTAACCTGCTTTCTTTGTAGCAAGGACTGTTTTGTTTGTCTCCACTATATTGGTCCTGGACTGCAAATTGGACCAAACAGTACTGGTGGGACTTAAAATGTAGCCAGACTACAGGAGCTGTCTGAATTCGAAATCTGTAGGAACTGTACTTTGAACTTTTTTTCACCTTTTTTGCAACTGAAGGGGGAGCTCTTGCTTTGACTAACAGCCAAATCAGCCAACCAAATCTTCTGGATCTTGGAGAAATCCCGGGCTGCTTGTAGTTTTCAGTTATATCTAAGCTGGAAGCTGAACAAGAAGGAGCTGAAGGATTCTGAGCAGCAATCCTGAGTGGACTCGCATAGGAGAACTCTGAAAAGGCTAAGTTTTCGGCCTGCATGTCAGTGTGCTGCTCCTGAAAGGGAGAGAAGAGAATTATTTTGGACTAAATCCAAGTTTGTGTGACTAAAGTAAGCTACTGAAGTGGGCCAGGCTCAACTGAAGAAGACAGAAGATTTTGCTGAATGCGATTGGCCTGTCAGGAGTTCCAGCTACCCCTAAGCTCCCGGTGTGTACAGAGACTTTGCGATTGTGACCGGGGAGCGCTCTGCCTGGTACAGTAGAATTTCCCTTACATGTAAATGTGCTATGAGCTGCTAGTGGGTCGTGAGTTAGTCCCCCACTGTTTGAACTGTGTTCTGTTTGCTGGAAGCTGTATCCAGCCCAAAACAGACTGCATCCGAATTTGTCTCCATGCGGTCTAGGCCTTGCCAGACTGGCCCAGCCAGACTACCTACTGCACAGAGAAGCCATCGACGAGAGACCTGCCTGGGGATCAGCCCCCTGCTCCACGCTTGAACAGGAACAATGCCTCTGTGACTCGTGTGGGCCCTGCTTCTCCTGGCATTCCAGATCAACCACCTGCAGTCTCGATTTTCGTCCAACCTGTGTCCAGTCTTGGGTATCGTGAGTAAATACCAGGGTAGCTCCCTGTAATAACAGCTTAATCTGAGTGTGTCACCTGATTGTCTTGTTGTTTCATTTCCTTTACGAACTGAGCCCTCTGGCTCCGGATTACAAATATTGTGTACTGTGCATGTTGTGTTTTCCATTACAGTGCCCCAACCAGCTGCAACCCCGGGCAATTGTTCTGGCTAGCCTATCTCTTCTCCACCTGGGTACCCAAAGGTGTGACTGTGTGGGGGGACTCAAAGCACATGCATAACTGCTTGACTGAGATAACCTTTAAACTAATTAACCTGATTTTGCCCCTCCCTTGTTCAAGTCCCCTGAATAAATCAGATTTAACTTTTTCTGCATGTAATCTGACTGTGGTTCCAGTTTGTGCTCAAAGTACTGTACTGTTGCTATTTGCTGTGCATAATCTTGTTTTACAGGGGGTCCCCATGGTTGAGCCAGAAGAACCAGCCCTGGTGGTAAGTGCAAACAGTGTGGGTACTTGTGTGGTGTACCAGGGGTATTGTGAAAGTGATTATTGTACAGTGTTCAGGCCACTAGAGCGGAAAGAGGGGGGTTACAGTGTCCCGGAGGGCTATGCCCAGGTTAACTTGACCACTACCAACTCTGATCTCCGGGTGGAGGCACCATTCAGAACTCAGGACCCTTAACCTGCTACTAGCCAAGCAGGTAGGGGTAGTAGCCCTTGGGATAGCGCCACCTAGGGGTTACATGCATAACAAATGGGACAGGGCCTTATTCAACCCTGTCACACAAACATCTGGATAACCGGTAAACAGCACTCTTGTGATGATGTAGCTACAGATGAATTTAGGCCAAAGCTATGAGACATCCTAGTGAGTTGGGGATACCTGTCAGAACAGATCTATAACACTGGTCTGTTCTGGTGTCCGGACGTCACCCCTGCTGGTAGTAATGAAGTTAATGCGACCAAAGACGTCAGCATAAGGCAGAATCAGGTTGCCTTTCTATTCTGTACAAATGCTGCCAGTACCCACAAAGTCACACCACTCAGTACGGGAACATTTGAAAAACCCTGTTGTTTCCACCGCACAAACATGTCCTCCCTCTCTATCATCTACTCAGAGAGGTGGAATGCTTGAATGACTGCAGACATTTTCAGTCAGGTTTTTCAACACATTTGTGATATCCATCAGAACTCACATGTGAAAGCAAACGGTCCCAGTAAAGGCATTTCTTCACCTCGATCAATGTCACACTTACCCTGCAGAATCCAAACTGGGAGGATAAAATCTCTATTCCTCCCCTATTGCACAACCCCTCAAATGCCACCACTGGATGGTGGCATCATAGCTACCTTCAAAAAAACACTACCATAAGCTCTGCCTACTGAGTGATTTGCAACAGTGGACATACCCAGGTCACTGACTTTCTTAGAAAATCGAAACATGAGAGATGTCTTAATTTTGGCAGGTGAGGCATGGGCGCAAGTCACAAGGCTACCGTTAGTTGTGCTGGAGTCCTAGTCTGTTGCTTTTGCAGAGCTTCTGCCAGATGATGAGGATGCTAATGATAATCCAGATGACATTCATGAAATTGAATATATGGTAAAAGATCTGAACTTAATTGACCCTAACCACTCAGCAGGCATTATCGATGACTGACTAGGATGTGGCAAGACACACATGAACAGCTCACTGAAAGTGAGAGTGTGTGCCTTCACAAATGCAGAGGATCAGTAGGATGAGAAAGATGAGGATGATGAGGGAATCAGCGTTCCCACTTACCACCAGGTTGTATCAGACTTGGAAGTGGGCTCGAGTGGATGCAGGCACAGGAAGCTGATCACCTGAAGGTACTGCAACTTCTGAACATACTGTTGTATGCTAAGGACTTCACAATAAAAAGAATACTTAACAGACTAAATTAACCAATTTTTTAAAACACAAGAGAAATGAGATCTGGACTAAGCAAAAGTTAGAAATGTACTGTATAAGCTAGGGGTGTGTGGGTAATGAACAGTATTTCCCATATACTACAAATAATGCGCTATTCATTATTCAGATCCAAATAAAGAACAGTGGCACTATTCATCCCCTGCATATTTGGGAAATACTATTACAAAAAAAAAAACAATCCCTCACCCTCCTCTCCGTTCATAATCACTATATCTAAGCACCCGTCCCCCTCACCCTCTGTTAGTAATGCAACCCCCTCCCCCCAAGCACTCCAATTTGATATTTCAGTTGAAATTACTCTCACCATGGCTGACCGGCACAACCCGCCCGCCTCCAAGGAAGGCCACCATCTAAGCACTCATTTGTACTTAAAGAAAACGAATGCCCCCCAGCTGGCTGCACCCACCAACCACCCTCCTCCCCCCAGCTCCCAGCATCAATTCCTGCATGCATCAAGGTGGCAGACACAAACCCGCTCTCCTCCACAGCCGTCTGCCTGCAGAATGAAAGCACTCCTCCACTCGCCACTATGAGTCTGTAGTGAAACGATCCATTTCATTTAGAGAATGAGCAAGCATGGGAATGCTTTCATTCTGCAAACGGACGGCCATGGAGGAGGGTGGTGGTTTGTGCTGGTCGCCTTGATGCATGGCAAGAATTGGGTGCTGGGGGAGGGGGCTGGTGGGTGCTGCCAGCCCGGGGTGGGAGAATTAGTTTCCTTTAAGTGCAAGGAAGTGCTTTCATGTCGGCCAGCCGTGGAGGCAGGCGGGTCATGCCAGCCGTCCATCGTGGGATTTTTTAAAGCTAGAATACCAGGCTGCTGGCGCTGGGGGGGAGGGGGGAGGAGAGTGGGATTGGAATACTAACAGAGGGTGGCTCAGATTTAATGATTTGGGCTGGAGAAGACGGTGAGTGACTGTTTCTTTTTCTTTTTTCAATTACACCCCACCCCCCATGAATACCCAAATACAAATACGAATACTGAATACCCGAATCCTTAGCGCCAAATAGAATATTTGGGTCGACTATTCTGGATAAGGTATTCACACACCCCTAGTATGAACTGAGTTGAGATTGAAAATTGAGACTACTGTATTGATGAACTATAGTACTGTACTACATACTTGAAATTAACTAAAACTAACAACTATTTCATTTTGATTTTTAATACATGAAGTATGGTTTAAATGAAGTTTGGAGCAACCTAAAAAGGATCTGTATGTGTTTTACTGATTTTATTCAAACATCTCTAGACTATAAGTAAGTACAATGTATCCCTCTATATAATGAACATGCCACTATAACAAATGCATTTAGTGGCTCCCATTTTGTTTGTTATAGCAAGGGACTACTGTAGTTATAATGATTATCTTTAACTTTATTGTTTTCTATGTTTTTTTTTTCACTTTTTCCTATTATAGGTCTATTAGATATTTCAGGTAATGTAGTACTCATTTCCCTGTGCCTTTAAAAAAACTCACACTGTTCCCTGGTTACCTCACAAGTCTGGTTTGTGACATCACAGTTGTCATGGTGAGCACTATGGTGTCATAAACAAAGGCTCTATGAGGTCAGTAAAGGGCAGTAATATGTATTTATTTATTTATTGGATTCTGTTACCCCGGTGGGCTCACTGAGACTGAAAGTCCCTTGTTCAGGAGCAAACTGGGATTAATTACCTTTACCACACATAACCATCAGAGAATAATTGCGTCAACACAGAAGAAAAATTAGGGAAGTCAAAGCAGAATACACCAAACCATAACAATAACAGCAACAATGGTAAGAGGTACAACATAGGCTTGAGGCAATAAAAAATCTAATATAAGCACAGCAGTAATCACATTCATGACCACAAAAGGGACCTCAGTGAAAACACTTACACTGGCTACTCACAAGAAGTAGGCCCTTGAGGGAGGTTTTGAAGGAAGAGGGGTATTACAGGTAAAGACGGGGAAACTGAGTCTATATGGGTGCAATTCATAGTAGCCTCAGGAAAGGGACAGAGAACTTGGGGAGGAACTTAAGAGGGGTGGCAAAGAGGGAGGTGGTAGTGATGGGAGACCTAAACTTGCCAGAAATTGATTGGGAGGACCCAGTGGCCAAGAGCACCAGGAGTCTGGCACTGCTGGATGCCATTCAGCACTGTCTCCTGGTACAGCTAGTTAAGGAACCTGCCAGGCAGTCTGCAGTCCTAGATGTGGTACTCACCAACACAGAGCTGGTGGGTGCCATGAGAGTGGAGTAACCACTGGGGAATAGTGACCACAGCTCTGTGTGGTTTGAACTGGCTCTAGGGGCTAGTAAGCCACACTCAAAAATGGAAGTCTTTGACATTAGAAGAGCAGACTTCAATAAGATGAGGGAACTGGGCAGGGTGAAGTTAGTAGGGATAGGGGGCATCAGCAGGGTGGAGGAAAAATGGAAGGCAATCAAGGGCGCTATCCTTGAGGCATCAAAGACATGCATTAAAGCAGCGGCAAAGAAGAAAAAATTACTCACCTTAGTAATTATGTTTCTTCTAATGTAGTCTTGCTGTATTCTGACTATTGCAGTTAGCCCCAGCACTCAAACTGCCCCGGAGAGTAGAGGGTTAATTTTCTATGCAGAGCATAGAACGTTGAGCTCGAGCTCAGTTCAAACCTCTGTCTGCTGCACTTTGAAGCACAACTGTCAGATTCTTCCGAGCTAATACTAACTACTATGTGGAAATTGTAAAATTTTTACTAGCCAAATGGCAACCAAATATTTTGGATCCCCAAAAGACTCAAGTCAAGAAATCCAAAATCAAAAACCAGGTAGTGAACAACTTAAGACTGTTAAATTAATAATGTAACCCACTCCCCCTCTCTAAAAGGAGGGGGTACCCAAATGCACCCCTGAGGTGCAACACTGCACCTGCCAGCCCACTTCCCAAAAACAGGTTCTGAGAGGAGAGGTAGGGAGGGAGGTCAGAATACAGCAAGACTCCATTAGAAGAAACATAATTACTAAGGTGAGTAATCTTTTCTTCAAACATGAAGTCTTGCTGTATTCTGACTATTGCAGACTACCAAGCAGTACCTCCATGGAGGAGGAAATCGAACCTACCTTGGGAATAGGCTCTGCAGTACTGCTGTACCAAACCGAGCATCACTCCTAGCCTGGATGTCCAGGGAGTAATGCTTGGTAAATGTATAGACTGTTTTCCAGGTGGCTGCTTTACATATCTCTAGCAAAGGAATATCCCTGGCCGCAGCCAGGGAAGCAGCTGTACCTCTAGTCGAATGAGCCCTCAGGCCTGAGGTAGGTATTTTGCCTAGCTTCTCATAGCAGAATTGAATACAAGAGACAATCCACCTGGCAATAGTTCTCTTAGTGGCAGGTTTGCTCTTACCCACTTCCCCATAAGTGAGAAACAACTGAAGGGAGTCAAACCTGCGAGCCTTAGTACGCTCAATGTAGTAACTAAGGGCTCTTTTAACATCCAAACTGTGTAAACTTCTTTCCCCTGAAGAAGAATGATCAGTGAAGAACACAGGGAGAGACATAGATTGGTTCAGATGAAAATCTGAAACCACTTTAGGTAAAAACCTCCTATTAGTTCTAAGTACCACCTTATCTCTATGGAATGAGATAAAATCAGGCTCCACTGACAGAGCTTGCAATTCACTGATATGCCTGGCGAGGTAATAGCTACCAGGAACACAATTTTCCAAGTCAAGTACTTAAGCTCTGCTGAAGACAAAGGCTTAAAAGTAGGTTGCATAAGCTGAGCAATGCAAACATTAAGATCCCAAGCAGGGGCAGGATCCATGAAGGGGGGATTGGTATGAAGCAATGCCTTGAAAAATTTACATTATACAGGATGAGATGACAGTGAGGAAGGCTTTCCCACTGACAGAAAAGCAGAAACAGCTGACAAATGTACTTTGAGAGTAGCTGGTCTGAGGTCTAGGCCATTAAGATGAACCATATAATCCAGAACTGTAGACAATTCAGCAGTGTCTGGGGATATATGCTTCTTGGAACACCTAATGCTGAATCTTTTCCATTTGGAGATGTAAGTTTTTCTGGTGGCAGGCTTTCGAGAGGCTTTGAGAATATCCAGAACCCCTTGGGACAGATGCAAATCTGCATACTCTAACTCTTCAAAAGCCATGCCTTGAGATTGAGCGACCAAAGACTGGGGTACCAAATCCTCCCCTGAGAGGAGGTTAACAGGTTGTAATTCCTGGGAAGAGACAGGGGAAGATGGACTGCTAGGGACGGCAACAGGGGGTACCAAGGCTGTCTGGCCCAGTCTGGAGCAATCAGAATCACTTTGCAAGGTTGTGACCTTACCTTGGCCAGAACCTTGAACAGTATAGGAAAGGGAGGGAAGGCATATAGAAATTTTCCTTCCCAGTTCTAAATCAGAGCATCCAGAGGGACTGAGCCCAATACTGGGGGTCTGCAACAAAACAGAGGAAGTTGGTGATTGTCTGGGGCTGCAAAGAGATCTATCTCTGGAGTGCCCCACCTTGAAAAAATCACTTTCAACACCAGAGGGTCCAGGGACCATTCGTGATGGCCCTGGAAGATCCTGCTCAATGTATCTGCTAGCACATTGTCCTTCCCTGGAAGGTGGACTGCTATAAGAGAGATGTCTGCAGAGAATAAGCTAGGGACCACAATTTCATGGCTTCCGTGCACAAGGTCATGGACTGAGTGCCTCCCTGCTTGTTGATGTACCACATGGTGGTGGTGGTGTTGTCTGTCCTGACCTGAACCACCTTGTTCTGCACAGACTGAGAGAAAGCTTGCAGGGCTAGAATGACCACCCTGAGTTCCAAGAGATTGCTATGAAGAAGGGATTCCTGAGGGGACCACAGTCCCTGGGCTGTGAGAGCCCCCAGATGGGCTCCCCACCCCAATAGAGAAGCATCTGTGGTTAGGACCACAGAGTGAGACTGAGTGACGAATGGGACTCCTTGCCTGAGGCTGCCCTGATCCTGCCACCATTGGAGAGCCTGGATCAGAGTCTGAGTCACTGGAACTAGTTTGGTTAGAGAATCTTTCTTCTGAGACCAAAAGGCCCTCAGGTGAAACTGAATGTCCCTCATCTGAAATCTGGCCCCTTGAACCACTGCTGTAGAAGCTGCCACGTGGCCCAGAAGTTGAAGGAAGTGTCTTGCTGGCCAAGAGACCAGAAGGTGGAATGAAGAAGCCAGCTCTACAATAGCCCTTGCCCTTTTCAGGGAAAGAAAAGCTCTTGCTTTGACTGTATCCAACTCTGCCCCTATGAAGGTGAGGAGCTGTACAGGCTCGAGAACTGACTTGGGAAGATTGGGAAGGAATCTTAGGGAAGTGACCACTTGCTGAGTCACTTGAAGATCTGACTTGACTTGGTCTGGGGACTGACCCACAATGAGCCAGTCGTCCAGGCATGGAAATATGTAAATATTTTTCCTTCTTAAAAAGGCCACTACTACTGCTAGGCATTTTGTGAATACCCCTGGAGCTGTTGTCAGGCCAAAGGGCATAGCTTTGAACTGATAATGGCCTGAAGGCAATTTGAACCTGAGGTAGTTTCTGTGGGAGCACCTGATGGGAATGTGAAAGTAGGCATCTTTTAAGTCCAGGGAGGCCTTAGAGAGGGAAGTATTATTCCCAGAGTCACCATTTTGAATTTTGGTTTTAAAAGATGTTTGTTCAGGTATCTTAAGTCTAGAATGGGTTGCCACTCCTCTGTCTTTTTTGGGGTAAGAAAGTACTTGGAGTACAGACCTTGGCCCCTGTGCAATGTAGGAACTCTCTCTACAGCCTTTAGAGCCAGTAGAGATGAAACCTCTGCCTCTAGGGCAACGGTTTCGGAGATGCTTGCAGGTGGAAAAGATCTGGCCCTCAGCTTTGGAAATTTCTTGAAGCTGAGAACCGGCCCATGGCTTACCACCTCCAGGACCCACTTGTCTGAGGTAACAGACATCCAGTCCTGGACGAAGTAAGCCAGCCTGCCTTCATAGGAATGGGGGAATCGACCCGGGCTGACACATCAGGGTGTCTGCTTGGCAGGAGCCTTAGGTTGAGGGATGGATGCAGCCCTGCTCATCCCCCTTCTGCCTCTCCCTCTGAAGAACCCCCTCTGAGGAAAGGGAGAAGAGGCCTGTGCTTGGTAGAAATGCCTATGAAAAGGCCTGCCACTGCCCCTAGCCTGCTGCCTTTGAGGAGTTGCCTGCCGTTCCTTGGCCTGTGCACTCCTATAGGTAGTCCTATACTCATCCATCTTTTTCATGTAATTCTCTGTCTGCTCCCCAAACAGAGAATTACTCACCACAGGGAAATCCATGGCCTTAGCCTGGGTGTCCTGTGAGAGACTAGTACATCTGAACCAAGCCATTCTCCGAAGAGCCACAGATGTAGCCATGACTCTAGAGAACACATCACTAGAGTCCACAGAAGCATGGAACTGTACCTTAGATCCCTCAATCCCATCAGCAGCCACCCCTTCCCGCTCCAAGGCTAGCTGGGGGGAGGCCTGCTTAGCCAGTGCCAGTACAGTGTCCCACCTGGACTTCTAGTACCTGGCTGCATAGGCCATATAATTAGCCTGCCTGAGTCCCAAGGCGGATGCCATGTACTGTTTCTTTGCCATGGCATCCAGCTTCCTAAAGTCTTTATCTGGGGGTGTAACGCCAAGGGTATATTAGCCTTATCACAGGCTGCAACCTGCACAACCCCAACATGGCTGCATTGTTGATACAAGTACTCTGTACCCGAACCTGATAAGGTGTACCTTTGGTCCATCCTTCTGTCGACAGGAGGTACAGAATTTGGAGTTTTTAAAATCTTTTGTGTCTGTTTCCCAAAAGACATATGAAGGGGAATAGACAGTCTCGTGGACTCTGGGATGTCCATCATTTCCACATAATCAGGTTCCTCTTGTTCCTCTACAGCTTCTTCCACAGGGAGCTACAGGGTTTCTGCCACTTTCCTGTAAAACATGTAGTGGGAAGGGGACTCAGAAAACCTAGGAGGGGAAACACCAAAAGGCCTGCCTGGGGAGATGTCTGGTTCAATGGGCTCAACCAGACTTTCCACACCATTGTCATCATCATCTTCATAATCTTCATCCCCCTCCAAATCCAGTTCATAGAAATCTTCAGGGGCATAATCTTGAACTGGAGGAACCGACTGAACCGAGCACCTGCCAGAAGGCGCCGGATCAGACGGAACTGGACGAAGCAATTTTACAATCCTTATCACATTGGCAATCTCTTTGGCGGTTGGAAAATGGGTCTCTGGGACCGAACCGGCCGATTGTTCTTTTCTTTTCTTTTTCTTTTTGTAGGAACCGATCCTCAGAATCGGTCTCCTCTTGCCCGAAGTATCGCCCTGGTCAGAGGGCAATCCCTCAGGTTCGGCTCTGAGCCAACCAGGCTGGCCATCCGGTCAGCGGACTTCACAGCCTCCTTATCCCTGAGCCTACCTAATCTTTTTCCAGGGTAGACTTAGGGAAATTTTACAGATTTGGCAGTCTGAATCGAGGTGGTCAAACTCCAGACAATAAACACAGGGTGGGGGATCAGCCTTAGTAAGACCTCCCACACACACTGCAGTGTTGAAACCCAGTGGGCCCAGTTTTTCTTTTGGGTTTCTCAGACATAGCCATCCTAACCACAAACTTACCCTTTTTATGGCAAACAACCAGGCAAGACAACCTTATCAGTTTCTAACTGTGTCACAGGTATTGGAAAAAAGCACAAGAAAATGCAGTTTTTTTAAAACCGATAAGGACCGGTAACCACACTCTAAGTTTAAAAACAAAGACAGAATATATAAATCACTAAACGGCCGTTTCAGGCGAACCGGTCAAAAAATCTATTTTTACAATTCCCACAAGTTTACTATGTCTAGTTCACTACCTAGTACTTACTGTACCACAGACAGAGATCTGAACCGAAACTTGCGAAAAATAATCGGTAAAACCGAGGACTTTAACCAACTTACGAACCGTGAGCAAAGGAGAAATCTCTGGAGCAGCCGTTCAGTTAGGCGGAGTAAAGAATCTGACAGTTGCGCTTCAAAGTGCAGCAGACAGAGATCTGAACCGAGCTCGAGCTCAACGTTCTATGCTCTGCATAGAAAATTAACCCTCTACTCTCCGGGGCAGTTTGAGTGCTGGGGCTAACTGCAATAGTCAGAATACAGCAAGACTTCATGTTGTTTGAAAAACACAGGTCAAAGAAACCACTATGGTTCTCACCTAAAGTTAGGGAAGCGGAGGGGCCAAAAAAGAGGATCTTTTATATATACAAGAGCAAGCAAGGAGAGAGAGAATGGGAGTAATATCTTCAGAAAGCAAGGGAGGCCAAGAGGACCATCAGGGAGGCAAACGTAGACACAGAGCTGCACATTATGGAAGGGATGAAGAACAGAGTAAAAAACATTTTTTTAGATATATTAGTGAAAAATATAAAAAGGGGGAATCGTGTGGTTAGTGGAGGGGGGTAGGTTGATAGAAGAGGATGGGCAAAAAGCATCTATTCTGAATGGCTATTTTTGCTTAGTCTTCACTAAGGAAGAAAGTGGGCCTCTGCCTGACAGCGACATCAAAGCAGCCTCAAAGGGAATCCCAGAAATGAGCCTGTCAGTATTCACTAGGGAAAAAGTCCTGAAGGGGTTGACAGCCTTCAAGATTGATAAGGCCCTGGGTCCAGATGGATTGCACCCAAGGATACTGAGGGAATTAGCAACCGAACTGGCTGATCCACTGACTGAGCTGTTCAATAGCACACTCAGGACTGGGGAAGTCCCAGTGGATTGGAAGTTAGCAGATGCAGTACTGCTGCATAAGGGGGAGACAAGGAGCAACCAGTGAATTACAGGCCTGTTAGCCTGACCTCCATCGTGGAAAAGCTGATGAAATTCCTGTTTAAAGAGGACCTTGTAGAATGCCTGGAGAGCAACATACTCCAGGATTATAAACAACATGGTTTTGTTGCAGGAAGGTCTTGTCAGACCAACCTGATAGTCTTCTTTGACTGGGTAACAAAGATAGACAAGGACCACACAGTGGACTTGTTGTACTTTAACTTTAGTAAGGCCCTTAATTCAGTATCACACAAGAGATTGCTTAAGAAAATGGAGAACATCGGTGCAGCTGAAACTTTCTCGAGTTGAGTGCGAAACTGAGTAGCAGGAAGGTGACAGACGGTGGTGGTAAATGGGGTCAAATCAGAAGACAGGGAGGGAGGGAGGAAGGTAACCAGTGGGGTTCCGCAGGGATCGGTCCTGGGTCCAGTCCTCTTGAACATGTTCATTAGTGACATTGATGAAGGAATCCAGGGCAACTGTGTCTATTCACGAATGACACAAAACTATGTGGGAGGGTGGATAGTGAAGAAGGAATAAGGAATATGCAGAAGGACCTGCTAAAGTTAGAGGGGTTGTCAAAGGTCTGGCAGTTAAAATTCAATGCAAAAAAGTGCAAGGTAATGCACCTAGGGGAAAAAGAACCCCAGGAGAGAGTACTGGGTGGGTGGGGAGAGACTTAGCACTACAAACGAGGCTAGGGATCTAGGAGTTATCATCAGCAACTCCCTTAAACAAACTAGGCAGTGCAACAAGGCCTACAGTAAGGCCAACAGGATGCTGGGATGCACTGGGAGGGGGATTGATAGTAGGAGAAAAGAGTTAATACTACCCCGCTACAGAGCCCTGGTGAAGCCTCACCTGGAGTACTGTGCCCAGTTCTGGAGTTCTTACCTCAGAAAAGACAAAGATAGGTTAGAGACAGTGCAACGCAGAGTGACCAGAATGACCCAGAGGCAACAGAGTAAATCCTATGAGGAGTGTCTCAGAGCACTAAATTTGTACTCAATGAAAAAAAGAAGGGAGAGGGGTAATATGATTGAGACCTTCAAATTCCTCAAAGGAATTAATAAAGTGAACTGGGGGGAATTATCTAGCCTGACTAACAACTTAAAGATATGAGGTCACAAGTGGAAGTTGGCAGGCGGGAGAGGCAGGAGAGACATAAAGAAGTATTTCTTTACAGAAAGGGTGCTGAAGCCCTGGAATAGTCTGCCAGCAGAGATGGGGGGAGCGAGCACGGTAAGGGGGTTCAAATAAAATGAAGGGAATAGTGGTAACCTGGGCCGACAGGACTAGAGAAGAAAACAGGGAAGGGTCCGGGAGGGTTAGTACCCTGGGGGAACATTAGGTTCCAAGAATGATCCCAGGGATTTAGGGAGCATGGGCAGACTAGATGGGCCACGGATCTTTTTCTGCCGTCATTGTCTATGTTTCTATGTAAAATTAGGACATTCCAGAAAAATGGTGGGGAGGTTATTCCACAACCTGGGTGCAGCGGAGGCAAATGATCTCAGCCAGCAGCAGATAAGGCCCTTGGAACTGCTAGGAGCATCTACAAGGGCGTGCAGAGGGGCCTTTTCTGTGGTTTGAACTCCAGGACATATGTAAGGTTTTTGGAGGGGGTAGGGGTTAGGATTTCATGTGCCAGGTGGAGCACGAGGTAGTGAAATCTTTCTTCTAATGGAGGTCAATTTAGAGTCATGAGGATCATGCAGTGATGCTCCCTCCTACTAGCAACTGCAGCAAAGCAAGAGACCCGGTGATATAAGGTCTTTAGTTTAGTAAGCTCAGTGTCTCTGAGTGAAGATAAAACTGGAGCTCCATACAGTATGACAAGCAGCAAAATATTACTTGCTATGGACAGCCTGGCATAGTTTGTGAGGTAGGGGTTAAGTCAATAGAGAAGGTCCAATTTCTGATTAAGCAGTCTAGTCACCTGGTCAATATGGGACTTGAGAGAAAGCTCTTGATACAGAAGGATGCCCAAGTATTTAACCGAGTCAACTGTTTCAATGAAGTCACCATCAAGTGTACAAATTAAGCAATAAGGCATGACGGGGGGGGAGCAGTATGGTAGGATAACAGCCCACCTAGGGTTGGTTGAAGCAAGAGGTGAAGCCGAGTGCCTCCACCACCTGAAAAGAGCTGTTAGCCCAACATAACGCCCGCCCGAGTGCCCTATTGTGATTATGAAATGGGTCCCCACTAGTACAATATTAAGCATTTGTCAATGCCGAATGCTGTCTCGCTGGCATTGGCAGTGCAGGCGTTAGAGATGCATAATAGGAATGGCAGTGAAATATTGAACTGACGCCAACCCCACCCCCACCCTGCAGAAAGTGACAGGCGTTGGAGTGTGCCTTTGGGGCGACAGCTATAACGCTCATGCCATTTTACCTCACCCTACCCTGTAGACACTGACAAGTATCATGGTGTGCTTTGGGGTCTTTGGGCCTTATACTTACCCTATTCCATAAAGAAATATGCTGAGATGGGTGCAGTATAGGAGAATGGGGTGAACTTTAGGGCCGAACACTCCAAGGCACACCTCGATGCCTGTCACTGGCTGCAGGGTGGGGGTGGGGGTGGAATGGAGTGAGCATTACAGCCAAAGATCCCAAGTCACAACCCTGACACCTGGCAGTCTCTACAGGGTGGGGTGTTACAGCTGGAAACCCTAACGTCATAGGCGTTTGTTGGTATTGTCACTCCAAATTTTCAACATGGGCTTTTTGTGACCCCAGCTCATGAAGAGTGGCACAATCAGTTTGTTAGCCGAAAGGTGGTGTTGCACAGTGGCTATGCCATTTGGCGACACAGGGACGAAAACACATTTTGGGCAGAATATGAAAAATGACAACTGTATTATTCATGAGGAGGTGTAAAAAATGGCAACGTTGAAAATCTGGAGTGAAAATATGAAAAATTGGTGAAGTCACGAGCAAGCATAGCAACTGCACAACACACGTCCATAACCCATTATTTCGGGGATTTTTTTAACCACATTTTCAACATTGGCATTTTGGGACTTCCCCTCATGAACAGCGGTGCTGTGGTTTTGTTAATCTGTCCCAAAAGTTGATTTCCCACAGCGACCACACCATGGTGTGCCACAGGTGCAGAAACACATTTTGGGCAGGCTGTGAAAAATGACAGCTGTACTGTTCATAAGAAAGTGTGAAAAATTGCCAATGTTGAAAATCTGGCATGAAAATATTGCAAATTTGCAAAGTTAAAAGAGTGCGTGGAAACTGCGCAAAGCACGCTTGTAACACAGTCATTTTATGGACGTTCATCAACAAATTTTCAACACAGACATTTTAGGACCTCTGTTCATGAACAGTGTCACCGTAATTTTCTCAAACTGTACCGAAAACTGATTTCGCACAGCGACCACGCTATTCTGCGCCGGATGTGTGAAAACACATTTTAGCCAGGATATGTAAAATGACAGCTATACTGTTCATAAGGAAGTATGGAAACATGCCAATTTTGAAAATCTGGAGTGAAAATATTACAAATTCACTGAAGTTACGTTAGCTGTGGAAATCCGCGTAATGCACGCTTGTAAAACAGCCATTTTTTGGATTTTTTTCACCAAATTTGCAACATAGGCTTTTTGAGAGCCCCCCCCATGAACAGTGGCACTGTTGTTTCATTAATCAGTCCCGAAAGGTGATTCCATGCAGTGACCACGAAATCAACTTTCAGGACCAAATACCGCCATGACAGTGGCTGAATTCATCAGGAGGGGTCCCAGTAGCCCCATGTTGAAAATGTGCTGCCAAAATTCCCAAAAATGCCCAAGATATGCACCAAAGTTGAAAAACCCCTATTTATACCATTATACAGCTTACCGGCATTTCTCCAGTTCACGGTCGACTTTGCAGAGTGCAGGCGTGTTTCGGTCCATTGAAGATCATCGCGCTGTGCTCCGGAGGTAAGTATGGGGTGGGGGGTGGGGAGGCAGGGTGCACAGAGGGTGGGCGGGCTGGGGAGGGCCACCGAATCCCATCGAGGGACCGCTTTCTGTTTTGCAGGCTTAAAAAAAAAAATTTAAAAATCGTGGACGGTTTTTCTTTACAGGCACTTGGCACACTGGGGTGGGCTCCCAGTGTGCTACCTGAGTGTTGTTTTTTTGGGGGGGGTTCTGTAGCCGACGGGGGATTGGACACCCCCATCGGCACACAAGAAATGGGGGGGACATAATGCCGACAGGGAGTGGGCTCCCCCATCGGCTAATGAAACCGGGAAGGGGGGACATGAAGCCGAGGGAGATTGGGCACCCTCCTGGCACACACTTTAAATGAGAGGGACGGTTGCATTATGCAGACGGGGAGTGGGCGCCCCCATCGGCAAATGATGTGGGTTGGGGCATGCTGACAGGGGGATTGGGCACCCCTGAAGTCGTCTCTCCATGCGGCGGCAGTCAGCGCCGCCATGTTAATGGAAGGGCTCCACCAGGAAAGGCACATAGGGAGAGTGGGTTTTGGTGCCGCTACATGACAAGCTTGGCTGTCATTGCAGCGGACCTTTTCTTAGATGTTCTCACCACATTATGTATTCCTGGTGTGGCGCCTGTATGCTGGCTTATCGGGGAATGTGGGACGCACCTACAGATGCATGCCCTGCATTCGCCCAACAGTGACCGCGCCTCCAAATCTGCTACTAATGCAATATGTTGTTTGCACAAGTGCGAGCCAACATAAAAATAAATGACTAAAATCTATATTTTATTTGCCAAAGAAAGATACAAAATGTTGAATAAATGCTTACATAGAAAAAAAAAAAAAAGAGCCCCATTTGGTCATTATGTTTTGCCCACTTTGCCAGCAGGTGGCGTTAATGTTTTAAGCAGCATGGAAGTAATGACACTATCGAGCGGTGCAGTGATTTATTTTACTGGTTCCTGGTCACATCAAGAGCAGTGGGTACTTGCCACAGTATACAGCCACCCTGTCCATTTTTTTTGTGTCTTTTTTTTTGTCATTTAAAGAAAAAAGTTTTCTTTTGTGGTCTGTTTCCGGGGTCCGTCATGTGTGTGGTCTACAAGATGGAGCCGATCAACATGAAGGCAAGTGCCGTTTGTGGTCCGTCTAGTGAACAGCTAGCCTGTCTCTCTATTTTTGTCTGTTTAAATTACAATAAAGTGTTTTTTTCTTTTGCAGTCCGTCTGACAGAGCCGATCTAGATGTCAGGAAGTAGCAGTCATGGTCAACATAAACGGAGAGCTGTTGTGAGAGCGCAGGGGACATCGCAGTTTCTCTCTGAGGTATGTGTTGAACTTATGTAGGAACAAGCTGTGGGCAGTTGAGCGTACCACAATTTGTCTAGTGCAGAGTCCATTTTACCGGGAGCTAATTTCACCTGAGCCGTTGTGCTGGGATAATGGTCTGCTGAAAGCAGCTCTCCACCAATCAGGAGCCATCATTTTTAGGACCCATTTCATATTGTTTAGTATTTCCTTCCTGTCTGGGCTGAGACGTTGAGAGCCAAAGAGTACAGATTTCATTTTCTTGGAGTTTAGTAGGTGCATATTGGACCTAAACCAAGATTCAAGAGGCTGAAAGTCAGCCTTGAAATGCAACTTCACTGACTGCAAGTTCGAATGGCACCTGTACAGCATTGCATCATCAGCATAAAGCAGGGATTTAGCACCATGACAATTTTTCTGGCAGATCACTGATGAATAGGAAGAACAGCAAAGGACCCAGAATTGAGCCCTGTGGAACACCATCTATGATCTCCCTCATAGAGAACCGGCTCCCCCCCCCCCCAATTTGACCAACTGCTTGTGACCAGTCAGACTGTTACTGAACAAGGAACAAGGTGTTTGGTGAAGACCCAACTCCTTTAGTTCAGGTGTAACCCCCTTGTTCCCAGGGTTACAAGAATCCCATTAGAATTAGTGGTAGGCAGGGAAGGCAGCTAGTGATTTTCCAGTAAATGGATTTCACTCTGTCTCTGCCTCTTGTCAGTCTCAGCTGAGAGCTGGAGTGGTGATGTCATTTTAGAACTCTTGCAGCAGCATAAGCCATGCAGCCAGTTGCTGTGAGTGAGGGAGACAGAATTCTGTAGTCAGCTGGTGGCTGGAGCCTGCAGAGTGCAGTTGCAGATCCAGCAGCAGCTCTGATATAGAGCTGCAGTGTTGTTTTCTTTCTCACTCTAGTGGAATTCAGAAATCTTCCAGCTTGTGTGAAGTGGCGGAAATCGACTCCAAGGGATTTTCTGTGTTTCATCCCAGGAGGGATGGAGCAGACTGCCAGGATGTTAAGGAAATCCCCTTGATCCTACCAGGACATTTGGTGAAGCTGCCTTGTGTACATCTGTGAGTACTTTTGTTTGTGTGAAACTGCCCAGGTGTACCTGCATTTTCTTGGGTGAATTCTCTGGCAAAGGGACCCTGTCACCTAAAACAGTTTAAAAGTTGGCTGTCCTCTGTGGAGTCCAGTATGTGACCGTCCAAGTAAACAGAACTTTTACCTTTGACAGCCCTGTGGTGTACTGTGAGGATGTTAAGTGTGAAATACATTTCCAGAGAGCATCTTCAATTTTGGTACAGTGTGAGGTGTATTTACCAGAGAGATGGCCGAGTATGAACTTGGAAACAAAAGGTGGGAGACCCCCCCATCTGGACTGACCGGTTTAGCACTCCGGGTTCTGAAGGGCATCTTTGTTCTTTTCTGTCAGTGCATGTGGCCAATGCCTGAAGAAAGGTCTACCCCAGTGAGTGGGTTTTCTCCAGTTCTACCCCAGTGAGTGGGTTTTCTCCAGTTCTACCCCAGTGAGTGGGTTTTCTCCAGTTCTACCCCAGTGAGTGGGTTTTCTCCAGTTTACCCCATGTATGTGGGTTCTGTGAGTGTAGAGCCTGTAGTGCTCTGTTGTAATCTGTGTGCCACACCTTATCCTATGCCATACGGGAAGTGACCAAGTACTGGCCGTGTGTGCCATTTCCAGGAGAAAGTGTGTGTTCTGCAGGTGGCTAGTCCACAGGTTCTACAGTCATCCTATGCAATATGGGAATTTGGTGTTCTGTACCTCAGATGTCTTCATCTACCGTGTGTGTAACCCTTGGGGGTCCATCTTCGCTTTGCGTGTTCCTACTCTGTTATGGAATAAAGCCACACTCTAGAATCCCAGCCTGGTTTGGACATTTATGTTATTGCTTCCTGTGTGTGGAGTTACTTGGGTACCCCTGTCCAGAAGTGCAAACCTA
Organism: Neoceratodus forsteri; assembly: GCA_016271365.2. Taxonomy (NCBI): domain Eukaryota; kingdom Metazoa; phylum Chordata; order Ceratodontiformes; family Ceratodontidae; genus Neoceratodus; species Neoceratodus forsteri. The sequence continues at coordinate 193,458,178 of CM028129.1, forward strand.
GCATAGCCCTGAGCAAACAGTTTCTCCCTCGGACTTGGGTTGTGGCCATGGTATTGGTCCCAGCCAGGTGAGTGCCAGTTGGTAGCCACACTTGGTTTGTATTTGTTTTTATAATATATACTCCATCTAGTACATCCCACCTTGTCTAATGGTGGCAAATCAATGTAACCCCCACCCCTCTCTTTTCCCCTAGACTATGGGAGGTGTGCCTACTGGTTAAATAAGGGGCCGTTGGGGGGTTACAAAAATGGGGGCTCATCCGACCATGTTGTTTAATTTGGAGAGAAAACAAAGGATAGTTTGCTTGGGGTACGGCTAGCATTTTGTTTGTCTGGCAGTGTGGTAGCTCAAAACTGAAAGCTTTGCGCAAAAGGGTCTGCCTAGGATAGTGCCATCCTTATGTGCCACTGTGTGCCTGCTTTTCAAGTGCTGCTGTGTGTTTGTGCCATCATTACCAAGGGACTGTAAAGCCAGAAGTGTATGCCCTTGTCCTGCATCCAGAACATTACAGAACTTTTAAAGTTTCAAGTTTTAAGTGCCAAATGTAATGTGGACTTTGGGAAACAGAAAGATAACTGTGCCCTGAAAGTTTCATGTTCTTTGTGTGTGAATTGGGGGAGTCGCTAAAGAAATAGACAAGTTCTGAGTAAAGAAATGGTCACAAACAGTGCTCCTGCCATGAAATTTCAGCTGAGAAAAAAAGTTCAGCTTGCAGTTTAAATTTTGCCCTGCTCGATGATCGCTGTGAAGGAAGAGCGCGGGGAGAGAGGGAGGCTCATTTGCATGGCATCGAGTGATTGGTGAGACTGCAATCAGTCCTACCCCCTAGCCAGCTTCAGAGTGCAGCCCAGTGTTTGAGAAAGAGAGAGTGAGTGGCATGTGAGCTGGTCAGCCAGGAGAAACCATTGAGGGGACTGTGAACGTTCTAAATCTGTAAATACAGACTTTTTCTGTTCAAAATCGGGCTCAACCCGTTATCCAACTGACTGGGAAGTAAGCATGGTGTTCATAGTAACAATCGGCGGAATCACCAGCCCGTTTCAACCCAGAGGCCTTCCAAGTTCGGCTGTAGGCTGAGAAATTTCCATCCGAGCAAGCCAGCTACTGATTCAGTGAGTACCATTCAGAATAACTGTGCTCAAACTGTGTTATGATTTTAAAAGCCATGCTGGATCTGTGTGTGAGAAGTGAGACTGTTTTGCAAAGAAGAACTGTGAGTTGTGACAGCGTCAAACACAACAAACAAAAATTCTGAAGCATAGATTGTGAGCATTTATAATGGATTCAGCAACAGTATGATGTTCTAAGCAAGTGAGAGACTGAGTTGTAGTTAGGCTGCAACAAACAGGCAATCCTGTAAAGAAATACTGTGGCTTTCAGTGACTTTAAGCATGTGTAAATAGTTGATTTGTGTGGTAATCGTAAAGTCCTGCAAAAAATCCTATAAATGTGCTGACAAGTGTTAAAGCAGTGCAATCGTTTACAGTTTGAGCAGAAATCAGTAGCAGAAAGGTCGAATGCGCAGTTATTTGCGTCAGAGACAGATTTTGATGCCAGAGGAAGTGCTGCCGCTGCCATTACAGGGTGGGGCTGTAAACGTAAACACAGCAGCAGGAAACCATTTTAAGATACTGTTCAAAGTATAGTGAACAAGTAGTGATAACAGACTTTCATGTGTTTAATTTGCAGACATTGTTTTGGGAACATCCAACTACCCAGATCATGCCCGAGCTATGATAGCAGAGGAGGTTGCCAAACTAAAGGAAATAGAGCAGGTTTTCTATGGTGAAGGGTTGCCTCCACATGTTACAATTCCCAACTACCCTGTGAGAGTATGCTTAATGTACCTCAAGGCTGGAAGGGATGTGTTTTTTAATTCCTCATTGTTCTGGTTGCCTAGTGAAGTATGGTCTGCCCAATGTACAAAGAATTTGTCTGGCTCCCACCTGGACCAAAGTAAGAAACCCTGCATGTAGCAGCACACAGCACCAAGTTGAAGCCATTGAGGGAGGCCCCATAGAGTGTGGCACAAAGGAAGAGAGCGTGGATTTACTGCAAGGGCAGTCATCTCATGATGTTTCCTCGCCTGTGTCTCGTATGGACAGTGCGGAGGAAGGATCCATGGACCCATGGATAGAGGGTCCTAGTCCTAGTCTAGTTGGGGAGGACAAAGTTCGAGAAACTTTGGATGGGGAGGTGTCTACCTCCATGCCCAATGAGGAGTGGACTGTCTCAGGAGTGAGGACAACTGCTCACTCCTGGGCCCTGGTCCTAAGTGAGGAAGAGGAGGATCAGGATATGTATCTTCAATTTGAGGGTCCCAGTGAGCGGCCTCAAGCTCTTGCCTTGGAGGAGCCAGAGAAAGAAGTTGGTGGCTCCACTGCCCTTCCAGCAGAGATGGTCGGGGACAAGTTCTTTAGTTCTTTAAGTATGCAGCACTGGATGAACCAGGACTGGCCACCCCCAAGCTGTGCCAATGGCCGTGTACTTATGAAGAGTAGTAAGGAGGAGAGACTGGTTTGTAGGAGGGCCGATGCCACATATGGGAGGTCCTTTCCTACCTTTCCTCATAGAGTCTGGGAGGACATTGAGCAGAACAGGCAATCCTGGTTATTGGAAGAAGCAAGCAAGAATCTGCATTCAGGTGCGACCCCTTATGTCAGAGATAGAGTTGTCAGCAATAGACTGAAATTCTGGAAATTGGGCAGGACATTGTTTATGGACACAGTACGATTTGTGGACAAAGCAGGGAATGAGCCATTCCACAACATCAACTACGAATGCCCAGATGGGGTCATAGTTCTTGCACCTGACCCAGAGTGGTACTACCCTTAATGGTGCCATCCATGTGAATATGCCCATGCCCACCCCAAGGGAAGCAGAGCAGTGGTAGTGAAGTGTCTGCCATCCAGAAGTTGCCGTATCCATAGATTCTGCCAGACTGGTGTTCCAGAATCCAAAGTGCGTCCAAGATTCATCAGCCCAACAGTGTGCCTTTCCAGTTTCATCGCCTGGACTTCCAGATGACCTAACCCTGCTGTTTTCCTGATTCATCGCCTGGTATCCCAGATGACATTAGCCAAGCTGTTTTTTCCTGTTTCATGGTTCGATTTCCGAGATGACATCAACCCAGCTGTTTTCCTGTTTCATCGCCTATTTTCTGGAGGACACGAGCCCAGCTGTATCAGAACGATGCTAGCAGAGGGGGAGAGTCTTCGGCTGGAGAAGTAGATGATCCTGTTTGTTCAATCTTCAAGGGACTGGTAAGTCCAAACTTTTTCCATGATCTAACTGACTTTGCAATACACATCCTACACCTGGAAGACTTTACAAACTGTTTCAACTGTCCACACAGACTCTTCCTTTTGGACTACAGTGCTTCAAGAACTGTGTTTCAGTGGGATCCGGCCCAGGAGAGACTCTTTCATGGACCTTGCCTTCAGGCAACAACATTCTTTCACTAGATGGGACTTTCAGGGCATTCCATTCCCCAAAAAGTGTATTGTGTACAGTATAATGTCAGTGTTTTCTATTTTTCTACTTTTCTATAAAATATTTTTGGGATTCTTTAGTGTTTGATGGAGGAGTTGTGATACTGTAGTAAGCAGATTTGGGCTGTTTTTGTTGTGTTTTCTCTTTCAGGTGTTCCTGACGAAGAAAAAAGAGAAGACCAGAAGAGGATCTGGGAACTCATCTGGGTTCTCCTGTTCTTTAGAGTGTTTTAGAATTGTGTAGTAGTTAACATGTGTTAACCACTGTTGTTTTCTTCCACAAGTGTATGTGTGGAGGATGTGGGAGTGTAATGCTTTGTATAGTGTTATTGCTCTGTGGTGTTTTTGGTTCATGCTGACGCCGATCACTGAGGTACCCCTGGCCTCCGCTAGGGGTCCACATTGCATCGGACACTCAACCCCACCTCCCCCCAGAGTAGGAGAGCAGTCCAGCGGATGCTCTATCCTACTCCCCCCCCCCCGGCCAGCCCTCCGACTCCCGGATCCGTTCACAAACCCACATTGTCAGCATCACAGACGGCGGCCATGCCTCTGCGCCAGCAGGCTGGCGCCCCTCATTTACTTCTGAGCCAGCTGCAGTTTCATTCTCTCACACAAAACTGCCAGGTTGGGACAGGAGTAAAATTATCTGGCAGTACAGCATAGCGTGGGTGTGGCTAACGTAAAGTAAAGGCAATGCATACACTGAAATATGTAAATATATCAAATTAATTGCGGGTGGCTGAACATAGACTTCTGAAGTCCCCTACGTAGTGCCTCTGTATGAGGCTTTGATAGGCATGTGTGGGCATGGAGGCATGGGCGTGGAGACAAGAGAGAGTAGAAAATATGTGTGTGGGTGACTGAGCAAGGCTAGGGGATATACAGACATGAATAATGAAGATCCAAAGAATATGGGTGTTCTGCAGTTGATCCGAACTTGACTTCTCCCTCCTTCAGCTCAATGTCTGTGCTGTCAGTGGTGGTCTGTGGGTAGGTGGGTGTACTTTGTGCAGCCTGTCAGCTGATCACAGAGTTGGCAGGTGACTAGGGAATAAAAGACTGTAAAGCCCTCAACATGTGTTTCCAATTGGAGTCCCACCACCTGGCGTATTCATAGTTCAGTGCTGCTGCCAGATAAACAGGTAGGCACCAACTCACAACGCACTGGACACACCACATCACTCTTAGAGCACCAACTGCAATTTAATAAAACGGTAAAGAAGAAACGCAACAGCCTATATGCTGTGGCTGTTAAAGATCCCCTGAGATGTCGACAATGACCTCAGGGAACTCTCACCAAGCCTTCTTCTTGCTGCTTGTTGTGTTGCCACAGCCCTCCCAACAGAGCAAACTGCACCTTCCTGGTCACCAGAAAACCCAATCCGGTAAGGCTGCAGATTATTACTGTTATACCTTGAGTGCACTGGGGAAAGCAGCATGCTTGTGAGTTCTTTTTTATTTTTTTTGGGGGGGGGGTATACTGTAACTTGGGAGTGTACCAGGGAGCAGCCTGATTATGAGCTTTTTTCTTGGGAGCAAACTGTACCTTGGCCTTTTCCCTCCAGTCCTAGTGTAACCCCCTTGCAAATGGGGGTTCCTAATGTGCCTCATGCCTGGTTGGTGTTCGGCGTCTAGGCCACTTTGCGTGAGTGCCTGTGTGGCCTCCGCGTACTGTCCCTTTAAGGGCTGCTTGTTTGGCAGTCATAATTAGTCAGGGAAGGGGTTTTGCATGTTGCTATGCTCGAATCCTGCCCGGGTTGTAGAGCCTTCGCTCCGTTGCTACCATCGCTACTTGTGCAGAGGGAGCCTGGCTAAAAGATGTGAATGTTTGCTTAAAATACTGTAAAATAATAATGATAATGTAGTCGTTCTAACCTGCCTTGCTTTGCAGCACAGATGGTTTTGATTGCCTCCTCCATTTTGGTCCAGAACTATTAAATTGGACCAATCAGTACTTTGGGACCCCACAGAGCTGGTTGACCAACAGAGGAGCTGTTTGTAATTGAGAAAGGTATTATGGGCTATGGCGCTTTTTCTGCACCACTGAGGGCTGAAGAAAGTGACTGGCATGTGCCGCCAGCCAATAGGAGCGGGCAGCGCCCGATCTGAAGGAAGAGCCCCTTGCTGCTGGGGTCAGATGCGTTGTGGCTGAGGTGAGGAGAGGAGCTCTGTGCTTCTGCGCTGGAAGTGTTCACGGGGGGAAGCGCGTGAAGGCCTGAAGCGGCCGTTTTGCCTGTGAGAGGATTCGGATTAAATCCGCCGGCGTGCGGTCAGAGGAGGCTGTGTCCTGCGCAGCTACCCACCAGGCTCGACCTGTTTGGAGGACTGGAGAATCTGCTAAATCGCGCTCAGTCCGCAGGAGGAGTGGACGAAGCTGCCATTTGCAGTGCTTCAGTGACTGTGAAATCTGGGAGAGCCTAGCAGCAGCTGCCTGGTGTGGTACCCATCTGCTATTGCTGTTGGAGTTTGCCATATAAATGTGTGAGGAGGCTCATGGAGTTCAGGCTCAGCCCTGCTGGTGTTGAAGGACCCTGTCTTGTCTGGAGGTTGTGAGTACTGAATCAAGGTAGCTCTCTGCTAAATGTGCAACAGTGGTTCCAAACGGCATTGCTATACTGCTGACTGCTTAATTAAACTTTTCTTTCTTCTCTGCGTGAAGGGCCCCTACCAGCTGCCACATTTTGGACTAGCCGTTAGGGCTTGGGTACCCAGGGACAGTAAATCGTAGAGTTAGGCCTGTGCACAGAGCCCTAGGTATATAAGTATAGGTTAAGCCAATCAACTTGATTCCCCCTGTCCTTGTTATCTGCCCCCTTTAATAAATAAGATTATCGTGTTGCAACTACATCCTGGCTGGTTTGTGCATCCCTGGTGAACTGTTGCATAGTGACTGTGACATAACTGTACCTTACTTTACAGGGGGTCCCCGGAGCGAGCTGAGAGGTACTATCCGGGGGTAAGTGAACTGGTGAAAAGAATTGTTGGTACCCAGTGTGAGCCCCTAGAGGGACAAGAAGGGGATTGCAGTAACCCAGAGGGCTGTAACCGAGGCGGTCTTGACCGCATTAACCCCAACCTCTGGGTGGAGGCACCCATCAATGGATCTGGGCCCCTCACCCTGTCTCAGTGGAGGTAGGCAGGGGTAGTAACCCTAAGGGTAGCGCCCCCTAGGGGTTACAAATTGGAGGCACCGCTGGGATTTGCGTCCCCTAGTGGCTCAGTGAGGAAATACCTCAGAAATGGAAAAAATGGAAGGGGATATGTTGGAAAAAATTAAACTGGGACCTATTAAAACCATGGTACACAGACTGATGGGTTGGGGTGAAGCCGAAGAGCTAGACTCCCAGAAGACTGTATTATTGTTAGATGTGCCCCTGGGTACCTCAACTGTTGATATTGTCTCTGTTGCTGAGCGAGTAAAGTGTTTGGGTAAGGTTGAAGTGAAAGGGCGTATGGCTGATCTGCTTGACCAGACACTGCAGGTGTTACTCCTATGCAGTGTGGCCATCGACTCAGAAGGTACCTCCTGTGATTTACCCGGAGGGTGCGTCCCAGGGGTGGAGGCTAATTCATATCCGGAGTGGGTCAGTCACCCTGGGGGGTCTCCCCAGATTAATAGTTTTAAAGACAAACTGCTTAAATTGTTAGCTGTGGAGGGGAGGACTACACAGCAGTTGTTGCAAGCCTTGGATTTGTCCAGTGATACTACCCCTCGGGGTTCCCCGGGCACCTCCCCTTGCCTGCCCAAAAGTTCCGTGTTGCCTTCTTTGTCCCTGGCAGTCCCATCCATACAGCTCAATTCCTACCGTAAGTTAAAACTTTTCTCTGGCACAGTACCAGTGCCTTCCGGGGAGGATGACCTGGAGGCTTGGATGGACTATGCCACCCCTTTAGTCCAGGAGTGGCAATGCTCTGAGGGGGAGAAAAGGAAGAGGCTGATGGAGAGTTTGCGGGATCCTGCCTTAGAAGCCATTAGATTCTTCCGGGCCACCCGTCCAGAAGCCACTGCTGCAGAGTATCTCTGTGCTTTAGAAGGGTTTTTTGGGAGTACAGAGACTGGTGAAGATTTACTATGGAAGTTCAGGTCTGCTAAGCAGTGGAGAAATGAAAAACTGTCCGCTTTTGTTACTAGAGTGGAGCGGGCATTGCAGAAGGCTTATAGAAAAGGGGGAATCACTGCTACAGCCCTGAATCAGGTCCGGTTAGAACATGTTTTAAAGTCTGCCAGATTCTCTAGTGTAACACTGCTGAAGCTCAAGTTGCATGATTGGTGGGCCACCCCGCCTGAATATTGTCAATTAATGAGGGAAATTCGGGAAGTGGAGACTGATGAAGAGGGTTGGGAACCCTGTGTGGGGGTAGTGAACCCTAGTGGGACCCCTGAGTCTAACACCCCTGAGGAGACTGGCTCACCTGGAGGGTCCGAGGGGTCCCCAGATTTTCCAGGTACTGTGGGAATGCGAGCTGTTTCCTCTGACCCCTATGTGGAGGGTGAGTTGAGGGCCAGATCAAGAATTTACGGGAACTGGTGAGGGACTTAAAGCAGTCTACTGTGTACCCTACTCGGCCCGGGGCCCCTGAGTCATGTAGAGCCCTGAACCTTAGCCCTAGAGAGCTTTTTCACTCCCCTCAGGGCCCCCCCTCAGAATAGTGATCCCCAGGACCCCAAGTTTTGTTACCACTGTGGGGAAGATGGGTATTTCCAGCCTGAGTGCCAGAGGCCAGAGAATTTAAGGAAAGTTAACAGCAGACTGATCACCCGACACCACCAGGCCCAGTCTCGGGCCCCCAAGAAAAGTTTTGTGACTCAGGCCCATGCCTGCCGGGCTACCAATGCTGCTAACCCCAACTGGTCTGACCGTCTATGGAGACCCGGGTGCGGGTAAATGGAATTCCCACTCGAGCTGTACTGGACAGTGGCTCCCAGATGACCATCATGTTTCAGGACTGGTACCAAGCACACTTATCTGAGGTGCCCCTGCAGCCTCTAACTGGTTTACATGTATGGGGGTTGAGCGACAAGGCCTATCCGTATTTGGGGTACATCCGTGTCTGGTTGTCCTTCCCTGCAACTGTAAATGGAATAGATGAGCAAGTGGAAACCTTAGTTTTAGTTTGCCCACCCACTGGACTATACGATGGGGTGCCCTTGTTGATTGGGACAAATGCACACATGTTTGGACGATTGGCCCAATTGTGCTCAGAGAAGCGAGCATTCCAGACTGGGCGAGCTTGAGCGAGACTCTGCTGTGATTGAAAAGGTCAAGGCCACTCAGAAGAAGGGTAGGCTGGAGGAACCTGAAGGCCCTGTGGGGGTGGTGTGGAAAAAGGATCCGGCCCCCGTGGTACTTGCCCCAAATGCACAATGTGGTTTGCATGGAGAGGTACGACTAAAAACAGATGTCAAGAATAAGTTGTTGATGCTGGATGCGCCTGTGGAGAGAGGATTACCTGAGGGGTTGTTGCTCAAACCCAGCATTCTGCCGGCTAGAGCCCATGCTTACGTTAAGAGGGTGGTGGTTCAAGTGCACAATGTGTTTGATAAAGAGATTCGCATAAGAAGAGGGTGTACCCTGGCTAGCGTTCATTGTGCAGATACTGCTGTACTACCAAATAAAAAGAGTTCCCGGATGGGTGATAGAGTTACTCCTGATCTGTTTGACTTCGGTGACTCCCCGCTGCCCGCCGACTGGAAACGAAGGGTCAGTGAGAGGCTTGCCCAGAGGGACCAGGTTTTTTCCCTGAAGGAGTGGGATGTAGGATGTGTACAAGGGGCTGAGCATCACATCCGACTGCACGACGAAAGACCTTTCCGAGAGATATCCCGATGTCTGGCTCCCGCTGACATAGATGATGTAAGGCGGCATCTGCAAGAAATGTTGGCTGCTGGCATACTTCAAGAGTCTAGGAGCCCCTATGCCTCCCCCATCGTAGTAGTGAGGAAAAAGAATGGGGCAGTTCGGATGTGTGTAGACTATCGCACTTTGAATAGACGGACCATTCCAGATCAATATACCATGCCATGCATACAAGACGCCTTGGATTGTTTGAATGGTAATAAGTGGTTCTCTGTGTTGGATCTTCGGAGCGGATACTACCAGATCCCTATGGCCCCAGACGACCGGGAGAAGACTGCTTTCATTTGCCCCTTAGGCTTCTATGAGTTTGTTCGGATGCCTCAAGGAATTTCGGGTGCCCCAGCCACTTTTCAGTGCTTGATGGAACGAGCTGTGGGGGACATGAACCTACTCGAGTGCTTGGTCTATTTAGATGATGTTATAGTGTTTGGCCGATCATTGGAAGAACACGAGCAATGATTATTCAAAGTCCTGGATCGGTTGGAGGATTTCGGCCTTAAGTTGTCTATCGACAAGTGTCAATTCTTCCAGACTTCCATGAAATATGTGGACCATATAGTGTCCACTGAGGGCATAGAGACTGACCCTGGCAAGGCGGAGGCGTTGACCACTTGGCCTCAACCCAGGAATTTAAAAGAGCTGCAACAATTTCTGGGGTTTTGTGGATACTATAGGCGATTTGTCAGAGACTATTCACGAGTGATTCGCCCCCTCCTTAATCTCACCCAGGGGTATCCGCCTACTCACAAAAAGTATACGAAGGGTGTACACACTGATATAGAAAAGAAGTATTTTCGACCAAATGATATGTTCGGGGATCGATGGACTGCTGAGTGTGAGGAAGCTTTTCACGACATCTTATATCAACTTGCCCACGCTCCAGTACTGGCCTATGCTGACCCAGTCAAGCCCTACACTCTTCATACTGATGCCAGTCTACAAGGATTGGGGGCTGTGTTATACCAGGAGCACTCGAATGGGCTGAGACCTGTAGCGTTTGCCAGTAGAAGTCTGATGCCTTCAGAGAAAAATTACCCCATGCACAAACTAGAGTTTTTGGCTTTAAAGTGGGCCATTGTTGATCAGTTTCATGACTATTTGTATGGTGCCAAGATATTAGTAAAGACTGATAACAACCCTCTGACCTATGTACAGACCTCTGCCAAATTGGATGCTACTGGGCATAGGTGGCTCTCTGCCTAGGCCACCTACGATTACGCTGTAGAATACCGGGCGGGGCCTAAACCATATAGATGAGGACGCTCTCTCTCGGAGGCCTGCACCCCAGACTGAATGGGTCCGGTTGTCTGAACCTGACATAAGAGCCCTCTGCCAGAAATTTGATAAAGAAGAACAGGTGTCTCCTGACACGGTGGACTGTGTGGTAGATTGTTTGGGGCCGCCGGAAAACTATATACCTGCTGCTTACTGTCACTTCTCTGCATTGGACATCAGCTCCCTGCCGCAACTCAACAATGATGATCCCCAACAGGCTCAATCCTGTGATCCTATGGTAAGAACGGCCGTAGAGGTTTTGCGGGCCGGAAGGGGATGTATCCAAACTACGCTCCACTGACTTACGGACTACTTTGTTGTATAAAGAAGGGCCCAAATTAAAGCTGATCAACCAACTACTATATAGAGAGACTGTGAATAAGGAGGGCCGGGTACACTGACAACAACTGGTGCTGCCATCAGCCTTCAAAGAAATAGTCCTAAGGTCATTGCATAATCAAATGGGGCACCTGGGTATAGATCGAACACTTGACCTGGTACGGGCTCGATTCTATTGACCGAAGATGAGTGCGGATGTGGAACAGTATGTCAAGACCTGTGGTCGTTGTTTGCAAAGAAAAGCGTTACCCCAGAGAGCTGCTCCCCTGGTCAACATTACCACTAGTGCTCCTATGGAACTGGTCTGTATTGATTTCCTGAGTTTGGAGCCTGATCTGAAAAGTGTCAACAACATATTGGTGGTCACTGATCATTTTACCCGCTACGCACAGGCTTTCCCGACCAAGGATCAGAGAGCAACCACGGTGGCTAAGATACTTGTTGAGAACTTTTTCGTCCACTATGGGGCCCCGCAGCGGATTCATGCCGACCAGGGAAGGGACTTTGAGAGTCGGTTGATTAAGGAGATGCTATCTTTGTGGGGGGTACGAAAATCCCGAACCACCCCCTATCATCCGCAGGGAGACCCTCAGCCTGAAAGGTTTAATCGTACATTGCTTGACATGCTGGGCACCTTACAATCAAAAGATAAATCGAGATGGAGCCAACAGATCAGCACTTTAGTTCACGCCTACAATTGTATGAAAAGTGATGCCACAGGGTTTTCTCCCTATCGACTGATGTTTGGGAGAGAGGCTAGATTGCCAGTGGATGTGTGTTTTGGGGTTTCCCTCAATGGGGTGCGAGCAGACAACCATCTACAGTATGTACAGAGATTAAAGGCCCAATTAAACCATGCCTACCAACTGGCCCAAACCATGGCTGCTAAACGAAATTTGGCTAACAAGGAGAGATATGACAAAAAAGTGAAAACAGTAGAGTTGAGAGAAGGGGATAGAGTGCTGTTGAGAAATCTGGGACTGCATGGCAAACATAAGATTGCCGACAGATGGCATCACCTCCCTCATATTGTTGTGGGACAGCTGGCAGACCTACCTGTATATAAAGTGCGGCCTGAAAACAATTTGAAAGATGTGAAAACCATACACAGAAATCATTTGCTGCTGATTGGGCAGATCTTGATTGAAGCTGAACCCTCTACTGCCACTCTTTCCCGGCCTGTGACTAGATCTGTTGCTAAGAGAGGAACCAAGCCCATGGAGCCTTCAACAAGTCCACCAAGGGAGCCTTGTCCCACCCCTCCTGCAGGAGGAGATGATCAACACTCAGTATCGGAAGATAGTGAAGGTGATATTGAATACTATCCCTCTTATGAACTGAGTCAATTGTTTCGGGGCAATCCCCTTGTTAACTCGGGAACTGAAATTGGCCCGTCTGTACTGATTGAGCCTTCTACTTTGTCCCCGGAGGCAATGCCTCCAGAAGATGAATGGGTAGCAGACAAGCTCAATGGGCTGAGTCCTTAGGCCTGGCTGAACTGTCTGGCCTGGCTGAATTATCTGACTTTTCAGAAGAAGAGAGTGAGATGGGGAACAAGCCAGTGATATGCCCGAATTGGAAGAGTATTTTGAATGCCCTGATGGTTCCCTCTAGTACTAAACCGCTCCTGATGAGCCTGGTGGGTGGGTTCAGGATAGAAGGTCAAGTCCCAATAGTATTATAGGCACTGAACCTGTTCCCCTTGAGGAGATTCCCGTTGTTAATGTCACTGATACTGAAGTGGAGTCAGGGCCTGGTCTAGGATCCCCCGAGACCCCTAGGCGATCCGGCCGACAAATACGGCCAGTAATAAAGTTGAGCTATGAATCTCTGGGTCAGCCAGTGGACTTGCCCTTGAATGTGGTTCACAAGGGGGTATATGTGTCCCCGAGTTCTTTGCCTAAGTTAGCCTTGGGGGATAACTCCAGATTGTTAGTAATGCCTTTTGAGTGTGGCGTCCCTGCCTCGGGGAACCCGCCAGTAACTAAAAGAGAGGGATTCCCTTAGTCCCGGTGTCACGAGCAGGAACCCATGACCTGAGTTATAGAGGAACAAGACTTTCTATGTATAATGTGTATAAACTATAGTACACTGTCAATCTAATATTCATGTATGAAAGGTGAAATGTGATATAGTGTTAATTGGGATGTTCGCCTAAATGGCCTCAAGGGTAATTGCTTGACGCGGACGCCAAGCTTTTCCAGGCCAGGGAGGGTGTAACCCCCTTGCAAATGGGGGTTCCTAATGTGCCTCATGCCTGGTTGGTGTTCGGCGTCTAGGCCGCTTTGCGTGAGTGCCTGTGTGGCCTCCACGTACTGTCCCTTGTTTGGCAGTCATAATTAGTCAGGGAAGGGGTTTTGCATGTTGCTATGCTCGAATCCCACCCGGGTTGTAGAGCCTTCACTCCGTTGCAGCCATCGCCACTTGTGCAGAGGGAGCCTGGCTAAAAGATGTGAATGTTTGCTTAAAATACTGTAAAATAATAATGATAATGTAGTTGTTCTAACCTGCCTTGCTTTGCAGCACAGATGGTTTTGATTGCCTCCTCCATTTTGGTCCAGAACTATTAAATTGGACCAATCAGTACTTTGGGACCCCACAGAGCTGGTTGACCAATAGAGGAGCTGTTTGTAATTGAGAAAGGTATTATGGGCTATGGTGCTTTTTCTGCACCACTGAGGGCTGAAGAAAGTGACTGGCATGTGCCGCCAGCCAATAGGAGTGGGCAGCGCCCAATCTGAAGGAAGAGCCCTTGCTGCTGGGGTCAGATGCATTGTGGCTGAGGTGAGGAGAGGAGCTCTGTGCTTCTGCGCTGGAAGTGTTCACGGGGAAGCGCGTGAAGGCCTGAAACGGCCGTTTTGCCTGTGAGAGGATTCGGATTAAATCCGCCGGCGTGCGGTCAGAGGAGGCTGTGTCCTGCGCAGCTACCCACCAGGCTCGACCTGTTTAGAGGACTGGAGAATCTGCTAAATCGCTCTCGGTCCACGGGAGGAGTGAACAAAGCTGCCATTTGCAGTGCTTCAGTGACTGTGAAATCTGGAGAGCCTAGCAGCAGCTGCCTGGTGTGGTACCCCTCTGCTATTGCTGTTGGAGTTTATAAATGTGTGAGGAGGTCGTGGAGTTCAGGCTCAGCCCTGCTGGTGTTGAAGGACCCTGTCTTGTCTGGAGGTTGTGAGTACTGAATCAAGGTAGCTCCTGCAAATGTGCAACAGTGGTTCCAAACGGCATTGCTATACTGCTGACAGCTGCTTAATTAAACTTTTCTTTCTTCTCTGTGTGAAGGGCCCTACCAGCTGCCACGTTTTGGACTAGCCGTTAGGGCTTGGACCAGGGACAGTAATCGTAGGGGTTAGGCCTGTGCACAGAGCCCAGGTATATAAGTATAGGTTTTGCATCAACTTGATTCCCCTGTCCTTGTTATCTGCCCCTTTAATAAATAAGATTATCATGTTGCAACTACATCCTGGCTGGTTTGTGCATCCCTGGTGAACTGTTGCATAGTGACTGTGACATAACTATACCTTACTTTACAGGGGGTCCCCGGAGCGAGCTGAGAGGTACTATCCGGGGGGGGGGGAAGTGAACTGGTGAAAAGAATTGTTGGTACCCAGTGTGAGCCCCTAGAGGGACAAAAAGGGGATTGCAGTAACCCAGAGGGCTGTAACTGAGGTGGTCTTGACCGCATTAACCCCAACCTCTGGGTGGAGGCACCCGTCAACGGATCTGGGCCCCTCACCCTGTCTCAGTGGAGGCAGGCAGGGGTAGTAGCCCTAAGGGTAGCGCCCCCTAGGGGTTACACTAGCCTGATTTGCCAACTACCTCTCAGGCAGGCAGCAGTACACCAAGTTCCAAAAAGCCCTCTCTGGGCTCACACCGGTTACATGTGGGGTGCCTCAAGGGTCCGTCCTAGGCCCTATCCTGTTCTCCCTCTTCATCAATCAGCTGCCCTCGGTCCCTGCCTTTGGGCACTCCACCCTGTACACTGATGACCTTGTGATACTAACTAGTTCCCAGGACATCAGCATCATCAACTCCAGGCTAAATACTGACTTTGACTGCATTCAATCATGTCTGAAGGCCCGTAAGCTAGTTGTCAACCTCCAGAAAACACAGGCCACCCTATTTGGGTCTCTGGCCAAGTCAAGAGCTTGTCCTGCCCCTCTCAAAGTCGCTGGAGGGGATGGTACCCCCTTATGAGTGGTTGACTCCTTCAAGTACTTGGGGGTAACCCTTGATCCTCAACTTGACCTTTCTCTGCACATACGCAACTCAGGTAAGGCCACAAACTGCAAGCTGGGCCCGGCTTATAGAGCCAAAAGTTGCCACACCCCAGCAGCCCGACTGGCCCTTGCAAAAGGGGTACTACTCCCTATGCTCTGCTACAGACTCATCTCCTTCTCAAATGCCCCAAAAACCTAGCTGTCAAAATGGGACACAGCGTACAACAACATATGTCACTTTGCCCTGTCTGCCCCCCCCCACCTCACGCACCACTGCCAGCTCTACTACAGGCTTGGGTGGCTCTCCCTCGACAACCATCATACCTTTGTCATGAGAAACCTCATTGACAACATTGTCAGAACGTCCACCCCTCCGGCTCGCGTAGAACTGCTCAAGCCTGCCCCCCCACCCCCATCTACCAGCTGAGATCCAGTGACTCCCAGGACTTCAAGGTCCCCAAAATTCCCTCCCTTGCAGGGATCGTGCCTTTGCTGCCCTTGCTCCCAGAACATGGAACCTTCTCCCTTCCAGCGTTCGTTCTGCCCCCTCACACACCAGCTTCAGATCTTCTCTCTGGGGCCTCTTAAAGCAAGCATTCTCCTGTCCCTGTACCTAGGGCTCCCACCTCACCTAGGGAGGAGGGCCCAGCCTTACTTGACCCGGGTACTGTAGGCTACGGGTGTCAAGGGAAAATACTCTGTGAATCCCTGAGCCCTCTGGTCATGTTTTGCTTGATGCCTTATGTTACTGTTACTACTTACGCACTTGATATACTCATTCTGTTATACTCTGTTTAGGGTAAAATGATCCCTTTGTCAGGTTAAGCATCTATGAGTTTTCGCGCCATGCCGGCGGCCCGAGTTCAGGAGCGAGCTCAGGTGCCGGAGGTCGGCAAGGGAGGGACTGGACTGAGCGCCCACTGGGCTGCTCTCCTGTCCCGGGGAGGGCATTGGAGAGCTCAGTGCTTCAGTGGCCCCTGGTGGAGATTTGGGCTGCCGCAAGCGCTGAGCTGCCGCGCAATGTGTGCCTGACGCTGGCAGGGTTGCGCATGCGCCATAGCATCGGGTGCACACGCGGGGGGGGGTGGGCAGAACAGAACACAGGAAAAACCCGGCTCGTGGGGCAGGCGATGGCACCGGTCCCCCATGCCCTCCGTCGGGTTCCTCCTCGGATGGCCTTCAAGATCCTCCCTGCAGGGCTCACCTGCAGTCACAGTCTGTCTTGTCAAGGTGCCCAAGAGGCGTAAGGGCTACCCTCCCCAGGCGGATGATACTGGGGGTGCCGACTGCAGGAAGGGGGAGGAGGTACAGTCCGAGGGAGCCTCTGGCGGGCAGGACAAGGACCGGATGCCTGAGAGAGGTCCTCATGAGCCGCGACCGGAGTGAAAGAAAGTCGTAAAAAAAAAAAAAGGCATCTATAATTTTACTACCCCATGCCGCCTTGCTCTTGTTGTAACTCATCGCAAGTGCTGACCACCTCTCTTGTTGAACATGTAGCACTATCCCTGTACCCTCTATGATATGTATCCACTAATCTGGGTATCCTCACCTGTTTGCTCAGCTGCTACCTGTTGTTATCTTTGAATGTTCCTTGTCGTTTGTCATGCTTTGACTTTGTATTGTCATTGCCTGTACCTTGTAATTCTCCCAGGTCGCACCTGAAAATAGGCACATGACTGTCTAGTGTGCTTACCTGGTTAACAAAAGCTAAATAAATTGTGAGTCTTTGGGAATGGAGAGGATTGTTTTGGGAAGACGTGTGTTTTCTGGGGAATGACTGGGTTTGTAGAGAGAAATTCTATGTGTTGAGGGAGGGCAGCGAGCATCTCGGCCCTGAGTGTGTGTGTGTGTGTGTGTGTGTGTGTGTGTGAAGTGACTAACGAAGGGCTTTGAGTCTGATACTGTGCGTGTGTGTGTGTGTGTGTGTGTTTTGGGGGTGGCAAACTATGAAACATTGCTCTAAATGCAGGAAAATGTACCATTTATACTGGTTCTAAAAAAAAATGCTTACGGGGGCATGTCCTCAGACTCCCCAACTTTGTGGACATTTTGGGCCCCTCCCACCCCCTTGTTCATGGAATCTGCATGCCACTGATCCCTAGTATGGAGGGAGGTCATGTCAGGGACAGAGTGAGGCTGAACAGGGGGTGTACAATCGGAGAACCAGGCTAGCACTAAACACAGTAGAAACACAGAACGTGACGGCAGAAAAGGACTTAGTCCATCCAGCCTGCCCTTACTGTATGCTGCTACCTACAGCCCCATTGGCCTATAGCCCTATGGAGTCTAATGTTTTGTCCTACCCCCTTCAGCAGCCTATTCCACTGATCCATCACTTTCTCTGTGATGTGGAACTTCCTAACGTCCATCTTAAACCTCTCACTATGTCCCGTGTTGCCACTTTCTCGTTCCTAATGCACAGGTCCCCACCCTTCACTTTGCTTATACCCCTGAGAAAGTTGTGCATCTTTCTCATATCCCCCTGTCTTTCTTTGTTTCCATAGAGATTTTTCTGCCCAGCCAGTAGTTCATCATCAGGGATATACCCTGGTCAGGATGGACATGATCGTCATTCAGATGGCTACCAGGTTTTTCTCCCCATTTTTCGGTATCCTCCCTCTTGCCATGGTGGGAATGAATGCCTGTGTCTGCCACGCACAGCCACAGTGTCCCTGTGCGGCAGGAGCAAGCTCCCTGGCCTAGCCACAGGGTCGCTGCAGTGGCGGAGTCCGTCGCCAACCCTCCCCAACCGAGATGCACCGCAGAGTGGCAGCTGTCTCAGTCATGGCCTGTCTCCCAACATGGCTTCCAAGGCTCACTTCTGAATCTGGGTCACCAGCACGGTAGCGTAGTGTGCTGCTACTGGGTCACCAGGGCAGCTTCCCCCTCTCTTTCTTCTGGCCTAGAGTGAGTACATATAGAGGGCTGTCAACTTTTCCTTGCATGTTTGATTCTGCTGCCCCTGAATCAGCCTGGTGGCCCTGCCATATTCTGCCTCTAGCCTGTCTCTCTCCTTCTTCATGTGGAAGTTCCAGAACTGGGTACAGTACTCAAGATGTGGCCTTACCAGGATCCTGTCCGGGGGGAACACAATCACCTTTCTCCTCCTGCTGCTGTCGAACCCCCTGATTTATACGCCACAACATCCTTTTCACCTTGCTGTACGCCTTGTTGCACTGCTCTGAAATTTTGAGACTGTTGCTGATACTGACCCAAGCTCCCCCATCTCTGCCATCCTCAACCCCCCATCCAATAATCCATACATGGGTTCTTCTTGCCAATGTGCATCGCCTTGCACTTCTTGGCACTGAACCTTGACTGCCAAATTTTGGACCATCTTTCTAGATTTTTAGATCCTTACCAATTCCCTGATACCCTACTCATGGTCTGCTCTCAGTTCCAAGCCCTCGGCACTCCACAAGACAGTTATTTGCCACAATGAAAAATAATAAACAATAGATGCAAAAATAAATATTTACTGTGGCGAAATAAAGAGCAGTAGCAAGCGCCTGACCTCAGCATTTCGATAACTGCCTTTTTCACGTAACATCAAGCCCCAGAATGGTCTGGGGAGTGCTGCACTGGGGCAGGACTTACGTGGAAGGCAGCAGGCCAGTACTGTAGGGTCCCTAGGTGTGTAATGCTGCCTCCCTCCACACCCTGTTCCAGGCATGGGAAAGGGCCGAAAGAATCACACAGAAGCGTGCATGCCCCCTCGCTCACCCTTGCTCTGGAAACCATGTAAACATACAGACAGATCAGGATTGCATGTGGAAGGGGCATGCAAGGCAGACTGGTGTTCTTCAGATTACCTCTCATTTGCGGATGAGGTACTCTGCACCTTTCTGAGGCTCCACACATGCGGAAGGGCCAGAAAACTGTGTCTTTGTACACATTTTATGATAGCCTGCATAGATGTTTTTTGTGAAGCTGTACTATAATGCTATACTTTGAGTTACCAGTAATAGTATTTTTTTCAAAGCTGTGCAAAAAAGGAAGTCTGCCCACGTGCGAAAACTGCTGAAATAGTATTTTCACCAGTTCGAGGACTCTTTTCCACAACAACAAGCTGCACAGAGGGACTAAGTCTTCTGGGCCAGGACAGGCCCTTATAAAATTGAGGCCAAGGTTGTTTTTTTTTTTAACTCAACTTTATTGAACTTTGTATGCGATACAATGAACATGTATGGATTTCGTTCAGAATTATGTAGTACATTTAGAAATCTTGGTATACATTTGACATATGGCTATTTTCCTTTATACAATTTTTATTTAGTTATTTAATGAATTTTGTTGACCAGGTAAGTCACTGAGACTAAGAGTCTCCTTTTCTGGGATGACCCAGATATAATTACATAGAGGCATATCAGAACAGACTTAATACATTCAAACAACAGTGAATTACAATGGGTTATATACATTTTTGACTCAACAGCAAAGTTACAAACATCCTCTGTTGATTAGATACTGTAAGTACAACAAAGGTCTGGCAGATCATAGAAGCAGCTGACTGAGAATGCCAGTTACAAACAATAGCATTCGTAAAGCAAGTACAAACATTTGCAATAATAAATTATGTTTACGGGGAGAAAGCATATCAGTAAAGGCAGGTACCCTTTGGTCCTTTCTTTATTACTGCCTATAAAAAGGCTTGGTCTCTGATGCATCCCACTGCTGCCCAGTGGGAAAGGGTCAGGCTGCACCCATAGGCATTATATCGGTTGAGGTCACAACATGAAAGGTGTGATGGATTGAATTGGTTGTGGCAAGTCGGTTGTGTGTGGCCCACTGCGATGAGTGTAGCGCGACAGGGCCACAAATGTGCTGCTGGAGCCCTACTAGGGAGGTTCACTGATGTCGTGACCAGCACTGTCGGCAGGGCCAGGCAGGATGGTGGACATGGTGGCAGTGGGGCCCTTCCAGTCATGGCTGTGCCATGGACTATGGTGGATTGCATCCATGTGGCCACCAGGCTGTGTGAAGACTGTGGCTGATTGGGGCAGGGACAGGCTGTGGCGGACCGCCTGTCCCAGTCTGGGGCCAGCCCCTGCCTGCTCCTGGCTTTTGATATTGGTCTTGTCTTCACCATACTCCAGGTCTTCCTCACTGCAGTCCTCCCGGTGGTGTGGATGGGTGGGCAGCAGGAATAGCACATGCTGGGATGGTCCTGCGATATCTTCCTCCAGATCTGACTCCATGGGCTGTGTTGCAGGGCAATGACAGGGAAATTAGCCAGGGTCGCAGCGGCCACAACACTGTACAGGCTGAGGTAGCATGCATGCCCCAGCGGACAGTGCCATGTGCCATTGTGGTGTGTTAAGAGTCCAGATCCCAGGGAAAGACACAAACCTACACTGGGTGCATGCCCACCTCCATGGGGGGGAGGGCCAGCACTGCACCAGAGCCACTATGGCCCATCACCACTGTGCGCACACACCCCACACATTACAGATGGCCCGCACCTTGGGTGAACACACTGCACAACCAATGACCACTCACCCAACACTGATGGTCCCACACCCCACCATCTGTGACAACACAGTCAACACCAGTGCGCCCAAGTCCCCAGTGACCTAGGCACACCCCACCATCACAGGGTGTACACATCCCACACCCCAGAGGGCAGGCAGGCAGCACGCTGAGGGACAAAACTGTGTGCATGTACAAAGTTTACCATCATGTGGTTACAGGGGCATGGTAGTGATGCCCACACCTCATGCAAGCCATGCACCCCAAGTGGCGGACAACCGCACTGCCTCCCCTGTGCATGAGGGGGTGGCACTTGTACCTACTCACATGTGTGAGTGGGCCAGACCTTAGGATTCATAACTGCCACCTGGCACTCCTCTCACTTCCACAGGCTGTACTGAGGATGCTATGGCCTCCTTCACAGGATCCAGGGACTGAGTGGCTCCTGTTCCTCATGGCCCCTCCCCCCATGGTATGCAGCTCTTGATGATCCATTGCCATGGCCTCCTCTGTGTATCTCTTCAGGTCCTAGAACCACTCTCTCACTGCCTCCACAGACCTACCCTGGCCACCTACGGCATTTACTCCGTGATCTCCTCCCAGGCCCACCGGACATGAGCATCAGTGCTCTTGTAGTAGGACATTACCTCCTTTGCAGCCTTGTAGGCCTGTGCCAGCACATACAGTTCTTCTGCGCTGAAGTGGTGTGCCCACAGTCTGTCATCATTGTCCATGGTACCTGCTAGAGAAATGGGTGCAATACAGATGACTAGGGGATACAGACAACATCACACAGCCAACTGACCAGAACCCAGCCACCCCACACAGTGTACACCCCACATGTGTCCCATGCATGCCTGCCTTGCTGCAGCAGGGAGACAACCGAACATGACTCATCCATTCGTGCAGTTGACACTGTCACCAGTGACATACAGCCTGGGGTGGACACTGCGGACATCTGTATGTCAAGGGGTGACCTGCCTGCAGTGTGTGGCATGGATGGGGGAGCCACTGACATGCCCACAGCAAGCCACTGGGGGTCTGTGGCACCATGCTGCAGTGCCAAACACCCATGGTTTCACACACAGAGATTGGACAGACAGCACACACTGCACAGATGTCCATAGCCTCCACACCATGTCTCACCAGCATCCGGCTGTCATGGCCACCACTGTCAGCATGCAGTCCCATGTATTCCGAAATGGGATGAGGCCTCCCCCACTGAACAGGTGCCTGTAGACAATAGCAGTCGGGGTGCACCCGGTGGAGCAAAGTCACTGTGGCAGTGCCCACATGCCTGCACAGTACAGACCATACTGTACAGGGCCTGGGCCAGGGGCTCATGGACACAGGTGCCATGGTGGTATAGCACATAAGTGGGACATCAGCCGCACTAGCCAGCAATACACAACATGGAAGGTTCCAGAATACTGCAGACCCAGGCCCACTGATGTGGAGGCACTGCACCAATGTAGCTGCGTCATGCACACTGGTGACCAGTAACACATATGCAGAGGCCATCCGCTGGAGATATACAGGTACGGGCATCCGTCGGTCCTGCTGCCTCATCCAGCCCTGCAGGAATGTGGGGCTGGGTGTCCACCCCTGTGGCATGGGCCAGTGAAGTCACGACACAACAGCAGATGGCAACCCTCACCCACTACATGTAGAACCCAGTGTTACCGGCTGTCCTAACGAATACAGGTCTGCTGTGTTGTCCACAGGGATGGAAGGTTTTTTAGTCAAAAATAGTTATGGTCAACATTTTTTTAGCTGTCAAGCTCCTTGTATTTGGAACGTGTTACCTAATTCTCTGAGAAGTGTTACGTCATATTCCACTTTTAAATATAGAATTAAAAAAGTATTTGATGACTTTGATAAATTGTACTCGTTTTTGATATTGTCACGTACATTGGTTTTGTGTTTCAATGTTATTTAATTTGTTGTGTTTGTATAATTATGTTTTTGTCATTTTTGTTCTTGTGTCCGGGTCGGACCTGAAAAAGTGCTTTTCCCAGTTGCCCTTACCTAATTAACAAATAAAAATGAAATGAAATGAAATAGCTGCCCCGGCAACCTGGGTCAGTTTGGGGCAGTGGTTGGGGAAGGCCTTGCCTGTCCACATCATGCACAGGTGCACACTGCCCCCAGAACACAGGGATAGATAGATAGATAGATAGATAGATAGATAGATAGATAGATAGATAGATAGATAGATAGAGAGATAGGTATTTTATTTATAGAGCGCCCAATTCCATGGACTCTGGGCGCTGTACAACACAATTCAGAAACAGGATACACACAGCAGCAATTTATCAAAACAATTAAAATTCTATCCATCCCATTTAAAATTAATCAATCGTTAAAAGCCTGCTGGAAAAGATATGTTTTTAGTTGTCTCCTAAAGGCTTCCACCGAGGGGGGCTCCCTAAGATATCCAGGAAGGGAGTTCCACAGAGTGGGCACTACCACCGAAAACGCCCTATCCCCGGAATGCCGCAGCCTCACTCTGGATCTCTATGAGGCCCCCCCAGCAGAACGGAGTGCCCGGGCGGCCGTGTAGGGGCAAGGAGATCTGCAACAGACAGGTCCCCTTCATATAGGGTCTTGTAGGTCAGGAGCCCTACCTTGAAGACAATCCTCCACTTGACTGGCAGCCAGTGCAGTCCGCGGAGTACTGGGGTAATATGATCACCACGTCTTGCCCCAGTCAGTAGTCTTGCCAATGCATTCTGCACCAGCTACAGCTTTCGGAAGTTGCTTCCAGATAACCCTAGGTACAGGGCATTGCAATAGTCCAGCCTGGAAGTTACAAATGCATGTACCAGTGTGGTCAGATCCTCCGGTGGAATCAAGGCTCGGATTCGTGAAATGTTCCTAAGATGATAAAATCCACTCCTAACGACGGCCGACACCTGAGCATCAAGCATCAAGCCATCATCTAGAACCACAGCCAAATCCTTCAGCTATCTCAATGGAGTAAGGGGAACACCCCCCAACATAAGGCCAGGGGGTAACCCTTCACAACATAGAAACATAGACTTTGACAGCAGATAAGGACCACTTGGCCCACCTAATCTGCCCATTTTCCTACCTACAGGATAAGCTGCAGATCCTAGTTAACCAACAGCCTATTTCTTCCTACCCCCCCACAAAAATTGCCTTATGTCTGTTCCATGCATTCTTGAATTTTCCCACAGTTTTAGACTCCACAACCTCCTCAGGGGCTGTTCCATGCATCCACCACCCTCTCTGTGAAAAAATACTTCCTCACCATTGCCCCTGAACCGCTCCCCCCCCCCACACACATCTTCAAATTGTGTCCCCTTGTTCTTGCACATCTCCTTTTCTTGAAAGATGCTGCCCTCTTGGACTTTGTTGATTCCACTGAAGTACTTAAATGTTTCTATCATGTCCCCTTCTCCTCCTTTTCTCAAGGGTATACATATTAAGCTCCTTTAGTCTCTCCTCGTATGGCTTCTCTTGCAGACCCTGACCATTTAGTTGCCCTCCTCTGGACTGCCTCTATCCTGTCTATGTCCTTGTGGAGATGGGTTCTCCAGAACTGGACACAGTACTCCACATGGGGTCTCACCAACTGTCTGTACAGAGGATAACAACTTCCTGTTTTCTGCCGTGATGCCTCTCCCTATACATCCCAGTATCCCCCTGCCTCCCTACTGCCTTCTCACATTGCTTGCTAACCTTAAGGTCATCTGATATGATTACCTCAGGTCCCTTTCCATTTTCTTTTGTTGTTACTCCCCTTCCCATTGTGTAATATTCCCTGGGTTTTTGTTTCCTCAGGTGCATTATTTTGCACTTCTTTGCATTGAATCCAAGCTGCCATACTTCTGACCATTCCTCCAACCTCACAAGTCCCTTTTCATCCTTTCCACCCCACCTTGTATATCTTTGTGTCATCTGCAAAGAGACATACTTTCCTTCCAGTCCCTTTGCAATGTCACTTATAAGGACATTAAAAGGACCGACCCCAGTACTGAACCCTGCGGTATCCCACTAGTAACCCCTCTTTCTTCAGAGTGGACTCCATTTACAATTACCTTCTATGTCCTGTTGTCCAGCCAATGTTTTACCCAGGCTACCACCCTGGGACCCACTCCCAGGCCGGTTAATTTGACTATTACTCTTTTGTGTGGGACTGTGTTCAATGCCTTGCTAAAGTCTAGGTAGGCCATGTACACAGCCCCTCTCTGGTCTACTACTTTGGTCACCCAGTCAAAGAAATCAATTAGATTCATCTGACAAGACCTTTCCACTGTGAACCCATGCTGCCTTGGTTCCTCTGCCCCACTGGCCTCTAGGTACTCAACATCACTTTCCTATCATAGAGGTCAAACTGACAGGTGCCCTCCACCACGACGAAATGGATCCACAACAAGTACCTCTGTCTTGCCTGGGTTAAGTTTAAGCCAGTTTTGAGTCATCCAAGCCTGGATCTCATCAAGGCAGTTGTTAAATACAGAGGCCGACACCTGGATATTGGGCGCACAGGACAGGTACAGCTGGGTATCATCTGCATAGCAGTGAAAACCCAGTCCGTACCACCTGATAATGTCCCCTAGTGGCAGCATGAATACCGTGAACAACAAGGGTGACAAGACCGAACCTTGCGGTACCCCACAGCACAGATGCTTCAGGTTAGATGAGGCTAACCCCATCGTCACCCTCTGCACTCTGCCTATTAGGTATGACCTGAACCAGTTGATGACATTACCAGACAGGCCACACCAAAACCGCACGCGATCAAGTAGCACCTAATAGTCCATGGTGTCAAACGCTGCAGAGAGGTTCAGGAGGACCAAGATGGTCAGGTCTCTCCTGTTCCTTGCCATCAGGAGGTCATTAAGTACCCTCACCAGAGTGGTCTCTGTACTATGCCCTGCATGAAACCCCAACTGGAAAGGCTCATAGGTGAAGAAAGAAGCAAGATGTCTCTCAAGCTGTATGGCCACCACTTTATCAATAACCTTCCTTAAAAATGGGAGGCTTGAGACCGGCCTGTAATTGTTGAGGCAGTTCGGGTCCAAGGAGGGTTTCTTCAAAAGGGGTCTGACCAAGGCCTCTTTTAAGACCTTTGGGAAAACCCCACTCCTCAAGGAACACCAGACAACCCCAGCAATCACAGGCCCAACCAGGTCCAAACATCCGACCAAAAGTCGGGTTGGACCTGGGTCCAGATCACACTGGGTTGGCCACAACTTCAAGATTAGGGAGGCAGTATAGCACAGTGGTTTAAGGCTCTGAGTTGCACATCTGGTGACCAGCAGACCAGACCTGGGTTTGAACCCCACAACTTCCACTTGCATACTGTGTGACCCTGAGCAAGTCACTTAACTTGCCTGTGCTCCCAGGTCACAACTGTAAAAAAGCTTTCAGCTTAGTGTGCTAGTCCTGGTTAAATAACTAACAAAAAAAAAACAAAAAAAATTATCTTTGCCACCTCCTCCACCTCAACCAGCTCAAAGTCATCCTGGGCAGGAGGAGTGTTTCGACACATTTCAGGCCAGACCATGCATCCCCTTCGAGAGGTACTTGAGGAGATCTCGTCCCTGATCGAGGACACCTTGTTGGCAAAGACTACAGACAGCTCCTCGCACCTCGTGCTTGAACCTGCTCCCCCAATACAGAGACAGGCAGGATGTAGTAGCCCATCCACTGTGCGGAAAAGCTGAGCTGGTCTGTTCCTTGCTGCAGCAATCTCCCGAGACAGAGAACCTGCCTTCTTACAGGAGATTGCCCCCTGATAGTAGGTATAATGTAACCTCAGAGCCAACCTGTCCTCCAGCAGACCAGATCTCCTCCAGCACCTCTCTAACCTCTGTCCCTTAGTCTTAAATCTCCGGAGATCCTCATCAAACCAGGGAGGTCTCCGGTGAGTAGATATGGGACAGACACGAATGGGTGCGATGGAATCGAAGGCCGCATTGACCGCCCCATTATAGGCCATCACTGCTTCCTCCACTCCAATCGCACAAGCCGCCCCAACACTCGATAGGTCCAATGCTGCCAATAGTCCCGTCGAGGACACTCCTCTTAATGGGCAACACTGGACCATCTCCACAGAGCATGAGCTCTAGCAGGCAAAATACTAGGCTTCACCAGCAGTCCCTCCGGCAATTTCCCATCGCCTGGTGCATCCAACATGAGGATTTTATTCTTGACATCCTTTCTGATATGGACTTCCCCCTGGAGGGTACACTGAGAATTTGGCGCCACGATCAGGACTCAGGATCCTTTTTCCAGACAACTCCAACCGGTTCCTCTGGTTCCACTTTGTCAGCATCTCTCTGTGCCTCATAGGCCTTCTTGATCAAGGCTGGAATTCTTAAAGCTCTACTAGTCCTTGACCCTTGTTTTGCATAACACAACTGTGCCAGCCATCCAAACATATGTGCATTAGTCCCAATTAGTACAGGAACCCCATCATACAGTCCAGTAGGGGGACCCACTAAGGCCATGGTCTCTACTTGCTCTGCCATTCCAACCATAGAGGTGGGGAAAGATAGACAAATTCAGATATACCCGGAGTAGGGGTAGGCCTTCTCACTTAACCCCCATACATGCAGTCCTTCTAATGGTTGTAAGGGTACATCTGACAAATGCTTCTGATACCAATCCTGGAACATAATTGTCACTTGGGAGCCACAGTCTAATACAGCTCTTGTAGACACTCCATTCACCTTTACAGTGGTCTCCATGAAGGGACCCACTATTCAGGACCAGTCTGGAGAGGCGGTAACGGGGGCCTGGGCAACTGACCTTGCCACAGAGGGACGTGAGTTAGCATTTTTGGGACCCTCACTGGGACCATTTCGTGCACCTCTTAACCACTGACATGTTCTCTGAAGTTACCCTTGTAGCCAGCTCACCACTCTCTCTAAGTATTTCTGAGACCAGCATTCCGTCTTCATGTGCCCATCCTTCCCACAATTATGGCAAAATATGTCTGCTGAAGTTTGGGGTGACCAAGGCATCACTGTGGGCGCTGCAGCATTGGTACTATCGATAGAAAACCTTGGTGCCACCTTAGCCAGTGGTGGGTTGGACATTTGGAGACATCTTTTCAGTTCCCTCACTTCCATAGTCAATGCATCAAGTTTCGAACTGTTGTCAACATGAGGTGCCTGGGTGGGCACCCCCACCTCCATAGCAGAAGCAGTCGGGCAAGTGTCAGTGCCCGTGCTCATAGGAGTATCCTTCATGATAAGACTGTCTGTTACTTTCCTAATCTCCCTCAGCAACTCCTCCCAGTGCGGGGTGTTTACAGCCATCCCCGTTTGGCAGGCACTTAATCCTTGACTTTCATCATGGGTTTTCAGTGATCTCTGGCCATCAGCAGCCGACCCCGCCCTTGGAGCAGAGGTTGTAGCAGCTACAACTATGCGGGGCTCTGAGAAATCCTCCTGCTCCTCAACTTCCCGGATTTCTTTCATCAAATCACAATGATCCAGTGGGTTACCTCTCCTGTCATGAAGCTTCAACTGAAGGAGCTGCAATTTTGAGTGCTTTGCATGTTGCAATATGTGCCCCAACCTCACACAGTTTAAGTCACTGGCGGCCACCCCCCCTTTCCAGTAGGCCCTCTGTAGCGCTCCTTCCAGATGAGTAACATATGCAGACAAACTTTCCCCTGGCCATTGTTTTGTACCTTGAAACTTCTACATCAAGCTTTCCCCTAACTCAATACTCCCAAAATTGCATTCAAGTGCAGTTAGGTACTTTTGAGCAGATGCCTCAGGGTTTGTGGACCTCCAAGACTTAATGGCTTCCAGAGCAGGACCTCTCAAGCTCTCTAGGATTCTTTTCCTTTTCTCAGCCTCTGCACACTGCCACTCAGATACCAAAGGGGCAACACAGTCTATCCAGGTCTCCAAATCATCCCCCCCTTGTGGGGTAGGGAGGGTGCCGGAGAAAATTATTAACCTGTAGTAACAGTCATGACTATTGGCAGGTACAGACATGGGGGCTTGCACTGGCACAGAAGGAGGGGCAATAACGGGTGCTGGAGAGGAAGAGGGTGTTGGTGGAGGAACATTCTCAGGTAGCAATAATAGTTTCTTTAACTCCTCCACAGTTTTCCCTTCCCCCAACAGCAATTTAGCAAATTTCTCCTCAAAAGTTTCAGATAATGGGAGAGGCTTGTTCTTCATGGGGTCTTTACTGTCTTTGGTTATCACTATCCAGGCAATGAGGGTTTCCCCGGGAATAACAGTCTGTGGCACTTTAGAACTGTCTACAGGGTCCTTACACTCTATTAGGGCCATGAAAGTTTGGGTGAGCAGATTAGCCTGTCGCCCCTCTACCACAGGGTCTCGTAAACATTCAGCCTTGGAAAGTACTCCCTCTACAGTGTTCGTACTGGTACCCAGCGGGATATCCAAGATAAGTATAGCATTTTGGGGGGCGATCTCCTCCCCAGCACACCACTTCACCAGCTGGTGTACGGCCACTTCTGTTGGGGTACCCATTTATTTTTTAACAGTAATTCATAAATGTGGGCACTAGAGGACACTAATCCCAGCGGTGAGCCTCCAAGATGTAACCCCCAGGGGGCGCTATCCCAAGGGCTACTACCTCTGCCTGATTTGCCACTAACAGGTTGAGGGGCCTGGATCCGATGGCGGGTACCTCCACCCAGAGGTTGGGGTTAAGACAGTCTGATATGACTTGGTCACAGACCTCTGGGTCACTGTAACGCCCCTTTCTTCCCACTAGTGGCCCACACAAATCAATCACAGTACCCTTGCAATATACACTTACCCCCAGGATTGGTTCAATCAGCTTGACTCTGGGGACCCCCTGTAAAGTAAGATGCAGTTATACAATAACCACTGTACAGTAATTCAACATAGACACACAGTTCAAGCAGTGTAACTTTGCTAAACAACCAAATCTGATTTATTTAGGGATAGTAACAAGGACAGGGGAAATCAGGTTAATTGATTCAGTCACATTAATAATCACAGTACTGTGCACATATTTCAGAGTCCCAAATGTCCCAAATGTCACTTTTACTGGGTACCCAGGCAATAAGAGGCTAGCCTTTTTGGTGCAGCTGGTTGGGGCCCTGAGGATGGAAAATGCATGCACAATACCCACTTTGTAATCTGGAGCCGGTAGGCTCAGTTCGTGAAGAAAGAAAGGAAAAGTAATTAGATGGAACACTTGCAATTAGATGATGGCAGGGAGCTACCCTGATTTGTACTCACAAATTCAATGCTGAAACTGAATGGAAGGCAGATTGTCCTGAATTGCCAGGAGGAGCAGACCATGTGGACAAGGTCCTTGTGACTGGACCCCACGGCAGTTCAGAGCAAATGGATGTAGTCTGGATTAAGCTGGGGTTTACTTCCAGCTTCAGGCACTCAATTCACTGTACAGGGGATTTGAAACGCGATTCCTCTCAAGCACTACACACATTTATATGTAAAAGGAAAGTACTATACCAGGCCGGTTGCTTCTCTATCCCGATCACAATTACTGCACAATACCCGGGAGAACACACAGCAGATTCAGTTCCTGACAGACCGAGCGCGATTCAGCAATTTCTCCAGTCTTCTACAGGGTGAGCCTGGTTTCCTCACTTCTGGTGCTTCTTTCTCCTTACAACTCTGATTCAGTCCACACTGGCACTCACAAACAGTTGTAGGCCGAACTTCAGGGCCCCACACGAGCTTCCCGCGCAAAAACTCAACAGCGCGGGAGCCCGAAGCTCCTTCCCTCTTCACAGTCACAACTCATCTGATCTTTCTAGTAGACAGAGCCAGGCATTTCCTTTGAGTTCCTCCCAGTCCAGTTGGCTGGTTTGGCTGTCACTCACAGTAAACTCCTCCTGTTGGTAGAAAAAAGCCGCCGAAGTCCAAACTACAATTCCCAGAAGCATTGGCCATACAGTACATAGGTGGCTGGCTCCACAATGCGAGTCCAAGTTCTGATTTGCCAGCAGCAGGCTCCATTTCAAAGGTCCCCCCACACTGATTGGTCCAGTTCAGCAGTTCAAAACTAGAATGGGGGACTTGGCAAACACAATTCTGACTGCAAAGAAAAGCAGGTTAGACAAACTGTATTTTCGTTATTACTCTAAATGATGTCTGGTAAACAGTTATATCTTTGAAAAGTGCTCACTCTGCCCACTTAGTGACGGCAGAAACAGAGCAATTTGGCAGCAGCTCGAGTGGGACTCAAGCAGGGAAACACACAGACCCCCATCCAAATTAATTATGTCTGCAGGCAGACAGCTCTTAAAGAGACAGTACCAGAGGCTCTAAAAGCACTCACAGATAAATGGCTTAGATGCTGAACACCATCCAGGCTTGGAGCATTCAAGCAAGCTCCTGGAAGACTTTTGGGAACCCCCATTTGCAGGGGGGTTACATAGGCATCAGTTAGAGGTGAAAAGACTTTAATAAAAAGAAATTACATGTCTTATTTCATGACATACCATTGCATGTTTGATTTATACCATGCATGTGACCAAGCGTTCATGGCAGCAGTACTGGGTCTATGAAATTCTCTCCTAAGAGCCCTGAGAGAGGCCCTGTTGGTCAGATACCTTTAAGAGGTTCTCAAATGTTATTTGTTCCAGGAGCTTTTGGTGACATCTGATTGTTCTGGTGAGTTCTGTACTTTGTTATGATTTGCTCTTACAACTAGTGGTCTCGGCAGCTGTACTAATATATTAATGACTGAGTTTGATGAATAATATTTTACATTTAAAAAACAAACTGCCTCGAACATGCCCTTTCCAGGATAGCTGCACATGAGACACTCTTCACAGAATAAGAGTGTCTCACATGTAGAGGAGAGGAGCGCTCTGCCTAGCCAGCAGCACTCCTTCACTCTATAATGGTAACATCTGATTTCTGCCCTGGTGAGTTCTGCACACTGTTACGATTTGCTGCTTATTTTATACTGTATTTTATGGCTGGGTTTATGTTGGTGAGATGGTTTATTTATTGTATGTTAACAAATTGTACAGCACCCTGAGCCTTTGGGAATGGACACGCTATTAAATAAAATCTACTACAGTACTAGTACTACTACTACTAGTACAGGCACTGCTTCCAAATACATTAATAAAGTTACAAAAATAGAAAATGTAACGTGCCCCTCAACTTCGTAGCAAGCATATGAATACGAACTACAGCAAATCTGCAAATGTACAACTGGAAGGTGTATCAAAAAATAAATGTCATCTCACTTTTATTTATTTATTGATTGAGTGACTGTATTCGCAGATAACACCTTTGAGCTGTATGCTCTTTACATAGGCGCTACGTCAGTTGATTAGATAGGCAGGTCACAAAAGTTTTGTCACCAGGCATCTAATACTTAAAGAAGTTACACTGGCAGGTAAAAAATGCTGCGCCAAGACACAGTAGAACAAATCATTACAGAAATTCACTAAGGCGACAATATGAGTGGTATTGTACAATGTATGCCAGAGGAAGGGGTGAAACAAATAAAGCAGACAATCAGAGACAGTACAGAAGAGAATAAAAGTAATGGGAATCAGCCTGTGAGGCCTAGTCAAGGGGTGTGATCAAGGGAGAGAGAGGGATGGATGGTGAGTGGGAAGGGGGCATGAAAGAGAGTGGAGGGGAAGGGTGGAAGGTAGGGTAAAGGAGAAGAAGGTGAAGGAGAGTGGGGAAGAGTAAAGGGAAGGGGGGGTGAGGAAAAAGGCGGGGAGAGACAAGCGTACCAGCAAGTGAAAGCCAGTAAAATGCCACCAGGAATAAATATCCGAGCATGCTCAGTGTGACCAACTTGAGTGAAATAATTCTGAGCATGCTCAGTGATCAACATCTTTTATTTTGCTAATGTTGGGGTAACTGATTTACTTTGGAGGTTAGCAGTTCACGCACATTGTATAAATAGGGGTTGTCCCATAAGGAGAATGAGAATAACCTTTTTATTCACTCTGGAATGTTGCCAACAATGCCACCTGGCAAGGGGGTGCTGCTCTGAGTGCCAGTGGGCATTGTTGGCATCACTGACGAGTGAATAAAAAACTTATTCTCATCCTCCCTATGGGATGTCATATTTATACAATGGGAGCTCTCTGTGTCATTGCTATGTGAGCTATAACTTAAAAATGATTGACAGCTGCAGGGAAAATAACAGGGCTGTGGTGGGAATAACATGTTATTTGCGCTGCAGATAAAAGAACGTGGCATATTATACTTCTTGCATTCCGCCATCTTATTCATCCTATTCAACATACGTTGAATAAATCTAGGATTCTAAAATTTATTCAACATATGTGAAAATAAATGGATTTATTCAACGGCTTCTGAGTCCACGCCTATTGCATAAATATAATTATAGTGTATGGTGGAATGTTGTTCCAACTCGATTTTCATCTCAGCTGAAATGCTATTGTACCACAGTTCAAAGGTTATGGAATGCGGTTCTACCTTTCTGTGGTAGAACAGCGTTCTGGCTGATTTGAAAACCACACAAGCCACACACATTTCAAAACAGTGAAGGCAGCAGCCCAGTAAATAGAAACCTCAGGACCAACCAGATGAAAGGACGTGGGGACGGCACAATCCAAAACTTGCAGAAATCCCACAGATGCAGGATCAACCAGAAACATTATAAAAATGCCGGATCAACCAGATATGTTCAGTTTTATTTAAAAATATTTAAAGTTACTTACTAAATAAAAGTTGATTCCTCCAGTCCATGTCGTCTCGCTAAGTGAGACATACAGCCACCACTTTTTTCTTGAAAACCCCTCCCACACCCAATTGTCAACCAATTGGAGTGTGCGCTACTAACATAGGGCAGTCTAGTCCCTAACAACCACACAACTCACCATAGCAACCAGCCCTAACTCCCAAAATAAGACACGGCAGCAAACAATTTATTTTTGTATCTCAAAATAGAAAAATAGCTCAGACTGTATAAACATATTTTTTTTTGGGGGGGGGCACCATATAAAAATACTGGATGGGTAACCCTATGCGCAAGCAGTGTGTTCTGCCACCTCGAGGGTCTGAGTCCCACAGACCTCTTGAGGTCACAGGGAATCAGAACCCCTCTGTGGC
The DNA here is from genome assembly GCA_016271365.2 of Neoceratodus forsteri. Classification (NCBI taxonomy): domain Eukaryota; kingdom Metazoa; phylum Chordata; order Ceratodontiformes; family Ceratodontidae; genus Neoceratodus; species Neoceratodus forsteri. The sequence goes on from CM028129.1 coordinate 193,491,909, forward strand.
AGAACACACTGGCTGTGCATAGTTGCCTATCCAGTATTCTCTATATACAATGCAAGTGAAAGTCCAACCTTGCAGATACATTATTTTAGCTACTGAAGAATTTTGTTTTCCCCACGATGCTTTGTTCCCATCAAATCAGGCAAGCAGGCTTTCAGCCCCACCTCCCTGCTTCTCCTGTTTGTAGTCTGCCTCCCCTAGTCCTCCAGGCTAAATCCCTCATTGATTTCTCCATGTGGTGGGGCCAGAGGGGGGAGGGCCAACCCTAACTAATGCATTAACAAAGTTTTTTGCAATGAATTTCCTTACTTTCTGAGATAGTATAATTGTATCCTTATTTCCCTAATTTTTCACATAGTTTGATTGTATTCTTATTTGCCAGTGGAAGTTGAAACCCCCACTGAAATACAATGAACTAGTTGGTGTTTGGGCCAGTCACTGGGTCCACTGTCACCTACCAGGCAGCCGGGGATTTTCCTCCTTGGCAGTTTCCTCCTAAGGCGTGGATGTGCAATGGCATCAGCACGTGGAGGGCATGCTCCTGCCCCCTCCTGCAGACGTCCGCCGTCGCCTTACCCCCTTGCACAAGCTCCACCAATGTAGTTCTCCCAGTCTCCACCCAGAGCTGCTACATGGTGGAGGTTCCCCTGGATCCCACCCCAGGAGAAGAGAGAAGTCCTCCGGATGCTCGATCCTACTCCTCCCTGGCCGACCCCTGGCACCCCGGGTCCACTCCCGAACCCAGGTCACCAGCGTGATGCGAGGTGTGGCGTACAGCGCCTCAACCCTCAGCACCACCGGGCCAGCCTCAGCATGCTCCGTCCTGTGTGCACAGCTGACTGAGTACATTTTCTTTCTGTCCTCAAGTGTCTGAAGGGAGTCCAACCCATCGCTGGCAGCCAGAAAGTTTTGAGGGCCGGGATAACCTGTTGCATTGACTGGAGCGCCAGCAGTGCTTTATCCTGATGCACACTGAAGAAATTGCCAAGGCCGTACAGGACATGGCAGCAGCTTGGCACCAGCGTAAACCATCACCTCCAGCAGCACCCCCTCCACCAGCAGTGCCATAACCATACCTGTGCCGTAGGTGCTAAAGTGTTCTTGATTAACTGTTGTTTCCCTATTTTTGCACTCCACCCCCTGTTTATCTTTCCATTTTACCGCGTCATTGGCGCGGCGGTAGCGCTACCGCTCACGACGCTGGCGACCTGGGTTCAGGAACGAGCCCGGGTAGCTGGAGGGCCATCCGGGGGGAGAAGGCTGAGCATCCGTGGGACTGCTCGCCTTCTCCAGGGAGGGAGGGGGGACAAGGTTCGGAGCTTGACTGACCCCAGGCGGAGGCCTGGGGTACAGCAAGGGCCTGGCCAATCTAGGAGGGGTGGGGCGTGCCAGACGTCGGCAGAGCTCCGCCTTGATGTCAGGGCGCATGGCACGTCCAGAAAAGAACAGGGGAAAAACACCTCCGTCGCTCCGGGTAGATGGAGCGCCAGGACAGACCTCAATGGTCCCCTGCCTGCCCCACACGGCAGCCCCGACAAAGTAATGTTAGTTCGGGGTGCTTGGCCCCCACCTCGTCCCCGCCTGGGAGGCAGATCCAAGGCTACATGGGGGGACCGCCGTGGGGCTCCAGGAATGGAAGGAACCGAGGCAGATGCCAGGCATTCCCGAAGAAGCGGAGCATAGGGGGCAGGAAGGCGGAAAAACAGCAAGTTCAAAAAAAAAAAAGAAATACAGTGAACTGCATTTACCTTAGTTTCTCATATAGCAGTCAGCGGTTCTAGCAGCAAGACATGTCTTCAATGGGAGAGTGGATCTTCACACTGGGACCTGTTCAGGTAGGTGTGTGTGTGTGAAGTGTGTGTGTGTGTGTGTGTGTGTGTGTGTGTGTAGGGGTGGTTTGGGGGTAGTGGATGCTCAGTGGGAGGTCAGGATGGGGGGTGGAGAAGATCGGTGAGGGACTATTTTGTTTTTTTAGACGTTTAACAAACAAACAAAAAGACATCGAGTAGCTGCTTTCTTTATTACAGTTACGCGAAGAGGAGACAGGATCATAGGGTGGGGGGAGCCACTGCACACCAGAGACAAAATAAAATATTACGAGGATGGCGACTGGAGGTTGGGGGGGGTGCCACTGGACACCAGGGACCAAAAAATATATATAATGAGGATGACAATGGGAGGGTGCACCACTAGACACCAGGGAAATAATAAATAACTATGGGTGGTGGCAATCAGAAGGTGGAGGCACCACTAGACACCATGGAAAAATAGCGTTATTAAGGGAGCGGCAATAGAAGAGTGGAGGTTGCCACTAGACACCAGGGAAAACATGCTGGCAAACCAAAACGGATTTTCCCCTTGTGAAAAAGGATAGTTGTTTCGTGACTTGTGCTACAAAAAAATATCTATAATGTTAAAAAACAACATTTCAAGGGAATTTCTCCAACAGTTGTGTAACCCCCCTGCAAATGGGGGTTCCCAAAAGTCTTCCAGGAGCTTGCCTGAATGCTCCAAGTCTGGGCGGTGTTCGGCGTCTGAGCTGTTTAAATGTGGTTCCAAGTGAGTGCTATTTGAGCCTCCACGTATTGTCTCTTTAAGAGCTGTCTGCTTGCAGACTTAATTAGTTTGTATAGGGGGACTGTGTATTTAATGCTCGAATCCCACCCAAGCTGCTGTCAATTCGCTCCGTTTCTGCCACTGCTACATGTGCAGAGGGAGCCTTGTTGAAAGATATAACTATTTGCCAGAAATCATTTGGAGTGACTGAGAAAATGTAGTTTGTCTAACCTGTCTTCATTTCAGCATGAACTGTTTCAGTGTAGCTCTTTCATTTTGCTCCTGAACTGCTGAAATGGACCAATCAATGGGGAGGGGTTCCTTAAAATGGAGCCTGTGGACGAATCAGAATTTGGACTCTCAATTTTGAGCCAGCCACAAGGGGATTGTATGGGCAGTGACTCTGGGAAATGTAGTTTTAACCTTGGTGCTGTTTTTCACCAACAGAGGGAGTCTCATTGTGAGTGACAGCCGAACCAGCCAACAGAATGGTGTGGAGCTAAAGGAAATGCCCTGCTCTGTGACTGGAAAGATCAGATCAGTTGTGACAGTGAAGAGAGAAGGAGCTCTGTGCTTCTGTGGTGTATAGTTTCATGCGGGAAGCACATGTGAAGTCCTGAAGTTCAATCTGCAGCCGTTGTAAGTGCCAGTTTGGACTGAATCCGATTTGTGAGGAGAAAGAAGGAAGTCTGAAGAGTTGAAACCAGGCTCACCCTGTAGAAGACTGGAGAAATTGCTGAATCGCGCCCGGTCTGTCAGGAACTGAAGCTACTGTGTGTGTTCCAGGGTATTTTACAGTAATTGCGAACGGGATCTAGGAGCAGCCTGCCTGGTATAGTACTTTCCTTTTACATGTGAATGTGCGTAGTGCTTGTGGGGAATTGCTATTTCCAATCCCCTGTGCTATGTGCTGTGTGTTGAAGCTGACCCCCAGCTTGTCTCGGACTAAATCCGTTTGCTATCTACTGCAGTGGGGTCCAGTCACAAAGACTTTGTCTCCATGCCCTGTTGTTCTGGCAACCCAGAAGAACATCCACCATCCGGTTCTCAGCTTGAGTATTGTGAGTACAAATCAGGGTATTCCCCTGAAGCCTGTTTGCAATTACAAGTGTGTCATCTAATTATTGTTGTTTCACTTCTTCATCGACTGAGCCATCCGGCTCTGGATTACAATTGGGTGTTGTGCATATATTTTCTTCTACAGTGCGCTGTCCATCTGCACCTGCCGGCCAACCCCGGGCAACAGACCTGGCTAGCCCCACTCCCCAACTTGGGTACCCAGAGTGTGACTTTTCAGACCCTGTATGTGTGCACAGTACTGTGATTTAATTCTACCATTTAACCTGATTGCCCCCTCCCGTGTTACTGTCCCCTAAATAAATCAGATTTGTTGTTGTTATACTATATACTGTCTGTGGTGTTGGTACTTATGGAAACAGTATTGTATTTTGCTGTGTATGTTGTTTAACCTTATTTTACAGGGGGTCCTCAGAGACGTGCTGCAGAATCAGTCTCGAGGGTAAGTAGTACTTTGTGAGTGAACAGTGTGTATACATGGGGTATAGGGGCTGTAACTCCTGTGTACTGTGTGAGCCACTAGAGGGAATAAAAGGGGGTCTCAGTGTCCCAGAGGGCTGTGACCAAGCTAGTCTAACCACTACAAACCCTGACCTCTGGGTGGAGGCACCTGCCATACAACCTAGGCCCCTCAACTGTCAGTAGTCAAGCGGACAGGGGTAGTAACCCTTGGGACAGCGCCACCTGGGGGTTACAGTTAAAAGCAGAATCCAGCTAAGGGGGTCCCGATAAGCAAGCTACATGTGTTTGTTTGTGTCTACCACATCATTTTTGTGAGTTTTCAAATATTGTTTTGGAAAAAAAAAAAAAGACAAAATGGCAGCATATGAAAAACCTTGCGAAAAAAGGATTCCCATACAAAAACCTTACACAGCTATTTTGAAGTGTTGACTAAGCATGTTCAGAACCCAACTTTTAAAAATGTAATAACTTTGGAATTGATTAATATTTTTTCACCAAGCCAGCGAGTGGCACTTCTGTGGGCTATGACCCTTCCACTCTGAACATTTCAGACCAAAATGCAAAATGCTCTGTGTGCTAGGTGATGGCAAATAAGACCGCAAACATGGCAATTTTTTTAATGTTTTTTGCGCTATTTGCTTTTTGGAATCTGCACATCTGACCAGAATGAAATTTGGAATGTCAAGAGATCTACCTTACAAGACCATGCATGCAAAATGTCATGGAAATCAGCAAAACAGTTGTGAAGTTATTAAAGTGCAGATATTGGGATTTAACATTAAAGTGCCTACTCAAGCATACAATGCGTGTACGGATGTTTTGTCCTGAACAATTCATCATGGTGAAAAGGTTGAGGTGAAAAAGTTGCTCGGACAAATATTGAAAATGTCGACAAGCAGCAAAGGTTGCGGACCAATAGAAGCCGCACAAATTGAAACCCAGACAAAATGCTGTTCAACTGTATTCCGCTCCCTGTTAAAGAAATATAAACTCACCATGTCCGTGCTTTGCCACACAAACCAAAATAAAAGCACCGTGTACAGATGTTTGTATTCCATTTGCCGTGTAACTGTATTAAGTTTCCCTCTCCTTGTGCAGATCCTTAAAGTGGTATCACTCCACCCAACCCACAAAAATTAAATTCCAAGAAAATAGAAAATATCAGCTCCAAAATAATCACTTTATTATGAATTCTAAAAACACAAATAAACAGAAGACTAAAATGTGCGCGTTACAGCACACATGGCTTACAATAGTACATAAACAGTAAAACACACCATGTGATCAGAAGCACCAATGATTACACATTTCATTCTTCGCTGCCTCAAAATTTAGGTGTGTACTATATGTAAGTATTACAAGGCAGAGTCTCACGGAGCTTAAGCAGCTTAAGAAGTTACCAAAAATAATGAAAATGTTGCAAGCGGAGCTCTATGGGACGTTGGTTGCTGAAATGTTACACTGTGGTTTGTCGGGTTGTTGCCAGTCTTTGGCCACGGCAGGGACATTTATTGCTAAACTGTTTCACCTGCGACCTGGTTTCCAAAGCACATTTTGCCAGCAGCAATATAGCCATGACGACTGAGACAGCAACGTTCCATCCGTATGCCACACAATGTGGGTAGCAATGTTAAAATATACAGAGAATGCTGAATAGGCAATCATGCACAACCAGTGGGTTCCACCACAGAGAGGTTCTGATTCCTTCTGACCTCGACAGGAAAGCTTGAGAGGTCTGTGGGAATCAGAACCCTGAGGTGGCAGAACACACTGGTCGTACATAAAGTTGATAATCCTGTATCTTTTATAGTGTATAGTATTAAGTGAAATGTGTGTGCAGCGGTCCTTTTGCTTCAGAACGAAACTGACTTGTAGCAGTCTCTAGAGGTTCCAGAATGCTGTTGTACCACAGAAGGGTGCAACCACATTCCATGACCTTTGAATTGTGGTACAATAGAGTATTTTGAAAGGGATGGAATTCTGCACAGAACAATGCTCGGCTATGCACTATATATATAGGATAGCGTATGGGAAACCATTCACAACGAGGCTATTCTTCCCCCGAGTGGATACAATGATGACTGATGACCTCAAGAGTGAAGCTCGAGAAGTCCCCAAGTCGGCATTGTATCCACAAGGGAGAAGAGTAGCCAGGTTGTGTATGTTTCCCATACCCCATACTATACTGTTTTAGATTAGAACTGAGCCTTGTGGAGGTCACAGTGGGGACTACCAACTTCTTTAAATGTATCATGGGTGAGGGTGTAGGGTGCAGGATTCTTCTCATCTACCATCCACCAGGAGGTGGGAAGGTTTTCCTGCAGGAAGTCGCGGATTTCATTGTCGATGTGACGTTGGGATCCCCCAGATGACTGATCCTGGGGGATTTCAATGCCTGGGTCGACGATGAACTCTCGCAATTTGGTCAAGACTTCCTCCAGCTAATGAGTTCACCAGGCCTTCACAGGCTGTTACCTCCTCAACCCATATTGGTGGTCATTCATTGGACTTGGTATTCCTCCTGGAGATGGAGATATCCAATTTGATGATGAAGACAGTCAGGTGGTCTGACCATCATACCATTGGGTTCAGTTTCATGGCTCCACCCAGTAGGCCTGCCCCTATAGAAATGGTCCGGTAATGCCCTTTGAGGGGTGTCACCCCAGATGACCTAATGGCGGTGCTGGATCTATAGGGTATACAGGGTGAATGCATGGATCTAGGGGATCTAGAACTTACCTATAATAAGGCGGTGGTGTCGGCCTTGGATTCCATAGCTCCTATTCGTGTTCGTCCCCTCACCCTTCATTCAAGGTCTCCTTGGTTTGATGAGACCTTGAAGGAGTTGAAGAGAGTGGGACGAAGGCCAGAGAGGAGCTGGCAGAAGTCAGGTCTGGAGTGTGACAGACTTAGCTTGATGGACCATTATGCGGCCTATCAATCGGCAATCACCCGTAAGAAGGCAGAATTCCTGTGCAGGGAGATTGCTGCTTCACAGAACCGACCAGCTCAGCTCTTCCAGACTGTGGACAGATTGTGCAATCCAATCTGTCTTCAGCCTGGAGGAGCTTTTTCACAAGAATGGTGTGATGAGTTTGCTTGAATCTTCACAGATAAGGTTGCCACAATCAGATCTGGCATCTGTCTGGTACCCTCTAACGGGAGCTGCGGTGGTCGGCAGGAGATGCTGGGCCCTCAGTTTACTTGGTTTGACTTCAGCCAGCCTGCAATCACTGACATTGTGATGGTTATCCAGATGTTGCGACCAACCTGCTGTAGTTTGGATCCTGGTCCCACATGCCTCCTTGTAGGATGCGTAGATAAATCTGGCCCGGTCCTTGCCGAAATAGTCTGAAGGTCATTGGAGAGGGGGCTCTTTCCATATCCCCTGAAGGAGGCGGTTGTTTGGCCCCTCCTTAAAAGACCCTCCCTTGACCCAGACTGTTTGGCAATCTACAGACCAGTCTCTAACCTACCCTTTGTGGGTAAGGTTATTGAGAAGGTGGTTGCATCACAGTTGGATGACCATTTGACCAGCCACAATGTCTATGATTCTCCCTAGGAAGAGACATATCACTGAGATGGCCCTTGCCTGAGTACTAAATTACTTCCTGATAGCGAGAGATCATAGGACCCATTCCGTCTTGGTTCTTCTCGATCTCTCTGCGGCATTCGACACTGTAGACTATGGTATACTGTTGGAATGCCTTTGGTTCCTCTGTGGACTGTCTGGTACAGTCCTCAGTTGGTTTTGATCTTTCCTCAATGGTAGGATTCAGAGAGTGGAGTCTGGAACTTATTCCTTAGCCCCTCTCCCCCTATCCTGTGTGGTGCCGCAGGGTTCCATTCTGTCTCCCATGTTATTTGCAGTGTATATGCTGCCATTGGGGGAGATTATTAGGTGGTATGGTTTGAGTTTTCACTGCTATGCAGATGATACTCAACTGTACATGTCCTTTGTACCCGGTCAGAATGTGTTCTTCTCAGTGTTTAACAACTGTCTAGCTGAGATCCAAGACTGGATGAGTATGAGCTGGCTGAGGTTAAACCCAGCTAAAACTGAGGTACTGGTCGTGGACCCAGATCGTCGAGAGGAGGGTTTGTCAGTGGGATTACCCTCTGGGCTATGGCTTGGGGTGTTCAGCTGACTGCCTCAGACCGGGTGCGGAACCTGGGCATTATTTTGGACGATGGCCTAACCCTGAAATCTCAGGTGGCGGCAGTAGTCAAAACCTCTTTTTACCATCTGAGGAATATCGCCCAGGTGAAACGCCTGGTTCTTCCCAAGGATCCTCCAACTTTTGTCCACGCCTTCGTTTCCTCCCGCCTTGACTACTGCAACGCCCTTTACCTAGGGCTACCAGGGGTTGATATCTGCCTCCTGCAGCTAGTGCAGAATGCGGCAGCCAAGCTGTTGATTGGTACTTCTAGGACCAGTCATATAACGCCTGTGCTCCGAGGACTGCACTGGCTGCCAGTACAGTGCCGGATCACCTTCAAAGTCAGTTTGCTGACCTATAAAGCCCTACATGATCAGGGACCTAGTTACTTGCAAGATCTCCTTCGTCCTTACTGTCCCCTCTGCCCTCTCCGATCCACCCACGAGGAATTGCTAGAGATTCCCAGGGTCCGTTTAAAGACATCTGGGGCCTGGTCTTTTGATTTTGTGGCCCCGACCCTGTGGAATTCTCTACCTCACCGGGTGCGAGACTGCTTGACCGTCCAGAGTTTTAAAACTGCATTGAAAGCATATTTATTTAGCCTGGCCTATTATTGTTCTTAGGCCGCCCCTGCAATATGTATAGTTTAAATTGCTGGGTTTTTCAATTAATGGTGCTGCTGTGTTTTTATGTTTTATGTGTTTTTATGATATTTTTATGTTGCTTGTTTTATGTATAAGTGCCTTAGCTGCAGAAAGGCACTTTTTAGAAATAAAATTTTGATTGACTGATATAGTGTATGGTGGGACCCGATATCTACAGCTGTCATTTGAAATACAAAAAAAAAATCATAAGCTCTCACTTTTTTAAGTTTCAAGTCCACTCTGCTGACTGCACTTGAACAACGACCTGCTGGCCAGCACACACACGTGACTCTCCGACAGCCATCGATGAATCACAAACACTGATGAAGTCACTTGTGTTATGACGCCCTCACTAACGCAGCATGAAAAATCATTCTGCGTTAGTGAGGTTGTCACTACTGCAGCAGAATGACTTTCTGCAGCATATGGCTTTCCATACACTATCGCATTCCACCATACACTATAAATAAACACAGTATTCTCACCAAATGTTTAATCAAGTGAAAAAAATGAGTTATTCTCACACTGGGTCAGAAACTTCATTGATTTTTCACTTGCTTATGTCATCACACTTACTGGTCTATTGGATCTATATTTAATTAACAAAAAAAATCCAACCCGTCTCTGCTGGTATCAAAACAATGATGTCATAAAAGACGTAGCAACTGCACTAAAGAACTAGTATACTGCCTAAAATTAATATTAGGTTTTAAAGCTACCAACTATTACCTTTTAGAGCTGAGATACTTTTTCTTTTCCCTTTGGTTAATTAGATGATTTTTTACCTGACGTTAGTAGGTGTGAATGTGGAACAGCACTCTGCCCAGCAGCTGATGACATATTAAATTCTGTTCAATCCACTGTATCATCAACGTTGTGACCTCACTGGCTATGACATCACAGCTGCTCAGGAAGAGCCACGCAGTAGCTGCCAGGCCACTCTCCTTTGATGTCACTTTGTGCGAGGTCACAGTGCTGGTGATGTAGCAGGTGAAACAGAACTAAACAGGTCAGCTGCCAGGCAGAGTGCCAGTCCACACATGCCACATGATACTGTCACATAGGAAACTTTCCAATGAGCACAAGGAAAAGAAAATTACTTCAGAAAGAAAAAGTTATGCCTGACTACTTCCTAATATTTGTATTATTTTCCTGTCATTAAGTTTCGCCCCACTAGTTCCTTTTAAATTGATATTTTATTGATTTTTCAAGAAAAACAACAAACTGACATAACTCATGTCAGGCATCAGATACAATTAAAGGAGACAGTCAATGCTTGGTACAGTGTTGTAGCCTAAACAATCTGATTTGCGGATCGTAGGTAATACTCCATGCAAATATTACAGTAATTTAAAACCTAGATAGCGGCACATTGCCAGAGTGAGAGAGCAACCACTGTATAAACTTAAATCCAAACATATCTTAAATTCCCATATAAAATGGGATAGGCTCTCAACCCCCGTCATAATGTTTACTCCGTGCATGTGAAGCAACCCCCTCGCACTCCCGTCCTCCCGACATCCAAACCACACAAACAATACATTTCTTTATTTTATCAAAAATACAGCATTACAATTAGACTCCTTATGCAGAGCCTCACATGTCTAAAAGAATAATAACACATGCAAACCACTTACATTTAGTGTAAACTGGATGCAAGCTAGTAAACAGGGTCAAATATTTCCACTAGCTCTTTAAGCTAAGTTTAAATCAAAGCTACTGTGGTGACACATGCGAAGCACAATATTACCAGCCCATCCCCCCACACAGATCCTTGTAACTTTAGTGTACATTCCTTTTTTTTTTTTTATGTATTTTACACATCATGGCTGCAAAATGAATACCTCGATACATAAAGCAGTGCTCAAACAATATTGCAGTGGCTACGGTTAGATAAAGCGGTGCCCCACTAATCAATGGAAAATATAGGTTTAAAAAACATCCTTTACTAAAAGGTCATGCTGTTCACATTTGGAATAAAATACATCGGTAGCACAGTGTTACAGTCATCATTGTTCAGTGTCACAGATGCACTGATTGTAAACACCTAACCGTCAGCCAGCCACCCCCACCCCTCTTCCCAAACCCACTCCAGACTCATTCAATAATCTTGCATGTGCTGTCAGCCTAAGAACAAGTTCTAACACAGTATGGACTGGTGCTATAGTCATGCTTTGTGAAGCAGCACCAACCGTTCTGTAAGCACACAGGCTAGCTCTCTCTCTCTCTCGTGCTTTATCTGTCTGCCCCAGTAGCACGGTTTCCCTCTCCAGCTCCTAGTGCAAATAATAAGTTGTTTTTTTTATTTGATAATTTATGAAAACAGGTGGCACCATATTCATACAGTCCCACCTGCACCAAGCACATTGCCATGCTCATTTCTGTAGCTGCAATGTTTTGTAACCTCCCTTAGCAGCAACCGAATGCACTGTAAAATTAAATAAAAAGGCACACCCTCAAATAAACTTACTATTTATTATATCTTCCAGTCCTCATTACCTACGAAGAAGCCAGTAGAAGAAGGCCATTTGGTCTATCAAGTCTGCTCGCGTTGCAGGGTCCACAGCTTGAACTAATGTCCCTGCCCTCCCTCCCCACTCCTCCCATCCTCCCTACCCATGACCCTTACCTTCATTCCTAGCCCACTGTAGTCCACACAGTGATTGACACTGGATAATGTCTGCTCCCAATGCTTGCCTTCCCCTAATGCTCCTCTTCTTCAAAGCTTCTGCCACACAGACTTTGTATCCTGGCCACTCTAAGTACATCACTCCACCACCTCGATACTATCCAGGCACCAAACCGCCTAATGCAGCACCCCACCTCCCCCCCCCCCTTGGCTACAACCTTTCAAGTGTCGCTGCACATGAGCATAAATACACTGCATGTACCACCCAATAGTGAATCACATCACATTACCGACTTATAACAAACCAGCCCCATTCATCCCTTAAACGCCTGTACAATATTGTTTAAATTAGTACAAATCTGTCGTTCATAAACATGGTGCAACATCAGAGTGTAAAATAAATAGCACTAAAAATTGTGAAAAAGAAAAAAAAGTTAAAACCATAAAAATATAAAAACAACCTAAAGACATTGCTACCCTCCTTGTATGCATCGATCATATCACAGATGGGTTTCAAATAACCCATGCATTTGTATTCATGGCTGATTGAACTCTGGACTTCACTCGTGCCAAGTTACCAGACTGGTTCATTCAGTCACTCACACAAATGAATGGATTATTTGAAACCTATCTTTGGCATAACCCCTATGTGTGTGTATATATATTTATCCAATGCTTGTGAGGATATTTCCTGACACATATCATCAATATTTTTGTGACCTCTGGACCTAGAGTGAGAATATCAAAATATTCTCACTCTAGGTCTCCATGAGGAAAGATATCCTCACAGTAGCTCCCCATTGGCTGGAGCCAGCAGCGTGAGCAGCACAATTTGAACACACCTGCTCAGTTGCGCACTGGGTCCCCCAGAAAGTTTCATAATCTCAGCAGCACCAACAAAGCACTTTTACTTTCTCCCCATAATTTTCTCTGTATTAAAAATAAAAACTGCCTCCAAATTGACTTACATGTACAGTAACAAAACCATCCTTTTTACCAGTACACGTAACATAATACTGTCTGCAGTCACCATTATAATCAACTACAGGGTGTGTGGTCATGCTCTGATATATACGAGCCATGGTGTGTGGTGGGGCACTGAGCCACAGGCGGTCGTCCCCACCCTACCCCCACCACGGGGCGTGTATATTGAGTATGACTGCACACCTCTAGTGGATTATCTGTGTTATAAAAAGGCCAAAATTGTTTTGAGAGGGGTTAAAAGTGAAGTACAGGTATGCGGTGGTGGAATAATACATGGTCATGTGGTGTTTTTCATCCAAGCAGGAGACATCATATAAATATATATATATTACACCATGACAGGGTGTGCATTAAAGGATTTTAATGAATGCCCTGGGGCGTTGTGAGGCACAAGACCGAGGGTGTGGAAGCTCAGGAGTACGAATATACGAACATACGAATGTGCCAGCAGAAACAGACCTCCTGGCATAGGTGCCGGAACCGGGGGAGGACGGAAGGGGTGGTAGCCACTCCACTTTTTATTTCTGTATAGCAAAAACTAGTACAGAAAAATTGCCCTTTGTACCCTCATAAGTGCCCTTTTGATTCTCAGCCCCCTCAGCTTTTACCATCTTCCAGCACCCTTGCCTCCTGGTCTATCAATGTCTACTCGAGTGTGCAGCTAGCAACCCTAAGTTGCAGCTGCCCCAACCCCCTCCCCTTTTGTCTGCCGTCGGCCATTCTCAGCCTCACCCACACATACTCTCCCGTTCTATGTGCCATGCCCTTTTAAAGCTACTCACAGTTTTGCATCCCGCCTCAGGTATGGCTTCCAGAACTGCACACAGTACTCCAAGTGTGGCCTGACCAGTGACCTGTTGAGGTGTAAGATCACCTCCCTCCACCTGGATGAGAACCTCCTCGCTATACACCCTAGCATCTTGTTCGCTTTTGCTGCCACTTTCCTGCATTTACATCAAGATGGCACGGAAGACCTGGCAACACACCTTTGGACCCACCGACAGAAGTTATTTTATGCCACCTTTACAGCAATTGTGACAGTTCAGAGGTGCCTTGAATGACTCCATGAACTTGACCTGTGCACACTGTAGACTTGAGAAGGATATGAGTGAAGTAGGGAGACTATTCCATAGTAGCTTTATTTGTGGCCGGAGTCATTTACCCAGGACCGCCTTGTAAATGAGCTTGCTCAATGGAGCTTTTCCTTTTGAAGTAAATAAATACAAACACAAATTAAAAACCTTTAATGCACACCCTGGAGTGGCTTATCACACTTAGAAAATGGCTCATTGCTAATTTGAGTTAATAATAAAAGAAAAAACAGAAACATTTCTAATTAAATAAAATGGTTAAAATAAAAATATTTTTTAATAAAGAAGTCCTTGTTCTATGTGGTCAGCTCAAGCCAGCAGGTCATGCTGAACAGCAGTTTTCTCTGTCTTTCTGTGTTATTTTCTATCTCTGCTTTTTGTTCCAGCTTCTGTTTCTGCGGTGTTAAACATCGCCTGCCCCCCCCCCCCCAACAGCTCTGTAAACAGTGTCTTACTGTATTTAAAATCAGGAGACAAATATCTGCTCCCAGGGGCTATTTCATTTCAGTTATGCTGGTCCTTGTTGCACCCGACTGACTACTACTGACTGTTATGTGCCGCTGCCCCCCCACCCCCACCGTGTGAGTCACATACCAATAATACAGTACATGACCCCTGCCGATGCGCCTGGTCTGAGTGATACAGAGAGGATCTGGAAAAGTGAAGGACACTTTTTCTGACAAACTGGTAGTTGCACTCGAGAACACTGGCTAGCATCGCACAAATAACTCGCTCCCTTCCACGCCCCACCCACCCCACAGGACACCCACAGCAGGAGGACCGAGGTTGCTCTCCGGCCAAGGAAGTATACAAAATGTAGCCAGGGGCTCAGAAGCAGCAGCTTTACTTGCAGCTGAAGCCGCATAAAAACTCTTGCTGCTGTGCTATTCCCCTTGCCCTCAACTTCGTTTGGTGTGATTTAGCAGAGTTTCATGACTGTCTCTCACCTAAGGTCAGACACCACAGGCAGCAGGAGGGAAGAGGGAAGAAACATCAGAAATGCAACTGTGGGAACTGAAATTTAACATGGAGCTCTGAATGCTGCGATGATTGTTGGTGAGGGCTTGAGGTGAAACAGTAGTCTTTAAAACAGATGCCACAGAGTTTATTTTTTGTATAGGTTTTTATCTTCCTTGGCAGGTACGGGCAACTGTTCAGCCCTGTCCCTGTCAGCTGCGGCCGTCCTGACTCTCCTCTAGTATCGGGGGACCCTATCCCTGCAGACCGACCCCTGTAGTGTGGCCAGGAAGGGAGGGCCATCCTTCCCAACCCGGAGTACCCAATCTAGAGTCGTCCGCCCACCGGAGAGACCGAGTGGACCACTGGCATGAAGGGCGGGGCTTCATGAAGCCTGTCCTCCACATTTTCCTTCTAGTTTCTCCCTTGGGCATTACAGACATGCAATGAGCACGCTGCATGGGCTCCGCCTCCGTGGAGATGCCCCTTGCGCTCTGAGCATGCGCCCTTCTCCCAGCGTGGCTCACATGCATGGCCATCTGCCATCTGGATTCCTCCAAGGTACGAAGTGGTGCAACCAGATCCTCCTTTTCTGAAGGAGGAGACACCCTACGGACGCTCACCTCTGGCCGGCCGACTCCCTCCAAGTGACCCATGTCCTGTCCCAAACCTGGGTTGCTGGCGTGGGATGAAGTAAGGTGCCCATGGCACCTCAGCCCTCTACACCACCGGGCCAGCCCCACAGAGTTTATTTCAAGCTGTGATGAAGTTTTGTATGTTATGTAAATGGCAGGGAGAGTTTTAAAAATGCATTCTGAGTTAGGAATTGTTCTTTTTTATGAAATAGGTTTAAATAATGGTAGTAGTAGTAAAGGCTAAGAATTCCAAGATGGCAGACACTTTTTTCTTTTCATTTCCGAGGCTTAGTGATATGTGTGTGTTATAATTTTTTTTTAATGAAAATGAAATTCGGCAGCTGACAGCATTTGAAGAAATTTAATGTACAGTCAGGTGACATGTCTCAGCCAATGAAATTTCTAGATTTATTTTCCCATTTTATGAATATATAATGCAAACGCGCTTGTGCTGTGTACTAGGGTTGCATTAGCAATATAATGTTAAACATGTAGTTTGTCATCGTAATAACTCTACAATCCCTGGACTGACTAGCCTGAAATTGGGCAAGCACAGAGTCAGTGCCAAGATATCTGGATCCTGAACATTTGGTAATGGTCGGTCACTGGTTTAAAAGCTCTAGGAGGGTAATACTAAGGGGATACGTGATGGGCAGTCATACGATAGTGGATATATCAGCACGAGTGGCAAGTGAGCTTGAGGTTATCACGAGTGGCTCCGAAGAGTGAAGCCACAAGTGTTTAAACCTCAAGCTCACTTGCCACGAGTGTTGATATTATCCACTATCGTATGATTAGCCCATCACGTTTCCATTTTATGCAATAGGGGTTGAGCCCTTGTAATTTGTTTTGTCAGGTTATGTTTTTTGTTGTTTAGTTTTTTACCTGTTCTGTGTGGTGTTCATTTTTCTTCGGGTACTGTTCCGCTGTTGTTATGAATGGGCTCAGGTGTGGGTCAATTTTTTTTTTTAAATGAAGCGGGAAGGGCTGGGGGAGGGACTTGAATGTAGTTCAGCAGTGTTGTCATGATAACGAGTACACAGTGCCGATAACAACAGATACGTAGTGAGAGTTGTGATAAGCTGCTGTTTTTTTTCCACTGTGTACATGTCATTACTAGGGCTTTTGTTTCAAGTGGTGATCTGCATTTTTATATGCATTATCTGTCAACCCCTATTGCATAAACATAAAAACCTTTTTTTTTTCACTCACTGATAGCACAAGAACAACTGGGTGCTAAAACCTGAAACGTTCCGGTTCATTAAAGTTTGGACCCAGGATTACTCCATGATAGCTGGTTTTACTTAAAAATGAGTAGTTCTTAAATCATTCAGAAAATAAAATGCCATTTAGGGTCATGCACAGAATGTTTTGCAGTGGGTTAAGGAGAACTGCTGGCCCAGTTTCATGCATTAAATCTGCTGCTTTTGTGCAGTTTTGAGTCATGAAAGCAGCCCTCCTATTTGTTTACATTGCAGACACTCGGGAGGCCTTTCCTGCTATTGGCACTGGAACGTCTCAGGTTCCTATGGTGGTCATGAGTTCATTCCTTCCACCAGCAACCCCCCCGCCCAACCACATTCTTTAACAACCAGTGGTGGGTGCCCAACGCTGATACAGGTATTACACCTTCCACCTGTCTGATCTTTAAACAAACAAGTGTCATGTGCCCAGCCTGGCTGCCTGTACCCCCCACCTACCTGATCTTTAAACAAGCCAGCAGTGTGTAGCTGATAAGCAGCAGGAAAATCCCAGCCTCTCCCTACAAAACAGGGTACTAAATGAGAAAAAGACCGAGGTAGAAAGGTCAGTGGGGGATGCTGCAACAGAAGGTAAAGTCATCAAAAAATGGAGAGCAATGAGTACCAATGCCCGTAGTCTGGGTAACAAGCTTCCTGAATTAGTGGCCTTGATGGAGGAGGAACATCTAGATATTGTGGCAGTCACAGAAACATGGTACACACAAAACCATGACTGTGACGTAAACATACCAGGATACACTATCTACAGGAGGGACAGGGAGGGTAAAAGAGGAGGAGGAGGAGTAGCTCTTTACATAAGGGAAGGAATAAAAGCAACAGAACAACAGGGTAAACAGGGAGGAGAAGAAGCACTGTGGGTAAATTTGGAGACAGGGAATGGCACCACAATCCGCACAGGGGTTGTGTAGACCCCTTCTCAGGGAGGAAATGGACAAGGAAATGATAGAAAGTATACTAAGAATGGCAGAAAAGGGAGATATTACTGATGGGTGATCTGAATATGCCAGATGTTAACTGGAGTGCAGTTGCAGCAGCCACTTGAAGAGTGGGGTTATTCTAGATGCCCTACAGGGACATACCTTAGACAACTAGTATTGGAGCCCACTCGAGAGGGAGCAATCTTAGACCTGGTTCTCTCAAATGGAGATGGAGAGGATTACAGATGTAGAAGTGGGTAGCCATCTGGGAACTAGCGACCATCGAACAGTATGGTTCACAATAAACACAGCAATAGAGTCAAGCCATACAAAGGCAAAAGTACTGGACTTTAGGAGGGCTGACTTTGCCAAAATGGGTGAGTGCCTAAGGAATGCACTAGCAAATGGGCAGGAAGGGGAGTGGAAGAACAATGGGGAATAATAAAAACTGCCATCACAGAGGTAACAAGCCTTTGTGTGAAGCAAATAAACAAAAAAAAACGATGTAAGAAACCACTATGGTTCTCAAAGGAAGTGGCAGTGAAGGTTCAAGAGAAAAAGAAAGCATTCAGGAAGTACAAGGAATCGCAGAAGAAGCAGGACAGAGAACTGTATCAGTTAAAGCAAAAGGAGGCTGGGAAGGCAGTCAGAACAGCAAAGGCCCAAACTGAGGAAAAGATAGCCAACTCAGTTAAACCTTTTATAGGTACATCGGGGAGTGAAGGAAGACCAAGGGAGGGATAGTGAGGCTTAATAAGGGGAGGGAGGGTGGGCAGAGGAGACTGTGAAAAGGCAAAGATACTAAACAAATATTTTTGCTCAGTATTTACAAATGAAGAGAGGTACCTAAAACAAACAGTAGAAACACTCTGGATACAGAAGTTGATACCAGCCAATTTACAGAAGAAAGGGTTCTGAAAGAACTCTTAAAACTGAAGGTGGACAAAGCAATGGGGCCTGATGGGATTCATCCCAGAATTCTAAAAGAACTAAGGGTAGAACTAGTGATACCACTGACTACCCTTTTTAACAAATCATGGGAGGAGGGGGTGGTACCTGAGGACTGGAGGAGGGCAGATGTGATTCCCCTTCACAAAAGTGGGAGCAAGGCAGAAGCAGGATACTACAGACCTGTTAGTTTAACCTCAGTGATAGGAAAATGATGGAATCACTTCTGAAAGAAAGAATTGTCAGTATCTAGAGGCCAGAGGGCACAGGACCCTAGGCAGCATGGATTCACAGCGGGAAGGTCATGCCAGACAGAATCTGATAGATTTCTTTGACTGGGTGACCAAAGTAGTAGATCAGGAGGGGCTGTGGACATGGCCTACCTAGACTTTAACAAGGCATTTGACACAGTCCAAACAAAGATTAATATACAAGTTAGCCAGCCTGGGAGTGGGTCCCAAGATGACAGCCTGGGTAAAAAAGTGGCTGGAGAATAGGACACAGGGAGTAATAGTAAATGGAGTCCACTCAGAAGAAAGGAGGGTTACTAATGGGGTACCGCAGGGTTCAGTATTAGGATCGGTCCTCTTCAATGTCTTTATAAGCGACATTGCAGAGGGACTGGAAGGAAAAGTATGTCTCTTTGCAGATGACACAAAGATCTGGAACAGAGTTGATGCACAGGGTGGGGTGGAAAGGATGAGAAGGGACTTGGCAAGGTTAGAGGAATGGTCAAATGTATGGCAGCTTAGATTCAATGCTAAGTGCAAGGTAATGCACCTGGAAACAAAACCCAGGAAGAGTACACAATGGGGGTGAGATACTAACAACAACAAAATGGAAAGGGACCTGGGGTAGTCATATCAGATGACCTAAGGTGGGCAAGCAATGTGAGAGGGCAGCAAGGAGGGCTGGGGATACTGGGATGCATAGGAAGGCATCACCAGTAGAAAACAGGAAGTTATTATCCCTCTGTACAGACAGTTGGTGAGACCCCATCTGAGTACTGTGTGCAGTTCTGGAGACCCAATCTCCACAAAGACATAGACAGGATGGAAGCTGTCCAAAAGAGGGCAACTAAAATGGTGCAGGGTCTGCACCGGAAGACATATGAAGAGAGACTAAAGGAGCTTAATATGTATAGCCTCGAGGAAAGGAGGAAGAGGGGGGACATGATAGAAACTTTCAAGTACCTCAAGGGAATCAACAAAGTCCAAGAGGGTAGCATCTTTCAAAAAAGAGGTGTGCAAGAACAAGAGGGCACAATTTGAAGATAATGGGGGGGTGGCTCAGAGGTAATGTAAGGAAGTATTTTTTCACAGAGAGGGTTGTGGATGCATGGAACGGCCTTCCGGAGGAGGTTGTGGAGTCAAAATCAGTGGTGGAATTCAAGCATGCATGGGACAGTCATAAGGCCATTCTAGGGGTTGGGGGTAGGAAGAAGTAGGCTGCTGGTTAACTAGGATCTGCAGCTTATCCAGTAGGTAGGGAAATGGGCAGACTGGGTGGGCCAAGCGGTCCTTACCTGAAGTCAAATTCTATGTTTCTATGTTTCTATGTGTGGCCAAGCCCACCACTGGTACCCCCCTCAAGCCTAGTCAAGTTTCATTAAACTCAGTGGCAAGTGGCCACCCCTACTATTTCTATCACCCATGACCCCAGAAACTCCATAACCCTTTCCCCTACCCACTGGGCAGGTTCCCCACCCTACCCTTTTTCCACACCCATTCCATAAACTAAAAAATAACACACCCCTGCCCACCCTATATCACCAATACCACCCTCCTACCCCCAACAATGCCCTCAGTTTGGCCTTTGCTGTGTTTCCTCAGTGTCCCATGTCATGAATACTCAGTGTCCCTCGCTGTGAATCCTCGATGTCCCACATCACGATTCTTCAATGTATTGATGCACTCCCCAACTGAAACCATGACTTAAGTTTTTTAAGGGGAAAAAAGAAACCCTAATCCCCATCCCAACCCCCCTCACTTCATGACCCAAGCCATGGTACAGGTCAGGAGTCATGGTTCAGAGGTCTGGTGGTTCATGCACGTCCTGCAAATGTTGTATTTGTAATTAAAAATACTTCCCTGGGTCCTGGCACACCTGTGGAGGTGTACTTCCAGTTATGACACATGGCTTACTTTACACATAATGGGCCCCATACACTAATGGAGCGGAGTTGCCACACATACGTGTCTGGGGCGTGTAGCCACTCCACACCCACTGTGTCCCGCATGGGATGCATAAGGAAGCACAGACAGAGCGTGCCCGATCCCGGGTACGAGGTCCACACACAGGCGGCGGGCGTGCCAGCACTACTGGCGCCATGCACAAAGACAAGTAGTGCTAGCTGCAGGGGGGTGCAGGGGCACAGGGTATATGGGAAGAACCTGCCATAAACCCCCCACGTGCCCCATGTACACCCATGGACATGCCGACAGAGGCGAACAGCCCACTGACCCTCGGGGCCACAGCAACGGCCGCCTGGTTCCACCCACCCCAGCACACAGCGGTATGTGGCCACCCCAACCCAAACCCCTTACAGGGCACCGGCACATGGGTGCTGCCCCAATGGCACCACATGTCCACCACCACCCCTGCCACCGGTGGTACTGTCCCCCACCACCGGACATACCCTGTCCCTCTGCAGCATTTTGGTGCCATCAGAGGCCAGTGGCGTGCCCTCCTCCCACCTGCCACAGTCACCAGCCCTCGGACATCCGCAGGGTGTGCTGTCACTATTGTGTAAGGGATCCACTATTGGACCCGTGCCAGGCAGCTGGGTCCGCGACTCTGCCCGAGCTACCCTGCATGGACCTGCACGCCCTGGGTGCAGGGCCCCAGACAGATGGCCGGCGGTCATGAATGCTGCTGGCGTGCACCTATCCACAGATGCAAAGCTCCACATGTGTGTAATGCGCCACCGGCGTGTATTGCCTGCCCATTGGTGCATAGGGGCCATTACTACCGACCCTGCACAAAGCAGCAGATGTGTTACAAATGTGCAACTATTATACATATTGCATGCTTGTAACATTCTTTCTTTAGAACACATAATTGGAGATAATCAAAGTGTAACCCCCCCACACACACAAATAGGGGATTCCTAAAATGTCTTCCTGGGCTTGCCTAATGCCCTCTGCCAGGCTAGTGTTCTGTGTCCCAAACAGTTTAAAAATATTGCATGTGAGTGCCCTGTTAGCCTCCGTGCCTGTCACTTTAAAAGTGTAATTTTCGTTGTTTATAATTAATCTTGGTAGGGGCAGAGTGTTTCTAGGCTCAAGTCCCTCCTGGGCTGCAGTACAATTGCTCCATTCTGCCATCGTTAATTGTGCAGAGGGAGCTCTATCAAGAACTGTGATTGTTTATTGACTATCTTCTTTAATAATGATATCGTAGTTTGTCTAACCTGCCTTCCTTTGCTGCATGGACTTTCTGTATTGCACCACCATCTCTGTTCTGGACTGCCAGTTTGGACCAATCAGTACCTTTAGGGACTCTAAAATGGAGACTGTCCCCAGGGGTCTTGTGGGAGTGAATTTCTGCAGGAATTGTAGTTTTTACAGTTTGTCACCTAAATGGACCTGGAGGAGGAGCCCTTGCTGTGACAGACAGATGGAGCAACCAACCAAACCTTTTGGATCACTAGGAAGTCCTGGTGCTGCCTGCAGCAATGGGTCAGTGTGAGTCTGCAGTTGAAAGAGTGAACAGCTTGAGTGATTTGAGCAGCTGCTCCTGTGTAGTGTGCAGGGGAAATCAGCGGGAAGGCTGTGTTTGGCCTGCCTGCTACCATCTTGCCAAGCATGGGTGTCAGCAGGCATACTCAGTGTACTCTGTTGAGTACAGTAAAATCTGGAAAAGTCAGGAGCAACATGAGCCTCAGACCAGGGCAACAAACATAACAGAGTTTGATGTACAGTACAGGAAGAACTGTTTTTCCCCTGCTTAGATGCTTTAGTGTGAGTCTGTGAATGATCTTTGGAAAATGTGTGGGTGCTAAATTTAGAGGCCATGTTTGTATGAGTGACCCAATCAAGTAAGTAGGTATGTATGAGTGCTGGTGTGAATGGACTTCTACAGTGGTGCAAGTGGTAGACAAGAAGTACCGGAACTCAGGCACTGGCAAACATGAAGTGCAGAATGAAGATCCTCAATCTGAAGGATAGCTGTGTCAAGAAACATCTATCTATTTAGACACTTGTATATTCAGTTAGCGATACTGAAGTATTTCTAGGAAAATAGCAATGTTGTACATGTCAAATGTTGTTATAGAAACCCTGATTTCAGGCCACAGGTGCAGAAATTGTCATTATGTTGCTGGTTTAAGAATTTCAGTTCCTGTTTCAGTGGAAGAAGTACAGGAACTCCGTTCCTGCTGCAAAAAAGGTACAGGAACTGAGTTCCTGTGCATTACTGTTCACTTTCATCACTGGACTTCCGTAAGGCTGGCTACCTTGATGTGGTACAGAGGCTTATCACAGTGTATGCTAACCACTGGAACTAAAAGCCAGCCAACATCTGTCTGATAGGTAGTGTGTGTTAGATAAAATAAAATGTGACTCTAGTAGGATCATTGGTTTACTACATATTGTTGAATGAAATGGGGGTGGAGCAATATCTGTGTGGTGGGGTAACACACATTTTGGTTCGTGTTAACCGGGCCGGGGGGGGCAACAGTTTTATCATCTTTCGAGTGCAACTTTAAAATTCCTGGCTACACCCCTGTTCCCAAGTGAAGAGTCTTTGACCCTGAGATCAGACTTTATGCAAAATTGCAGCTTTTGCGATTGGAACCCGAATTGTGACAAAGTGAATTTTCGCCTGAAGTGGACAAAGATTGGCCTAGTAGCAATCGGCTTGTCAGGAATTGAAACCACTGCAGAACGTACAGTTTGCACAGAGACACTGTGAATTGCAACCAGACTGTCATCTGAACCTGTGGTATTTACTTGCTTTTATTATAAGTGTGCTGAATGTGGAGTGTGGGTCGTGATTTGGTTCCCCACCTTGCTGATTGTGTCCCGCTAGCTGGAGGCTGCATTCAGCAACATTTCCAGACTGTATCTGACTTGTTCAGCTGGTCAGGGCCTCACCATCTTGGCCTAGGTTGCCGCTCACGCCGCAGAGTTACACCCAATGAGAGTCCCGCATGGGGATTTGGCTCCCTGCTCAACACCCATGAACAGGAATGACACCTCGAGGTATCTTGTGAGCCCGGCTTCTCCTGGCAATCCAGCTCTTCATCCTGAGGTCTCCATTTTGTCCATCCCACATCCTGAGCTGGGTAGCGTGAGTAAACACCAGGGTAGCTCCCTGTAACAAAGCTCAAATCAAAGTACGTCAGCTGATTTAACTGTTGTTGCTAATCATTTCAGACTGAGCCATCCAGCTCCGGATTACAAATTTAGGGTTAAAGTGCATGTTGTGTTTTCTTTCCTCCAAAGGGCCCCAACAACAGCTGCAATGCCGGCCTACCCTGGGCAACACTTCAGGCTAGCCTGTAGTTACAACTGGGTACCCAGAGTGTGTGTGACTGTGTAACAGGGACCTTTGAGTGCATGCATTATAACCTGAATCATTCAGATCTAAAATAAACCACTAGGTTACTGCCCCTCCCTTGTTCACATCTCCCCAATAAATCAAATCTAAATCTTTTTTGCATCTAAACTGTTGTGGTGTACCTCTGTATAGGAAGTACTGCGATATTGCTGTTTACTGTTACAGGCCTTGTTTTACAGGAGGTCTCCAGGGCTGTTTCAGCCCTGGTGGTAAGTGTGTTACAAGTGGGGTTGACAGTGCATTACAGTGTGTATTGGGATTGTGTTATCTCAGATTTGCTTTGGCCACTAGAGGGGAAAGAGGGGGGTATCAGTGTCCCGGAGCGCTGTACCCAGAGAAGTCATGCTGCCATGAACCCTGTCTTTCAGGTGGAGGCACCCTTTTCATGAGTTCAGGCCCCTCAACCTGCAGTTGGTCAGCACAGGCAGGGGTAGTATCCCTTGGGATAGCACCACCTAGGGGTTACAAAAGCATCTTACATGTGTCAGATGTATACTATTTTATGCAAGGTCTTGTTGTACCTGTATAAAACAAGTTACAAGTGGACGGTGCATACTGTATTAAGCATTGTAACATGGCATTAAACCACATAGTAAAACCCAGTATTTCTATTCGGCAAATTGTTTACAGGTGGTACTGTCCTAACCATAGTCTAATTCCTAAGTAGACCATGGTTAGCGATGCAGTACCGTGGCGATCCACCGCAATAAAACACAGCAGAGAAACGTTTTGCTGTTCCCCACAATCCACCCAGCAGTCTGTCATTACCGACAGCAAAGAAAGATGGAGAACTTCAATGTCACTTTTTCGATCTGCGGAGTAGCCAGAATAACCCATCGGGTGGACACCCAATACGGGGACAAATCAAGCAAAGCTACACAAAGTACACCATGAGCACCACATAGTAATCGTTGTTTGAAAACGCAGTTTAACGAGGTTAGTAACTGCAAAATGATCAGCGGCTCCAACACAATAGCAAATACCACTGCTCTGATGTCTATACCCGAGCACAGTAAAACAGGCCCCACAAGTAAATCTGTATCAGTTAACAAGAACAGTAATCAAGATGTAAAACTAAAGTATAATGAGGTGACTGATAGTGCACTGATAAGTGGGCACATTTGTGAAAATAGCCGACATGCTATACTGACAATCCTGTTAGCAACAGCAGCTATCCAAGCATAACATGTAGCACAAACAGCATCCCAAATGCAGAAAAAGGAAATAAAGGCAAAATATCAGCCTGTGATCCGAACTGTAGCACCAGTAATTCGTACAGCCCATTAAACTTAAGCAAATTCACTATCCATGGTGCTGTCGATTTTAACTACCATGGCAGCCCCCAGAGAAACAATCTTGCACAACCCACCCCCCCGAGAAAGTGAATAATGTTATCACATACCATATACATTCATATGGTGGAAATGTTGGTAAATCCACAGGTAGCAGCTGTGTCTTAATCTTAAAAATGTTAAACATTTAGTTGCAAACTCCTTAAAGTAAAAAAATAACACGCGGAGTAGAAAGTGCCATCTCTGTTTATTTATTGTTTTTTTTTTTTTTATTTATTTAGTTGTTTAACCAGGAGTAGCACACTAAGTACAGGAGCAACCTGGGAGCACAGGGAAGTTAAGTGACTTGCTCAGGGTCACACAGTATGCAGGTGGAAGCTGTGGGATTCAAACCCAGGTCTGGTATGCTGGATGTCACCAGATTTGTAGCTCAGAGCCTTAAACCACAGCGCTATACTGCCTCCCTACAGTTGTTTATTTCATGTAAATGTCACCAAATGTACACTTAAAACATGTTTTGGGTGCCAGCCCCAGTGGCACTGAGGGTTGAGGCGCCGGACGCCACACCTCGTGCCATGCCAGCGACCCATGTTCGGGAACAGGCACGGGCCACTGGGAGTCGGCAGGGAAGGAGAATGATCGAGTGTCTGATGGACTGCTCTCCTTCTCCGGGGAGGGGGGGACTCTTAGTATCGGTGCCCATTCACCGCCTGGCGAAGGCCGGGGGGATAAGGCACCATGCTGTAGTAGTATGGAACTAGGGACAGACGCCGGGAGGAGAGTGCACATGGATGCGTGCATGCTCCGCCTCCATTAGCGTCATTGCACACCCGTGGCTCCAGGGGAAGAAAAATCCAAACAAAAATGGCAGCCTTCGCTAATGAGCTGGATCCGATGCCGACTTCTCTGGCCACGAAAGTTCCGCCATTGGCGGCCCCACTCAGGGGGCATCCCCGAGTATAAGGGGGTAGGTCACCGGAGCCTGGCAAGCCCGTTCACAGAGCTAGGGGGCATCTGGCCAAAAAAAAACATGTTTTGAACTGGTACAAATGTTTAAGAGTTAGTTAAGCAGAGTTTGTTCCAAACATTAGACATGCAGAGTTCCTCACCTGCTCTCCCCGTTGCACTGTGCCTGTATGCAGATCTGACCTACGTCTTCCCACAATGCAGCACAGTGGCTATGGAGAAGCAGCAGTTGTGAGTAGCATGCAAAGGAACCTGTAAGTTGTTGCAAATTTTTAAAATTGTACAAATGTTTAACACTTAGTTAAGAACTGTTTGTTGAAACATTAGACACCGGCGGTTCCTCACTGGCTCTCACTGTTTTAGTCTGCCTGTATGCAAATCTCACCTATGTGTTCCCACACTGCAGCACAGTATCAGTGGAGAAGCAGCATTTTCGAGCAGCATAGACAGCAAGCCGTAATGTTTTGCAAATTTCTAAAATATGTTTTGATTAAACACCTAAAAAGTTGTTATTGTGGATATTTCTGCAGATTATGTTTAACCCCATCAATATGTCCAATAGGTGTATTCTAATTTTTCTGCACTATTTCTTCAGCGTGTTCTACTGCTGAACATAAAGCATTTCAAACCAAATTCACTGTGTCTCTTTCAATTTCTTGAAGAACAACCACATATACATTCAATGTCATGTTACAAGAGGATTAAGCCACTCGGAAGGATGGGTCTACTGTGGAATTAATCCATGGTTGGGAGGCAGGGGTGGGGTAGCCTTGTACCTCCAATGACCCAACCATGGATTAATTCCACAGTAGACCCATCCTTTCTCATGGCTTAATCTTTACATATATGACACAAAACATTATTAAGTGTATATCATACTATACACAGGGTCCACAACGCCATGCACCAACATCCAACTGTGTGGTAACTGCCCCTTAGCAGTGACCTTCAGCGATTTACAGAAACCAGCATGACCAAGCAACATGAAGCCAGACCTAGAGCTTGGCCTTTAGTGATGAGAGGAGGAGAGTGCGGGGGTGGGAATAAGGGTTGCTATTTAGAATATGTTGGCCCTTTATTAGGTACCAGATCATTGATGCATGGGCCGTCCTTGATTTCTAAACAACTACAGTGATAATTTCCTTAACACATGTCCACGGAAACCCTGCACAAAGCAGGAGGTGACTCCTAACATACTTTCTCTAGGACCCTTTCTGGCATGTGAAAAGTTGGAGCACTTTTAGACATGGTAGTCCTTCCATGGACTGCCATACACCATGATCTCCTGCTCCCACAGAGCAAGAAAACTACTACGGGACCATCTGGGCCTTTCAACTGGAGGTCCACAGTGCAAATCAGGTCTGCCCCCTGTTGTCCCCACCTCTTACATGTAACTACAGAGCAGCTCATCAATCCAGCTAGGGATAGTGAATCCCAATCCCTCGTATCCTTCTGGGGTCAGGTGCACTGCACGGAGCTGCATGTCTTCTTGGTACACACCTTTTCTACCATGTATCAAGCCAGGTCATGCACAGGGCCAATGTGTGTGTACATATTTTTGTAACATGGCAAAAATTGCATAGCAAAATCTGCAATCTCTATTTGTCAAACTGTAACAGGTGGTACTGTCTTAACCATAGTCTAATTCCTAAGTAGACCATGGTTAGCAATGTAATACCATGGCGATCCACTGCAGCAAAAAGCAGCAGAGAAACATTTTGGTGTTTCCCACCCACGCTCCCAGCAGTCTGTCATTACCGAAGAGAAACAAAGATGGTTGAATTTAATGTCACTTTTTCAATCTGTAGAGTAGTCGGAATAACCCTTTGGCTGGACACCCAATATGGGGAGAAATCAAACAGAGCTACTTAGTTAAGCAGAGTTTTTGGAAACATTAGAAAGTGCCGAGTTCCTTGCTCGCTATTCCCGTTCCTCCTGTGGCTGTATGCCAGTCTCACCTACATCAGAGTAACCTTCCCACAATGCAGCACAGTAGCAATGTAGAAGCAGCAGTTGTGAGTAGCGAAGAAAGGAACCTGTAAGCTTTTGCAAAGTTTTAAAATACAGTACACTCCATGTAAACGAGATGCACTTAAGCAGGATGGCCGCTTAAGCGGGACATCTCTCCAAGTACCAGTTCTATTTAATGTAAAACATATAGTTAATTGAATGCTTTAGCGGGACATGCAATCACGCATAAGTCGTTTTAGTGGGACGATTTTCAGACAGATTTTTGCTGTTTGGCTAAGTGGTCTGACCTTTGATCTGACATCTCGTTGCTGTTTCTGTCGCTTTGTTACTGTCATCTGTACCTGTCGCTTGCTTGCTTGCTGCTTTACCTGGACCATGTCTCTACCTCAGAAGAAACTCACACTAGCTGAGCGTGTAAAAGTGCTTGATGTGCTCGCAAACTCCACCAGGTCTCTTGCTTCAGTGGCCACGGAGTATAAAATCTCCAAAAGCCAGGCTGGTCGCATCAGCAAAAATCGTGATGCGATCCTCAGCGAGTAGCGGACCAATGTGAACCCAAGTCGCAAAAGGAAAAGGGAGGGTAAGGACAGTGAAGTTGATGAGGCTCTCCTCTTTTGGTTCTCCCAGGCTCTGCAAAAGGGAGCGCACATATCCGGTCCGATGCTAAAAGCAAAGGCTTCTGATCTGGCAAGGGAAATGTCCACAATGGATTCAATCCCAGCAATGGATGGCTATTGTGTTGGAAAATGTGCCATCTAATTATCTTCAAGCAAGAGCATGGGGAGAAACAAGATGCAGATGCCACTGCTGCCCAGAAATGGATTGATGAAGTGCTGCCAGGTCTCCTTGCCGGCTACGTACTGGCTGATGTATGGAATGCTGATGAAACTGGACTTTTCTATCGGGGCTATCCTGACCATGGCCATGCCTTAGAGCAAGATGAACTCATTGGGGGCAAAAAAGCTAAAGACGGGATTTCTGTGCTTTGTTGCACCAATTAGTGTGGCACAGTGAAGCAAAAGCTTCTTGTCATTGGAAAATCTAAATGCCCATGTTGCTTGCCTCGGGATTTGAAATTGCTGCCTGTCACCTACACCAGTTTATCCAATGCATGGATGACTGGTGCAATCTTTCAAGAATGGCTGATGGCTTGGAATGCTGAACTGTGAAGACAGAGACAAAAAATCATCCTGTTCATGGACAATTGTTCTGCGCACCCTCACAATCTGATTAAATGGCTAAAATCTATCAAGGTTGTCTTTTTTCCACCAAACACACCAGCATAATCTTTCCCATGGCTATGGGAGTTATTAAAAACTTAAAAGGGCACTACAGATCATTTGTGGCAGCAAAAATCATCCTCTCTATTGACGAGGGTGAGACGGCTCATGCAGCAGAAATAGCCAGAAAGGTTAATTTGGCTGAGGCAATTTGCATGCCGCACTGAACTTGGCAGGCAGTGAAGTCACAAACAGTAGCAAATTGTTTTCGAAAAGCAGGCTTTTTTGGGATAGCTTCTGATGAGACGAATGCAACTGCCACTGAAGAAATGCCAGTCTTGGATGATGCAAGCATACCCTCCTTTATGGATCAAGCAGCGTTCCATGCCTTTGTTGATATGGATTCAAATGAACCCACCATTGGTGAACTCTCCAACACTGAAGTGGTGAGTGCCATCAGTAAGGAATCCGAGTCTGAAGACCAAACTATGGATGACACAACTGATGATGTGCCACTTGTGTCAAACACCGATGCCCTAACTGGGATTCGTACAGCTTTACAGTGTCAGCAATGTGGGCAAACCACAATGTGGGATTCCTTGTTCGATGCTGAAAGAAGCATGCAAGCTTATGCCATGTCAGAAAAGAAACAAAAACAGAAGAGCATAACAGAGTTATTTGCCCCTCTTCCCAGTAGCGCACCTGTTACTGAACAGGTACTGGTGCCAGAAGTGCAAGAATTGCCAGAGATGTATGTGTCTGAGCTGCCATCTACCTCCTCTACCTCCTTTCCGCAAATCAGTCTGCCACACACTACAGAGCTGCTATCAGACGAACGTTCTGATGATGACTATGATGGCCAGTTCTACAACTTCATGGAGGAGAAAGTTTACACTGTACTTTAATAGTTAAAATACAGTACTTTATTAAATGGAGTGTACTGTAACACACAGCACAAACATACAAAAAATTAAAAAAAAGCACACGCACAAGTATACAAAAAATAAATAAAAAAAAGAATCAAACAGACTCAAGAAGACTGAAAACCACCTTCACAATTACCCACCCCTGCCAACCACTGTTTATTTAGTCACAAATAAAAAAAAATCGACTTCGTTTTGTAGAGACAGATGTTTAAATGGGACGGTCAGGCTGAAACTAAGCCGTCCCGCTAAAACGGCTTCTACTGTACATGTTGTGATTAAAAACCTCAGAAGTTGTTTTTGTGGATATTTCTTCGGAACATATGTAACCCCTGCAATATGTCCATTAGGTGTGATCTCATTTTTCTGCACTATTTCTTCAGCGTGTTATACTGCTAAACATAAAGCATTTCAAAGCAAATTCACTGTGTCTCTTTGAATTTCTTCAAGAACAAGCACTTACACATTGTATGCAATGCTACAAGAGGATTAAGCCACTTGAAAAAATGGGTCTATTGTGGAATTAATCCATGGTTGGGTCATTGAAGGCACTCGGTCTTCAACCTCGTGCCCCAACCCCCCTAACCATGGATTAATTCCACAGTAGACCCATCCTTTCTCATGGCTTAATCCTCACATATCTCTCCCTTACAAATAGTTAAATATTTGTTGATGTGGAACTTTAAGTAAGACCTTCACATAGCATGTAGCTTTGAAATGAAAATCTTCATAGAGCAAGAAGATTTTGAATACCAGTGAGTAGCACGTAGATTTTGAAAACCATAGTGCAGCATATAGATTTTCAAAGCCATCCTGCAGCATGTTGAATTTTTAAAGCCTCTTTCTGCTGCACATAGATTTTTAAAACTTTAATGAAGGATTTCTGTGTGAATGTAAAGTAAAAACTATTATGCAGGATGCAGATTTTATTTTAATTTTTTTTTGTTTACTAAGTTTTTTTTTTAGTTCTCCAGTGGCCACTCCATCTGCTCCTTCAGCCACAGGCAGATCCCAGAAGCACCCACTCACAGTGCCCCCTGGATCACCCCCAGGGTGTAGCCTATGGAGCCCCCTGACTTTAACTCCGGAGGATCTCTAAGTACAGCTGTAGAGGGGCCCTGATCTGCCATGGGGGTGGCAGCATTATTGGGCACGCCGGGCACAGGTTTTTCTGGTTTTGTCAGGGGGCATGTCGACCGGACACTGGCAGTGTTCTCACGCCGCACATCCAACTCACCTTCCAGGAGACAGCACTAAAAGGTGCTTCGGTTACAGTGCATCCCATGGTCACCAAGGAGCACTAAACCAGAGGCACTCTATTCCTCCCCCCCCCAGTAGTGAAGAACATCCTATGGCTGATCAATCCACTCCTGCCCCAGCCAGCCGTTGAGCATCCCAAGTCCATTCCTGAACCCAGGACACCCACGTCACAGTGGTAAATTTTTCCACTGCACCGATGGGCCGGCACCAGGATGCAAATTTTGAAACCTGTTAAGCACCACATAGATTTTCGAAACCATTGTGCAGCATGGATATTTTAACAAATGCTATATTATCTCACTAAGGTTTACAAAATCATCCCAGAGGACGAAATCCGTTGTGCAGCATGAATATTTTGAAACCTTGCTTAAAATATTTGTGTTGTATGTAGATTTTATGGGAAAAAAATGTGTGACGTATTCCTGTGCAAACATTTTCATTTTAAATCAATAAGTAATAAAGAATTTATTTTAACAATATACATTGAGTCACTCATACTAATCCTCCCTCACAAACACTAAAGTGTCACTCCCCACCCTTAATTTTAAATATTTAAAAATGTTATCTTACCTTTTAGACTTTGTTTGTTTGGAACGTAAACGTAAAAAAAATTATGCTTTTTTACCTGTTTTTTTTGGGGGGGGACTGCACATGTGCGACCAATTAACTTTAACTTTAAAACTAATAAACTTTTTCAACAAAATCCCAAAAGGACCCTATTCTTTTATGACACTGTAACTAACAGAGTTGTAAGTTTTATACCTGAACTCTTTGTAGATTTTCTTCTCTATGTTTTGACAAAAATTGAAGGAGCTAATTAGACAAAAAACATAAATTCAACACTTAAGTACTCGAGGAAAAAAAAAAGGACCATTTTGAAATGTTGTAGTTTAAGAGACCCTAGAACTGAGATGGTGGATGCCAAATGTTGCAGTCCTAAAGTCTAAAACAGCCAAGCTACAAGTATCTACAAACAGGGATTTCTACAGAAATCACACTACAAACACACACACATACCCACACCCACACACACACATACACACATATACATATATACACACTTCCATGGTGAACAACTGGCTTACCTCTCCTCTGGTGCAAGGCATTACACCCGAGTATCTTGATGTGCACATCGATCCTTCCTTGATAGCATCATTCAGAATCCCAAAAGTCTCAGTACAATTTACAGCAAAATATTTATAAGGCTTCCACGTCCGCCCATAGTCCTGGGACCTCTCTATCACCATGGCTGCTGGCCGGGGTGACTTAAACACCACAATGACGTGAGTTAGGTAAAACTCTGTTTCAAGGTCCATCCTGATTTCCTCCCTGTGAACCCCTTGGGCGGACTGCCACCAGGAGCCAGGGTTCACAAAGAAATCATCAGTCATACTCGACGGTAGGTGCGAGTGTTCTGGTCTGTTGATATTACACTTGGCACACCTTGGGTCCCTGCAGGCATTATTTGGCTGGTTGTTGGGGTCCTGCTCTGGAAAGGTGCAGTACAGTTCTGTGCCGTTCTGCCCACATGTAGTCAGTGTGGACACTGTTCTTCCTGTTGCTAGGTTACCAATAGGTGGGTTGCAAGACTGGTCAGCACAGCGTGATGTGTTTTTTACCAAACCTAGAGTTCAAAGGGAAAGGAAAAAACAGTGTCTGTAGGTTACATACAATAGGTCAGGCATGCACAAATCTGCTTTTGCATGAAAACAGGATCTTTGCCTCGTACACAGTCTTTCTGTGGTACTTTTCTTGTTAGTAAATGCCAGGAGCTTGGGAAACCAGTTGCCAGAGTTCCAGGCCATGCTGTTCGAGGGGGTGTGGATGTGGCGGCGGTCACAGAAACATGGGCCAACAAAAACCATGGCTGGGACCTAAACGTGCGGGGGTACACTATGCTTAGGAAGGACAGAAAGGAGGGCAGAGGGGGTGGAGTGGCTATGTTCATTAGAGATGACATAGAAATTGCTAGGGTAGAATGGGCAGAGGGGAACGTGGGGGCCTTATGGGTCACCCTACGAACCCCAGCAGGAGGTAAGGTCAAGCTGGGTGCAGTACATAGGCCCCCCAGGATGGGTGATGTTCTGGAGGATGGTTTGCTGGACAACACCATTGCCCAGTGTGGACCAAAAGGGGAAGGACTGGTGTTGATGGGGGACCTTACTATGCCAGGTACAAACTGGGGAACCATGTCCTCTAAGGTGGCCAAGGAGCAGAGGCTGCTGGATGGCTTCCAGGATGTGTTCTTAACACAGTAGGTGATGGAGCCCACAAGGGAGGGGCATGTCCTGGACATGGTTCTGGCAGATGGGGCTCTGGTAAGGGACCTGATTGTAGAGGATCCCCTGACTGGGAGCGACCACAATACTGTCTGGTTTCAAATAAGCATGGGGGGGGGAGATCTAGGACACTGGCAGTAGACTCATGGGGCAGACTTTGTGGGCATGGAAATATTCTCAAGGATCACTTGAAGGGATTACATCAATGGCAAATGTGGAAAAGAGATGGGAGGTAATAAAACAGGGACTTCATGAGGCAGTCAGGACTTGCGCTAAGGTGAAACGTAAGGGAGCAAGGTCACATAAACCATGCTGGTGGTCCGGTGAGGTTCAGGTAGCGGTCAGAGAAAAGAAGGCAGCCTACAAAAAATATAAAACAACAAGAGGGGATAGGGATAAGGAAATGTACCATCTTGCATCTAGAAAAGTCACCCGGATGGTGAGGGGGGCAAAGTCCAGCAAAGAGCAGAGGCTGACACAGGGGATACATGGAGGGGAAAAGGGGTTCTTCTAGTACATTGGGAAGCAGAGAAAAACTGGGGGCCATCTCAGCAGATTGAGATCAGAAGGAGGGTGGGTGGAAGAGGCGGAAGACCAGGCAGAGGTATTAAATGAGTACTTCGCCTTTGTTTTCACTAGGAAGGGGGATGGATATCTACAAAGCAAGGCACGATGGGGATAGAAGCAGCAGTGAGTGGGATCAGGGGAGCAACAGAAATGGAGCAAGAGGGAGGGAGAGGTACCCCAGGGATGTCACATCTGGATAAGGATAAAAAGGCCAGTAAGGTGGAGGGGACGGATGATGCTATCTCCACCAAAAGGGTGTGGTTAACCCTCAAGGCCCTAAGGAAAGACAAATCTCCTGGGCCGGATGGCATTCATCCGAGAGTACTATGGGAATTGGCAGACATACTGGCTGCACCCCTGGCGGAGCTCTTCAATAGGTTGCTTGAGACAGGGAGGGTACCTAGGGATTGGCGAGAGGCACATGTGGTGCCAATCCATAAAGGGAGGTCGAGGGAAGTACCAGGTAACTATAGACTCATCAGTTTGACCTCGGTGGTGGGAAAATTAATGGAGAGTATACTAAAGAAACGATTGGGGGTGTACTTGGAGGAGGTGGGAGGTCTGGATAGTCGGCCACATGGGTTTGTACCAGGTAGATCATGTCAAACCAACCCTGTGGAGTTCTACGAATGGGTAACATCAGAACTGGACAGGGGAAAGCCTGTGGATGTATTATTCTTGGACTTCAGCAAAGCGTTTGACTCTGTCCCCCACAATGGTCTGGTGGAGAAACTGATGGGGTTGGGAGTAGGCCCTTTGATAGTCAGATGGATTTAAAACTGGCTAGCTGGACGCACCCAGAGAGTAGTGGTTGGTGGGGAGCTCTCGAACCCTAGAAAGGTTGGTAGTGGGGTACCACAGGGCTCGGTCCTGGGTCCGATCCTGTTTAATGCATACATATCGGACATCAGGGAGGGTATAGGGTGTGAAATGAGTTTCTTCGCTGATGACTCCAAGATGGGAGCAGTAGTTATCGGGGAAGGGGACCTGGACACCCTGGAAAGCTGGGCTCACACATGGAAATTAAATTTCAATATCACCAAGTGCAAGGATTTACATCTTGGGCAGGGAAACCCTAAACACAGGTACACCCTGGGAGGGGAGGCGCTGGAGGCCTCAACAGAGGAAAAAGACCTAGGGGTCATGGTGGATGCATGTATGAATAGCTCTGAGCAGTGCGGGAGAGCGGCTAGCAAGGCAAACAGGATGTTGGGATGCATCGTAAGGGGGATCACCTCTAGGAGCAGGGAAGTGATTCTGCCGCTGTACAATGGACTGGTTAGACCACACCTTGAGTAATGTGTACGATACTAGAGACCACACTTGAAGAGAGACATACAGCCCCTGGAGAGGGTACAGAGGAGGGCAACTAAGATGATACGAGGACTAGGGGATTTGACGTATAAGGACAGACTTGAGGAGCTCTGCCTGTTTTCATTGGAGGAGAGGAGAGGAGAGACGGGGGGACATGATTGAGGTCTTCAAGTACCTCAAGGGAATAAATAGGGTAAACATGGAGGGGATCTTTAGACTAAAGCAGGGAGGTATCGCCAAAGGGCATGGTTTGAAGTTGGAAGGTGGAAGGGTGAGGGGAGAAAGAGGAGGAGGTTTTTCACTGAGAGGGTGGTGGACCCTTGGTATGCACTGCCTGGTGAGCTGGTTCACAGATCCACAGTGGAGGGCTTCAAGAGAGGGTGGGACAGACACAGAAAGTGGATGTATCAGATGATGGCCTGGCCCAGGGGGTGGGGATGGATGATAGGGGTTTCTGGAACACAAGGGGGGGGGGGGCATCGGCACCCAACTAGGGATCTGAGGTTCGAGCAGACTCGATAGACCATAAGGCCTAATCTGCTGGCAATTAATATGTTAGTAAGTCATGATCCTCAATCTGTGATAACAAAATTATTTCTATGGCAAGAAATGTTGATGTTGTAAACAAAACTTTATTATTACGTACAAATGAAGCCCAAGGAGAAAAGATTATTATTATCAGTTGTTTTATTTTTATATTGCATTTGCTCCCCATAGCCACCTATGCCTGTCATTGGGCCCCCCTGCTGCTCCAACCCCATTATTCTCTCCCCCCGCCTCGGGGATCAACAAGAAGCAGGATTCGAAGGCATCAAGGGCCAACACATTCGGCCATGGGTTGACATAGGTTCTTCTGAGGTATTCTCTCATTCTGCCCGGAATAGTGGCATGCACAGGCGAGTGCACGTGTGTGGAGACGTGTGCGTGCTCCCAGAAACTCCATGCTCCTTTCACCCCCCCAGTGTTCACCAGTACCCTAGACCTCCCTTGCTCTGACATCTGGCCTCCACTGACTGTCAGTCAAGAGCAAGGAGACTCGCCACCTTGATCTGGGAGATGAGAGCATCCCAGCAGCCGCTACAGTCATCTCCCAGTCCCCCCACCAACTCCCGGCTCCCCAAGCCTGCCTCCGAACTCGGGTCACAGGTGTGGAGCAAGGTGTGGCATCCAGTGCCTAAACCCTCAGCGCCTCCAGGCCGGCCTGAAAAGATTATGTGTTAACAGAAATGTCTTTAGGGATAAAAAAAAAGGTATGTCCTGAAATTCACATTTTAGAGGGAATTTTTGCAACTTATTTCTGATAATTCTAGCTGAGAGTTTGTTGTTGGAAATCAAAAAATCATTCTAGTGACAGCATTCCCTGATCCAACAAGGAGCACATGTGTGCAGTGGGAAGTGGATTTAAGACAACCCCATCACAGATTTGCAATTACACTGCTGTTGGAATACCTTCTGCAAGCTGATAAGGGACATAAGAAGCTGCTTCATGCAGTTCAAAGTTATGCATCACTTCCCAGATCAGCTGTTCAAACCTTATGTTCAACAACCTTTGCCAGAGGGATCAAGGTATAGTTGTAGCAATCAAGTTGAGTGGATATTGGCTGGCAGTATAACCTAGAGGTTAGAGTAACGAGCTATGACTGAGCTTAATACACTCTGAAGACCTGGGTTTGAATCCCACAGCCTCCACTTGTATACTATATGACTCTGAGCAAATCACTTAACCTTCTCAATGTTCCTTGGTAGCCCCTGAAAACAGGCATGTGGGCCTTACCCACTTACCAAAGAATAAAAAAAAAATACAGTATATCCAGGTATTTTGAGATATAGTATTTCTAAAGTAAATCTCTCTGATGGCCCAACAGTGGTACTGCAGGCAGGCAGGAAATTTTTCTAGTGATATCACTGAAATGTTAAGAAATATCCAGACATGTAAGTGACTGCAGTTGTACCATTATGTATGTCCTCTGCATCATTTATTCAATATTTCATGTATGCAGCTACGTTATGCAAGGATTTGCATTTGTTACCCATAATGCTTTGTGAAGAGTCTGAGGCTTTGGGGGGTTGTGTGTGCATGTGTGTGCGTGTGTGTGTGTGTGTGTGTGGGTGTGTGTATTATAGGGGGCACGGTACCGCCCCATAGTTGGGGTTGAGTAGGCATTTCAATGTTAAACTCGAAATTTTGCACTTTAATAACTTTGCAACTGTTCAATGGATTTGCATGCAAATTCACATGAACCATCACCCAGGGTAGATCTCTGGATGTGGCAAGTTATGTTTTGGTCGGATGTGTGGTTTCCAAATTCCGAAGAGGTGAAAAAAGCATTGTTTTGCTCACTGATTTTGCTGGGATTTTTCTTTGAATATGCCTACAACCCAGATAGTTTGGAATCTTGGTCTGAACTTTTCAGGGCAGAAAGGGATCATCCCATAGATGTGCCTTTTTCTAGTCTGGTGAAAAAGTAATAAGCCATTTTTAAGTTATTGCATTGTAAAGATTTGAAACAATCATTTCTGAGCATGCTCAGTAAGCACTAAAAGCCAGCGGTATGAAACGAAAAAATAATTCTTTTTTCATATGACATTATCCTTTTTTATTTGAAAAAAATCATTTTTCATATGCCTGCCATCTTGTTTTCAGTTTTGCCAGAGAAATTCAAATTTGGAAGCCCCCAGATAGATATTGTGGGTAGAAACCAACATACGTAGCTTGCTTATCAGGACCCCTTAGCTACATTCTGCACTTTACTGCTTGAGAAATGCCCTTACAATGTGTTGCTTTTTTTTTACACTGAAATTCTTTTTTGTATTGGCATCATACGAAAAAAGATCTTGTTTCATATGACGACTCATTTCAATGGGATTTTCAACTCTGGGCAATAACTTTGAGATGTTCACATGTTTTGACACCAAATTTTCAACATACCTTTTTTGAGACCCCTCCTCATGAACAATGGGAGTGTCATTATGCAACTCCTGCCTGAAAGAGGATTTTGTGGTTGCTTGGCGAATTCAACCTTTCAGGTTGGATTTGTGTAGTGTTAGTCATATTGTTCATAAGGTGGAGTCATAAGATGGCTATGTTGAAAATTTGGTGTCAAAATATGTAACAATGGCAATTATGACCATTTGTTGCAATTTTGCTATGCAAGCTCATAACTTTGGAAATTTAAAAGACTCTGACCCCAGATTTTCAACACAGACTTCTTATTACCCCTACCTCATATATGTCACAGCTGTCATTTTTCAATGCCTAGTCAAAATGTGTTTTAGCACCTGTGCTGTAGAATAGTGTGCAGAATTATGTTTTGGCAGGGATTCGAAAACTTTCTCTGCCAGGTACATAAGGTGGAGTAAAAAGATGGCTATGCTGGCAATTTGGTCACTATTGTCCTATAAATGGAAGCACAGGGCCCTTCAACAGCAACCTATATATATGCATCTATGGAGGGATGAAAGCGCAGGGCCCGAACAGCACTGCACTCCCACAGGCAAATAAGGCTATGATTACACTACCTCAAAAAGTTAGGAAATTCTTTGCAGAAAACTACATTAATGCATCAGTTAGGGTTAATATTAAAACATAAAAAGGAGGGAAATATAACATTAGGGTATTGAACCCTAACACCCCACCCCACCCCACCCTGTACACACCAACAGAGTGTCAGGGGTATTCATGGGTCATCAGCCCTAACGCTCACCCCATTCTCCTATACTGTACCCATCTCAGCTTATTTAGTTATGGAATGGGGTGAGTGTTAGGGCTGACAACCCCAGGGCATATCCCTGATGCCTGTTGGTGTGTGCAGGGTGAGGGTGGGGTGTTAGGGTTGGAAACCCTAATGTCATATTTCCCTCTTTTTTACGGTTTGATATCAACCCTAACTGATGTATTAATGTAGTTTTTTGCAAAGATATATATACACATATATCTATATTATAGGGGCGAAGTAGCACCCCTATAGTTAGGGTTGAGTATCCTGTTCAGTGTTAAACCCTTAACTATGCACAGTAATATATTTGGCGCCGTTTAATGAAATGAGTTGAAATTTTGTATGTGGTGTCTAGGAGGCAAGGTCTTGATCTGTGGAAATGTTTGTGATGGCAGCTTGTGTGGCTTCGGAGATCCACATGTGTCTTTTTTTGTAAATGTCTAACTTTTTTCCTATACTTAACATAGCTTTTTTTGCTCTGCCCTACAGTCTACATGGAATGGAATTTTTATCACAAACTTGCAGGGGACATGTGTCACGTACTAAGGCAGTGCCTTTGACAGGTCTGGTGAAAAAATATTAAAGGGTTCCCAAGTTATAAGGCTTTCAAATTTAGTGGTTTCCAACCTGCGCATGTGCAGTGGGGTTTTTGAGATAACGTCCTGTGGTGGAACCAAAGATTTGATTCCTCAAATGCGTGTTTTTGATTTCATGCCACTTGCTAGGCATGGCAGCAGACATTTTTCATGCCATGCCAACCGCCATCTTGTTGATTTTTCCCACGAACTAACAAACGTGGAAATACATAAAAATGCTGGGATTTAAAAAAAAACAAACATCAGAACCTAGCTAAACGGGCCTAGCTTACAGAACCCTGTTCTATGGAATTGACCTTATTAGCATATGTATAATTGTCTCCATTCTCTTTGTAACTGATTGCCTTGTGCACATGCAATCTTCTTATTGTTCTGTAATTGTCTGTACCTGACCAGGTCCACCTTGTAAATGAGTTGTCTCAATGGTGTTTCGCCTGGATAAATAAATAAAGACTGATTGATTGATTGATAGCTTAACGGGACCCATTTAGCTAGATTCTGATGTTTGTTTCTTAACATAATGGCCACAAATACATTTTCTGGGCACCCAAAATCTCGGGTGCCCAGCATAGCAAAAGAAGCGCTTCCCCGCGCATTCTCTGTATGAGAACATCGGGAATTCTTGACTTCTGAAGCTGCAGCTGAACTCGTGCTGCCAACTACAGTGTGAGCTATGAGCCATCATTGCCCTAGTGTTTGGTGGTGCCCCCCCTTACTCCATCACTGTCCCCTTAATAATATAAGCTTTCCCTGGTGTCTAGAGGCACCCCTCACCCACCGATCACTGTCCCCCTATTAATATATATTTCCCTGGTGTGTAGTGGCACCCCCACCCACCAATTGTCATCCCCGTAAAGAAATAAATGTATTCCCTGGTGTGTAGTGGCACCCCCACCTGTTGATCACCATTCCTGATTTCCCTGGTGTCTAGTGGCACCCCCCCACCTGCCAATTGCCATCCTTTTTATGAAGTTATATATTCCCTGGTGTTTAGTGGCACCCCCACCTGCCAATCGCCGTTTCTGATTTCCCTGGTGTCTAGCAGCACCCCCCTGCCTGCCGACTGCCATCTCTGTTATAAAATTATATATTCCCTGGTGTCTAGTGGCACCCCCACACTTGCCTTTCCTGATTTCCCTGGTGTCTAGTGGCAACCCCCAAACCGCCAATTGTCGTCCCTGTTATCAGAGTATATATTCCTCGGTGTCTAGTGGCACCCCCACCCTCCCTTTTGAAGCATAACCCTGAAATGAAGAAAATGGTCTATCGATGTTTTTACAAACCTGTAAAAAAAGAAAACAGTCCCTCGCTGATCAGCCCCCCACCCCTACCTCCCACCTCAGCATCCATCACCCCACACCCCCAATACACCCTCCCCCACACCCTCACTCACCTAAACAGGTCCCAGGTTCGAGATCCACTCTCTGATCAAAGACACAGCTTACTGCTGGAACCGGCGACTGCAATATAAGAAACTAACGTAACTGTGGTTCAATGTATTTCAATGGAGGTTG
The DNA here is from genome assembly GCA_016271365.2 of Neoceratodus forsteri. Lineage (NCBI taxonomy): Eukaryota > Metazoa > Chordata > Ceratodontiformes > Ceratodontidae > Neoceratodus > Neoceratodus forsteri. The sequence goes on from CM028129.1 coordinate 193,533,408, forward strand.
CTACTTTTATGCATAAGTTAGTCATTTTCTGACATTTTGACTCCAAATTTTCAGCATGACCTTTTGGGGACCCCACCTCATGAACAATATAACTGTCTTTACACAACTCCCGCCAGAAAGGTGATTTTGCAGTCGCTTGGCAAATTCACTTTTCAGGAGGGATTTGAAACATTTTCCTGCCCGTGTTCATAAGGTGGGATCATAAGAAGGCTATGTTGAAAATGTGGGGTCAAAATATCTAAAAATGGCAAACTTATGACCATTTGTTGCAATTTCACTATGCACACTCGTAAATTTGGAAAATTTAAATATTTTGACCCCAGATGTTCAACATAGCCTTCTTATTACCTCACACTTACCATATGTCACACCTGTCATTTTCCAAATCCTGGCCAAAATGTGTTTTGACACCTGTGGCATGAAATGGCATTGCAGTTGTACAGAATTATATATATTTTTTTTAACGTTATTATTTTTCTCTCCTTGGTCAGAACGGTCCCCTTTGACTCCCGGCCACCAGCACCCGCACCCCTGGAGTCAGTCAGGCGTGTGAATCAAAATGCTCCATCGCACTGTCTGGCCAATGGCAGCAACCCCCCCATAGGGACCTATGGCACAGAGCTGGTGAAGACACCATGCAACTCCATGGGAGCAGGGCTGGCCATCAGACGCTGAGGTCACCCCACTGATTTTCCTCTATTTCTACCCCCTTGAGGAGCCAGACATGCATTGGCATCGACACAAAAATGCTCGCTACGCTCCTCCCCCTGTGTATACCCGCATCTGTGGAGCACCCAGCCTCCACTAGGTGTCACTACAGCATGGCGCATGTCCCTCACCAACCCCGAAGGAAGGAGAGCAGTCACAGGATGCTCAAACCTTCCCTCCCCCCATCAACCCACGGCGGCCCAAGTCCATTCCTGAACCCGGGTCACTGGCATGGTGCGAGGTGTGGCATCCAGCGCCTCAACCCTCAGCACCAGTGGGCCAGCTCAGAATTACATTTTGCCAGGCATTCAAAAATGTTCTGTACCAGGTACATGAGGTGGGGTAATAAGATGGCTATGCTGACAATTTGGTCACAGTTGTCCTATAAATGGAAGAGCAGATCCCAGAGAGCCCTGTGCTTCCACAGCTACATACATATGCACATCCATAGAGGGATGGGAGCGCAGGGCCCAAAGGGTCATACGCTCCCACAGGCAAATAAGGATACAATTATACTATCTTAAAAAGTAAGGAAATAAATTGCAAAAAAAAACGTCAATAATGTTCCAGTTAAGGCTGCGTTATTCACTAACTGGGGTGATACCAAAATGGATGTTGGGGATTCCGATTCCCAGAAATCTGTTCAGGATTTGGGAGGTCTTCCTGCCGATGATTATAAAGGGAAGAAAAAGAAAAAAAGGAAGAAATAAAGTGGGCGAGCTTAACCTTCTAGTAGAATGGTGGTTTTTACATGGGGTTCACTCAACACTCATAGCCTATTGAATAGTGGTAATTGACAAGCCCTTTTTCAAACATTACACGATTTGCACATGTCTGTATGTTATTTACAAGAAACCTGGATGTTCTCCCTGCACAGTTTTCTTCCTTTCAGAGGGACTGGCCTTGGGGGCCCTCCTATTGGTCCTTTGGAAGAGATAGTGCTGATGGTTTAGGAATCCTGTTTTATGATTTTTCCTTTTTACTCTGTAGGATGATAGATTTAATTCCTGGTAGGGTTTTCATTCTGGATGGGAAATGAAACTCAATGGAATGTAGATTTATCAATATCTATAACCCTCAATCTAAGGCAGAGCATATTAAGTGTATGAAAGCAGTTCAGCCTTTTTTAGTTACCTCCTATAATTTTTTTGGGGAGGTGATTTTAATTGTAGCTTGTTGACTAAAGGTGATTCACAGAAAAAAAATGATTGTGATTCACATGCTTTAGAGTCTATTATTAAGGTGGCCGGCCTAATTAACTGTTTTTAGTTCCAGAGGAAGGGGCCTAGATGTACCTTTATGAAGGGAAAAATAACCTCAACCATTGATTATTTATTTATTTCTGCAAAATCTCTACTGGGACTTTCCAAACGATTCCTGTTGAATTTACTGATCACATGCTTTTAGTTTATTCATTTGGGAAATCATTGCTCTTTCCTCAAAGACATATAAAATGGAAACTGAACACCTCTATCCTTCAGCTCTCTTATGTCAAATAATCTATATTGTCTATCTTAAAAGCCTGCCTATCAGTTGCCATGCTATATCCAAATCTTGGAGAATGGTGGGTGGAGACTAAAACAGATTTGAGTAAATGGTTCAAGGCTTATGGGACCCATCAGAGAAACTCAAATTTGTTCTCATATCTAAAACTTAGGAGCCACTTACAAAAACTTATTACCTTTGCAAATACTTCTACAAGAGACTACTCAGAACAAATTGATGTGGTTAAACAGAAAATGAAACAGGTGCAATACAACAGGGCAAATACCTTACAGGCTATATTTACAAATCATACACAGAAATCTAAAATAGGGGATCCGTTTGAATTATGTAAACAATTGAAGGAGTCCACAATAATGAAGTATTTAGTCTCAGATGGGAAAAAGGTTCAGAAGGAGTTGGATAAGTGCTCAGTTATAGAGGCTCATTACGCCTCCCTTTGTCCGCAATCACCTATAGTGGATGATTCTGTTGATTCATATTTACACTCTGTTCCACCCCCGTTAGTTTTAAATGATTCAGAGTTGTTATTGGACCCTATCTATATTTCAGAAATAGAGCTAATTATAAAGAACTTGAAGGATGGAGTATCTCCAGGGGGGGATGGGCTCCCTAATTGTTTAGTTCTTCTATTACGGCTTGCTTAGTTTTAGTTTTTCAATTCAAAATGAAGGGACAAGTTATGCCATCTTCCTTTATGGATGGCTTGATCATTCATATTTACAAATCTGGGGATAAGGGTAACATTAAAAACTGGAGGCCAATCACTATTCTGGAATTCAGATTATAACATTTTTTACTATGCTTTTGAATAATCGATTAAAAACGTATGCGGAAAGGGTTATTTCACCATGTCAATATTGTGGATTGCGTAGTAGGCGGATACAGTCAGCCCTTATGATAATCAGAGATGTAATAGAGCAACTGTCTTTAGAAGGTAAAACGGGATATTTGATTTTGGCTGACCTTGAAAAAGCTTTTGACAGAGTAGATCATACTTATTTGTTTAAGACCCTGCAATTTTTCAGTGGCCCACTATTATTTTGTAATATCATTAAATCCCTGTGCAACACAGCCAGAGTATACCCTTTCATGAAAGGAATGCAAACAAAGGGACTTAGACTGATGACAGGGGCACATCAAGGATGCCCCTTAAGTCCGCTCCTATATATTTTCTCGTTGGAACCTTTAATTCGTATCTTATCTTTTTCTCCTAGATGGACAGGGATTAGTTGTACTCAAGGCCTTTCTCAGGTGCATATTCAAGCGTACGCAGATGATGTCTGCTTATTCTTTGAAAACTATGATAGTTTACAACACTTTTTTGATGAGTTTGATTCATTTTCTAATGTTTCAAATGCAAAAATTAATATGGGTAAAACCAAGGGCCTGATCATAGGGGCAGGTTGTCATTCAGCCATCCAATACAAAAATATCACTCTCTCTTCAGAGCCCTTAAGTATTCTAAAGGTGTCCTTTTTGATCCTCAAAACATTCCTGCTGAGAACTGGGATACAGTTTTAAAAAAAGCCAAACTCAAAGTTAACTGGTGGAAACAGCTTAAATTTTCCAAATGAAAACAAATTCAAATTCTGAAACAGTTTATTATTCCTGGATTGCAATATTTGGCCATGCTTTTTCCTTTACCATCTCAGTTTGAAGCCAGACTTTATAGTTGTTTCTTTCAGATGTTATGGGGTAACAGGCTTAATCCTGTAAAGAGGTGTTATACCTATATAAACAAAAGAATGGAGGATTGGGAATGATCGACCCGATTGTTTTTTTCTTTTCCCTTTTTTTTCACACTCCATTAGATCTATACTTTTATTTCCGGAGAGTAGAGAAAGAATCTGGATGGACTCTGTGGTAGGACGCTACCTTAAAGCTTGGAATGGTTTAGCCCCTAAACTTAACCCTCATGTGCATGTCCCTGAGTACTTTAGACCAGCAGTCCAGAAGCTGTACAACTGGTGGATCTCAAAACACCAGACAGTTTCTACTACAGTTAAATCCTTATATCAAGCTACTATGAGCCATATTCACCCTTCAGTGCCTTGTTTTCAGCATTGTCCGGAGGCCCATAACTGCTATATTCTAAATCAATTAAATAATCAGAGAATTCCATCTTACATGTGGGAAACACAGTGGTTAATATTGTATGGTAAATTGAGTGTGAGGGGTAACGCCAAGTACAAAGCTATGAATGAACAGACACGTCCTTATCCGGAGTGTATTAACCAGGAGGAAACCATGGATCATTTTTTTTTTACACTGTTTACATGTTAAGCAATTGTGGGGGTATGCAGCAAAAGCTTGGGGGTTCCCTTGGTTACTAAATCTAAATTATCACACATTGGTTCTTTGTAAGTTTCCTCCCAGGTTAGACGTATTTCACAAAAATACTTTAATAGTTTTTTTTGGATGTCTTCATTTTTATTTATGGCAGGTTAGATGCCAATGGGTGATTTATCAAAAAAAAAGTATCACATGAAGGGTAGTGTATGCTAGTAGAACAAGAATTGCAGAAAGTGTATTTAAAAGATTTCCAATTGTTTAATTCCTCTAAGGTACTGAAGTGGTGGAGGGGATTTTCATATATGATTAAATTCAAATAGAAAGTTATTTTTGCTGTTTTTTTGAAGTTTAAGGATGGGTTTATTATGATGATGTTGTTTTAATTCTATTTTTTTTTTATATGCTGTTTTCTTTAAAGTTGAGTTGTACCGTATGTTTCTTTTTCAATAAAAACTCCACTACTCTTTTTGATAAGTGCCATGGGATCTTTGACATCCACCTGAACTACCACCAATCCAGGCAGATGGAACCTCAGTTTAATGTCTCATCCGAAGATGGCACCTCAGAAGTGCAGCACCTCCTCATGCTGCACTACAGTGTCAGTACTGTACATATATATATACACACATATATATATATATATATATATATATATATATATTTATTGCAAAAAACTTTGTTAATGCACCCGCACCAGTTAGGGTTAAAACCACAAATGTAGGGAAATGTGGTGTTTGGGTTTCCAACCCTAACACCCCATCCCCACCCTGCAGGCAGCAACAGGAGGGATCATTACAGTTTGCCCTCTCCTTCATCTTCACAAATCAGGTGTGGGGTGTGCCTTAAGGTTGTGAGCCCTAACGCTTACCCCATTCCATCATTAAAGAAGCTGAGACATGTGCAGTACATGAGAGTGGGTTAACCATAAGGGCTGACAATCTTGAGGCACACCCCACTATTATCATTAATTGAGTGCATGCACTATACAGTAAACGCCTGAGAACAGTCCAGTTGGAGGCCAGCCACAGAGTTGAGAGGTAGGCTGTGCTGGTCACCAGCTGTGTTTCAGAGTGGGGGGAGGAGTGGGTAGGTGGGCACTACCTGCTGTGGTGGTGGGTTGGGGGGGTCCACTGAACCACCAGGTATGGGGCTAATTGTAATAATAGTAATACCGCTAGAGGGGGCCACTAGATCACCAGGAATGGAGCTAAGTACAATAATGGTAATGCCAGCGATCAGGAAGGGGCCACTAGACAACCAGGAATGGGGCTAATTATAATAATGGTAATACCATCAATCAGGAAATGGGGCACTAGACCATCAGGAATAGAGCTACTTATAATAATGGTAATACCGGTGATCGGGGATCAGGGAAGGGAGCCACTAGACCACCAGGAATGGGGCTAATTATAATAATATTATTAACCACAGACATTGGGGATCAGGGAGGGGGGACACTAGATCACCAGCGCCATGGATGTTAATGTTAATTGTAATGCTGGCAGACATTGGGGATCGGGGAGGGGGGACACTAGACCACCTGGGTCGAGGGCAGGGCATATCCACCCTGTGGCTTGCTACGAATCCTCCCAGTTCAATATCTGTTTGGTGCATTGCCAGGGTTGCTGCAAGCCACCAGACTTTACTGCCAAGAACCTGCCATATAGAGAATCGGGCACAGGTTCCCTGGTGCACCAGGCATTGGCCAAGCTGCTGTTTGTCGCAGCTTGCACCGATCAAAGCCTGTTTTGAGAATTGAGCCCAATATGTTTAGTAGTGATATGTCAATTCTTTCCCTATCCCCACCAATTATATCCTGGATTCAGTTCAAGTGTGAATGCCCCCACCTTTACAGCTAAGCCAGGGCACGCAGTCCCAGCTTCGACTCCGATGCTAACCTAACCAGTGTTAATGGGAACAAGCTGTACACGCAGGATTAGGAACATCAGGGAAATAACTCAGTTAAAGTTGCACAGTAAAGGGGTTAAGTGCTCATTACACAAAGGTTGGTCAGCACTGTACCCTAGGAGTGTGCTTTAGAGTTCAAATGCAAGTCTGAAACAGAAGGCTTCTGAACAAACACGGGATTGATCATGTATGTTTCCCAACCCCTCACCCAACACGCACACACACACACTTCATTTGTTATAGCTATTTTTATTTTGCTCTTCACCTTAGTTGCCCAGAGTAAATTGAGATGCATCTCATTTTCATTAGGGTTCCTACAGACCAAGCTGCTACTGAAGGGCTGATACTCGGGAAGGTCAAGTAACTTGCTGAAAATCACCCAACCAGGTCAAGTGACTTGCTCACACCTAAACCAGTGGGAGTACAGCGGGAGGTAGTTTAGAACCTGGAACCTGATGGCTCACAATTCAGTGTAGCAAACCTTCCCATCCTTCCCAGACACTGGTGTGTGTGGTGTGGTGGTGGGGTGTGTGTGTGTGTGTGTGTGTGTTAGGAGTGTAGATATGAAAATAAAGTTTGTACACCACAACCTTGTTTTTGGCCCTTGCCCTGTTTGTTGCCACCCGTTGAGCCCTGTTTGCTGCCCTCAGTTGTACCGTTTGATGCTCTATAACTGGATACCTCAATTTGAAGTTACGTGTGGGAGAAAACCAAAGCAGAATTCGGTTGTATGCATTTACATAGTGGCTCGCTTATATAGCATAAGGAACAAAAAAATTGTATTATAACATCAGAATCTGGGGCAAATGTTGCACTTTTGGTAAGACAAAATGTTGCCCCATAAAAACCAAATTGGTTTATATGGTGTATGCATTCACACACCCTTTATGTGTGTCAGTGGGAAAGTGTATCATCGATGCCTTTATTCTCTTTTTCCTCCACTGGGGAGCTGGATCCATAAAACAACTACAGCAGGTGAGAAGGTGAAACAGAGGCCAGTAAGAGGGATGGAGGTTTATGTGTGTCAATGCACATAGTCTGTCAAATAAAATCTCTGACCTCTCCTCTTTAATGGCAGAAGCCAAATTAGACTGGGTAGCAGTCACAGAAACCTGGTTTATGGAGAGCCATACCTGGAACATCGCTATACCAGGTTACATACTTTTTAGAAAGGACCGCGTTGGAAAAAAGGGGGAGGGTAGCATTATACAGTATGTAAAAGAAGGAATCTCAGCAATAGAAGTCCAAGCAAAACAGGGAAGACCAGAAGCTCTATGGGTCACCCTAGGAGCAGGGAACAAAGCACCCATATATAGACCTCCCTCCCAGGGCTCTGACATACAGTAGATAAGGAGCTGCTGGAAAACATCTTCTTGATGGTCGACAAGGGAGACCCGTTATTAGTGGGGGATTGCAATCTACCTGATGTAGATTGGTCCTTATTCATGGAATTGTCTGAATGCAGCAAAGAGTTCCTACTTGCCCTGAAGGGGGAAGGACTTAATCAGCTGATGCAGTTCCCCACCAGAGAACAGACTATGCTGGACCTGGTGCTGACAAACAGAACCAGAATCTCAGACGCAACCATAAGGGTAAATCTGGGAACCAGCGACCACAGGTCAGTCTGGTTAATAGTGGAAAGGGTAGCAGAATCAAGTCACACAAAGCTCAAAATACTTGACTTCCACAAGGCAGACTCCAACACCATGAAAACCCAGTTAAGAAACTTGTTGCAAATCAACAACTCATGGAATGTGGAGAGAAGCTAGGAAGCCTTGAAGACAGCTTTACTTCAAGTTACTGAACAATGCACAAAGCACATCAGCAAGTCCAAAAGAAGAAAAAAGCTGCTGTGGTTGTCCAAAGAAATAGTAACAGTAAAACAAAAAAAGGGCCTTTAAGCAGTATAAGCAGACAAAGAAAGAAACAGACAGAGAACATTACATATCAAAGCTGAGAGAAGCGGGAAAGGCTATTAGGATAGCCAAAGCCCAGAAAGAGGAGAAAATAGGGCAGGGAATAACAAAGGGGGACAAAACATTTTTTAGGTACATAAGCAAAGCGTAAGGGTGGGATAATCAGGCTAAAATCAACTGATGGACAGATAGTTGAAAAGGATGAAGACAAGGCTGAAGTGCCAAACAAATTCTTCTGCTCAGTCTTCACCACTGAAGACCAAGGCAGCGGCCCTACTATGGGAAAGGCAGTGTGCAACCGTAGAACAGAAGACGACTTCCGCTTCTCAAGAGAAAGAGTCCTAGAAGAGCTTAGCAAACTAAAAGTTGACAAAGCAGTGGGACCCGATGAAATCCACCCTAGGATTCTAAAGGAGTTACGGGAAGAAATTGCAGCACTGCTCACTGACTTTCTTAATAGGTCACTGGAAAGTGTCACAATACCACTAGAAAAAGGCTGTGGTGGTAGCCTTACATTAAAGTGAAAGCGGGGAAGAGCCTGGGAACTCCCACCTAGTCAGTCTGACCTCAGTGGTAGGCAAATTTATGGAAACCCTGCTGAAAGATAGAATAGTGGATCTCCTAAAAGAATCTGGAAAGCTTGACCCCAAGCAACATGGATTTATGGCAGGAAAATCATGCCTAACAAACAAGATAGAATTCTTCGACTGGGTGACCAGAACAGTGGATCAGGGAGGGGTGGTGGATGTGGTGTACCAAAACTTCAGCAAGGCCTTCAACACCGTACCCCATAGAAGGCTTATGAATAAGCTAGAGAATACAGGACTTAGCCAGAAGTCAGTCAACTGGATTGCAAACTGGCTAAAGGATAGGACACAGAGAGTCTCAGTTAATGGAGCTCAATAACGGGAGGGCAAGGTAATGAGCAGACTGCTGCAGGGGTCAGTATTAGGCCCCATCCTCTTCTTTTTTTTTTAGTTTATTTATTTTTACTTCCTCGGCTGGGGAGGTTGTGCCTTTGGTTCCTCCCATCCAGCCAACCTTCACAGCTGCTGCCCCAGTCATGGACAGAGCTCAAACCTCCCCATCACAACCCCTCCAGCTGCATCGCAGCAGGTACTTACCCCACCACTACGGAGGCCTGGAGGGTGGACCCAGGAAGGAGTTAGCTTGTGTGCAACTGTGGCAGCATGCCGTCGGGGCAGCCTTCATACTGCCGAGAGAGATTTCTCTTGTGGTTCTCCCCTGCGGGGAGGGGCATGCAATGACACCAGTGGAAGGAGTGTGCACACATCCACATGAGCTCCTCCCAGCATCTTCCCCTCCTGCCCCTCTTTCTGCAGCATCGGCGCACTGCCCCCCAGTCAACATTAGGGGGTCAGCCAAGCACCAACCACTGATGCCCCCCCTCCCAAGAGAAGGAGAGCAGTCTTCCGGATGCTCAGTCCTTCTCTAACCCTGCCAACCCCCGGCTGCCCATGCTCATTCCTGAACATGGATCGCTGGTGTGGCTCAAGGTAAGGTGTCCAGTACCTCGGCCCTCAGTGCCACCAGGCTGGCAGGCCACATCCTCTTCAACATTTTCATCAGCGATATCGCTGATGAGCTGAAGGGGAAAGTATGCCTGTTTGTGGACGATAAAAAACTCTGCAACTGGGTGGACACCCAAGAGGGAGTCTTGAAGATACAAAAGGATCTGAATAGGCTGGAAGTATGGCCCAAAAAATTGGCAATTGTTCAATGCCAAAAAATGAAAGGTCATGCATCTGGGTAAAGAAACCCCAAGAAGGAATACATGCTGCTAGGACACCATCTTGAAGTAACACAGGTGGAGAGGGATCTTGGCGTAATCATTACAGATGGCCTTAGGACTAGCAAGTAATGTGAAAGAGCAGTGCAGAAAGTAAATGGCATCCTCGGATGTATTGGAAGGGGTATAACTAGCAGAAAAAGAGAGGTGATAATGCCACGCCACAGATCACTGGTCAGGCTCCACATGGAATATTGTGTCCAGTATTGGAGGCCGCACCAGAAGAAGGATATCTATAGACTGGAGATGATGCAGAGAAGGGCTACAAAGATGGTGCAGGGTTTGCACCAGGAGCCATATGAAACCAGACTGGTTGACTTACAGCTGTACTCATTTGAACAGAGAAGAGACAGGGGGGACATGATAGAAACATTTGAGTATATGATGGGAATTAACACAGCATGGGAGAAAAACCTGTTTCAGATTAAATCAGAGAGTCATACAAGAGGCCACAATCTACGACTGGCAGGAGGCAAATTCAGGGGAAATATCATGAAGTATTTTTTTTCCGAGAGGGTGGTCAGCCCTTGGAATAGCCTACCAGAAGAGGTAGTAAACTCAAAAAATATAAGGGAATTCAAACTTGCGTGGGATAAATATTACAAGCAAAAAAGGAAATAGTCAAAGAGGAGGGGGTGTAGGTATTCTGGGCAGACTAGATGGGTCAAGAGTTCCCCTTCTGCCAGAAAATTCTTATGTTCTTAAGAGTAAAGCCAGCATGTTAGATGCAAGCCCTGTTATGGTTTTGTATTCCATTGCTACATCGATGGATTCACAGTGACTCCACTACAGCAACAGCATTTTTACCATGGTGTTTCTGCTGCCAACAGGTGCTTTCACATCATCAGATAGGTAAGCAGCAGGTGTAATGGCTGTGATGGGGGAGTCTGTTCAGGACATGGAGTTGCATTCTTCTCCATGGTACATGCGCCATGGAGTTAGTTATATTACTATAACGGGGTTGTGGGGGGCAAAGACCCCTGCAAGGGGATTACCAGTGTTACTTTGGTTTATTGCGTTTTTTGTCAGTGTTCCAGTTGGTTGCTGTACTGGGCTGTCTGTGTTATCGTTGTAGTGTTCGTCACTGTATTGGATGTCAAACCGGCATGGTGGAACCTCATGGTTTAGCCCAAAGCAGGGGAGAATAACAATCCCCCCCCCCAGTGCAGCTGAAATCACTTCTGGGTGCCCAATCTATTTCAGGAGTTGGGAAATGATTAGGAGGAGGTGAGGCTGGTTAAGAAGTTGTCTCTTTTGTTGTGGCTCCTTGAGAGGTGGAAGGCTCCAGACAATTGTGTCCACTTGGGCATAAATTGACCAGATGAAGTGACCAAAACAGCGAGACCATGAACAGAAAAATATTATCTGAGCTGCTTGTGGATTAAAAACATAATTAATTTTAAACTGCACCCTTTTGGACCCTGCTTAACTATTACTATCAGAACTTGTTTTGCAATAGGGGTGCTTTGGTACATGACTTTGTAAACATGCTGGTGGTACTACTGTCTGAGCACCACACTGAACTTTTCAGGGCTTACTTTAATGAACACAACAGGTCCAGAGCAGTAGGGTTTGCAGTTACGTTTTGATCACATCCTTATACCAATCCAAGGGATTCAGCAGTGTTGGGTTGGGTTGGGTGGGGTGGGGTGGGGGCTCTCATGAACTGTACGAAGTTCTTTCCCTGGAATTTGGGGATGGGCAGTACCCCTATCCCCATAAGAATTCTGCTAAAAAAACACACACACACAATACTGGCTGTGGAAACATACAACCCACCCCTTACTGTCACTTAATCAGAAATAATTCTTACTGTTATGAGAAATCACTAGGGAAGGATGTCTGTCCACTACGCTTCACATTCCATGAAGTGAAAATCTTATGTTATTTTCAGGTAGTCTTCACCCTGAAAATCTATGTCAGGCATCTTATTACTTCACTTTAGTGACTCAAAAAATCCCTTTCAGAGCTAAGGGCCAGATCCACAAAGGACTGGGGAACTTTTTCACATTTGTAGAGGGCTTGTAAAAGCTACAGCATGCTTCATTCACACATGCAAAACACCCCGTAGTCACCACTGCAGGGACTGTGCAGGCCCTCCGTGGGTGATCCCGCTGTTCCCACACGTCTGTGTGGGTGGTCAGGTCCTGGCAGAGATGACTGCTTCCAGATGAAGAATTTTAAAGTAAAACCAGCAAAGGCCATGCAGGTCAACTCACACTGAAAGCACGTAATACAACTTCAACCTTTGCAGGGAGGAGAAAAACTGATGTATGACGTCGCAAAGTCATTGGTTTTCGGGGAAAAGCAGCTTATTGCTAGTTCTACTAGTATAAGTTTTCAGCACCTGTTGCTTCCTGCCAAAGCAGCTGTAGTCAGTCAGATACAGAACACGAGCAATCCATCAGATATACAAAACAGCAACAGTGAATCAAGTGTTCACAGCTGAAGTAATCAGATGGATAAGATATTCAGTTGACACATACTAATATACTCAACAGAAACAAAAAACAAGCATTTGTCAATGCCGAATGTTTGCTTGCTAGCATTGGCATTGGTAGTGTAGAAGTTACAGAGCTGCATAATAGGAATGGCAGTGAAGTATTGAACTGAAGCCAACCTCACCACCACCCTGCAGAGAGTAACAGGCATTGGGGTGTGCCTTTGGGTCGTCAGGCATAACAGCCATGCCATTTCACCACACCCTACCCTGCAGACACTGAGAAGTGTCATGGTGTGCCTTGGGGTCTTTGGCCCTTATGCGCACCCCATTCCATCAGGAAATACAGTGAGATGGGTGCGGTATAGGAGAATGGGGTGAAATTTGGGGCTGAAGAGTCCAAGGCATACCTCGATGCCTCTCACTGGCTGCAGGGTGTGGAATGGTATGAGCATTACAGGCAAGAATCCCAAGTCACACCCCTGATGCCTGTCATTCTCTACAGGGTGGGGCATTATGGTTGGAAACCCTAACACTTCAGGCATTCGTTGGTATTTTCACTCCAAATTTTCAACATGTTTTTTGTGACCCCCCACCTCGTGAACAGTGGCAATATCAGTTTGTTAGCCAAAAGCTGCTTATGCACAGCGACTATGGCATTTAGCACCACAGGTGCAAAAACACATTCCGAACAGGATGTGAAAAATGACAGCTGTACTGTTCATGGGGAGGTGTAAAAAATGGCAATGTTGCAAATTTGCAGTAAAAATATAAAAAAAAACTGGTGAAGTCACAAGCATGCATAGAAACTGTGCAACGCACACCCGTAATGTAATTAGTTTGGGGATTTTTTACAGCAGATTGTCAACACAGGCATTTTGGGACCTCCGATCATGAACAGTGTCAGTGTGATTTTCTTTATCTGTCCCAAACAATGATTTCCCACAGTGACCACGCATCTCTGCGCTGAAAGTGCGAAAACACATTTCGGCCATGTTGTGAAAAATGACAGCTGTACTGTTCATAAGGAAGTGTGGAAAAATGCCACTGGTGAAAATCTGGACTGAAAATATTACAAAGTCATGAACTTACAAGGGTGCGTAAACTGCGCAATGCTCACTTGTAACACAGTCATTTTATGGACTTTTGTCACCAAATTTTCAACATAGCCATTTTAAGACCTCTGCTCATGAACAGTGTAACTGTGATTTTCTTAATCAGTCCCAAACATTGCTTTCACACACCGACTGTACCACTGTGCGCTACATGTGCGGAAACACATTTTGGGCGACATGTGAAAAATGGCAGCTGTACTATTCATAAGGAAGTGTAATAAAATGGCAATGTTGAAAATCTGGAGTGAAAATATTGAAAATTCGCAAACTTACGAGCATGCGTAGGAACTGCGCAACGCACGCTCGTAAAACAGTCATTTTTAGGATTTATTTCATCAAATTTTCAACATATCCATTTAAGACCTCTGCTCATGAACAGTGTCACTGGATTTTCTTAATGTGTCCCATACATTGATTTACTTTTACCGATAGCCATTATGCTACATGAGTGGGAAACACATTTTAGGTGAGATGGGAAAATGACAGCTGTACTGCTTATAAGGAGGTGTGGTAAAATGGCAATGTTGAAAATCTGGAGTGAAAATATTGAAAATTCGCAAACTAACGAGCGTGCGTAGGAACTGCACAACACATGCTTGTAAAACAGTCATTTATAGGAATTTTTCCACCAAATTTTCAACATAGGCTTTTTGAGAGCCCACCTTATGAACAGGAGCAGTGTTGTTTCGTCACTCAGTCCCAAAAGGTGATTTTGTGCATTGACTGCGAAATCACCCTTCGGGCCCGATTAACACCATGACAATGAGAGCATTCATGAGAAGGGGTCCCAAAAACCCCATGTTGAAAATTTGGTGCAAAAATTCCAAAAAATGCCTGAGATATGCAGCAAAGTTGAAAAAACCCTATCTATCCCATTATACAGCTTACCGGCATTTCCTCAGTTTGCAGTCGGCTTTGAAGAGTGCAGATGTACTGAAGCAGTATAGCACAGTGGTCTAAGGCTCTGAGCTGCAAAATTGGTGATTATCCAGCAGACCAGACCTGGGTTTGAATCCCACAGCTTCCACTTGTATACTGTGTGACCCTGAGCAAGTCACTTGATCTCCTTGTGCTCCCAGGTCACTCCTGTAAAAAAAGCTTTCAGCTTAGTGTGCTATACCTGGTTAAACAACTAAATAAAAAAAAAAAAGAGTGCAGACGTGTTTCTGGTCCACCGAAGATCGTCACGCTGGAGTCCGGAAATAAGTATGAGGGGGTGTGGAGAGGTGGCGTGGGTGGACTGGGTGAACGCCGAGGGAACGTTTTCTTGTTTACAGGCTGTTTTTTTAACAGGAAGATGACGCAGGACGTTTGCCACGCTGGGGTGGGCTCCCAATGTGGCAGCTAGAAGGCTGTTTGGGGGGGGCTGGAGCCGATGGGGGATTGGGCACCCCGTCAGCCATACAGACTTGTGCCACACTGGGGTGGGCTCCCAGCATGGCAGCTGTAAGGCTGTTTGGGGGGTCTGGAGCCGATGGGGGATTGGGCACCCCTGTTGCCCATACGGATGTGTTGCCATGCTGGGGTGGGCACCCAGCGTGGCATCTGGAACTCTGTTTGGGTGGGAAGTGCAGCACAGCTGACGGGTCCATCGGCTATACAGTGTGTGCGTGGGGGGGTGAGCACACAGTATGCATGCGCGTGTGTGTAAGGGGGGAGCATGCATGAGCAGGCGATATCTTATCGCTGCTCACTGGAGCGTAGCTCCCTCTTTCAACTGTATGCCACTGCATTTTCAACTGCTGTCATAGACAGCTCCAGCAGTGATTGGAGAACTGCGACTGCACCTGCAAATACACTGACTGAATTGGAAGACGCTGACACACCTCCGAAAAACTCGGATGATGGCACTATGTTTCTTGCACATGCGTGCAAGCAAACATAAAAATGGGAGATTGTACAGTGCCTGATGATTTTACAATGGCCTCTGCTGCCCTCAAAACAGCTATGAGATCAAACAGAAATAGTTAAAGCTAGAATAAAAGAACTAATCTGGCCGGCCTAGTGGTGCTGAGGGTTGAGGCACTTGATGTTACACCTCGCGCTACACCGGCGATCCGGGTTTGGGTATGGACCCGGGTCACTGGGGAGTCAGCCGGGGGACATAAGTCGTTTGCATCAGCACCCTCAGGAGGTAGGGATGATCCAGGAGAAAAAACAAAGGCAAAAAATCTCCCGGTATCATGCATCATGATGCTGGGTTCCCGGTATGTTGGGGCCCAGCCAACAAGATCAGAGGAAAAAGGATTCCTCCAGGCCAATACCACGAGGAAGTAAAAAAAAAAAAAGAACTAATCTGGCCAGCCCATTGGGGAAGCAGAAGAGCTACTTCTTGCAATGCCAGGACCAGGGTTCAAGAACGGGACTGGATTGTCTGGGAGGAGGGGATTGAGCATCACAAGGAATACGCTCCGCCACTGGGGGAAGGGGAGAGCTGTTATTTCTGTAATTAATAACTCAAGTCATTAAGATGACGTCACTCTGAATATTTAACAGATCTCTTACCTTGAAGGTACCTTTTGCCTGTAAATGCTGTGTTTATAGTGTGACTTTCTTATAACGACATTAATGGTCATTAAGCTTTCAAAGAAGGACTTGTTGGTCCAAAAGCTAAAGCAATTTGTTCTTTTTGTAACATCTTTGTTGGTCTAATAAAAGGTATCAAACCATCTGTTCTGGATTTATAATGGTAAAAGCACTTGTTTCTGATCGGAAATAGCACATGTTATTTAACTCGGAGGCAGTATAGCGCAGTGGTCTAAGGCTCTGAGCTGCTAAATCTAGTGACATCCAGCAGACCAGATCTGGGTTTGAATCCCACAGCTTCCACTTGCATACTGTGTGATCCTAAGCAAGTCACTTAACCTCTTTATGCTCCCAGGTCGCTCCTGTAAAAAAGCTTTCAGCTTAGTGTGCTATTCCTGGTTAAAAAACAAAAACTTTCTCATGGGGCATTGGAAAGCACAAGAATTTTTAAAAACTTCAAAATGACATATCTTCATTCGGGAATGAAAGACAGTTAAAAGAAAAATTGCTATACTGATGTTTTTGACATAAATGTATTATTATTAAATGAAAATGACATGCTGACTAACAAATTCTGCCACTTTGAACCACTGCAAGCACTTTAAACTAGTTAAATCCCTTGACTGTTTAAGAAGTACAACCTACATAGGCAGCCACAGCGGCCTTCTAATACTTGACTTACAGAACACTGTACCACCCTATTTCAGAAAAATACTGATAGGAATACCCTGCTAAGATTCGATAGTTGCCACCCCTTTCACACAAGGTTTAACATCCCCACGGGACAATTGATAAGAACTTTAAGGAACTGTACTGAACGAGCAGAATATGATGTAAACCGAAGTAAACAGGTGCATCGATTTCAGTAAAGAGGTTACAGTAAAAAAAAATATTGTATCAGCTATTAAAAAAGTTGATGAATTGGATAGGAGGGAAACATTGTTGTATAAACAACAGACTAGTGAACAAAAACAAAAACTAGAGTGCCCCTTTGTGACCAGTTTTTCGAAACAGGCTAATGAAGTAAAGCAAATCATCGAAAATAATTGGCCCATCCTAGAACTTGAACCTGAACTAAAAGAGGTGACCAATAATGGACCCAAAGTTATTTTTAGAAAATGTAAAAGTGTAAAAGACTATGTAGTGTCCAACATAGTAACTACTAGTGGAAGGGATAAACAAATGTTGTTAACATCAGGGATGGTATAGGGTGTGAAATGAGTCTCTTCGCGGATGACTCCAAGATGGGAGCAGTAGTTGAGGGAGAAGAGGGGAGGTTGGCCCTGCAAGGGGACCTGGACACCCTGGAAAGCTGGGCTCACACATGGAAATTAAATTTCAATATCACCAAGTGCAAGGTGTTGCATCTTGGTCGGGGAAACCCTAAACACATGTACACTCTGGGAGGGGAGGTGCTGGAAGCCTCAACAGGGAAAAAGACCTAGGGGTCATGGTGGATACATGTATGAATAACACTGAGCAGTGCAGGAGAGCAGCTAGCAAGGCAAACAGGATGTTGGGATGCATCAGAGGGGATCACCTCTAGGAGCAAGGAAGTGATTCTGCCACTGTACAATGGACTGGTTAGACCACACCTTGAGTACTGTGTACAGTACTGGAGACCACACTTGAAGAGGGACATACAGCTCCTGGAGAGGGTACAGAGGAGGGCAACAAAGATGATACGAGGGCTAGGGATTTGACTTACGAGGACAGACTTGAGGAGCTCTGCCTGTTTTCATTGGAGGAGAGAGAGACAGGGGACATGATTGAGGTCTTCAAGTACCTCAAGGGAATAAATAGGGTAAACATGGAGGGATCTTTAGACTAAAGCAGGAGGCATCACCAGAGGGCATGGTTTGAAGTTGGAAGGTGGAAGGGTGAGGGGAAAAGAGGAGGAGGTTTTCACTGAGAGGGTGGTGGACCCTTGGAATGCTTTGCCTGGTGAGCTGGTTCAGAGATCCACAGTGGAGAGCTTTAAGAGAGGGTGGGACAGACACAGAAAGTGGATGTATCAGATGATGGCCTGTCCCGGGGGGGTGGGGATGGATGATAGGGGTTTCTGGAGCACAAGGGATGGGAGGGTCTCGGCACCCAACTAAGGATCTAGGTTCGAGCAGACTTGATAGACCATAAGGCCTAATCTGCTGGCAAATAGTATGTTAGTATGTTAGTAACATCTAGACCTAAAGGCACTCATAGGTGTGGCAACTGCACATATTGTAAATATGTTTATTGTTGTAAATACTTTAAACATCCTGTTACAGGGAGTGATATAGAACTAAATGATTTCATCACATGTAACAGTTCTGGTGTAGTATATCTATTAATATGTGACTGTGGGGCATACTCTGTTGGACGCACTATACATAAATTTAAGGTAAGGATAGGAGAACATGTGAGGGCAGTAGAAAGAAGAGATACTACCTATGCTATTGCTAAACATATTTTGAAACAAAATTCCCAAAAACATACCTTTAAATTTTTGGGTCTAGAATTGGTCACTATGGGTCCCAGAGGTGGCAATTTGAACAAAAAGACTGGACAGAGAGAAAGTTATTGGATATATGTCTTAGGAGCTTGTTCCCATAAGGGTCTCAGTGACAAATATTGAACTTTCAGCTTTTCTGAAAAAGTATAAATGATGATCCATAACCTATATGTTATTTCATTTCTCCCCCTGTTGCTGTGATTTAACATAGTGCCTGGTTACCTCATGTAATATGTTGTTTTACTCATAACAATAAAACAAAATGTGTCCTATAACAGTAATACATATGAGTTGGGACTAACATTGGGACTAATTTGTAAAACAAATACAAACTGGAACTTATTTGTCCCTAAATAGTAATAACAAAGCATAACATAAAAATGTAAAAACTAAGGACATATTTTTTGAGGTCACCAAGTCAGTTTACTTGTGCTAACACATTGAAACATGGAATTAAAGAGTTAATGCATTGAATCAGGGATTTAATTAAAGACCCTTTGATTTTAAACAATCTATAATAACCCATTTAATGGGCGCATAATATGGATTGGTGAGTTTGGGTCACATGTGTAATTATGTTATGTATTTATTGAAGCACTTGTGCACAAAACGTTAGTACTTTTCTAAGCCACTATTTGTATTTGTGCAAGTCTGCATTTTTATAAACTTTGGATTTCTATTCCGCCTGTTTTATTGCTGTATGGGTGCTAAAATGTTTATTCTCTTCATTCATGTTTCAATTGTAGCACCATACTAGCCCTGGTGCTCCTCTATTTTTCCTTTTTTTTTACTTACAGAACACCGTAGCAAAACTGTCACTCAAACATTGAGCATATCATGAATTGCAAAAAAGATATTAACCTTTAGGCTGCCAGATGATTTAGAATGAATAGGTTTCTCAGACCTGTATACGTGCCAATGCCTCTGTGTCTGTCTGTCTATCTATCTGTCTATCTATCTATTTATTTATCTATTTTCTTTATTTCAAAAAGAAAGGACTTTGCTCAGAAAAGGTAAACTCTTTAGGTGCCAGTGGTGACAAGACCTCATTAGGATTTACTGTATGTGAGATCTTTGTGCCTTCAGTGAAGCTTTAGGAAACATTCCTTTTTGAGAAAAAAAGTCTTGGACAGAAAAAGGCAGAATATTTGAAAGGGCAATCGAAAAGAACATATTTGCATTATTTTTATCCAGCATTGAATTTATGACTGTGGAGGGGTATAGAATACAAGGGTTTTTTTTTAATAGCTCCCCAGCCCCTTTCACTGAACTACCAGAGTTCCCCAGCCCCTTTCACTGCACTACCCGAGCTCCCATGCCCCTTTCACTGCACTACCCATTTTGGTTGCATTTCACTGGCTTCATCGGCTGTTTATTATTCCAAGTATCTGCAGAGGAGTGAGAGATAATAGTCGGTCTCCAGGGCAAAGGTTAAACTGACTGATCGAAAACTGTGCCTCCATGGTAAAAAATGCAGCAGCCTCCTGACTCCGGTGAGGTAACAACCGAGCCAGCAGTTCAAATCCAGGGGATGGAGAGGATATCTTTTAGTTCTGAGATGGCACACAATCCTATTATAAAAGCATTCTTTCCATACCATAACCCAAGCAAATCATCCTGGGAACCCAGTGTTTTCAGATCGTCACATGAGAAATACATAGACCAATTGCCAAAAAATCATGTGCTTGGTCAACAGTCAGAGAATGGCAGGGCTGATGATTCACTCACTGGAGTTTGCCCCTCTGCCCCGGCTGTATCCATGTATTTCCGTGGAAGGTTAAGAAAGCGTTGTAACAGCTTTTGCATGTTCCAAGTCTTCTGTTTACTGAACTATTTACTGTATTCAGACATCTGTCTTATCATGGTTGTCTCTAAACAGCATATAAGCAGTAAGGAAGAAACAAGCTAAAGTTTAATTTACTACAGGAAACAATAACTAGACTAGACATTGCCTGGTAGTTACAGTAATGAGCTGTGAACGAACTTGGTACGTGCAATAGACCTAAGTTTGATTCCCATAACCTCCACTTGCATACTATGCGACCCTGATCAAGTCACTTAATTGCCCCAGTGCTACTGGGTCACCCTTGAAAACCAGCACAGTGCCTAGTAGGCCTTAGCTGATTGCCAAAGAATAACAAAACAAAAAAAAAATTATTGAAAAACATGCCCCTTCTCTTCCGCGAGAGCTTGTACCCGAGGAGCCAAGTGCCTACACTTAGAAGTAAATATTATTATGTTGGTATGTGCATTCATACTCAGACATTCAACTACCTCAAAGCCTTTTCTCCAGCCCCAACTCCTTAATAAGGTCACCAGCCCTTGGAGACGGGGCTGAAGAGAAGGCTTTGAGGTAGTTAAATGTTTGAGTATGAATGTACATACCATTGTAATAATAGTCACTTGTAAGAGTAGGCATTCACCTCCTTGGATAAAAGATAGCTCTCACGGAAGAGAGGGGACATGTTTTCCAATAAAATGATATATTTCACACCAAATTAGGTTGAATTACAGGCATCTGGGAAAACATTTCAACAGACGCAGCTAATTTCCCTCTTTTACCCCTGTAACTAAGTTTTACTATTAATTACACCCCCAGGTCCCTGCGTTTGTCAGCTGCTCCCTCAAGCTTTGGAGAAGGTGGTGAATCCAAAAGTTATTTTTTTTTCCCTTTGAGAAAGTTGGAGTTGGTGCAGGTTTTGCCTCTAGTATATGAATGTGATACTGACAAGCTGACAGCACATTGAATTAATAAGCCAATAGCTGTTTTTATGTAATTGTTCTGGTAACTTATGTTTGAATGGTTTGTGCTGTGCAGGGAACAAGGAATAATTTGAGCTGCTGCTGATAGCGAAACACGTTTTTTCCCCCTACTGACTATGTGCTGACGAGAGGGATGAATGTATTTGCAATCATGACTTTTTTATATATTTTTTTGTTACAAGATAATTATGTGCTACCACAATTATTCCATTGTTTAATTAATGGATGCAGTTGTTTATCCACAAGTTTGTGATTTGTTTTTCGATCAGTGGCCGCCATTGTCTGATATCAATAGTTGATTTGAGGCCAGTTTGTCTCTGAACTTAAAACAGGAGCCCAATATAATTATTCATGTTTTGTTAAATGGAGATGCACCTCTAGTTCTGTCAGTAAATAGATTCATAGTGCAGAGAAAATGCTAGGACACATGCAAAGATTTTTATTTAACGTGCAGCTGTAAAAATTGCCAACTTGTTAACAGGATTATGAGAAGTGGCTTCCTTTTCCAATCTATGTACAAACAACTAGAAAACCAAAAATAAATTGGAGTACAATACATTTACCAATAATTGCCAAAAATAAACTGTATCAGCCTTCTAGGATACATAAGCCACTATCAAGCCACTTAACATTTAGAAATAACATCTATGATGCACAAAGTAGGATCAAGGTTCCCCCCCCATTCAAATGTTCAGTGCTACAGTTTCCATAAGTTTTCATTTACATGAGGACAATGAAGTACTCATACATTACTTAAATGATTATCTGGGTATTTCATTTAAAAAGGTGCTTGCTGTTACACGGTGTAATAAAAGAAAGTGCACCAAATTAAATTTTGTGTGTATGTAAGGCAAATTATATACCTGCCATCAAATATGAGCAGTGAAATATGGGGGAAAAACACACCACTAACACCACAAATCCATGCAACACAGAGATCTTCATCAATTTATCATACTGGAATACACTATTATTTTATAAATAACACCGCAACAAAATAGTAAATGGGTTTCAGCTTTGTAAAACTCAATGCACTGACTTCAAAACACATATGTAAGCAATAAGACATGACAGAGTGTGCATGGAACATATTTTACCGCATGGTCATGGGCATAATGAGGCACGAGGCCTTGGCTGAGTGCCTTTAGCCCTTGGTGTGCAGTAAAATATTGTTCCATGCACACACCTGGAGTGTTTTATTGCACTTATAAAATGGGCACCTGTATGTATTTTAATTTTTACAGGTAGAAAAAAACTTGCTTGTATGAAGAAAAAAAGATTTAAAGATGCTAATATATGATAAAATAGTCCTTCCACAGACATTGTGTTAATATTCATGAGCTCATTTGCATGTGACTCCAGGTTGCTGCCAGATTTGAAAGCTGTGGGATGCGCTTCGTTGACTGCTCTGTGGTCGCTGCGAAATGTTTTTAGAAGTAGCGGCGGGGGCTGTGTCTGTGGGGTTTTTTTTTAGGTCAGCAAAGAAGCCAAGGAACTGGGTGACAGACAACCTGCACTGCTGTGAAATTAGCGGGACAGCTGCGATCGTGGCCGCTGAATGCAGTGTTCAATGAAGAAGCCGAGGAACCGGGACACACAGCAGTGACTGCAGACAACCTGCACTGGTGAGAAATTAGTGGGACAGCTGCGATCATGGTCGGCTTTAACCCTGGGCTTTAACCAGAGTAAGTGACACAGGTCAGACTTCTATTGTTTAAAAAAAAAAAATTATGGGCGGGCTGCCGTGCTGTGCCGCTGAATGCACTGTTCAGTGAAGAAGCCAAGGAACCGGGTGACATGGCGGTGACTGCAGACAACCTGCACTGCTGAGAAATTAGCAGGAGAGTTGCAATCGTGGTTGTTCCCTAATGATACTTATTATTTTGGGCAGCAATCCTGTACACAGTTGATCTATGGGGTAGTCTGATAAATGGCTGTTCAGCATTACAAAATGGGTAGGCTAAACACTCTGGCATTGGGTAAAAAAAAGATGTCCACCAGTGAAAATGCCAACGTTCTATGGCACCAGAATCTTGGCCTTTTCACTGCCAGATCTTTTTTTACCCATGCATGGAACATATTTCATGTATGGACAGCTTGGCTTCTGATTGGCTGGTTTAGCCTACCCATTTTATAAAAGGGAAATCAGAAACAGATTGCCCTATCCGTTAGCTTTTTAAAGGGAGACTGTCATAACACTATAAGATAAAATCGGAACATGGCAAAAATAGATTACAGGACACAAAATGGTGAAGAGAGGAGATATTTTATTTCTACTAGTAAGCCTGGTGCTGCATAGCATAGAAAGACACTGAACCACTTCACTAGGTGGGCCACACGGTCCTTATCTGCCGTCACTTTCTATGATTCTATGAACCGCACTTAACCTAGTTTCACATATTGCAGTCCACGGTTCCAGCAACAAGATGTGTCTTCGATGGGAGTGTGAATCTTCGCCCTATGACCTGTTCAGGTGAGGGCGTGTGGGATTGTACTGGGGGATGTGGAGTGGTGGGTACTGAGTGGGAGGTGGGGGTGTTGGGGTCAGATTGGAAAGGGACCATTTTCTTTTTTGTAGGTAACAAAATAAAAACCATCCAGGGACCGTTTTATTTATTTCAGGCACTGATTAAGATTGGCGAGTTGAGGGGTACCACTAGACATCAGGGAAATATTATTTATTACACAGACAGCGATTAGCAGGTGGGGGTGCCACTAGACACTGGGGAAATATTCTTTAACATGGGCACAATGGTCAGTGGAAGGGGGTGCCACTAGACACTAGGGAAATGGCAGCTCACATGCCACACTGCGGCCTGCAGCACGAGTTCCACCTGTGGCTGCAGAATTCAAGAAATTCCTGCTGTTCTCATACAGAGAATGCAGGGAATGGCTCATCTCGCTAATCTGGGTACCCGGGATTTTGGGTGCCCAGAAAAAATATATTTGTGGCCACTATGTTAAAAAACAAACATCAGAATCATAGCTAAATGAATCCCATTTAGCTAGGTTCTGATGTTTGCTTTTTAAAATGCCAGCATTTGTATGTATTTTTCACACTTGTTAGTTTGTGGAAAAAATCTACAAAATGACAGCTGTCAAGGCGCAATAAAATGCCAAGCAAATGGTGTGAAATCAAAAAAGGTCATCCGCAACATCAAATTTTTCATTTCACACCAATACGTTATTTCAGAAAACCCTACTGTGCATGTGCAGGATGGAAAACATTAAATTTTAAAGCCCTATAATTCTGGAACCATTTAATATTTTTTCACCAGATCTATCAAAGGCATTACCTTAGGACATGACATCTGTCCCCTGCAAATTTGGGGGAAAAAATCCATTCCATGTAGGCTGTAGGTGAGAGCAAAAAAAAAAACATGTCAAGTACACTATAGGAAAAAAGTTTGCCTTTTACGAAAAATGACATGTGGATCTCAGAAACCACACAAGCTGCCATCACAAAAATTTCCACAGATCAAGACCTTGTCTCCTAGACAACACGTGCAAAATGTCTGCTCGGTTTGTTGAACAGTGACAAAGAATTTAATGTGCATAGTTAGGGGGTTAACATTGAACACCATACTCAACCCTAACTACAGTGGCACTACCATGCCACTATAATATTAGGGTTCAGTCTTCACTTTTATGTTAAACTGAAAATTTTAAACTTTGATAACTTTGCAACTGTTCAAGCGATTACCATGACATTTTGTAGGCAACATCAGGGACCAAAGATCTCTTGATGTGGCAAGTTTCGTTCCAATCGGATATGTGGTTGCGGAGATACAGATTGTCCAGAAATGTGACAATTACCACTTTTGGTGAAATTCTTTGTCACACCGCTGCACAAAAACGGTGTGGAATTTTGGTCAAACGTATTTACAGTACATAGGTCTTAAGTCACAGATGTGCCTTGTAAAGGTCTGGTGAAAAAAATATTAATCCGTTCCAAAGTGATTACATTTTTAAGTTTCCCATTATTTCCAATGGGACCAGTTAGATGTCCCGCTCGAAAAATAATTCTTTATCACAAATGTGAAATCCTTTTTCGCAAACGTGAGTTTTTTTCATGCTGCCACCATCTTGTTTTCAGTTAGCGAAGAAAACAAAGTTAAACTGCAAAAAAAAATACAGGGTTTTGGTAAACACTAACGGTCATGTTTACCTAAGTGGGGCCCGTAGAATCAGATTTTGGGGTAAATTTTTTTGATAACTTGTTCAGAAATGTGTTTTTTAATCCACAGAAATCCTTTGCTGCAAATCATGGAAAGCTTATGCCACGAAACAGGATCTTTTTACGTAATTTGCGAAAAAGGATTTTCTTTAGCCACAAATTGTGAAAAAAAAGAAATGCAACAAAAGATTCATTTTTGTAATTTGCAAAAAAGGATTTTTAAGATAGCTGCTTCTTTGTCATTGCACAGTTAAGAAATGGCTTGTTCTTTTGGGCCGCAATTTTCTGGGTACAAAGGGCTTGCCCCACAGATGTGCGTTTTGATGATTTGGTGAGAATATGTTACTTTGCTGTGGAGTTCTGCAGGGTTGCATTTTGCTTAATTTTCCCACAGGATAACATTGTAATGGGAGGCGTACAGAGTCATTTCTTTGTCATTCCACTGTGAAGAAACAGTTTGCAATTGTCTTCTGAAATTTCCAGGGTACAGATGGCTTGCCCCATTGATGTGCTTTTTGGTGATTTCATGAAAATATATGTATTGGGTATGGAATTCTGTGGGGTTAAATTCTGCTTCATTTCCCATAGGATAACATTGTAATGAGAGGTGTACAGAGTTGTTTCTTTGTCACTCCGTTGTGAAGAAACAGTTTGCAATTTTCTTCTGAAATTTCCATGGTACAGACGACTTGCTGCACCAATGTGTCTTTTGCTGGTTTCGTGAAAATATATTAATTTGGTGTCGCGCTACACACAGGCTTCACATTTTCCTGTGCTTTCTATAGGAGAACACTGCAATGTCAGGTGTTTCACTGGGTTTGCATATTATGATATTGGAGTGCAGGGCCCTAAACAGAAATAGGGATATGATTACAATATGTCAGACATTATAGATGGATGTCACTGTGTGCTCCCAGATGCCCTACACTATTACTAAGTTTACTAAGTTTTGTTTCTGGAAAAAAAGAAGGCCGATCCCCATCACGATTTTTCCACCACACAATGTGGGCTAATATATCTTGTTTGAATTTGCATCAAACCAGATATCCAAATGCTTCCTGAATGTTTCAAAGTTACTGATGTCGATTAGATCCTGGGGAAGTGAATTCCAAAGTCTAGAACCCCGTATTGTTATAAAGTTGTTCCTTTTATTGTAGTTTGTGCTTTATGTAATGCAATTTGTTTATTATGAGATCTGAGTGTTTTTGAGGTTTTAGAGAAGCTGAGTCTGCAGTTTATCATGAGTTGTGGTGATTGTAAAACCTTGTATAGAAACAAAATATCCCCCCTGCAACGTCTCCTTTGAAGGGTGTGTAACCCGGTGATCTGTAGTCTTTCAGAATAAGGTCTGTGTGACATATCCGACACCATTTTTGTTGCCTGTCTCTGGACACACTCCAGTTTGATTATGTCACCTTTTAAATAAGATTCCACAGTGGTGAGTTATAGTCTAAATGGGGTCTTATGTGGGATCTATATAGGAGAATTAAACATTGCTCTGTTCTGGTAACAAAGGAGTGTTTGATTTTGTTGAGGAGGGAATTAGCCGTATTGGTTATTTTTTGACAATGATTATAGGTAGTGAATTTATTATTAATAAGAATTCCCAGATCTTTTTCAGTGAGGGATGCTTTTAGTGGAACACTGTTAATTTTATATATGCTTTTTTTTGTACCAAAGTGGAGGATGACACATTTGTCAATGTTGAATTCCATCCCATTGTGAAGTGCCCACTGTTCAATGGTATATAGATCAGAAACTAGGTTAAATAAGTTTGTATTGGTGTTAACATGCCCCCCAAATTTGGAATCATCTGCAAATTTAACTAACCAATTGTTGGAGTCAATTTGCATGTCACTGATGTATAAATTAAACAGAGTAGGCCCCAGGACAGAGCCCTGGGGCACTCCACTACTGACTGGGCATTGGTTGGACAGGGAGCCATTAATATTTACCCTTTGCATTCTGTTGGTTAGCCATTGTTTTATCTAGTTGGTGAGGGTGAATGAAAAGCCAAGGGATTCCAGTTTGGTTACCAATTTCTCATGGGGAACCTTATCAAAAGCCTTGGTGAAGTCTAATAATATTACCATCTGCCTGGATTAGTGGTAGTTCAGGTGGATGTTAAAGATCCCATGGCACTTATCGAAAAGAGTAGGGGAATTTCCCCGGTGTCCTGGCCAAATTCCCCTCATTCACTAAAAATACCACCAACAGCTTAATCTGGTTCAAGGTCAGTTGGCATTCATCTGTATCCCCCTCCCCCGGGTCGTGCCTGAAAATAGTCGGGATTTGTCTAGTGCACTTACCCGGGCAACAAAAACTAAATAAAATAAATAAATAAAAACATCTGATGAGGTGTTTTTATCCAAGCTAAGACTTATATTATTGCAAAAGGAGACCAAATTGGGAGCTCAAGAGTGCCAAGATTTAAACCCATGTTGTGTTGTGTCAGCTAGTTTCAGTGAGTCCATTTCTTTTTCTATAAATGTTTTGATTATTTTTCCCATAATTTTACAAACTACGGAAGTGAGACTTATTGGTCGGTAATTCTGAACATTAGATTTGTTGCCTTTTTAAAAAATGGGATTACTGAAGCTGTTAGCCAGCCTAAGGGAATTTCATTGGTTGCAAGTGATTTGTTAAAGATGATGTTCCAGGGTAACAGTAAAGCACTGGAGGTTTCAAGAAGAAATCTCGGACTAATATTATCAGGACCAGGACTGGATGCTTTTTTTACAGTATGTAGTGCTTTAAGGATCATGGAGTCAGTAATATAATAATTAGTGATATTAACAGATGGGTGTGGGTTAGTGGATGAAACATCTTTGGGTGAGAATACAGAAGAGAAATAAGTATTAAATATGTTGGCTGTATCTATATTGGAATTAACAATTTTGTTATTGTGGGAACGAGGTCTCACCATACTATTATTTCCTTTTTTGCTATTAAGGTATGAGTAAAGAGTTTTGTAGGAATCTTTACTGTGGGCAATTTTAAATTCAAGTTTAGCTTTTGCTAACTTTATTGAATGTTTTAATGTTCTTAGAATGATTTTGTAGTTTAAGTAAGTGGAGTCTTTATTGGGTGAGGTTTTATTTTTTAGTTTCTTAAATAGTCTTTGTTTTTGCTTAATTAAGGAAGTGATTTTTTTATCAAACCATCTCGGAATTCTCCCCTTAATATAATATTTTTTGATTATAGGGACCCATTTTGATTCTATCTGATGTACTGTAGTTTTGAACAAGTTCCATGCATCATTGGTTGTTAGGTGGTTCAATAATTTGTCCCAGGGTTTGGAAGAAAGCAGTTTGATAATTGTATTTGTGTTACTATAATCTTTAAATGGCATGTATTTGAGTAAAATAGAATGTTTTGTAATGATAGTGAATAGGGTAGTGGAATGATCACTAGTACCAAGGGGACCCCTAATGTGAATATCAGAAACAATATTGTTAGTGTTAGATATAACAAGATCTAAAATGTTAGAGCCTCTAGTGGGTGAAGTAATGTACTGTGAGAGTCCATGGTCTGATAAACATGAGAGAAATGATTTCTCCTGATTGGTAGAACCTGTTAAAGTATTCCAATCTCTACCTGGAAGATTGAAGTCTCCCAGTATGATGGTGTCACCCTTATCAGAAAAGTAAGAAATATCATTCAAAAGTTATATATGGTAGGCGAGGTCAGGGGTGGGAGGCCTATAACAATTACCAAGAATAATTTGGGACTGACCCTTAAACTAAATAGATACCCGTATGCTCTCTGTTGAAGTAGAGCATTGTATTTCATGTGAATATATGTCGTCCCTTATGTATAGACAGACTCCTCCATCCTGTCTACCTTCCCTGTCTTTGTGGTAGAGTTTAAAGCCCTATCTCAAAAATGATGCATGGATACAAATACGGATACTATTAAGGACTGATGGGAGCACAGGGCCCTACACAGAAATAGGGTTACGATTACAATATCTCAAACATTATGGATGGATGGATGGATGGCACTGTGCACTCCCAGATGCAAATATGAATACCATTATGTAATGCTGGAAGTGCAGGTCTTATCCATACATACCATAGCAGAGCAAGGCTCTCGGGCCCTGTCTCCCATACAAATATGCAGAGGAGTATTGAGTGATGAAGGCCCTGCGGTCTCACAGGGAAATAAGAGATGCAATTACAATCTCTCAAAAATGATGGATTGTTGGGAGTGCAGGGCCCAGAGGGCCCAGCGCTCCCACAAGCAAATAAGCCTTTGATTATACCTTCTCAAAAATTAAGGAAATTCTCTGCATAAAAACTTTGTTAATTCACCATTAGGGTTCCCTATGATGATATTTTCTCAAAAAGTAAGGAAATTCTCTACAAAAAAACTTTGTTAATGCATCATTAGGGCTCCAGCAACAAAAGTTGGGAAATGCTATCTTAGGGTTTCCAACCCTATGACCCCACCCTCGGTTTCCAACTCTAACACCCCACCCCCACCTTGTATGCAGGAACAGGCTGGGGGGGTGCCTTGTGGTTGTGAACCCTAATGCTCGCCCCATTCTCCTATACTGTACCCATCTCAGCTTACTTACTCATGGAATGGGGTAAGCATTAGAGTTCACAACCCCCCCACACCTGTTCCTGCATGCAGGATGGGAGTGGGGTGTTATGGTTGGAAACTGAGGGTGGGGGTGGGGTCTTAGGGTTGGAAACCTTAAGACCGTATTTCCCAACTTTTGTCGTTGGAACTCTAATGGTGCATTAACAAAGTTTTTTGCAGCAAATATATATGTGTGTGTGTGTGTGTATATATATCTTAGCGGCGGACTTCTGGTGTGAGACAAAGCTGCTGAGTTGCTGCACGCTGCTTTGCTGAGAAGTAGTGGAGAAAGCAGGATTCATGCAAGGTGTTTTAACTCTTTAAAACAGGTATGCCATCTTTGCCTTACCATACATGAAGAGTTGTGTGAATCTTTCCAGTCCTTCTTGTTCCCAGCAGCCTCAGGCTTCGATCGGTGTGGTGGTTGGAAAATGTTTCCTGGTTTCAGCATTATTAAAAAAAGTCACTGAAAAGCTATCAGACACCCAATTTTAAGGTACTTAATTTTATTATTCTAAACCTCTCCCTATCTGCTCTGCTTCTACGGGAGGGTTTTCAAAATACTAAGCCCCATAAAAACGTGTTTAGGTGATCTTTAACAAATTCAATGTTGCTTATGGAGGTAACTCATTTAGACCCCTATTAACTGCTGTAAAAATGAAGTATTTCTTTCAGCTCCTATATGGCACTGAGATATGGGAATCCAAGAATTCAGAGAAACTAACTAGCCCAATTTATAAATTTCTGAGAAGTACGTTGGGTTCATGACACTCATGTTCTGCATCAAACATAAGGAGTGAATTAGGTCTTGATGATTTGCAAGCCAATGGATATAAGTAAAACTAATTATTGGTTGAAAATCACAAGAATGCAACAAAACAGATTACCATATAAATGTCTTAAGGAAAAAAGTTATAGTATGAAAATAAATACAATATTAATTCCCGGTACAATAAGATTCTGTCAGCCTTAAAGATATATGATATTTTGAAATTGAAAAAGTACCTTGATAACAATGTAATGCTAAGTTGGAAATACAAAATATATATTAAGAAAAAAAAATCAAAATTACTGGATAAAAAGGATCTTGAAATAATTGGTAATTCTAAATATTCCCCATGGTTTGTAAATCTACAAGGAACATGTAGTTTTAAATATTATTTAGATAGTTTGACTGACCCTGTTCTTAGAAAAATGTATACTAGGGGTCAGATATTCAAAAGGGTTGCGCCATGCTCAATAGGGTTGCACCTGCACAAGTCCAAAATTGCTCCATTCTACAATATTCAGCAGGAGGCAGCTGAGCCACTGAAAACATGCTGAGCAACAGTGCAATGCAAATGAATGCATGCTGAACTGGAGGGGGAGGAACCATGCATAAACTGCACAGCCCGATATTCAGTCGGCTTGTGCAGAGTTGTGCAGACGCAACCCCCAACCTGCGCCTGCACAAGTTTGAGCCAAAAAAAAAAGATCAAGTCGAGGGCCACCTACAGGTGAGCTGCCGCACTGCAGGGCGTAACACAGCAGCTGCCACCTGTGGCTGGCCCTCAACCCACCTCCCAGCGCCCTGCAGCCCGGCTCATGGGCAAGAGTGAAAAATCCCCACCACCACCCCCACTGGCCGATCACGGCATAGCTTAAATCCCCCTACCAGCCCGATCACGGGTAGCAATGTGTCTCCCCGAACACATCCCTGGTGGCCCAGTGGACTGATAAACCCGATCACGGACTGGAGTAGTATAAGACACACACCCCCGAACACATCCCTGGTGGTCCAGTGGACTGATAAGCCTGATCACGGGCTGGAGTAGTATAAGACACACACCCCCCCCCGAACAGATCCCTGGTGGTCCAGTGGACCGATAAGCCCGATCGAAGGCTGGAGTAGTATAAGACACACCCCCCAAACACATCCCTGGTGACCTAGTGTCCCTCATCCCACCCCACCCACTAGCCCACCACCCCGTCCCCCACAGCCGGCGGGCAGCAGCATCCCACCCGCCTGCCGCCCCACCACCCGCCGATTGAATGTATTCATTCACAAAACTGGACTGCCTTGTCCGGTATATGGCTACGCCCATTGGCTCTTGCTCGGCGTCAATGGGCATGCAGCCCTACTGGGCAGTCAGTCGGTGGGCGGCGGGCGGCAGGCGCGGTGGATGCTGCCGCCTACCGCCGCGGGGAGCGGGGTGGTGGGGCTCGTGGGTGGGTGGGGTGGGGACACTAGGTCACCAGGATGTGTTCGGGGTGTGTGTCTTATACTACTCCAGCCCGCAATTGGGCTTATCGGGTCCACTGGACCAACAGGGATGTGTTCGGGGTGGTGTCTTATACTACCCAGCCCGCTGACAGCTATCGGTCCACTGACCACCAGGGATGTGTTTGGGGGTGTTCTATACTACCCAGCCCGCGATCGGGCTTATCGGTCCACTGACCACCAGGGATGTGTTCTGGGGGGGGTGTGCCTTATACTACTCCAGCCCGCGATCGGGCTTATCGGTCCACTGGACCACCAGGGATATGTTCGAGGGGGGAGACACAATGCTGCCCGCGATCGGGCTGGTGGGAGCAGGGGAATTTAACCTATGCCTGCGATCGGGGTGGTGGGAGGGATTTTTCACTCTTTTGCCCGCGATCGGGCTGCAGGGGGCGTCGGTCCCCGGCGGCTGCTGCCTGGCAGGGTGCCAGGCGCAAGTCCTCAGGGATCGGGCACACCTGCAAGCTAATGGCATGCAAATGGGGCCATAATCAGATACAAATGGCCCCCCCCCTGCATCTTGCATGAATTATGGCCCCATTTGCATGTCACCTTTTGAATATCGGAAATTTGTGCATGGCGCAATGGTACTTGCACCACCGCAAGTTGAATGTACCACTCTGACCACTTGCGGTGGCACAAGTTCCACTGCGCCATGCACAGTGGCAGTGGCTGGGGGTGATATTCAAAGGAGTTGCTCAAGGGCGCAACTCCTTTGAATATCGCTCTGGCCACACCCCTGCGCAACTATTTTGTGCAGCACAAGGGCTTGCGCCACAAAATAGCGCAGTTTGAATATCTGGCCCATGATATAAATGTGAGTGTTTTGATAATAAGATTTGTACTGCAAGATTTAAAAAACTGCCAGCAGCCGCACAGAGGTGCTATTGTTCCATAGGAGAGAAAGAAGAGATATATCATATTATTTGGGAATGTAGTTAGTACAGAAATGCCAGAGTACACTGGTTAAGTCCTCTGATTGAGGATTGGAACACCCTGGATAAAAATTTTCTTACAATTGTTCTTCTAAGTACAGAAGATGATTACACTATAAACAGATTAGCAAAATGTTTTCATCAAGTTAGTAACATAAGAGCACAGAAAGTGAAAGGCATTGCTACATTAGCAGTTTAAGGATTTTTCCCCTGTAAGTCATCCTCGGACATATTGTACTGTTGAATCTATTGTACGAAATGTACATTATCTGTTACCATTTTATTTGGCATGTACTATGATACACTGTATGCAATATTATATGCACTTTAGAGGAGGGGTCTGTATTATGTTGTTGTACTGTGTATTGTCTATACGGTATGTACTGATTTTAATTGAATGTTTAATCATGAAGACTTTTTAGTCATACAATAAAGTTTATATATGTATATATATATATATTTATTTTGTTAACTGGGTAGACCCTCTGAGTCCTGAAGGTCCCTTTTTCAGGGGTGACCTGAAAGAGTGAGAGAGAGAAAGAGAGGGATAGATAGATAGATAGATAGATAGATAGATAGATAGATAGACAGACAGACAGATATATTGATAGGCAGAGAAACAAAAAACAGGCAGGGGGTCTGTCTTGGGGCCATCAACCCTAACGCTCACCCCATTCCATTACAAAATAAGGTGGCATGGGTACAGCATAGGAGGATGGGGTGAGCGTTAAGGTTGATGGCCCCAAGACAGACCCCCGCCTGTTGGTCTGTGCAGGGTGGGGAATGGGGTGTTAGGGTTGGAAACCCTAATGCCACATTTCACTACTTTTGTCAGTTTAACCCTGATGCATTTGTCACAGGTTTGTGGGTATAAAGATAACACTGGATACAGTAATAGCGTATAACACACCCACAGTGTGTTTTATTTTATATAAAAATAGAAAAAATAAATAAATATAAATAAAACAGTTGAAACAGAACAAGAAAATAAACAATAGCTCAAGGTTATTTTAGCTTACTTTAGGTATCTCAAATTAATTAATCAGCTTTCCTGCTATTAGAGATAAATTCCTGTTCAGGCACAGGTCCTTCTGCTTATCTTCCTTCAGGTAAGTGAGACTGGCTATGCAGCTAATCCGACTCTCAGTGTTTGAGGAGGGCTTATATAGCCCTTCCACTTATGGGAAAGTTCCTCCCATAATATCCCATTAGTTCTAGAATGGTCCCCAAATAGGGAAACCCCTCCTCTATTACATAATGAGGTTTTAGCTCACAGAGCATAAATACAACCCTCTAGTGGCCGCTGTCCCCTATAGGAAATCCCCTTTCCTGAGGTCTTGCTAACAGGTCAGCACCTATTTTCTATATAAGCAAACAGTGCAGATATGTATTTCATTTATACATGTGCTGTATTGTTGTAGCATATGGGCACTACCCCTTTAATTTATATATCAGGGCTCTATATGTAATGGGGCTTCTTTAGAGACCTGCAGTGTCTCTTTATTCTTTGATCTGTTTAATTTCTTTATTGTGTTTAGTTTATATTGCAGCCCTCTCCTTATTCTGAGGGCTACACTCTCTCTCTGTAAAGCATTTCCTTACATAGGGACATTCCTGTCCCTTTAAATCATTTGACTTCCATGTTGAAGCAGAGTGGCAGACTGGTAGAGAATCATTCTCTAACCGCTCTGCTTTGAGGCTCTGCATAAACTTGTTAAGCCCCTTTTTAAATATTTTTATCCTGGGCTGTAGCTTTAAAGTCTAGGGACAGCACAATCCTTTTGTATTTTCAAGTGCTCATTTTTCAGAGTGCTCTATTCATTCAGGTAAGCGGGTCGGCTGAAAGTGAAGGTTTGCCACTCCGTGGAAGCCTGCCTCTCTAGCAGCCGAGATTGGCTGCACACATGACATGGACTCCTCCACAGCTAACTGGCTCAATTCTACTGCATATTTTATACAAAGCCAGCAGCCATAAGTCCTAATAATACAGGGGCATCAGTAATTATTTACACAGACACCGAGCAGCCACAAAAGTAAAAGTTAAAGTTTGCCACTCAGTTCAAACATTTCCTGCACCATATACATAAAAATGGCATAAGCATTAACTTAATTAAGCACTGCAGCACTTTACACTCATTAAAGGTCCCAAAATGCACTTTATGCACTTTACTTAATATGCACTTTACATTACTGCACTTTATTCAACCAACACCTTATATACTTAAAGGCACTTTATATCTTTTGGCATTAAATTTCATAAATGCACCTTATTTCATTCTTGCCAACTGGCCTTAGCCTGGTGCAGTATTTTGGCATGGTGGGGGTTTCGCTATGGGGGGTTCAGTGTCCAGGTGTCGCGGTAGTGGTGACATACCGTAATTATCAAGGTATAAGACCCTCTGTAACACGTAGCTTCACTGAGAAGAGAAACTGTCTGCATTGCCTAGGTAAGGAAAACTGGTATTCTCCCAGTGTTTGCACTGTATTGGTAGTAAGTCTGTTTTACCTATCTGTAATAAATTTCATTTATTACATGCGTGCCACTTGTCTGTTGTCTCTTCCTTCTGTACCATTCCACCAAGAACCTGACAGGGGAATTTATTACCCCAATTACATTTTGGCAACTGCATGCAGGTGGAATGTACAAGGGAAGATTCACATTCAATTTATTTTGAATGTCGAATAGTGTAGTGCCATTTTCACCTACTTGGACCTACTTATGCTTACAGTGGTAGCGGTTGTGGCAGACTCACACCGTCTTGGTGTCAGGCATGGCAGACCCACACTGGACCGCCTTACACTCCCTTTGCAAGTGACAGCGTACCCCCTTGGCACGACCGTTCTCCCACCGAGGACCAGAAAGTGGTTGGTGGTGACACCAGGGTATTTTTACCAGTTTTCAAACTGTATATTTGTTTGTCTTCCCCTTATTTGGTATGTCTGATCTGTGCACAGACCTGAGACTCGATGTCTCAAACTACCTCATATCCCATGGCGGATGGACAGATTTCATGCTAGATGCAAAATCTGCAGAACAAACATTGCTGCTAATATCTGACCATTACTTAGAGTCCAAAAAAACAACCAAGAAATACAACCTCAAAGGTATTTTGGTTGCGGCTCTACATACCTCTGTTGAAAGTCTCACAGCAAGGTGTGCCTCCCTTGAACTGGAAAATGAGTCTCTAAAAAAAGAGATGGGCTTGCAGACATTGGAGTTACAGAAAAAGGAAAGGAAACTAGCAGAGAAGACACAGTCAATCCATTATGCTAATTCCAGGCTGCTGCACTGTACTGCTCAAGACACTGAGCGAGAGTTATGTTTGTTAAGAGGCGATTGTGAAAGGTTGAAAAGTGATGAGAAACAGTTAGCACAATTAAATGACATTTTGAGTGATATGAATGAGTTTTTGAGAGATGAGAATGCTGAGTTGAAAGAAGATTACAAGCGTGTAAGCTGGATAAAGAGCTTAGGGAACACATCGACTTGGGCGCCACATATAGAGTGTTGTAGAGAGAGGTATTGAGCAGGGTACTGCAACAGTCTGCCACAAGAAATGTAGACAAAAGATGGTGAAGTTGCACCATCAATGGGAGGTTCTTGCTGGCCACGTTAAGACCTTGAACAGGTTTCAGTATATGCCCATTGAGATTGTGTCATCCAGCGATGACTACTCTGACTTTGATGACGAGGCATGCCATGTCACACACAAGTCCAACTCCCGTGGTGGAGCAACTCCTGCCTGCCATTCACAAGATGGTGCCGACATTGGCACGCACACTGCATCACCATGTCTACAAAAACATGGCAGATGCCACATACAATGCCAAGATTGTGGCCCCCATGACACAGGCAGAGGGCCTGTACTCTGTAATGCACCTCTGCTCACTCCCATCACCAGAAGCGAGGAGTCAGAGATTTGCAACATAATTAATGATGTGATCAGTAGGGTCACTGTCCCGGAAGATCAAAAGAAAGCCATCCAGGACCAAATTGACAAAATGCTCAAAGAATTAATCACTCAGGATCAAACGTACAGGGCTATCACTGATGTGGCAGCAGAGGCCATACTTCACAGAGCCTTGGCACAGACTGAGCTTGGAACAGTAACACATACATCCAACCCCCTGCAAGTCGCTCATTCTGTCCAGCAGATTGCACAGAGCATCGTACAGATGAGCCTAACTGACAATCTTAGTTACCACTTGGAGAAGGTGCGCACCCTTAATGAGAAGCTCTCTCTCCAACCCCCGCATCAGGTTCAAGTCTTGCGACAAACAGTCGAACCAACCCTCTGGGCTAAGCTTTCAGAGACAGCATGAAACACAGAAAATGTGACCTTTGATGAGATTGCCGCGGCACTCATATGTGTGAACCCCCGGGAATCGTGGGAACACGCTTGGCCTACAAAGGCAAGCAGGGCACAAAGGAAAGCCTGGATGTCTACCACCAATGGTTGTGGTTCGCATACAGAACTGGGAAGGCCCTCGCGGATGAGAACTTCGATATGGACCAAATTGAGTACAAGTATTTGTACATCCAGAACATGTATCTGGCCATGCAGGAAAAGGCTGAGCTTAATGTTTTCCCAGACACTGACAAGTCTGAGGTTATCCTCACTAAGGCAGAACAGGCCTATCAGGTCTATCTCTGTACCCTATCTTCTGGCAAATCCAACAAGGTAGCTGCAGTCCAGCCTACCTCAGATGCCCCCACCCACTACATGGTGGAGGGAAGTAACCAGAAAAATTCTACCCCTTCTGATGACAAACAGTCACAAAAGGGGGGGGGGGGACCGGAACTACATAAACAACAGGAATAGGGACAACAGAGGCAGTTGGAAAAATCCAAACACCCAACAGAATAGCCAGAACCAATACCGAAACAGTCCTAGCTATCGACAAACCAGAGAAGAGAATGAAACCCTCTACAAGCTGTTGGAGGAAATTCATGCAAAAAGGGAAACCACTGCTGCATGAACTATAGCTGCACTAGCCCCAGCTGTTGAGTCATTGAGTAGCTGAGGGGAGGTTGCATCAGTTACTGGCCAGGCCAACACGACATCCAAAGCAGAACCACTCGTGCAGACCATCACTGCGCCTGTGACATCAGAAGTACACTTGTGGCCTCTCTCATGGCAAGACGTATACAAGAATATCTCCCATCCTTAATACATATAGACCAAGCTGGTTTCATACCAGGTAGACAAGCACAGGATAACTTGCGCAGGACAATCCATATAATCGACCAGATTAATCTTCTAAAACTACAGTCATTGATTATGAGCCTAGACGCTGAAAAGGCATTTGACAGAGTATCGTAGCCTTTTTTAAGGGAGGTCCTTTCCCGGTTTGGGTTCACGAAGCAATTAATAATGGCCAAATTTAAGCTTTATGAGTCCCCACGGGTGCAGGTTCGTGCAAATGGCCATATATCAGAGGCCTTTACTTTGGGAAGGGGCACGCGTCAGGGGTGCCCCCTGTCTCCACTGCTGTTTGCCTTATTTATTGAGCCCCTCACCCAGAGCATCCATCAGAACCCAGAGATAAAGGGGATCAGTATAGGGGGACAGACACATAAGCTGGCCTTATATGCAGACGATGACCTATTGTACCTTACGGATCTAGAGGTATCTTTGCCCACAATACTTCACCAGCTAGATGACTTTTCCAAGTTATCTGGATATAAGCTAAATAATAACAAAATGGAAATATTGAGCTTTTACTATACCCCAACCAGTGAGATCAAAATAAAACATCCAATGTTATGGGACCAGACAGAGATAAAATATCTAGGGGTGAGGCTAGGACGGAACAATGAGCAATTAAGGGACCTAAATTATCCACCAATAATAGCGCAACTTAAAAACAACTTACAAAAATGGTTATTATTGCCCATCTCATTCTGCGCCAGAGCGCAAGCCCTCAAGATGAATGCATTGCCACGCCTTCTCTATCTATTCCAGTGTGTTCCATGTGTGCTATCCCCAGCGGACTTGGAAAACTGGCAAAGTATGTTCTTTTCTTACTTATGGAAGGGTAGGAAACCCAGATTGAGAAAGTCACTTTTATATCTCCCAAAACCAGATGGAGGCCTGGCGTTCCCTTGTCTACAGGGTTACTGGGTGGCAGCCCAGATGAGGGTGGCGTTACTTTGGGGTAACCCAGGATACGACACGCATTGGAAAAGAATGGATCTATGGAAACAAGGCAGCCCCCCATTACAGGCGGTGTTATTTGGGCCCATGGACCTAGATGAAATAAAGGGTTTCTCAGGCACAAAGGTCATAGTTGAGGGCTGGAAAAGGGGAACAAGTAGGGGCGCCACACATAAACATCTCTGGCGGTACAGATGGTGGGCTTATGACTGCCGATTTGTACCAGCAACAGTCGACAGATGGTATCAGAAACAAGCCAAAAGAGGATTACATGCACCATATCAAATAATGACAGGAAATACGCTACTCTCCTTTGAAGCAATACAGGAAAAATATGGTCTGCAGCAGACAGATAGAATCAGATACTATCAATTAAGAGACTACCTGAATATACAAATTAATAAATCAATGATGGAGGAACCTGCACTGGAAGAGAGCAGGCTGTTCCTAAGGACATGGGGCCCACAGGGAGTGGAGCATGCCATCTCTCTGTTATATAACAGATATGTGGCGGATATGGCAACTTCATCCCATTATGTAAAGAACAGATGGGAACAAGATTTAATGATCCCCATCACGGACAAACAGTGGTCTCTGATATGGAGAAGTACATGGTCAACAACCTGCTCACTCGCCTGGCGAGACTTTTGTTGGAAGCTGAGGACCCGCTATTTCTTGGTGCCAACTCAGATGTCTCATTTTAAGGGGGAGGCCACTGCAAAGTGTTGGAGGGCCTGTGGAGCACACTTTGCCTTGCAAGTACATATTTTTTGATCTTGCCCAATTATCGCCTCATTTTGGGAGGAGGTGACTCACTACCTAGAGCAGGTATTCTCATTCCAGACAAAGCTGGGGCCTGAACATTTAATATTGGGACTAATCCAGAGAGAATTAGATGATACAAATACTAAATATTTGTGGGCAATTCTGGTAGCAGCTGCGTTAAAAGCTATTACTAGAAACTGGCTACAACCGAGAGCCCCAGGGATAGAGGACTGGAAGGAGGTGGTTGAAGCCATACATATGATGGAAAGGTTAACAATCAATCTTAACCAAAAACCACAAATAAACCAACAGAAATGGACCAGGTGAATACTCCATGATAGTGGATAGGAAATTAAACTTTGGATTTCCCTGTAGAGGAAAAAGGGCTCCCCTTCCCTGTGTTGAATAGACTCTGTTCTCCGAAGTATAGGACATATTGAAAATAAAATTAAGATTATAGACACGATGCTAAAGGAACACATCCCAGATAGTTATTATTATAGTTAAGGTTTATTCGTTATGATATTTGGAACAAAAAGTATCTCAGTACATATGTAAAAGAAAGTGAACTTGATATGAATATATAAAAGGTTTGAACCTTGTTAAGTATCAATTTTAAGATTGAACAAATGCTGGCAAATGTACTGTTGCTATGAATAATAAAGTAAGTATAAAAAAAAAAATAAGTACACTTGTACCAAGGCTGTGTAAACTTGCACAAACGAGCTGCCAGCTGGAGCTGGAGCTGTGAGAGGGGGGCTGTTAGCTGATTGGCTCTGTGAGTGGGGAGGCACTGGTTAAACGCGGACGCCGCTCGCCAGCGGCATGTCTGTATTTCACTTTCCTCCACTGCCCGATAAGGTGCTCACTCGTTGCAGCTGTTGTACTAGCTGCGAAGTTATTTACCAGGACTGCTGCTTTGTTTTGAGCTGGACTATCTTATTTAATTGCCCAATCTACTTGTGCTGGACACAGCGTGAGAGGCTGTGTAAACTTGCACAAATGAGCTGCCAGCTGGAGCTGGAGCTGTGAGAGGGGGGCTGCTAGCTGATTGGCTCTGTGAGTGGGAGGCACTGGTTAAATGCGGATGCCACTCACCAGCGCGAGCGTGGCGCGAGCGTTGTGAGTGGCGCGAGCGCCACTTGGAGCTGAAATTTGTTTGCTCTGGATGAGGGACGGGTGTGAGGTGGGAATTCTGTTTTAATAGCTCTGTATGTCTACCAGTTTTATTATAAAGTAGAGTTTTATGTTATTGCCTGCATGATTTGTATGTGTCATTTGGCTTATTTAATTAGATATGTGTAGGGTTTCTGACAGACGGCTCTTGGAGCCCAGAATTGTTTATGGGAATTCACAGTTGCATGCGCTACGTCCTTTTATCCCCCTCCCTGTATCTGATATTATTATCAGACGTTGTAGGGAAGTGGGGATTGGTGGGGATTGCTTTGCGATGCACTGTGTGATGACCAGGAGCAGGTTGTTCAAATGATTGAGGTGGTTAAGTCCAGGAGATGCCCTGGAATAAATAGAGCACCTAGAAGAAGCCAGACGTGGTTGGTGCCTATTTCAGGGGCCACCAGGCCAAGTGGCCAGGTGACCTTTAGGGCTGCATCACTCCTTAATATCTCTGACGGCAGTGCTATAGAGCAATGCCAGGTCGATCAGAAACAAGATGGCTATTATTGCCACCTGGTTTCATCGGTCGACCGGCAGGCATTACAGAGACCTGGTGGGGGATGATGCTGGCCCTGTTTTTGAGGCTGCAGTCCCAGGTTATACTGTGGTGCACTGCCCCAGAGAAAATCGTAGGGAGGCGGTGTAGCTATTTGTTTTAAATCAAACCTGGACTTCACTGTCTCCGTGGGAACCCCAGGTTCATTTGAGTGTGTGGCCATTCGTGGAGGACTGGTGTTGGCTGCAGGATCCTCCTCATCTATCGCCCTCCTGGTCCGATGGGGGGGTTCCTGCAGGAATTCGCCGAGTTTGTTGCCGGCGAAACATTGGATTCCCCAAGATGTATTTTTCTTGGGGACTTCAATGTTTGGGCCGAGGATAGAGGTCAAAGGTGCGCCAACGAGTTACTGCAGAGTACGCCCCTTTTGGGGCTGGTGCAGTCTGTCGGCATGCCTACTCACCAGGATGGCCACACATTGGACCTGGTGTTCTCACTGGGACTTGAGATCGCTAATCTTGACGTTAGTCGAGTGGCTTGGTCTGATCACTGCACGGTGAAGTTCATGTTCAGCGCTCCTGTCGTGAATTCTTCCCCTTCTGAGATATTTCGCTGCCGCCCGTTAAAAGATCTTACCCCGAGGGTTATTTGGCGGCAGTTGATCTATCAAGGGTGGGTGATGCATGCATCGGAGCAGTTGACGAGGGGTAGACGCCTATAATGAGGTGCTATCTGCGCCATTGACTCCTCGACTCAGTCCATGTACGACTCTAGAATCTTCTTACCTGAGGTCGCCTTTGGTATGATAGCGCATCTCAGGAAATGAAGAAGCTGGGTCGGAGATTAGAGCGCCGCTGGAGGAAATCCCGTCTGGGGGCTGACAAACTGGTCCTGTGTGCGCATTATTGCGCATATCAGGAGGCAATCAACCAAAAGAAGACAATATTTCTGTCTCAGGAGATTGGTGCTGGGAGAAGCCGACCAGCCTCACTCTTCCAGACTGTTGATAGACTTCTTCATCCACTCTGTCTTCAGCCCGGAAGAGTTTCCTCGAATGAGGATTGTGAGGAATTTGCTCGGTTTTTCTCGGAC
Organism: Neoceratodus forsteri; assembly: GCA_016271365.2. Taxonomy (NCBI): domain Eukaryota; kingdom Metazoa; phylum Chordata; order Ceratodontiformes; family Ceratodontidae; genus Neoceratodus; species Neoceratodus forsteri. Next base: position 193,576,529 of record CM028129.1, read on the forward strand.
AGGGTGTCTGCGATCCGGCGGGAGGTTTCCTCAGCCAGTAATATCATTGCTGTCAGTGGTCGCCAGTTGTGTTCTAAGAGCACTCTCTAGGTGGGGGAGTTTAGGCCAGTGGAGGTTCGTGGAGGTCATTGAGATAGTGGCCAACTTGAGGTATACCTTTTGTGAACTGGATCCCTGCAACAACGCTCTTGATGAGGTGCATTGACACTGTTGGCCCGGTGTTTGCCCTGATTGTCCGGTGCTCCCTGAGTCAGGGTGTCTTTCTGGATGCCTTGAAGGAGGCTCTGGTGAGACCCCTTTTAAAGAAAGCTTCTCTGGACCCGGAGATTAGGGCAAATTACCGTCCTATCTCCAATCTTCCATTTTTGGGAAAGATTGTTGAGAAGGTGGTATCACTTCAGTTGGAGGAACATCTCATGACCCACGAGTTGTATGATCCCTTCCAGTCAGCTTTTCGGGCCAGACATAGCACTGAAACTGCATTAGTTCGGGTGCAAAATGACCTCCTCAGGGCTAGAGATCGGGGACAAGACAATTCTTGTTCTCTCTCGATCTCTTCAGCATTTGATACTGTGGACCATAGTGTATTGCTTTTCCGCCTGAGGGAGTTATGCACTCACCGTGTTGTCATCAAATGGTTTGAGTCATTTCTTACTAACAGGAGGCAGCGGGTTGTGATGGGTAATTTCTCATCTGCACCCTACCTCCTTTCGTGTGGAGTCCCTCAGGGTTCGGTATTGGCCCCTATGTTGTTCGCAGTATACATGCTGCCCCTGGGGGAGATCATTAGGAGGTATGGTTTGAGTTTTCATTGCTATGCTGATGATACTCAACTATACCTTTCCTTTGCCCCAGGAACATCAAATGCAGTGGATGTGATACATATCTGTCTAGCTGAGATAAATGACTGGATGTCTTCCAGCTGGCTGCGACTGAACCCTAACAAGACTGAGGTACTAGTAGTGGAGTCGAACAGAGTTCGTGATGGGATGGCCTCTGACTCTGTGACTGGCATTGTGCTAGGAGTAGTGTCATTGATGGCCTCCCCATGGGTGCGTAACCTTGGTGTGATCTTTGACAGGAATTTGTCCATGGAGGCTCAAATATCCTCTGTGGTTCGTTCCTGTTTTTTTCATCTGAGAAATATCGCCAGGATTAAGCCCCTTGTTCCGGCTCTGGACCTCCCTACTTTGGTACATGCCTTAGTCACTTCTAGGCTTGACTACTGTAATGCCTCTATCTCGGGGTCTCTTGAACTTCGCTGCAGACTGCAGCTAGTGCAAAACGCTGCTGCCCGGCTTTTGACTGGACAAAGTAAGTTCTGTCACATTACTCCGGTATTGCGCGAATTGCACTGGCTGCCTGTCAGGTGGAGAGTATTGTTCAAGGTGGGTTTTCTCACCTATAAGACCCTACATGGACAGGGCCCTGGTTACCTTTCTGATCTCCTGATACCGTCCACCTCTATCCGTGATCTCCGCTCCTCTAGTAGTGGCCTCCTCAAAGTTCCGAGAGCGAGATTGAAATCAGCTGGGGATCGATCATTTGGAGTTGCTGCTCCAGCTCTCTGAACTCATGTCGCTTGGAAGTGAGAGAGGCCCCACTATAGAGGCTTTTAAGAACTGGCCTGAAGACCTTTTATTTATGCAGGCTTTTGGAAATTGAATTTATATGTATGTTATTTTAATGAAATGTATACGGTATGACATACTGTATAGTTTTGTGTGGCGCCCAGAGCCTTTGGGATTGGGCGCCTTTTTAAATAAAATTGAAAAAAAAAAAAAAAGAAAAAAAAGACATACAGGAGGCCTTGAAAGACCCAGCAGGCCTTTGATTTCAGGAACAGGAAGATGATGCTGATTCTGAATGTACAGATTGACAATTACAGGCCCCAGTCCAGAGTGTGAGTTACCTGATTGTTGACACAAATAGACGGCCTTGTGTAAAGGCCACAGTCGGGGGCCACCAACTTACCATGCTTCTGGACACCGGAGCAGCCATGTCAGTCCTCCATGAGGAGTACCCAGTCTCATCTGACTGGTCTACCAACTGGAAGACCAGTGCACAGGGTGTAGATGGTACCCAGCTACACACCTACTGATCTATTCCTCTACCTGTGGTGGTAGGCCACCTCAGGACTAATTCTGCTTTTGACCTCATGGTTCTATGTCATCACCCCAGCATTCTGGGAGGTGACTTCTTAGCATTACATGGCTGTGTACTGGATCTAGCCAATAGGCTACTCATTCAAATCAAAGGATAATGTCACGCTGTCACCATCCCAGACTTGTACATGGTGGGAGCTATCTCCCATAACAACAAGGAGTATGACGTCATGGTCTTGTTCAAAAGTCATGACCTGTTTTCTGAACTTGCACCCTTGCTGCAAAAACACTTTGACATGTTTGCCACCAACAAACATGACTGTGGTAGGATGCACACTACCATTGAAATAGCAGGGCCTGACCCTGTGAGGTAAAAGCAGTACCCATTTCCTGCTGAAGCTTTGCCGTCACAGAGGGAAACCATCTAATCACTGCTTCAACAAGGAGTAATTGATTTCCGGAGATGTCACGGCACCAGCAGCAGCATAGAGGCTAAGCTCTCCCCCCAAGAAAAATATAAAAACCTCCATCTGCACTATTAAAGCTCTAAATTTCATATAAAATGCCTCCAGGAGGTTCAAAACATGGCAAAGGAGAGAGGCAGAGACTGAGGGGACCAACTAAAAAGTCAGATGGCATTGGACTAGGAGATAAAGCTCAGGCCTACACCAAGAGTACCGCCCTGCACAGTCCTCCCGGATTGGATTATGACACAGAGGGCGAAACAGAAGTCCTGTCCAGATCCAGGTTTGAAACACTCCTAAAAGAGATACAGGACTCCTGCACAGACAACAAAAAGAAATTCAGCAATTTATCTCAACTCTCCAAAATAGAGAAACGTATGGACCAGGCGGAGCAACATTTGGCAGAGGAGCTTCTGAGTCAGGCAGTGGGCTCTCTCTACCAACAAACACTAGCTCTACAGGCTAAATGTACTGACCTTGAAAGCAGGTCCAGGAGGGATAATCTCAACCTCTACGGACTGGCGGAGGGCGCCAAAATACAGTCGATGGCTTTATTCTTGGAGGACCTTCTCAGGGATATACTCAAGCTGCCCAAGAGGTACCAATTCAGGATCGAATGGGCCCATTGCTCACTGGCACCTAAGCCTTCCAATCCGGCAGCCAGATCCAGATCAATTATCATGAAGGTCTCCAGTTTTCAGACCAAGGAAGACATCCTGAAAGGAGCCTGGCAAAAGAAAGATCTAAAATACTTAGACTCTCGACTGTCCCTGGACCAAGATTACCCTCCAGAGATCCAACAAGCAAGGCAGAAGTGGGTTCCATTTTTTAAGCCACTTAGACACCATCAAGTCCGTTTCCAAACACAGTACCCCGCGAAACACAGAATAATTTGGGAAGAGGGAGTGAAGCTATACAACTCACCCGAAGAACTCCTGAAAGTATTCGGGAAAAAAAGGCATTACTCCCCCGACGTTGGATCCGGAACGGACAAAACGGAAGCAGCTGTTTGCACCCGACTGGCATCAGATGGGGGGTCGGAAGAAAATAAGCAATGCGTCAGAAGTTACTCGCACCATCTTAGATCGGGTGGTGGCTCTCCAGAAAAGGAAAAAAGAACAGCTGCAACTACAAAGCTCCCTAGAGGCAGTGGACTGACTTGGCAACACTGAAGGTATTTGGCTTCTTTTCTGTTCGTAAAATCTTGGTCTCGAGAACTGAGCGGAGCCTTCACAGGGGATATCGCTGTGTCGGCCTCTCCATTACATTGCTAGGGGGGGTCTGTTTCATCTTTTGTTGCACCGTGGAAGTATCTTGGATACCAACCATTACTTGACCGGGTCCCATTCAGCTCTATTATAAATATGCTAATCCCCACACTGTAATGTCTACTCCAGTTGGCTGGGTTTTCTCACACACATTCCTTTCACCTGGCGATGAGCGATCAGAAATTGTGGAGCCTTGTTGGTGTTTCTAAGAACAGAATTAAGCTTAATCCAGGCGGAAGGACATTCTGTGACTGTAAAACCATTAACTTCTTGTTTTTATTCTCCCCTTTTCAGTTAACAGCTTTAATAACAAATCCTAGCCTAGCCCAGTGGGCTCGTAGGAGGGAGGCACACAAGAGCCTAAGGCAGAAATGGGAAAGGGTTTTTTCAAGGGGGGTATTTAGTACTCTGGTCACCATGATCTATCTTATTGTTTTTTCAGGTCGAAATCTGCTTTTCAACAGCAAGAGTTGAAATTAAGATATCCTCGGGGCGGGGGGGGGTGATGGCTTCTTGGCTGCAAGTAGGCAATGGAGATGGCTGTGATGCACTATCCAGAATTTAGGATGGGTCCAGTAGGTGATCGCAGACCCAAGGGGAGGACCCCATATGGTTGGGATATAGACAGTCCTCCTCTTCTCTTCCCCTTGGGTGGGGGAGGAGAACAGAAACCTGTTCCTACAGGTTTCCAGCCTTGGGAGTATGTGGTTAAAGTTTATAAGATTCAACATTTGTATGCCCTGTTGGCAATTAACCTTTTGTTTCTTCAAGGTCAAAGGCGAGTGCAACAGTGTTATTATGATCAATTCATTTGGCAGGTGGGCAGGTCAAAGCTAATTTTGGCAAGGGAGGGGAAGTCTCAGAACATATGGGATATGTCCTATGAACATTATGGCTAGTAACACAAAGGTTTGCTCATATAACGTTCATGGGCTCTCCAGTCCTGTTAAAAGGAGCAAGGTTCTTTTTTATCTGAGGTGAACAGCTGCAGATTTCATTTTCCTGCAGGAGACTCACTTGTCTCCACTGGAGCACACAAAGTTGGGCAATATGGGTTTTGGGTCAAAGGTGACTGCATCGTATGGGAGGGAACATCGCAGAGGAATGGCAATATTGGTGCCACGTAGGGTCCCTTTTGTAAAACTGGGTCAACTGGCAGATCAAGAGGGGAGATATGTCCTAACAAAAGGGACATTACAGGGGAGACCTCTGACCCTGGCTTCGATTTATTCCCCCCTCGTATCAGATGCAAAACTATACTTGAAATTCCTCTCCACTCTGCAGGAATGGGCACAGGGGGATGTGATTTGGGAAGGGGATCTGAACTTGGCCCTCAATCCCTCTCTGGACTCTTCTTTACAAACACCCCACAGAGACCTTGCTACAGCCAGATGGGTGAGGAGAATGCTGGGAGAGTTAGGGTATATGGACGTCTGGTGACACCTGGAGGGGAGAAGGAGGGACTACACGTTTTTCTCCGCAGTCCACCAATGCTATTGGCGGTTGGACTATTTTCTAGTCCCCAAAGAACTGGTGGGTAGGGTATGAGAAGTCTCGATTGGCAATTTTATCCTCTCAGATCATGCCCCTATATTTATGTCTGTGAAACTATTGGAAGTTAGAAGAAACACCTTCTGGCGCTTAAATTTATCCTTACTACAAGATAAGGAGGTTCTGGAATCCATCCGAAAGACAATAGAACTCACCTTGATAGATAATGACTTGCCTGGGGGTGGCCCTGGCTACCTTGTGGGACACAATTAAGGCGGTCATTAGGGGTAGATTGGTGCAGTGGTCAAGTAGGAGGAAAAAAGAGCGTGAAGCTAAGAAGCTGGATCTAGTAACCAAAATTCATTCTTTAGAAAATTTACAAAAAATACAAATAGATAAGGGACGAACACAGCTTTTAAAAAAACTTAAGGCTCAGCTCTCTAATATACTAGTTTATGCAGTGTAACAAAAATTGTTATTTTTAAACCAAAAATATTATGAGGGAGGCCCGCGCTCCCTGCGACTGTTGGCCAGCCGGTTGCGGGCGCAGAGGGCAAGGGCTACTATACAAGCTGTAAGGCATCCCAGTTCCCATAAAATAGAGAAGTGGGTAATACAAATTGCTACAGCCTTTCAGGATTATTACTCAGCTCTGTATAAACAAGGTCCTCAGTTTTCATGAGAAGATATGAGAGACTTCCTGAGTGGTTTGGGCCTTCCTTCACTTACTAGTGAACAGGCAGAGCATCTCAACCGTCTGGTGATCGATGGAGAGATAGACCAGGCTATCAGGAACTTGAAAACGCTTAAATGGCCTGGCAATGATGGACTGCCAGGAGAATTCTATAAGCAATTCTGGATAGAATAAATACCCATTGTGGGAAGAGTGTTCCGAGCTCTGCAGAAGGAGGATGGCAGAGTCCCACAGTCCTGGACTCAGGCCATTGTCTTGGTTATCCATAAGCCAGGGAAAAACCCTTTGTTTTGTTCATCATACTGGCCTATATCGATATTGAATATTGATTATAAAATATTTACGTCCATCATGACTAAGAGACTACAGGTGGTTATCCCAGACCTAATAGATCTTGACCAAACAGGCTTTATCCCGGGTAGGCAGGCCCAAGATAACTTAAGAAAAATGTTTCATTTAATAGATCACCTTAATGCAACCAAACCTCCTGCCCTCCTAATCAGTGTTGACGCAGAAAAAGCATTTGAAAAGGTGTCGTGGGCCTTCCTGGAGGAAGTCGTTGGACATTTTGGATTGGGGAGCTCCTTCCAGGCTCTGCTCACTAAATTATACCAAACACCAACGGCTTATGTCCCAACAAACAGACACCATGCCCCCCCTTTCCCTTGGAACATGGAACTAGGCAGGGTTGCCCCCTCTCCCCCCTGTTCTTTGCTCTATACATTGAGCCCCTAGCCCAAAGTATTAGATTGGATGGAAACATCCAGGGTGTAAGGCTGTCTGATAAGTAATATAAACTTTCCTTATATGCAGACAATATTTTGTTATACTTGGAGAATCCTACTAGTTCCCTGGCTTGGGTGATGGAGAGATTAAATTGCTTCTCCTTTCTGGCAGGATACTCGGTTAACACCTTGAAAACTGAGATTCGGGCAGTTCATTATGACCCTCCCACACATTTAAAAATCACATATCCCATGAGATGGGACCTAAAACAGATACCTGGGTGTTATTATTAGTAATGTCCCGACACAACCGTATCAGCTCAACTTTACCCCCTTAGTAAATCAACTCAGGTCAGACATTCAAAAATGGAATGTCCTCCCTCTGTCATTATCTGCTCAGATACAAGCACTGAAAATGAATGCGCTCCCTCATTTTCTATATCTTTTCCAGGGAGTCCCATGTATAGTCCAGAGAAGGGAGTTAGAGACTTGGCAGAGAATGTTTATGAAGTTTATTTGGGTGAACCAGAGGGCCAGAATCAGAAGACAGACAATGTTTCTCCCAAAGATGTCTGGTGGCTTGGCAGTACCCAGTTGGGAGGGCTATTGGGTGGTCACCCAGATGAGAATTGGACTACTGTTGGGACACCCCACTTACAAAGCTAAATGGAGGGAGATAGAAATGATGCTGGCGGAGGACCCCTTTTTAACTTCTATTCTTTTCCAAACCCGGGAGATGGATAGAGAAAATCACCATTATCCTACAGCCACCTGAGCCACTTTAAAGGGGTGGAGGAGGGGGAACACGAAGGATATGCAGGGGGACAGATTTTGGTGATATCGATGGTGGGCTACTGACCCTGAGTTCGGACCGGCGACCCTAGATCCTTGGTTCTGTAGGATGGCTAAGTTGGGGTTTAGTGCCCCATGGCAGCTCTTGCAGGAAGGGGGAGTCCTCTCTTTCTCAGCAGCCCAGAGATGTTTCAATTTGTGTCCTTCAGACACGATGAGATTTTATCAAATTACTAGTTACCTAAAACACAAAATCAGAAAAGACCAGTTGTCAGGCAGAACAGATAACAGAGTAGAACTGTTTGAGCAACTCTAGGGTTCTGAGCAGGTATCAGGAGCAGTCTCTCTTCTGTACCAGAGATATATGCAACAATTTAACTTTGATACAAAATACCTTAGACAAAAGTGGGAATTTGAAACTGGTTTGTCTATATCTGAGGGGCAGTGGACAAAAAGTTGGAAACAAATCTGGAGCACAACATCCTCTCCCCAGTAGAGGGAGTTTCTTTGGAAATTGAGGGTTAGATATTTTAGGGTACCAGCCATGGTATCAAGGCAAAGACCGGATATCTCTGCCCAGTGTAGGAGACAATGTGGTGAGATTTCAGCCTCCCACACCCACAATTTTTGGGACTGTCTGCTCTTGAATGGTATTGGCTAGATATTAACCAGTCATTAAGTCAAATATTTCAGCTCCAGGGGCAATTGGGCCTGGAGGTTTTGATTTTGGGAGGGATCCTGGGGGGAATGAAGGGCAGTGAGACCTCCTATTTGTGGCAGATTCTGGGGGTGGCTGCATTGAAGGCTATTATGAGGAAATGGCTGCAGATTATCCCACTGAGTATTTGGGACTGGTTTGAAGTAGTCTCACAAATACAGAGATTGGAAGAAATTACCTTTAAATTACAGCAAGTCTCTGCCTTTTTGAATAGATGGACCAGATGGGAGGTCTGGAGGGCTGGGGTCCCAGAGGCTGAGGATGTGGATTCCCAGTGACCTCTAGGTTGGGCATGCGACTTCTCATTGTCTGCCCCATCCCCTTTCCAGCAGACGATGCTGAGTGTCTGTCGGGGGGGGGGTTTGAGTTGTGGACTGATTGAAGGGGCAACATGATTGGTTAGTTAGAGACCTGTGGTAGCGACTTGTTGTGTGCATTGACTGTCCCACCAATTTTACAATTTTGTAAATCTATAATTTTATGATTTTAAAGATCTAATTGTCAGAATGCCAAAGTCTGTTAAGGGTTAACTTATACTGCACCTTGACCTTTTTAGTTTAAGATGCAGTTAAGCATCTGAATGTTTTTTAAGTTTTTAGTGTTTTACGACTTACATGTTACAATTAAGGATTATTGAACATATACATGTAATGTCTCCTTTTCATCTACATAATTCAGTAAGATGCACGTAACTGAGAATAGAGAGTGATGCTATATGACCTCTAATAAACTGCCTCTGACTGTTATTATCCATCTGTGGGAAAACCACAGCAGGATTGGGCTATATACTATCACTGATATAGAACAATAGAGATAAGAAGGAGTATTGATGTTGGCACCTCTTGGATTAGTCCTTTTTACTTACAAATCTGAATATAGAGTAATTGAATTAGTTCCTGGAGGTATTTGTTGTAAAATCCAGGAAATGGTTTGTATGCCTGAAGGAATTTAAAATCAAAAAGGAAGTATAAAAAAAAACAAAAAAAACAAGAAGTGATTAGGACCTGTGTCTCCACTGTTAATTTGCCTATTTGGCTTGTTAAGAAACTGAATGGGGCCTGGAGACTCACAATTGACTACAGAAAACTCAATCAGGTTACTCCTAGCTGCGACCAACAGCATCAGCACCTGATGTACTCAAGCTGTTGACACCTGACAAAAAGTGGTTCACAGCTTTTGACATTTCTAATGGGGTTTGGTGACTCCCATTAGCACAGAAAAGCCAATACAAATTTGCTTTCCCTTTTGATGGATGTCAATACACCTAGATGTGCCTCCCCCAGGGATTTCACAATAGCCCCTCCCTCTTCCATCTCCACATGATGGATGCTCTGCAAGGATTCTCTATACCCCAGTACCTTCTGCAGTATGTGGATGACTTGCTCCTAGTAACCACCACGAAAGAAGATCATTTGGCCCTGCTAAACTGACTTCTGTCTCTCCTCAAGAGAGCAGGCCTAAAGTGCAACCCCTCCAAGGCACAACTGTGTGAAAAGGAGGTAATCTTCCTTGGCCTACATATTACAGACCAAGGCAGAAGCCCAGCTGTCAGAAAGATCCAGGGATACATTGGCCCGGTGGTGCTGAGGGCCGAGGCACAGGCCACCTCACCTCGTGCCACACCAGCGACCCATGTTCAGCAATGAGCACAGGCCGCTGGGGGTCAGCAGAAGAGGAGAAGGATTGAGTGTCCATAGGACTGCTCTCCTTCTCTGGGGAGGGGGATACCAGCACTCGGTGCATGACTGGCCCCTAGTGGAAGCTGGGGGCTGGTACACCAATGCTACAGTAGGGGAAAGTCAAGGCAGATGCTCAGAGGAACGCATGCGGGAGCGTGTGCATTCGCTCCTTGTGGTGTCATTGCACGTCCTTGACTAGGGGAAGAAAAATGGAGGAAAAGGAGACTCAGGTGTAACTTAATGGTGGTCAATTCCCGCAGGTGCCACCCCCCGTGACTGGCAGCAACACCCATCTGGTACCGGATCCTTGTGTGAGGCGGGTTGATGGATCCCCGCCACCCCACCATGGGGGGTAAGCTGTGGGGCAACTGGAGGGTGAGCTGCGAGTGGGGGATCAGACAGGGGGTACTGCCGCCAGGGACCAGGAGAATTAATAAATTTAAAAAAAAAAGATCCAGGGCTTACAAGATCTTCCACTTCCTACTAGTGTGGCAGCACTCAGATGCTTCCTAGGGATGATAAAACTACTCCAGGGATTTTATCCCTGACTTTGCCTTGAAGGCCGCTCCCTTGTATAAACTTCTGAAAAAGGATATCCCATAGACATAGGGCCCCACTCATACTGATGCTGTGACACAGCTCGAACAGGCCTTAGCCTCAGCCCCAGCACTGATCAGCCCTAACCCAGATCTTCCATTCCATTTGGAAACTGTCATCTCTGATGTGGCAATGTCTGCAGTGCTGGCACAAAAGTACAATGGGTATTTCAAGCCCATTGCTTATGCTTCTCAGATGCTGTCCCCAGTAGAGAAAAAGTATAGTCTCTGTGAAAAAACACTTTTGGCAACCTATTGGGCTGTCAAACATTTCATGTACATCATTGGGTATGCACCTATCATCTTGCATACCTGCCACACTCCAACCAACTTCTTGTTTTCAGACAAAGTAAAAGATGGTTCAGTTTGTAATACCAGACTCATCCACTGGTCTTTGCTTTTGCAGGACAGGGACATTGAAGTACTACCTGCAAAAATACCATCCATCCTAACTCATGGCCTACTCTACACAGGTAAGCCCCATGACTGTGCACTCCAACCTCCTGACATACCTGAGCTGGGATCATTTTTACCCGCTACACCTGATGTTTTGGAAGATACCAGCACGTATCACATCTTCACTGACGGCTCCACCTCTATGTGGAGGGAGAACAGGTAGTAGGATTTAGTGTGCTCATAGTCTATCCAGATGGCGATTTCATGCACATTGCTAGGAAATGTACCGTCATTTCCTCACAGTATGCCAAATTAGCAGCTGTGGCCTGTGCTTTAGAGGTCGTGCCCCATGGTGCTAAGGATGCTATCATCTTTGCAGACTCCAGCTGGGTCTGCTCCTCCCTGATTGAATTTCTACCATTCTGGAAGAAAAACAATTTTACATCTTTTGATGGCACACCTGTCAAATACAGAGATTTGTTTGTATATATACACACAGTGACACAACAGTTAATTCATAAACTGTACATTCACAAGGTAAAGGTTCACTGCAGTACTGACCCTTACCATGAATTCAACGATCGAGCAGACTCGCTTGCCAAAGCAGGCACTCAAGTAGGGGAGACATGGTCAATGACTCACCCAGTAGCTGTGGCAGTCATCTTCTTAGCTGCCAACACCAGGCAGAAACCGCAACCAGAACCTACACTGGACCTTTTTGCTGCACAGAAATCTGACCCAGAGCTAAAAGATATGTTCCAATACCTAGACAAAGGAACTGAACAAGAATTACCTACTGGTAGGCCATACAAAAGACATTCTGACAACATACACCTATCTCATGATCAGAAACTGGTCTGGTCTGGAATAGAAAAGATGATACAGGTCACAAACTGTGGGTTGTACCACAATCCTTATGAACCAATTTCATCCATGTGGTTCATGATACCCCCACTGGTGAACACCAGGGGGCAGATAACACCATCCAGAGACTTAAAACCATCATCTAGTGGCCTGGTATGACCAAGGACATGGAGCATTGTGTGGACAACTGCACAGTGTGTGTTCAGAACAATCCAATTTTGGTGAAAAGAAATGCCAAACTATTATCACAAAGGCAATCTGGACCATGGAATGTGATACAAATTGATTTCATTGGCCCGCTGACTAACTCCAGCAAGAACAAGTATGCACTAGATGTCACAGATCTGTTTTCCAAGTTGGTTGAGGCATTCCCTACTCAGAATAACATGGCAAAGACAACTGCAAAGATCCTGATGAATCAGTTGTTCTCCAGGTGGGGCCTACCCCTTAAGGCCAACTCAGACCAGGGAACTAGTTTTACAGCTGAGATGATGAAAGAGACACTCCAAATGCTTGGAGTAGATCAGAAATTTCATATCCCATACCATCCTCAATCCTCAGGTCAGGTGGAAACAGCAAATAGAAGAATCAAACCGATGTTATGCAAATTCATCAATGACAATCCCTAGGACTGGGATTCCCTCTTGCCACTACTGCTGATGGTAATCGGGGCACTTCTGTGGCAACTACCCAGTGCACACCCTGTGAGGTTATGACTGGTAGAGCCATGAGATTACCTGAGCACCTGTTGATTGATCTCCACATCCCTATAGCAGATAGGATATCTGTGGACAAATATGTTGAAAAACTTTGGGATGACATCACGAAAACACACTTGTTTGCTGCACATCATATGGGTAAAGCCCAACAACAAACAAAAGCCCATTTTAATAAGCATGCAAAAGAAGTCGACTGGCAAGTTGGAGATCAAGTCATGCTTCTCCAATACAGACCACCGGCTCACTCATTTACCAGCAAAGGGGAAGGCCCATTTCCCATTGTCAACAAACTCAGTCCTGGTGTTTATCAGGTGAGAGTTCAGCATCAGAAACAGACCACTGACAAATGATTCCATGCTAATCAGCTCAAGTTGTATAAAGGTGACTGATTATTTTTCCTGACCCTTTGGGGGTGGAATAGTACCCCTCACTTAACAATCATTTTCTGTTTCTTTCAGATAAACTGGCAGGATGGTTATCTTGCACCTCCTCTTCCTGGTGGGACTACTTTCTTTGACTTACTCTCAATGCAAACCCCTTTTGACTGACCAAAGATGACACATATCACATTTGCTTCAGAACCTTGAACATACAGCTAGAGATGCACCCACCTCCGGCCCCCAGGGAGTACGTATAGACGTCCCCAACAAATTGATTACTGTTAAGGAAGGTTCAGACGCCTATCTTAATGCCATGGTTGTTGCCCCTGACAAATCTACATTGCAGATACAATGGGAAACTGATTATAATGGTCACACACTTCCTGTAGCACATTTATCTAAAAGAACTTTCCAGGGATGGCCCAACACAGGGATTGCACCAAACAGTACACTCTCTATTCGACAAGCTACTTCTAGACACACTGGTTGCTACAACTTAACTGCCTTAATAGAGCCTACCTTTGGTGATCATCTCACCTCTGAGGAGTCACAAGCTTTCTGTCTTCGCAACTATATGGCTACTGAAGCTATGTTCCTTTCTGTGGTCCCACCCACTGAATAAGAACTGACTGAATGTCCTCCTCAGGAGCCTGGTCCTCCTAGTATTCTGACTGCCACTTCCCTTCCAGGAGCTTTGATTAACAGTGTTCAATTTATGCATGTCCCAGTTATTTTTAATCTTACACATTGGAATATGGTTGAGTTTGGTCTCTGTCACACAACCAACACTTCCACATTTTTCAGCATGATGCTTCTAGACATTGTAGCTGCTTACCAAAGATGCACAAATGATCCAGTTAGTGGACCTCATGCCACTGAACTCTTAGGAGTTTTTAGACCCGCACCTAATGTTAAGAGTAAACCACACACTAGGCGTGACACTGCAGACGTTACTGGTGCAGCAGGCACCGTCTCTGGCCTTTTTTGGTTTAGGAATGTCAATCTGGAATAGAGCAGATATAGCTGCTATTAAAGCACAAACACTAAACTTTCAACAAGCTATTAAAAATGATGGTCTACCGCCACTGTTACATGGTATAGATGGTTTAAGTAAGGAAGAGCGTGTTACAGTTTATAACATGCAAGAAACTGAAAAAGGGTTCGATGACACTAGAAACAAAGTTAATTAATTGATTTTTCAAAATAACAAGGAGGCAGACAAGTAATATATTGTCTGTGAATGTTTATGGTTCTTTTGTAATTGCTACTGTTAACAATCTCTTTAGGGATTTGGAAACAGGACGAATTCCAGATATTATTCATAATAGGAGACTATCTTAATGGTATTGTCCTCACTGCAAATCTACTGCATGCATTACAACCTGTAAGTCAAATTCTGTCAACATTTCTATGTCTACTGCTAGAAATCTTGGGTATGTTTCACGTTATCCAAACCAAGTACCACACTGTTTTATGAAATGTTGCACAATTCCTGATAACATGTTTATTACTTTCACTGTGTCACTACTTAGCTTTGATCCACTAACTTCTGTCTTTGACAAACTGGCTGCAATTAATTCCATCAGACATCTTGATGACATTTACCGAGGACAAACTGACTTGCCTTCTTTGCTTGTTTACCATCCTGTTCTACAAGCTGGGGTAGCACCGCATACCAACTGCTGTGCCAAGAAGGGATATTATTACCTATGCCACTGTGATGTATTTGACTTTGTTAAACCTTTGTGTGGCTACTCTCCAAAACACTTGGACTGATCCGTTACCTTGGGTGAAGATCTGCCATCCAAACTGAACAAGCTTCATGTTCAGCAACCTCTGCTGAAACAGCTGCATCCCAAAGCCACCTGAAGGAGGTATATAGCTTCACAACACGGCTCACCAACCAGTCATTCACTTGTCCTATATGTCTACAACAGTGGAGAGTTCCAACTGTATGAGTTGCTTACAATTCCGATGGGCAGTACTGTGTAGTGATAAATCATGCTTCCTTTGCTTATGGTGCCAAAACCTGTTCTATTAATTTTCCTAACTTCTGTTTTACTCCACAGCAGAAAACTGCTATTGGTCACACTGTTATTACTCCTGTTCCCATCCCTGAACCAGATGTTATTGATACTGATTCACAATACTTGCCTTGCCTCAGTATTTGCCTATCTTTAATGTGCACATAGATCCTTTAACACTTTCTTTGAAATCCCTTTTAGCTAGAAAGGATTCACATCTTGTCTATATTAGCAACAATATTTCTAAAGCTGATGATGTTTTTAATACACTTATCCATGATGGTGATTTAAGCACTGCTCTTTCCAATGCTTGGTTAGAATTAACTTTTAAAGCTTTTATTATCCAAGCATTTTTGATTGTTTTTCTGATACTAACCCTTTGCTGTCTGTGACGTACTCCTAGACAACACTGCAAACAACTACAAGGCTCATGCATCGGGCTTGTAAATGACAGCTTTTGTAGCTCCATCCCACTACTTTTCTGTGGTTGCTGCCTTTTTTTTTAAGGCAACAAGGGGGGAATGTAATCCATGGTCCAGCACCCCTGATGGTGCCCCCACCTTGCGGACAGCAACTGATATGTAGGAGTATGTACTAACCTTAGGGCAAAGACACTTATCGTACAAGTGTCAGGATCTGTGTTCAGTTATGCTCCATTATGTTTTACTGACACATTAGCCATGAGAAACACTTTTTGCTCTGTTTTTACTGTATTTTCATATATAAGGCAATAGTGCCATCTTCAGTACTTGTACACTATTATAACTGACCTTGGAAAAGAATAGGACCATTATGTTATCTATGCAAGCTATGCAACTTTTTACACTAGTTATGACAGTTACTCAGACCACCTGTTTTTGTCCAATTATATGTATTTATATGTACCTTCCTTAGCCGTTGCTATAGTAATTATCAGGGTATAAGAGCCACTGTAACATGTAGCTTCTCTGAGAAGAGAAACTGTCTGCATTGCCTAGGTAAGGAAAACTGGTATCCTCCCAGTGTTTACACTGTATTGGTAGTAAGTCTGTTTTACCTATCTGTAATAAATGTTATTTATTACATGTTTTGTTTCCAATTGTTTAACCAGCTGAGATACACTAAGCTGAAAGTGTGTTACAGGTGCAACCTGGGAGCACAGGGAAGTTAAGTGACTTGCTCAGGGTCGCACAGTATGCAAGTGGGGGCTGTGGGATTCAAACCCAGGTCTCCAGATTTGTAGCTCAGAGCCTTAAACCACTGTGCTATACTGCTTCCTACTTGCATGAATACCACATGTCTGTTGTCTCTTCATTTTATACCATTCCACCAAGAACCTGACAGGGGAATTTATTACTTCAATTACACCGCATTAGGCTTGAGTACCCCAAGGCACACCCCACACCTGCTGTGCTGCCTGGAGAGGGGGATGTTAGGGTTGTAAACCTGAAGCCACATTTTCCAACTTTTGTCACTTTTACCCTAACTGGTGCATTAATGACATTTTTTGCAATTTCATTTCTTACTTTTTGAGATAGTATAATCGTATCACGCTCCCATGCATACATAAATTTGTAAGATTTTGTCTGACTGACATTTGCCTGTTCCCTGGTATTCACTTCCCTCCTCATCCTACATTTGTGCCCGGTCCCCATTAATTTTAAGTTAACAACCTTGGTGTCTAGTGGCACCCCCCACACTCCAGTTTCACTATATATTTTATATAACATTTTCAATGGTGTTCAATGCCCCCCCACCCTCCAACTGTGCCCTAGTCCACATCAATGTATACTTAATAGCCTTGTTGCCTAGTGTCACCCCATCCTCCAATTTCACCCCATCCCCTTTTATAATATTGTTTTTATCCCTGGTATCTTGTGGCACCCCACCCTCTAATTCCCATATTTTTTTTATACCATTGGTGTCCGGTGGTACCCCCTACCTTCCCATGTCTCTCTTAATCTTATTACATCATTGGTGTCCAATGGTACACTCGCCCTCCCACATCCCTCTTAATCTGTAAATAAGAAAAACATCCCTAGATGTCTTTATTTCTTTAAAACCTGTAAAGAAAAGTCCACCACCACTCGCATCTGCACCCCCCGACATCTTGACAACCACCTCATAGCATTTCACACCTCCACATCTTCACTACCTGACATGCTCACACTATAAAAGATCCACTTCTCCAGTCAAAGACATGTTTTGCTGCTGGAACCAGTGACTTCTGTCTGACAAGTTAAGGTAACTATGGTCAGAACTGAACTGCAGTTACCTTATCTGTCATATAGCAGGTACCGGTTCCGGCAGCTAGACGTGTCTTTGATTGAAAAGTGGATCTTCACAGTGTGAGCAAATCAGGTGAGTGAGGGTATGTTGGAGGGTGTAGGAGATGTGGGGAGGTGGGTGTACAGTTTGAGTTCAGGTGGGGTATTCCAGGTGTGAGCAGCGGTGGACTTTTTTTTTTACAGGTTTAAAAAAATAAATACATAGAGGGACAGTTTTCTTATTTGCAGATTAAGAGAGACATGGGAGGGTGGGTGGTACCACTGGACACCAATGATATAATAAGATTAAGAGGGACATAGGGTAGTGGTGAGATACCACCACCATCAGTCATATTAAAAAAAACATATATGGGAATAGAAGGGTGGGGTGCTACTAGACACCAGGAATAAAAAAAAATATAAAATAGGACTGGACAAAATTGGAGGGGGTACTACTAGACACCAGGGAAAATAATGAAAAATGCATGGGGGAATACATAAAAATAATTTCCCATGATAAAAGAAATCCTTTTTCACCTACGTTTTTCATTTTGCCAAAAAAGGATTTAATGTCATGGCAAAAAGATTTCAGATTTTTTTTTAATCCTTTTCTATGAGTTAGGATTCTTTTTCATGAATCCTTTCTCATGGTCAAGGAAAAGGATCACGTCTGGCAAAAAAAGATTTCGGACTTAGTTTTTATTTTAAATCCTTTTTTTAAGGAGACAATTTTTTTTCACAAATCCTTTTTTGTTCTTGCAGAAAAGGAATTGGCTCACAAAAAAGGATTTTGGACTTAGTTTTTATTTTATAACTCCTTTTTCATGAGACAATTCCTTTTTTGTGAATCTTATTTCATTCTTGCCAAAAAGGAATTGGCTCATGAAAAAGGATTTTTGACTTACTTTTTTTTTAAATCCTTTTTCATGAGCCAATTCCTTTTTGGCAAGAATGAAAAAGGATTCATGAAAAAGGAAGATAGTGAGTCACAAAAAATGATTTAAACTATATAAAAAAAGTTCTGGGGGCATAGGAGCTGTAAAAAAATGTGAAATGAAACTCATTAAGTCTCGATGAGCAAAATACATGTTTTGGTGTCTGTGGAAGACATCAATGTAAAGAGTTATGACAGTTTCTTGTGTGGAACAACTAAAAACAAGATGGTGGTTCACAAAATAGGATTTTTTTTCTCACAAAACAGGATTGGCCCCCTCAAGAAAAAGAACCCTTTTTTGTGAGACAAAATTCCTTTGTCATTCCAGGAATTATCCAAAAGAGTAAACTGAGCAGGCTCAGAACCTGAAAAATCAAATTACTTTGCAACAGATTAATATTTTTTCACCGAACCAGCAAAAGGCACTTCTGTGGGTTATGGCCTTTGTACACAGAAAACATTGTTTTTTTGATATCCAGCATTGTATTTTCAGATTAATATACGATATATTAATATATGATACCAGGTGATGTCAATAACATGCCTGTAGTTTAAAGTTTATAGTTAAAGCACTACACCAATGAGGTATCACATTTATGATGATGTCACAGCTTTGTCAATGCATTTAAATCTATGTTGATTTCCTGAAAATTAGCTAATGCACCCTAGAAGGCACTGAGCTGAGGTGCTAGGAGCTGAGCACAGAGGTGGATTTATTAAAAAGTCATTAGACTATGTGAATTTCTTGACTGCTTTTTTCTGGTATTGACTGCTGTATTTTGGAACTGTGTACCTTTATGGGCTAGCCACCCATTTTCAGCGCACACCCTCATTCCTGAGCACAGACATACTCACTTGGAATATCTAAAAGAGTGAACTGAACAAGCTCAGAACCTGAAAATTTAAAATTAAATAACGTTGCAACAGATTAATATTTTTTTCACCAAACCAGCAAAAGGCACTTCTGTGGCTCAAGGCCTTTGCACTCAGAAAATTTCAGACCAAAATTCCAAACCATCTGGGTGCAGCATGATGACAAAAAGAACCCAGCAATTTTTAATGTTTTTGTACTACGCGCAGCTCGCAATTCACAAATCCAACCGAGAATAAACTTGGCACATCAAGAGATCTACCGCACAAGACAAGGCATGCAAACTTTTGTGCAAATGTGTTAAACAGTTGCTAAGTTATTAAAGTGCAAAATTTGAGGTTTAACATAGAAACCCCAGCTCAACCCTAACTATAGAGGCGCTACCATGCCCTTCGCCCCTATAATATAGGATTCATAGGATGAGTACGAGTCTAAAGCAATAGCCAAAATGACTCTGTATTTTTCAATGGATTTGTGTGTTTGTTTTATTACCCACGCGCCCATCTAATGCTGTTTTTAATATATCTATGCATTCATTTGCCACTGCAGCCTTAGGTAGGCTGTTCCAGAGGGTCACTACCCTCTGGTTTATCCAAGTACCACTTTTGTTTGTCTTACACAGTTCTTCTTTTAACTGATATTTATGTGTTCTTGTTTTTCTATCAGTTACATTTCTTTCCAGCCCAGTGCACTCCCATAGATCAATATCTCTGAATGCCCTGTAAACCAGGTATAGATCTCCCACAACGTCTATATTCCAGTGAGTATACATTTAGCTCCTGTAATCTTTCACTATAAGATAGGTGAGATAATGATGTTATTCTCCTGGTTACTCTCCTTTGGACTTTTTCCAAAAGCAATATTTTGCCTTTGGTATGAGGCACCCAAACCTGCCCACAGTACTCCAACTGTGGCTTGACCAGTGCACCATATAACAACATTATAACATTCTTATCTCAGCTTCTAATATTATTAAAAATACATCCCAGCATTTTTCTGCCCCTTTTTGCAGCCTCCTTGCAGCGTTCATCAAAAGAAAGTTTATTAGTGATAACAACTCCCAGATCCTGTTCCTTATCTGTTACCTTTAGTTCAATACCATTGAGGCTGTAATTAGCCATTTTATTATTTGGACCAAAGTGCATGACTTTACACTTATCGGTATTGAATAATAGTTTATGTTTTATCTGCCCAGTTTTCTATAACGAGTAGGTAGTTTCATAACTGATTTATTACTTCAGCCCTATTAACTAAGTCTTGTATCATCTGCAAATGTGCATATCTATGAGTTAGGAGATGTTTGCATGGATGATATATAGGCATTAAATAAGGATGGACCCAGCACTGATCCCTGAGACAACCACTGGTCTCCTCTCCCCAATCTGATACATTCCCTTTGTTTTCAATCATACAGCCATGCTTGGATCTGCCTGATTGTGTTGTGGTTAAATTTTAGCTCAATGAGCCTGTCATTTAGTTCTTTATGGGGCACTGAATCAAAAGCTTTAGAGTGCGCCGGCCCGGTGGCGCTGAGGGTTGAGGCGCTGGACGCCACACCTCGCTCCACACTGGCGACCCGGGTTCGGGAGCGGACTTGGGTTGCTGGTGGGCCGGCCCGGGGGAGTTAGGCTTGAGCGTCCCACGACAGCTCACCTACTCCAGGGAGGGTCAGGCTATAGCCCAAACACTTGTCTGACTCCGAGCGGAGGCTCAGAGTACTGCAAGCCCCCAATGTTAAGGGGAAGGGCTGCCGACATACAGCATGACATTGGCGCTCTGCGCCTTGACGTCAGGGAGTCCTACACTGTAGGGGGTGGGAGAAAGTGGAAAAATGCCTGCCATCACCGGGAAGATGGAGCCTCTGAGACGTGTTCTCGACAGCCTCATCCGATGGCCCCCGGACCAACGAAATCTGATTGTTGGGGTAAGGGGGCTCTGCCCCATCCCCACTCAGGGGGTAAACCGAAGCTCTATGGGGTTCCTGTGGGGTCATACGGGCAGGGTGGAAGGCAGAGGGATGTCTACTTTGAGGCTCCTGAAGGGTCGGGGATGGCAGGCAGGAAGGAGGAAAAATAGTAATTTAAAAAAAAAAAAAAAAAAAAGCTTTAGAGTAATCTAAGTGTAATACATCCACAGGAAGACCATTATCTAAGGATCTGCTTATGGGTTCGAAAACTTGAATAAATTTGTTTAGCATGATCTTTTTTGCATAAAACCATGATGTGAAATGTCCATTAATCCTTCTTGTTTTATATGGTTTTCTATTTCCTGTTTAACAAATTCCTCCAATAATTTGCCTAGAACTGATGTTAGACTTATGGGTCTGTAGTTTTTATAATCCTGTCTTGAACCCCTTTTAAATAGAGGAGTCACATTGGCTTCCCTCGATTCTGATAGGACCTCATCCTCAGTTAATGAGCACATAAAAAATTTAGCAATCAGCCCAGCCAGCTCAGCTGCTAGTTCCTGCAAGACTCTGGGATGGATGCCATCAGGCCCAGGGATTTATTAATATTTAGTTTTTCCAGTCTCATCCTGACATCTTCCTCCATGATTTCCAGATTTAATTCGCTGGTGTAACTAATTCTATGTAAATGAGTCTTGAAAGTGACCTTAGGCTGAAATTCACCAAAAAAAATCCATTAAGGATATTTGCCATTGTCTGATCATTTGTAGTCTATCACCTAATTTTAGTGGCCCTACCTTTTACTGACCTGCTTTTAGGTTATTTATATAGCTAAAGAAATACTTTTTGTTGTCATTAACTTTTGTAACAAGTTTCATTTACTCTTCCCTTTTTGCAACTGTGATTTGCTTTTTGCATTCTTTTGCCCTGTCTTTATATTGGTCCCATTTTTCTGGGGAAGGGTTGCTTTTGAATTTCTTCTAAGCCCTTGTTCTCCTCCTTGTTAAATGCTTGATCTTTTTACTGAACCAATTAGGAATTTTACCTTTTGCATTATATTTTATTTTTTCAGGGACCAGGGACATGTGCGTTATTATACCATTCAAGTGTAACTTTTATCCTATTCCACATTTCAACTTGTAGGAATGTATTAACAAAGTTTTTTTGTGGGGGGTGTTTGCAAAGAGTTTCCTTACTTTTGAGACAGAATCTCTTAAACATATCCATTTGCCTATGAAAGCACAGGGACCTCCTGGTCCTGTGCTTCCAACCCTCCATAGATGCATACATCCATGTTGCTGTGGAAGTGGCCCTCTGCTTCCATTTCTCCCAAAAGTAGTTTATCTACTTTGTTGTATGGCTTGTGAAACTTCCAATGTTATTCTATGTGAATATTGTTTTTTTAGTTTAAATGTTTATGTTTTTTTTTACTATGGCCCCTAAATTTTTAGGAGGCGGTGTTATGTATTATTCTCGTCGTACTCATCAAGACCTTTGTTTTGGTATATAGATTGTCCCTGAAGTGTAAATATTGAGGGAGTTATGGCTGTTGAAGTTGAAATTTGGGGAAAAAAACTAAGCCCAAATTCTTTTTTCATATGAATGGATCCTTTTTCATATGAACGAGACAACCTCGTGAAAAGGATCCCTTCGCATGAAAAAAAATCTGAAAAAACCTAAGTCCAAATTCTTTTTTGTAATGAAGGGATCCTTTTTTGTGAGGTTGCATCATTCATATCATCTCATTCATATGAAAAAGGATGATGTCTTACAAAAAAGAATGTGGAAGAAAATTAAGTCCAAATTCTTTTTCGTATGAAGTGATCCTTTTTTGTTAGGCTGTGTTATTCATACAAAAAAGGATCCCTTCATAAGAAAAAAAGAATTTAGACTTAGTTTTTTTTTTAATTCTTTTTTTTTTTTTGTATGAAGGGATTCTTTTTTGCAAGGTTGTTTCATTCATATGAAAAAGGATGCCTTCATATGAAAAAAAGAATCTGAAAAAATACTAAGTCCAAATTCTTTTTTTTTTTTTTGCAGTTTTTTAAATTTTTACTTGATTTTATTCATTTTATTTAGTTTTTGTTGACCAGGTAAGTGCACTAGGCAAATTCTGCCTATTTTCAGGCACGACCTGGGGGAAGGGGATATAGATGAATGCCAACTGACTTTGAACCAGATTAAGCTATTGGTGGTATTTTTAGTGAATAGGGGGAAATTTTGGCCAGGGCACCGGGGAAATTCCCCTGCTCTTTTTCGAGAAGTGTCATGGGATCTTTAACATCCACCTGAACTACCACCAGAACAGGCAGATGGGACCTCAGTTTAACGTCTCATCTGAAAGACGGCACCTCAGGAGTGCAGCACCCCCCTCATGCTGCACTGCAGTGTCAGTACTGGGATATTAACCCAAGTGCCTGATGTTACCCTTGCTCATCCCCAGCAGCCTCTTCACAGAGTGACCGACCCCCATCCCTATCACCCTGACTGCCCCAGGATTTACCTTCACCAGTGCCCTCTGCCACAGGGCTGTGGTTGTGCCTGGTCACCAGGCACAGGGCCTGCAAGGGGTTGGTCTCGATACTGACACCACGGGGGCCACCAGTTTTCTCCCTAGGCCCATGGACGTGCAGTGGGTGGAGTGGCCCAGCTCTGATTCCATGGAAATGGCCTGATGCCTCTGAATGTGGAGTCCCTCCCCAATGTGGTGGTGCTCTGAATGTATAGTCCCTCCCCGATGTAGTGGTGTGCATATGTTGGCACCCAGAAACCACTGGGTGTCAGGAAAACAGCACGTCATGCATTCCCCCCTCCCCAAAGGAAGAAGAGCTGTCTGTGGATGTTTGATCCTTCCCCAAGCAACCTGAGTCTGTTGCTGGGCCACTCTCCAAATTCTTTTTTCGTATGAAGGGATCCTTATTATATGGCCCAGTTCCGTTTGTGTATGGCCATATAAAAAAAGAAAACAGAGTCATGAAAAAAGATTTTAAAATGTATAAAAACACATTTCTGGATCATATTTTCAAAATGTAACTCCAGAATCCATGTAACGGAGTCCCAGTTGGCAAGATACGTGTGTAGATATGTGTTTTCAAAAAACAGAAACAAGATGGTGGCAATACAAAAAATAGTTTTTTCTCACAAAAAATATTGTCCCCATATGAAAAATTATCTTTTTTGTATGGACCAAAGTTCTTTTCTTGTTCGAAGCAGCTATCCAAAAAACATACTGAGCATGCTCAGAACTGAATTTTCAAATTGTTATAACTTTGGAACGGATTAATATTTTTTCACTAAATCAATGAAAGGCACCACTGTGGCCCAAGCCCTGTCTGCCCTGAAAATGTCAAAGCAAAATTCCAAACCATCTGGGTGCTAGACGATGACAAAAAAAAAACACAACTTTTTCACTTTTTTTGCAATCCAGATCTCGGAATTCACACATCCAACAAGAACAGAACTTGGCATCCCAAGAGATCTTGCACCTAAGACCACATGTGCAAAATGTGGTGTGAATCTGTTAAACAGTTGTGAAACTATTAAAGTGCAAAGTGTGGGGTTTAACATAGAAATGCCTACTCAACCCTAACTATAGTGTGCTATACAAATGATGTCAGACTTCTGTTCTGAAGGACCGACAATGAGAATATTTGTGTTATCATCCACTTAAATGAAAATATTGTGATATTCTTACTGTAGATCCATCACAAACAAAAAGACTGGTGATTTGGTGAATCACTGATCGAGGGAGCGCTCCCAGCTATCAAAGCGATCCTCTCCTCTTTGCGCAAAACACTGTGAAGAGCATCTCACACATAGCTGCCCTTGAAATGGGCATGTTTGGGGCAGGTTTCTAAAATTTGAATATATTATTGATCCATTTCTATCAATAATTTATTCACTGACTGCCCCTGAGGCCACCCTTATGGTCATAAGCGTGGTCTCACCTACATCCCTAGGGTATAAGAATCGCTTATCTTTAGTTTGCCATTCTCATACCCTAAGAATGCATGTGAGACCACTCTTACAACCATAAGGACTAAAACACTTTACTTTCAATGTTAAAAACACAGGTAAGCAGAGTAAAACTGCTCCTTAGCTAAATTGATCGATGACTGTAGGACAACCCCAGAACATGTTAGAATATCTGCTTTAATTACTGTTTAAAGTATGTGCTGCTGTTTAGTACTTCATTTCTCAGGCAATGGCCAAGGCACTGCACATTGACCACAGCTTTTCCTGTGGCCCCATGTCAAAATCCACCAACCCTTCAACAAAACCAGAGGCTGGTGCTCAATCCACTGCCAGTATCTCACACCCAACCCAACCACTACACAGAACTGGGATTGGGTGCTCAGCCCCACCAGCTGTATCCCCTCTGCCCAACCCAACCAGTAGAAAAAACCAGCAGCAGGTGCTCAACTGGTATCAATCCTCCCACTTGACCCAGCTATTAATTAAAACTGTCAACGAGTCCTCATCCCACTTCCAGTATCACCTCATCTCACCTGACCACCTTTTCAATAAAACCAGGGGCAGGTACTCAATCCCACCACTGGTATCCACACACACACACACACACACACACACACACACCTGACCCATCTCTTAAATCTAATATCAGGATCCCAACCCACTGTACCAGCTAATATCCCCTTCCCCCCACTGTATGCAACATTTTGGTGTCCACCACTGGTGCCACTAAAAAAAACAACACTGTTGTGCCTAATTCCCAGAATCAGAACCTGTTAAAGAAAAAAATCCCTTGTAGCTTCTAGCCACCTGCGACCACACCCCCTGCCCTGATCTTCCTCTCAGTAACCACCACGCCACACCCCCACACCCCTCACTTACCTAAGAAGGATCCCATGTAGAAATATTCCCATAACCAACTAAACATCTCTCCATATGGTGCCAGATGGGAAAACTGAAAACAAGATAAGCCAGGTTAATGGATTTTTCATGCATTTTGAACTTTTACTCATAACATTACAATATTTTTAAATTTTTGCCCAAAATTTTCAACATATGTTTTTTTACCCCACCTCGTGAACAAGGCAGGTTCAATTTTTTCAGTCCCCTCTGAGACATGTTTTCATGGTCATGCAATGGAATCACTTTTCAGATGGGATTTAAAATAAATTCCACCTATCTGGATCATAAGGTGGGGTCATAAAAAGACTATGTGAAAAATTTAGGGTCAAAATGTCAAAAACAACAAAGTTACAAAAACACTGAGATTTAGTCATTTTCTCATAACTTTATTTTCGCAGACTTTGACCCCAAATTTTCAACATAGTTCTTTTGTTATCCCACTTCATGAACTTGACAGGTGTCATTTTCAAATCCTATCCAAAACATCTTTTCATGCTCATGCCACAAAAGGATATTTTGCCCAGGATTTCTTCTTAGTCCAATAAAAGGAATCAGATCACCTATTTTGTTAATCTTTTTGCACAAGGATCAATACAGCAACAAACTATTCTTTATGAAAGAGACCTGTCATGTTCGTAAGGTGGGGTAATAAAAAACTATGTTGTAAATTATAGATTTAGATGTGTACCACAGGATTGGAGACTAGCACATGTGCTAATTCACAAAAAAGGTCCTACACAGGACTACTGCAATTATAGACCTATAAGTCTCACCTCAACAACATGTAAAATCATGGAAAGCCTATTTAAAGACATACAGACACCATTATTAAAAACAGTAGATATGGACATGGTTTCATGAAAAAATGTAGCACCATGACCAGCCTTATGTGCTTTTATGAAAAAATAAGCAAAATGTTAAACAAAAAGATATCCAATTATGTCATTTTTTTTAAATTTCAGGAAGGCTTTTGATTTGTTGCCTCATGATGCCTTAATGGATAAAATCAAAAACCTTAACATTCCCATATCTATCATAATATGGATCTGTGAATGGCTTAAACATAAATCTCAGAGGGTTATAGTTGATGGCAGTATGTCCAAGATTGGCCGAGTCACCCGTGAAGTGCCGCAAAGATCGGTGTTAGGACCGGTCTTGTTTAAACTGTTTGTTTCAGATATCACTAAAGACTTTGTAAAGTTATCTGTAAAATATGCAGATGACATTAAGATAGGAGGCCCCTGTAACTCCAAGGCCAGACAAGACATTCAAAGAGACATCAACATGATCTCAATGTGGGTCACTAAATGGGGTATGAGATTGAAACCCAGTAAATGCAAAGTGGTGCATATGGGCAAATCAAACCCAAAATATACATATATGTTAAATGGCACAGCATTAAGCATCATCGATAATGAAAAAGATTTGGGTGTCCATATATCTGAGGACCTAGCATGTACTCATCATCTGAACTCTGCAATAAACAAAACAAATAAAGTAATATGAACAATTAAGCAGAATATTAAATCAAAGAAATCCGAAGTACTAATGCCCTTATATAGGGTGTATGTTAGGCCCCACCTGGAGTATGCCTCACAATTGTGGTGCCCATACAAAAAGCAGGACTGCATATTCCTAGAGAGAGTACAGAGGAGGTGCGCCAAACATATATATAAACTAAAAAAATAAAAGCTACAAAGGATGGAAACATTAAATCTTATGCCTTTGGAAACAAGAAGGCTTAGAAGAGCTCTATTACTTATGTATGATGTAGTGAATTGCCCATACCTGATGTGTGAGCTAGGTATTAAATTTAAAAGTGACACCAGAGACTGCAGAAGGCATCCTCTGCAAATCAAGGGTAGGAAGTTCAAATTTTCAAATAGAAAATACTTTTTCACATGTAGAATTGTCTATCCTTGGAATAGCCTACCCATAGATGTTGTAGTAAGCAAGTCGAAAGAGATTTTTAAGAGAAGATTGGATAACCTAATTCTATCTGGACACAATTTGCACTATTTATTAGAATAGAAGCATATGTGGGCAAAACAAGCCCTCTCGCTTTTTACAACACCCAGTATGAAACCTAGTGTGAAATTGTGTGTCAATATCTCAGAAAACAAAGTTATGAAAACATGTTGAACTTCTTCAATGTTTACTCATAACATTGTTGTTTTTTCAGATTTTGACCCTAAATTTTCAACATAGCCATTTTTATACACATTATCTCATGAGCATAGCATGTGTCATTTTTCAAATCCTGCTCAAAATGTCTGCGGTTGAGGACTGCATAAATGTCACTTATCGTGTTCACTAACTGGTCCACAAAAAGACTATGTTGAAAACTTAGGGTCAAAATCATAAAAGCCAACAAAGTTATGAACATTGACATTTTAAAACATGTTACAATTTTGTACTTTTTGAACCCACATTTTCAACATACAGTACCCATATCAAATCTTAAGTGGCATTTGATAAATGACACCTGTCATGTTCATGTTTTGGAGCATTAAAAATACTATCTTGAAAATTCAGGGTCACAATCTAAGAAAACAACAATGTTATCTGTGAACCTCTTCATTTCCCAATCATGACAATTTAATTATTATAACTTGTGTTACTAATTTGTTAATTTTAACTGCTGCGCTATCTATGCCCAACAACTACACAGCAAATACAAGCAAGTGAACATCTGGTATTCGCCAATGATTGTCTGTTGTTGTGTGGGCTTTGAGGGTGGCCCCAAACTTTACAGTGACAACCATTACCATTATGGTTTAGAGTGGTAAGCATTTCTGTAATCTTAGCATGATAAGTATTACTGTTCCCAAGTTAAATTGCCAGGTGCAAAATTTGCATCACATTATTTACTAATAACAACCTCTATTTATTGAACTATTATTGATTGCATTTATTTATTTTAGTAAATTCGTATTTTTAAGAATTAATAAATTTGTATTCATGCCTAAGAATTCTGTGTGCCAGGGGTTATTTATTTGTGAGTCTTGGCACCTAATTTTAGTTTGTTTCTCTGGGTGGTGGTGGCAGTACCATTTCCAGAGGATAAATACCTCTCCCTTATTAAGGTGTTTTTCATTTTCACCAGTGTCTGGCTCTGCCCCACATTTGGGAGTCCAGCCGTCAGGCTCAACAACCCAGCACTGCCACCTCAGCTAGTTTAAGCCCACTACCAGCAGCTCAGGGTGGTACCACCAAGAATGGATTCTTGGTGATGCCATTGACACACTTAAAATCATCACAGTACACAAACAGTAGGTTTACATGGTTCAAAGTCTAGAAAATGTTTTATACAGCCTGCCCCCTCAAGGTCGTCATTCCAAAGTGGTAAAACGTTACAGTGTGCATTTCCATTTTCTAGCTCTCCAAAAGATGTTATCAGTCTGGGTCTCTATAATTCTCATTCTGAAAAACAAATATACTGTTGTGTTGGTTTCATTACAGACACACCCTCCCCACGGTTAGCGGTGTATATTTACTGCCAAATTTGTTCCAACTATTCCACATGAGTATGTGTGTCCTATCAAATCAAACAGGAGACCCCAAGTCCCGAAGACAGCAGCTTTGACTGTTTAGCTAAAGCAAAATTCCAATTAGCTGAGAGGTTAGAGTGCTCACTTTATTTATTTTATTTTTATTTTTTTAACTGGGATAGGGCACTGGAACAAGTCCATTTTCAGGCCCAGCCCAACAAAAAAACAAACATCACTAACCATGACAAAACAAAACAACATCCAGCAAATTACAAGACACAATTACATTTCTCGACAGACATTAGATATTGCTAAAATGAACCTTAAAAATATAAAATGAAGAGGAGGTACGAAGATTGTCAGGTAGGTTATTCCAAAATACTGGAGCTGATATGGAAAATGATTGCAACCCTGCCTTGGTCTTATGGAAAACAGATTGTAGGACTATACCCTGAGAAGAGCGCAAGGAAACAGGGGGGTTGTGAACAGATACCAGATCAGCTAGGGGAAACTTCTGGGAATGGAAAATAGATTTAAATATCTGGCACTCAAAGTAATACATGAGTTTAGATCTAGGGGATAACCAGGATCATTGTGACTAAGGAAAACAATGATGAGTATGAAATGAATAATTCAACATAAATCGAAAAATGTTGTTATATGCAACTGTCAAAATTTTGATTTCACTGACACCAATATTATATTACAAACTCGCATAATATTCAAAATGTGGCATTAGGGATCCTTGGGCAATTGATCTTTTAATATCAGGTTTTATACTTACAGTCTCGACGACTGTCCTGTTACCATTACTCTGTACAGTTTTAACTGGGCTGTTCACAACTTTCACTAGTAGATGGCACTGCTGCTTCACACAAACTCCCTTTTCTCATATATAACAATGACTATACCTCACAGCAGAATTTGTATGCCTGGGTGAAAAAGGAGGAACACCAAATCTTGGGTTCCCACAGGTTCCTGCACTAGTGGTTTTCCTCTCCATAGTGCCAATGTCTATAAAAAATACCGGCAGCACTTCCATTTGATAATGGCTACAGATATTCCACATGATACTGAATGCTGTAGCTGTCTGGATGACAGGAGCCGCAGACGATGGATGAACCCTTTTTTTTTTTTTATTTAGTATTTATTTTATATTTTATTGTCTAAGCAGGAGGTGCACTGGGTATCATATCCATTACTATCCACACCTGGGTAAGGTACAAAACATGTAGAACATGACAATATAGACAGAATAAAATTAAGGACAGATGTCCTAAGCATTAAAATGCTAAGATATTACATGGAGTTCAATAACAGAAGTAATGAACAGCACATTTGCAGCACGGGTTCCTGATGGCCAGATCCTCAAAGAGTCAAAAGGTGGTGGAAACCTTGTAGGACTGCCTACTCACCCAACTGGTTAACACTCCGACTAGTCTTGGGGTCATCCTCGATGTGGTCTTCACCAACTCAGAGGTGGTTGGTGCTGTTAACGTTGGAGAGCCACTGGCTAATAGTGACCACAACTCCGTCTGGTTTGAGCTATCCCTTGAGGAAGTTAAATCTCAGTCCAAGGCTGTGGTACTGAACTTCAGAGGAGCAAACTTCAGAAGGATGAAACAGCTAGTTAAGGAAAAACTGTCAGGAATCCATAAAAAACAGGAGGTAGAGGACATCTGGGGGCAGGTTAAACAGGCCATCCCAGAGGTCACCATAGAAACATAGAAACATAGAATTTGACGGCAGATAACGACCGCTTGGCCCACCCAGTCTGCCCATTTCCCTACCTACTGGATAAGCTGCAGATCCTAGTTAACCAGCAGCCTACTTCTTTCTACCCCCACCCCCCAGAATTGCCTTATGACTATCCCATGCATGCTTGAATTCCACCACTGATTTTGACTCCACAACCTCCTCCGGAAGGCCATTCCATGCATCCACAACCCTCTCTGTGAAAAATACTTCCTTAAATTCCTCTGAGCCTCCCTCTATCTTCAAATTGTGCCTCTTGTTCTTGCACACCTCTTTTTTGAAAGATGCTACCCTCTTGGACTTTGTTGATTCCCTTGAGGTACTTGAAAGTTTCTATCATGTCCCCCCTCCTCCTTTCCTCGAGGCTATACATATTAAGCTCCTTAAGTCTCTCTTCATATGTCCTCCGGTGCAGACCCTGCACCATTTTAGTTGCCCTCCTCTGGACAGCTTCCATCCTGTCTATGTCTTTGCGGAGATTGGGTCTCCAGAACTGCACACAGTACTCCAGATGGGGTCTCACCAGCTGTCTGTACAGAGGGATAATAACTTCCTGTTTCCTACTGGTGATGCCTCTCCCTATGCATCCCAGTATCCCCCAGCCCTCCTTGCTGCTTCTCACATTGCTTGCCCACCTTTAGGTCATCTGATATGACTACCCCAGGTCCCTTTCCATTTTTGTTGTTGTTAGTATCTCACCCCCATTGTGTACTCTTCCCTGGGTTTTGTTTCCCAGGTGCATTACCTTGCACTTCTTAGCATTGAATCTAAGCTGCCATACATTTGACCATTCCTCTAACCTTGCCAGTCCCTTCTCATCCTTTCCACTCCACCCTGTGCATCAACTCTGTTGCAGATCTTAGTGTCATCTGCAAAGAGACATACTTTTCCTTCTAGTCCTTCTGCAATGTCGCTTTATAAAGACATTGAAGAGGACTGGTCCTAATATTGAACCCTCCGCGGTACCCCGCTAGTAACCCTCCTTTCTTCTGAGTGGACTCCATTTACTATTACTCTCTGTGTCCTATTCTCCAGCCAATTCTTTACCCAGGCTGTCATCTTGGGACCCACTCCCAGGCTGGCTAACTTATATATTAATCTTTTGTGTGGGACTGTGTCAAATGCCTTGCTAAAGTCTAGGTAGGCCATGTCCACAGCCCTCCCTGATCTACTACTTTGTCACCCAGTCAAAGAAATCTATCAGATTCGTCTGGCATGACCTTCCCGCTGTATCCATGCTGCCTAGGGTCTTGTGCCTCTCTGGCCTCTAGATACTCGACAATTCTTTCCTTTAGAAGTGATTCCATCATTTTCCCTATCACTGAGGTTAAACTAACAGGTCTATAGTTTCCTGCTTCTGCCTTGCTCCCACTTTTGTGAAGGAGAATCACATCTGCCCTCCTCCAGTCCTCGGGTACCACCCCATCCTCCCATGATTTGTTAAAGAGGGTAGTCAGTGTGCATAAAGTCAGGAATGAAACATACACACACAAGAGACCCATTTGGTTCACCACCCAGGTCAGGGAAGCAATTAGAAGCAAAAAGGAAGCCTTCTGCATATATAAAATGACCCGATAGGATAACTGATGGAACGTCTACACACAGACATGCAAGGAAGCAAAGAGAACAGTGAAACTGGCAAAAGCATCAGCTGAGCTACGGATCGTTTTAGGGATTAAATCAGGGGACAAGCAAGTATTTTGTTACATACAGGAGAAGAGGAAGAAAGGGGGGGATAGTTTGACTCCAAGATGGAGAGAGGATCATTGAAGACAATGCACACAAGGTCGCTGCACTGAACAACTTCTTTTATTCGGTATTCAGCAAGGAGCTTGCTGGACCAATTCCAGACAGCAGCATCAAGGCTGCCGGGGGGGGGGGCCTGCAAATGGACACACCATCATTTACCACAGGCAGGGTCAGGAAGGCAGTGATGCGCCTAAAGACGGACAAGGCACCAGGGCCAGATGTACTACACCCTAGGGTGCTGCAGGAACTTGCTCAGGAATTGGCAGAACCCTTGGCACATCTGTTTGACCACTCATTGCAAATGGGAACTGTGCCATGTGACTGGAGAAGTGCAGATGTGGTACTCCTCCACAAGGGAGGAAGCAGAGAGGAGGCCAGCAACTACAGACCAGTAAGCCTCACATCAGTAGTTGGAAAATTATAGAAATATTAATTAAGCAGGACCTAGTGGAATATCTGGAAGGGAATGGTCTCCAGGACTTGAGACAACATGGGTTTGTTGCGGGAAGGTTCTGCCAGACAAACCTCATATCATTTTTTACTGGGTGACTAAGGAATTGGACAGAGGCCACCCAGTGGATCTCCTCTACTTTGACTTTTGTAAAGCCTTTGATTCAGTACCACACAGGTGCCTGCTTAGAAAATTGGAGGACCTAGGTACTGCAAAGAGAATAGTTAGGTGGGTGGGTAATTGGCTACAGGACAGACATCAGAGAGTGGGGTAGTTAACTGGGTGAAGTCAGGAGAGAGAGAAGTCACTAATGGGGTGTCCCAGGGCTTGGTATTGGGTCCGGTCCTTTTTAACATGTTCATTAGTGACATCAGTGAAGGCATTCAGAACAAGATTACCCTCTTTGCAAATTACCACTAAGCTAGGGGGTAGGGTTGACAGCATGGATGCACTGAAGGACCTGCAAAAATATCTAAAGAGATTAGAAAAATGGCCTAATATCTGGCAGCTGAAGTGTAATGCGAAGAAATGCAAGGTAATGCATCTAGGAAAAGGGAACCCAAGGGAAGATTATTGACTTAGTGGAGTCAAACTAAGTGTCTGTCTCACAATCTAGGGGTTATCATAAGTGACACCCTAAAATAGTCTAGTCAATGCAACAAGGCTTACAGTAAGGCAAATAAAATGCTAGGGTGTATAGATAGAGGATTTGACAGCAGGGACAGGAAGGTAATCCTCCCACTGTATAGGTCCTTGGTAAGACCACACCTATACTGTGTCCAGTTCTGGCAACCCCACCTTAGGAAGGAAAAAGATAGGCTGGAGGCTTTGCAGAGAAGGGTGACCGAGATGGTTCAGGGCCTCCAGGGACGCTCGCATGAGGAGTGACTATGGTAACTGAACATGTACTCTCTGGAGACTAGAAGCAAGAGGGGAGATATGACTGAGACATTCAAGTTCATGAGAGGCATTAACAGGATGCCCGACTCAAAACTTTTCAATAGAGTTGAAGGTTCAACCACAAGGGGACACGAATGGAAGTTACGGGGTGGGAGCGTCAGGAGGGATCTGAGGAAATATTACTTCACAGAAAGAGTCATTGAGCCATGGAATAGACTGCCTGCTGAGGTGGTGGGTACCAAGACAGTGGCGGCTTTCAAGAGAAGAAGAAGAATCAGCATGTATATAGCGCTTTTCATATACAGTGTATCCCAAAGCGCTTTACAAGCAATGCTAGACTGGTAGTGAAGTGACTGAATGTGTAGTGGCGGCCATATCGCACATCATCACCCACACACAGCCTGGATAATTGCATGAACCAGTTTATGAGAAGGGGAATGTTGGCCAGGACACCGTGAATGTCCCCTATTCTTTGTGAAGAGTGCCCTGGATTCTTTTACTTCCACCTGGACACCCACCAGGACAACACCAGGATGGGTAGAAGGGACTTCGGTTTAACATCTCATCCGAAGGACGGCACACCCCAGCAGTACAGCACCCCCTAATCCTGCACTCGGATGGCAGCGATTTTTTTAGGTGTGAGGCCAATCCCAGTGTGAGACGAGAACCCACAATGTTCTGGTCCAGAGGCAGATGTGCTACCAACTGAGCCACGCTGACACCTAGAGAGGGTTAGACAGGATAAGAGCTCAACTAGGTGCAGAGGGTACAGAAGTTGGGTAGGGGAGCTAGGTCTTGAGACCCATAAAAGGTCTCGATATCGCTTGGCAGACTTGATGGACCTGTAGTCTCCTTCTGCCATCATCTTCTATGTTTCTGTGTTTAGCTAACAAATAATCAAACAGATTGTTTTTAATATACCATAAATTGCTTCTAAGTCCATATTTACAGGGAAAATATTTACTAATTGAGGACCCTAAGATGTAAATGATTTTTTTCACAATATTTGTTTTGCAAAGTTCAACTAATATTTTAGCACAATTACTTGACCCAGATGAATATCTATTCAGATTTAAGATACACTTACTAAACAAGCCAAAAGGGCTTAGATTTTTAAGTGTTTTGTACATCACAGAGTAAGTGGAGTGAAGAGTTCTCACAGCAGGTGACAATGTCCTCAAGGAAGTGTATAAGGAACAGTGATGGTTCCCATTTGAGGCCAAAAGAGCAAATCTGTGTACAGTATGTTATTAAAAGTATCTGTACACCTTTTCGAAACATCAGACACATTATGTTATATCAAATATTAGTTCCATATCCAAGTACTGGCAAAAGAATCTGCTGTTCTGTAACCAGTCTTGCTTCGTATATAAGTGAATTTTTGTATAATAATCCCAATTTCTCATTGACCTTCCTAATAGTATAGAGCATGCCTCATAAAAAGATTTTGATCTAACAATATATATATATATATATATATATATAATATTCTTTCACTACCTCTTGTATGGCTCAGTCCCCAGTGTTGATTATGATGGGTTCTACATGCAAAACTAGATTACCTACACACCATGAATATGTGGTGCGTAGGCAACCCTAAGTCTGAATACCACAAAACAGGGGTCAGCAGCATCCACGGAATTGGTGTGCACCCCTTGCACACTCGATCCCCTGGCCAACTACACAGTTAAACATGTGGCTGGTCCAGGAACATGCCTAGGGCATGCCTGCACTCCATGCCATTCACAGAGGTGGGGATTGACGGTCAACAGGGGGCACAGGGTACAGCGGTGGGGACACTGTCATACATTTTTTGCACCTCCCAAATTACACCCACCAGCTGTGGCGGGACAGGGAATCCCCCCCCCCCCCACAATGCTGCCCCAGCCAACCAGGCTGAGAGGAAGGGCTGGGGGTCCCATACATTGTAAATATTCCATTCCCGTGCCTTCCCAGAATCCCTTACTCACACAGAGCAGGGAATCCAGTTTGGGACCCAGGACAGGCATATGACTGGATACCTGCCTGTGTCCCTTGAACCACCCCCACACAGCTGTGCCCTGGGGGGTGCACTGACATGTGCCCAGCGAAGGTGCGAGATTGTGCTTACTGTGCCTATCCCCTGATGCTGAACTGTGTGGGCTGGATATGCATGAATCACGCATACCCAGCCCACAGCAGTGCATAGCCCCCAATGTCCTTCTCAGCACTGGAAAATTTTTGTGGTGTTACAAATAACATTACTTTAGTCTTCTTTTTGTTCAGGATTAATTCATTCATCAGATTAATTCATTCATTAGAAACCAATTAAAAAAAAATAATAACTCTGCCTGGTGGCGCTGAGGGTTGAGGTGCTGGACGCCACACCTTACACCATGCCGGTGACCCAGGTTCAGGAGCGGACTGGGGTCGTTGGTTGGGTCAGCCAGGAGGGAGCATGGCTTGAACGTCCCACGACAGCTCGCTGTCTCCGGGGGGGGGGGCAGGCAGATGGCCTATGCCCATGGTCCTTGTGTGTGACCTCGAGAAGAAGCCTGGGGGTACCACAAGCCCTGCTTGGGGGGGACGGGCGGCCAAGTAAAGCAGTGGACATCGGCGCTCAGCGTTAAGATGTCAGGGGATTTCACTGCGTTGGGGAGAAAATGGGAAATACACCTGCCAGCTCCGGGATGACGGACTTCCCGGGGCATGCCTCCAATTTGTCCCTGCTTGCCGACCACCTCCAGGGCCTGACGAAATGTAGGATTACGGGGGTCAGAGCCCCACCTCATCCCCGCCCGGGGAGGGGGAAATTGAAGCTCAATGGAGGACTGGGAGGTTGGTTCGGCAGGGCAGTTGTCAGGAGGATGACCCCTTGGATGTCCCGAAGGAGTCGGAGCTGGCAGGCAGTAGGGGAGTATAAAACATAATTTAAAAAAAAAATAACTCTTTTGCAATTCATATTAAAGATCATAGGCTGGGCATGACTGTGTTATTAGCATACATAATAATTTCAACATTTAGGCACTTAGATGGTACCCTTGAAAAATAGAAAATAATAAAGGAAACATTACCTAACAGTGAGCTTTGAGGCACACCCAAAAATAATGACACAGGTTCTGTGTAAAATACCCCTATCTTAACACTCTCTACCCCATCAAAAAGAGAATTTCTGAACCAACGTAAAGTGTACTCTGCTACTCCAATTTCTGTCAGTTTATTTAGAAGTATATCATAATTTATTAAAATGAACTCCATGGCCATGTCAACAAGCACTGTGCCAACCAGTGCACATTATGGTCCTTGGGTTTTGTCTGGGTTTTTTTTTGACTTGTCAGTGGGGTCTTCAATTACTTATTATCACAAACTTGAGGTTTTGGGCTCATGATATACCTACCCATTTGTTTTACGATTAATGGAAGCCATTAATTAACTGATCTACCACCAAAGAGGACAGCTGCTTTTAACATCTGGAGGGATGGGTGGGGTGGGAGCTGAGGCAATGAGGGGTCGGGCAGCATGGTAGGGAGGCTATAAGCCATCATCCAGCTCACTTAGCAAGCACTGTTTCCCCACTTCTCTCTGCTCGTCCTCCCTTCACCTGGCTCACATGGCAAACATGTTCTGGAGTGGGTGGTGTGACAGTGCATGATCTTGCATGCAGTCGAGTGCGTTCCTACTGAGCCAGCACCAGAAACTGCTCCAGGAACAGAGCATCCCAAACTCTACCCCAGGGAAGAGAGCACCCATACAGATTCATCTTCTCCATCCCTGCCAGCCTGCACTCTAGTCTGTGTTCCAGGACCTTCCAGCCCTTCACTCAGTTAAGTTTTAAAGAGGCCAAAATCAGCTAAACAAAATATGGTTGTCAGAACCCGCTGAAGTTCTGGGTTCTAGTTCT
The DNA here is from genome assembly GCA_016271365.2 of Neoceratodus forsteri. Classification (NCBI taxonomy): domain Eukaryota; kingdom Metazoa; phylum Chordata; order Ceratodontiformes; family Ceratodontidae; genus Neoceratodus; species Neoceratodus forsteri. Next base: position 193,614,502 of record CM028129.1, read on the forward strand.
AATCTAGAACTTTTGAAAAAGTTTTAGGTTTCTAATCTTTTTTTGAATTTTTTAGAACTCAAACCTTATTTTTTAATTGTGTTGCCAGATAAGAAAAAAGTACTCACCTTAGTAATTATGTTTCTTCTAATGGAGTCTTGTAGTATTCTGACTACTGCAGTTAGCCCCAGCACTCAAACTGCCCTGGAGAGTAGAGGGTTAATTTCTATGCAAAGCATAGAATGTTGAGCTCGAGCTCGGTTCAAACCTCTGTCTGCTGCACTTTAAAGCACATCCATCAGATTCTTACGAGCTAATACTAACTACTATGTGGAAATTGTAAAATGTTTACTAGCCAAATGGCAACCAAATATTTTGGATCCCCAAAAGACTCATGTCAAGAAATTCAAAATCAGAAACCAGGTAGTGAACAACTTAAGACTGGTAAATTAATAATATAAACCACTCCCCCTCTCTAAAAGGATGGAGTACCCAAATACACCCCTGGGGGGCAGCACTGCACCTGCCAGTCCACTTCCCAAAATCAGGTTCTGAGAGGGGAGGCAGGGAGGGAGGTCAGAATACAGAAAGACTCCATTAGAAGAAACATAATTACTAAGGTGAGTAATTTTTTCTTCAAACAACATGAAGTCTTGCTGTATTCTGACTATTGTAGACTACCAAGCAGTACCTCCATGGAGGAGGGAATCAAACCTACCTTGGGAATACGTTCTGGAGTACTGCTGTACCAAACTGAGCATCACTCCTAGCCTGGATATCCTGGGAGTAATGCTTGATAAATGTATGGACTGTTTTCCAGCTGGCTGCTTTACATATTTCTAGCGAAGGAATATCCCTGGCCGCAACCAGGGAAGCAGCTGTACCTCTAGTCAAATGAGCCCTCAGGCCTGAGGGAGGTATTTTGCCTAGCTTCTCATAGCAGAACTGAATACAAGAGACAATCCACCTGGAAATAGTTCTCTTAGTGGCAGGTTTGCCCTTCCCCACTTCCCCATAAGTGAGAAACAACTGGAGGGAGTCAAACCTTTGAGCCTTAGTACACTCAATGTAGAAACATAGAAACATAGAATTTGACGGCAGATAAGGACCGCTTGGCCCACCCAGTCTGCCCATTTCCCTACCTACTGGATAAGCTGCAGATCCTAGTTAACCAGCAGCCTACTTCTTCCTACCCCCACCCCCCAGAACTGCCTTATGACTATCCCATGCATGCTTGAATTCCACCACTGATTTTGACTCCACAATCTCCTCCGGAAGGCTGCTCCATGCATCCACAACCTCTTCAGAAAAATACTTCCTTAAATTACCTCTGAGCACCCCATCTTCAAATTGTGCCCTTATTCTTGCACACCTTTTTTGAAAGATGCTACCCTCTTGGACTTGGTTGATTCCTTGAGGTACTTGAAAGTTTCTATCATGTCCCCCCTCTCCCTCCTTTCCTCGAGGCTATACATATTAAGCTCCTTAAGTCTCTCTTCATATGTCTTCCAGTGCAGACCCTGCACCATTTTAGTTGCCCTCCTCTGGACAGCTTCCATCCTGTCTATGTCTTTGCGGAGATTAGGTCTCCAGAACTGCACACAATACTCCAGGGCTAAGGGCTCTTTTAACATCCAAACTGTGTAAACTTCTTTCTCCTGAAGAAGAATGATCAGTGAAGAACACAGGGAGAGACATAGATTGGTTCAGATGAAAATCTGAAACCACTTTAGGTAAAAACCTCCTATTGGTTTTAAGGACCACCTTATCTCTATGGAATGAGATAAAATCAGGGTCCACTGACAGAGCTTGCAATTCACTGATACACCTGGCAGAGGTAATAGCTACCAGGAACACAGTTTTCCAAGTCAAGTACTTAAGCTCTGCTGAAGACAAAGGCTCAAAAGAGGGTTGCATAAGCTGATCGATGCAAACATTAAGATCCCAAGCAGGGGTAGGATCCCTAAAGGGGAGATTGGTCTGAAGCAATCCCTTGAAAAATTTACAGAATACAGGGTGAAATGATAGTGAGGAAGGCTGCCCACTGACAGAAAAGCAGAAACAGCTGACAAATGTACTTTGAGAGTAGTTGGTCTGAGGCCTAGGCCATTAAGATGAACCATATTATCCAGAACTGTAGACAATTCAGCAGTATCTGGGGACATATGCTTCTTGGAACACCAAATGCTGAATCTTTTCCATTTGGAGTTATAAGTTTATCTGGTGGCTAGCTTTCAAGAGGCTTTGAGAATATCCAGAACCCCTTGGGACAGATGCAAATCTGCATACTCTAACTCTTCAAGTGCCATGCCTTGAGATTGAGAGACCGAAGATTGAGGTACCAAATCCTCCCCTGAGAGGAGGTTAACAGGTTGTAATTCCTGGGAAGAGACAGGGGAAGATGGACTGCTAGGGACAACAACAGGGGGTACCAAGGCTGCCTGGCCCAGTCTGGAGCAATCAGAATCACTTTGCAAGGTTGTGACCTTACCTTGACCAGAACCTTGAACAGTAGAGGAAAGGGAAGAAAGGCATATAGAAATTTCCCTCCCCAGTTCAGAATCAGAACATCCAGAGGGACTGAGCCCAAGACTGGGGGTCTGCAACAAAACAGAGGAAGTTGGTGATTGTCTGGGGCTGCAAAGAGATCTATTGTCTGGGGCTGCAAAGAGATCTTTCTCTGGAGTGCCCCACCTTGAAAAAAATCACTTTCAACACCAGAGGGTCCAGGGACCATTCGTAATGGCCCTGGGAGATCCTGCTCAATGCATCTGCTAGCACACTGTCCGTACCTGGAAGGTGGACTGCTATCAGAGAGGTCTGCAGAGAATAAGCTAGGGACCACAATTTCATGGCTTCCGTGCACAAGGCTGTGGACCAAGTGCCTCCCTGCTTGTTGATGTACCACATGGTGGTTGGTGTTGTCTGTCCTGACCTGAACCACCTTGTTCTGCACTGACTGAGAGAAAGCTTGCAGGGTCAGAAAGACCGCCCTGAGTTCCAAGAGATTGATATGAAGAAGGGATTCCTGAGGGGGACCACAGTCTCTGGGCTGTGAGAGCCTCCAGATGGGCTCCCCACCCCAAAAGGGAAGCATCCATGGTTAGGACCACAGAGTGAGACTGAGTGATGAATGGGACTCCTTGCCTAAGGTTGCCCTGATCCTGCCACCATTGGAGAGCCTGGATCAGAGTCTGAGTCACCCGGAACTAGTTTGGTTAGAGGATCTTTCTTTTGAGACCAAAAGGCCCTCATGTGAAACTGAATGTCCCTCATCCTAAATCTGGCCCCTTGGACCACTGCTGTAGAAGCTGCCATGTGGCACAGAAGCTGAAGGAAGTGCCTTGCTGGCCGAGAGATCAGAAGGTGGGATGAAAAAGCCAGCTATACAATAGCCCTTGCCCTTTCCAGGAGAAGAAAGGCTCTTGCTTTGACTGTATCCAACTCTGCCCCTATGATGGTGAGGAGCTGTACAGGCTCGAGAACTGACTTGGGAAGATTGAGAAGGAATCCTAGGGGAAGTGAGCACTTGCTGAGTCACTTGAAGGTCTGACTTGACTTGGTCTGGGGACTGACCCACAATGAGCCACTCATCCAGGTATGGAAATATGGAAATATTTTTCCTTCTTAAAAAGGCCACTACTACTGGTAGGCATTTTGTGAATACCCTTGGAGCTGATGTTAGGCCAAAGGGCATAGCTCTGAACTGATAATGGCCTGAAGGCAATTCAAACCTGAGGTACTTTCTGTGGGACCACCTGATGGGAATGTGAAAGTAGGCATCTTTTAAGTCCAGGGAGGCTAGCCAGTCCCCTGGCCTTAGAGAGGGAAGGATTATTCCCAGAGTCACCATTTTGAATTTTGGTTTTAAAAGATGTTTGTTCAGGTATCTTAAGTCTACGATGGGTCACCACTCTCCTGTCTTTTTTGGGGTAAGGAAGTACCTGGAGTACAGACCTTTGCCCCTGTGCAATGTAGGAACTCTCTCTACAGCCTTTAGAGCCAGTAGAGATGAAATCTCTGCCTCTAAGGCAATGGTTTTGGAGATGCTTGCAGGTAGAAAAAGATCTGGCCCTCAGCTTTGGAAATTTTTTGAAGCTGAGAACCAGCCCCTGGCTTACCACCTCCAGGACCCACTTATCTGAGGTAACAGACATCCAGCCCTGGACAAAGTAAGCCAGCCTGCCTCCTACAGGAATGGGGGAGTTGACCCAGGCTGACACATCAGGGTGTCTGCTTGGCAGGAGCCTTAGGTTGATGGATGGATGCAGCCCTGCTCATCCCCCTTCTGCCTCTTCCTCTGAAGAGCCCCATCTGAGGAAAGGGAGAAGAGGCCTGTGCTTGGTAGAAAGGCCTATGAAAAGGCCTGCCCCTAGCCTGCTGCCTTTGAGGAGTTGCCTGCCTTTCCTTGGCCTGTGCACTCCTATAGGTGGTCCTATACTCGTCCAGCTTTTTCATGTAATTCTCGGTCTGCTCCCCAAACAGAGAATTACCCACCACAGGGAAATCCATGGCCTTAGCCTGGGTGTCCTGTGAGAGGCTAGTACATCTGAGCCAAGCCATTCTCTGAAGAGCCACAGATTTAGCCATGACTCTAGATAACACATCACTGGAGTCCACAGCAGCATGGAACTGTACCTTAGATGCCTCAGTCCCATCATCAGCCACCCCCTCCAGCTCTGAGGCTAGTTGGGGGGGAGGCCTGCTTAGCCAGTGCCAGTACAGTGTCCCACCTGGACTACTGGTACCGGGCTGCATAAGCCATATAATTAGCCTGCCTGAGTCCCAAGGCAGATGCCATGTACTGTTTTTTTGCCATGGCATCCAGCTTCCTAAAGTCTTTATCTGGGGGGGGTGAAGCCAAGGGTATATTAGCCTTATCACAGGCTGCAACCTGCACAACCCCAACATGGCTGCATTGTTGATACAAGTACTCTGTACCTGAACCTGATAAGGTGTACTTTTTTTCCATCCTTCTGTCGACGGGGGTACAGAATTTAGAGTTTTTAAAATCTTTTGTGTCTGTTTCCCAAAAGACTTATGAAGGGAAATAGACAGTCTTGTGGACTCTGGGATGTCCATCATCTCCACATAATCAGGTTCCTCTTGTTCCTCTGTTGCTTATTCCACAGGGAGCTGGAGGGTTTCTGCCATTTTCCTGTAAAACATGTAGTGGAAAGGGGACTCAGAAAGTCTAGGAGGGGAAACACCAGAAGGCCTGTCTGGGGAGGTGTCCGGTTCAATGGGCTCAACCAGACCTTCCACATCATCGTCATCATCATCATCATCATCATCATAATTTTCATCCCCCCCAAATCCAGTTCATAGAAATCTTCAGGGGCATAATCTTGAACCGGAGAAACCGACTGAACCAAGTGCCTGCCAGAAGGTGCCTAATCAGACGGAACTGGGCGAAGCGATTCTACAATCCTTATCACTTTGGCAATCTCTTTGGTGGTCAGAAAATGGGTCTCTGGATCCGAACCGGACGATTTTTTCTTTTCTTTTCCTTTTTGTAGGAACCGCTCCCTCAGGATCGGCTCTCCTCTTGCCCAAAGAAGTATCGCCCTGGTCAGAGGGCACTCCTTCAGGTTCAGTCGGAACCGAACCGGGCTGGCCATCCGGTCAGCAGACTTCTTAGCCTCCTTATCCCTAAGCCTACCTAATCTTTTTTCCAGGGTAAATTTAGGGAAATTTTTACAGATTTGGCAGTCTGAATCGAGGTGGTCAAACCACAGACAATAAACACAGGTGGTGTGGGGATTAGCCTTAGCAAAGACCTCCCCACACACAATGCAGTGTTGAAACCCAGTGGACCCAGTTTTTCTTTTGGGTTTCTCAGACATAGCCATCCTAATCATAAACTTACCCTTTTTATGGCAAACAACCAGGCAAGACACGCTTACCGGTTTCTAACCGTGTCACAGGTATTGGAAAAAAACACAAGAAAATAAAGGGTTTTTTTAAACCGATAAGGACCGGTAACAACACTCTAAGTTAAGAAACAAAGACAGAATATATAATTCACTAAACGGCCTGTTCAGCCGAACCAGTCGAAAAATAATTTTTTACAATTTCCACAAGTTTACTATGTCTAGTTCACTACCTAGTACTTACTGTACCACAGACAGATATCTGACCCGAAACTTGTGAAAAATAATCGGTAAAACCGAGGACTTTAGCCGACTTTCAAACCGCGAGCAAGGAAGAAATCTCCAGAGCGACCGTTCAGTTAGGCGGAGTAAAGAATCTGACAGTTGTGCTTTAAAGTGCAGCAGAAAGAGGTTTGAACCAAGCTCAAGCTCAACGTTCTATGCTCTGCAAAGAAATTAACCCTCTACTCTCCTGGGCAGTTTGAGTGCTGGGGCTAACTGCAATAGTCAGAATACAGCAAGACTTCATGTTGTTTGAATAGAGAAATATGTGTCATGAAACTGAGGACAAAAAGAAATAAAATCTCTCCAGCATAAGGGAAGAGAGAGAGATGATCATGTCTGATTTTAAAATATCTTACAAATATAGCTAGGTTTATCTGTGGTTTCTTCTGTTTGCTAAAGCCAGCAACTTACTGTACAGGTACTAGCAAGGCCACCCAGCCACCCATTGTTAAAAGTTTTCCTGCTGCAACCGCAATGCACTTCCTGAGTGAAAAAAAAAACAATAAACGGTACATTTATTTATTCAGTTATATCCCCATCATCATGAAGTATGAAAAAAAAATTAACTGACATTATCTAACCTCAACTACTTGCTTCCATCACTTTTATATAAGTACATTGAAAGCTGCCATGTTTAAAACTTTGTATAACAAAGTCAAGGTACTGCAGCCGCAGCACGTGGAAGTAGTGCAGATATTATGTTCATAAGTGCAGTCAGTCAAGACATTTAAATTAAAAAAACACACCAATCATTCTTGTTTGGCAAATTGCAATAATACATAACATTTTCTAAGATGATACATCAGCTGCAATTTATTTATTTATTTATTTATTGAATTTTAGTAACCAGATAGGTCCACTGAGACCATATGTCCATTTTTAAGAGGGGGGTGCCCAGAATTAGAGGCAAAAATTACAAAATACATAAATAACATGAAATTGTAAGAAGGTACAGATGTGGGGAAAAGGTATGTTGCTCTGTGAATGATAAACAACAACTGGTTATAAATAAGACAATTTATGTGAGATACAACATACAGCAGAAATACAAAGATTAAAGGACTGAGGCTCCAGATGCAATAGCCATGCACTACGGACAGGAACATTTTAGAAGTCACTGAGTAAATTAGTCTGAAATGAGTATGGTTCAGTGGTAGCAAGAGCATTGGCAGCACTCTAATAGGTAGGTTTTCAGCCCTTTTTTGAATCCACTAAGAGATGAGGAGTTAGTTAAGGAGGCAGGTAGTGAGTTCCAATAATATGGAGCAGAGTGAGTAAAAGAGGGGGTGACAAAACGTTATTGGAGGTGGAAGGGGCTGAGCTGGCACCACAGGGTGCATGCATGCCTTACACGGCCGCGTGCTGTGGCTGAAAACTTGTAAAATACCTATGTGTCCCCATCGCCAGTTGGCAGGAGGAGGCAATGGAGACCAGCTCAATAAAACAAAAAAGTGAAAAACAGACTGCCCCCAGGGGCCCATTCTGGTGTTACCACCACAGAATTTGGTTGCAGTGTTGCACTCCTTGATCAACTTCCATTGCATTCTTTCTGGATGTAAATATCCCCAGGAATATCCCCCACACAGTCTAGCTACTTATGATGCAGTGGGAAGAGAAGAGACACAGCATCATGAGTGGCTGTACTTCTTGGGGGTGTCTTTGTATTGCTCAGGAGGTATGCAATTAGAGTTGATCAAGGTAGGATGTGAAGCAAACTAAGCAAGGTTGGATACAGAAACATAGAAACTGACAGCAGATAAGGACCGCTAGGCCCATCCTGTCTGCCTACCTTCCCTACCTACTGCAAAAGCCTCAGACCCTACTTGATCTTCTCCTGCTTTACTTTCACGTTCCTATCGCTAGGGTTCCCTTTTGCCCGTTCCATGCATTTTTGAATTCCCCTGTGTTTGCTCCCACCACCTCCACTGGGAGTCTATTCCATGAATCTACCACCCTTTCTGTGAATAAATACTTCCTCACATTACCCCTTAGTCTACCCCTTCCAACCTCATGTCATGCCCCCTCATTCCTGAACATCTCCTTTTAATTACACCACTAACATACATTTAAAGTAGAAGTGCAATAAAATTTGGCAAAAAAATGTGACCCAGTACTTTTTTTTACTAACAAAAACTCCATGCATTTTCCAGTTTTATTTGGTAGTAACATTTTCTGGTTCCACCAAAAATTGAGCATGTTAAGAGTATTTTAATTTTGTTTTTTTCTCAAGGAAAAAAGGTGGCCATCACAACTGACTTAGAAATAGTACTGTAAACCTGGCAAGGGCTAGGGTCAAGAAAATTAAAAAAAAAGTCACAGTGTGCACTACACAGCATAGAAGGGAGTTGGGACCTAATAAGGTAGATTTGACAGACATGTTAATATTTTTATTAATTGTAGCAGAAACATGCTTTTTTAGGAAAATATTTTTCACTACACTGCTGCCATAAATTGTACTAAAAAAGGAAAAACTTAACACATCTAGCAACATCAAAGAATTTTACAGAAGGTAAGCAATCCAAAAATATGGATTTTCAGCTAGAAATATGATACAAAAAGGGCTGACAGTGTCCCTTTCATGCCGCTAGTCCTTTTCCCACTGATGTTAAACTTTTCCTGCAAAACAAAATGTTGACTTTAGGCCCTATCTACAAAGTAGTTTGCCATTACAGAGAAATGGTAAAAGTGTTTTGTGGATATGGTCCATGTTAGTAGAATGACAGATATCACATTTTGTCAAATTGTGTTATTTAAAGTTTCCTTTTTTTCTCAGACCCACACAGTATTGATATTTACCAACCGCCATCACCATCATAATCCACAGCGACATGAATCACTTCATCAGGAGCAGCTGGTATACTTTTGTAGGGATATGAAGCTTTTGCCTTATTAAATTTAATAAATAATAACATGTACATTTTGTGGCAGCTTTCTATTTCTGGTGTCTGTCACAATATTGCCAGCTGTACTAAACATGCATTCTGAAGAGACACTTTTTGCAGGACAGCCAAGAAAGGCTTCATTACACAGTTCGGGCCATATTAACTTTTTCAATCTCCAGTATTCAAAAGTGCATGCAGCAATGGGAATTTACTGTTTTGTACATTAACTCAACAGTATTGTAGCACTCTGCCATTGTTTTGCCTATTGGTAGCAAATTTCATTACTATGTGTTATATTATCCCATTTCCCTTCCCCCAGGACACATCTGAGCAATTTTGCTCAGTATGTCTTCCTGGTGAAACATTTCAATAAATAAATAAACAAGTGGTTCTTGCAGGTAACTGTCTACCACAATGGACAGAGAACATTCAGAAGAATCAATGTAATCTGGTATGGCAGCAATTTGCGAAAGGTTTTGCCATAGATTAAGCTTGCTACTAGGGGTGGAAGTAGGAATTGGGGAAGTCCTACTGCTCACTTTTGGTGACTTTTCCTGTTCTGTATCTCTTCAAGAAGATGGACCTGCACATTGTGGACATGACAACTTGAAGCTACTGTGTATGTCTGTTTGACTCCTGTGAGTGCTGCAACTCATCTAGCAACAGAAATTTGTAGTGTTCTACATTATCTGTTTTTGGAAGATGTATAGCCTTGAACCCAGGATCTAAGAGAGTTGCAAGTCTGTAGTGTTTTTATTTCATCATTGCAACGAATTATGCCATTTTGGAACATTCAGACATTCTCTTTAAAAGATTTCTGTGACACTGCCAACATCTTGGCTCATGTAATTCACTAAAAATACCACCAACAGCTTAATCTGGTTCAAGGTCAGTTGGAATTCATCTGTATCCCCCTCCCCCGGGTCGTGCCTGAAAACAGGTAAGATTTGTCTAGTGCACTTACCTGGTCAACAAAAGCTAAATAAATAAATAAATCTTCAGATCTGTCTCTATCTGTAGAGTCAAAACCCACAGATGATGTGTAATCAGCATTATAAGTGGGATAACCTGACTCAAAGATACACCTTCTGAAGACATGTCCCTTGTAGCTGTCTCAAAGCAAGCTGGGATGCAGTACACTGCCTCCATTAACTTCCCAGCATCACATAAAGCATAACACCATCACCAATAATGTAACTGGAGCATTATTCGCATACAGCTTGCTTTTGTTCCAAGAGGCACTGCAGCATATAAAGAGTTGAGTTCCACTGAGTGGAAACATTTTGAACCAGCTTTTGGTGGGGCAGCTTGTGTTTCTTTTGCAATTCAGATAATATCCATATAGCCTTGGTTGACTGTGAAAAGTGAGTCACAATTTTTAGCAAACAGCAATCATGCCATCAGCTTGTGTTTCATTGTTCAGGAACCCAGTGACAATTAAATGTAAGTAATGTGCAAAGCAAGAAGCATGCATGAACCCTCCATCCTGTACTGCTTTCAAGATGTTGGCTCCATTGTCACTTACTATAAAGCCACATTTGAGATCATGAGAATAAATCCAGTTGTTAGAGAGCTAATTAGTTCTTGGAAGACATTTGCAGCTGTATGACTTTGCCCAAACTTCTTTATATGCAGCGGTGCTATCTTTTGGGATTTGTTTGTTGTTGAAGAAGCACAAGAAAAACTGAATTAATGAGCGGTAAGGGACATATTTATATTCTGACTGCTGGTCCACATATCTGTTGTGACATGAATAACCCACCCTCTGCATTTTTAAGTGCACACATCACTGTCGCTTTTAAATCCTGATAAATGCTTGGCAGTTCAACACAGGCAAAGTACCTTTGATGAGGAACATTGTAATGAGGCTCTGCAAGTTTCATGACCTCCCTAAAATCTTCATGATCTACTAAAGAGTATGGGAGATGGGCTCCAGCTAACAGTTTCCCAATTTTATGATTAAGATGAAGACTCTGGATGACTTTTGTGAAAAATATTCTCTCAAATGTCTGAGACAATATTAGCTGCTTACAAAATGTCCCTGCTGGTTTATTAGACACTGTGCTTGGTTTACCAGATGGATGTTGGGATGGTGGACTTATACATTCAGTGCCATCACTGGATGTGCAACTGGTGCTAATTGTGTTGGTGGTAATTGTGGTCCTAGGGCTGGCACTGGTTCTGTCTGCATCAAGTTCCCAAAATTCACTATGAAGTTCTACATTGTGATCCTTCTCATCTATGGTCTGAAATGTGGGTTTTTTTTTTTTTTGGCTGATCAAGCAATACTGAATGTTTTTTGGATGTTGTTTAAGAGCTATAGTGCTGAAGCATGATGCAACTTTACCACAGATTACACTTTGTTTACATAGGGAACAAATTGCTCTGCATGGATCACTTTTACTGTCAAAAAAATAATTCCACACTTCAGAAGTGACAGACTTTGTTCGAGTGCTAAGAAGATAACTAAAAACTGTGTTTTCTCACTTGTCTGAGCAGAACTCAGGCCATCCTTGGTGCTAGAAGAGTGGGCAGGGGCACTTGAGGGTTTTTCATTTTTATGCAATGTAGAAGTGGTGAATTCACTGGATAAGTCTTTCTCATTGCCATCATTTGTGGATTTATTTGCAAGTGCACTACCTGATTCTTTGTCAGCAGACTCACTCATTTGACTTGGTTGAGGGACTGATATGTCACCAGTCACAACAGTGTCAGACTCAGACAAAGAGCTACTGTCTGAGTCAGAGATTGTGAATTTGTCACATGTACTACTCTTACTGCTGGTCACAGGGATTTTAACAGCATAAACACCATACCTTATGGTGCCTCTCTCTGTGTGACAGCAGCAGCTGCACAAGTTAAAGGTCCCCCTTTACCACGGTTCATTGTTGCTCTTTTGCTGTTTGTTGTATTTTTATCACCTGAAACATTTTGGTTATTTTTGCTAACACCAGGATTACCACTACCACCAATACTTGATCCACCAGCACCAAATGCTTCATCTGTGTCGTCAGCCATGACAGCACCAGTTATTGTAATGTGTAAGCAACTCCTGAATTAGAAAACAGTGTAGATCACTGCAACTCATAGATTTGGTTCTGGCTTTCTGACAGTGTGATGCAGTGGATGCTAACTGAAGAGGCAGCTATCAAGTTGGATCCCAGCTTCTGGGCTTTCAGAATGGAAATGGAAATTATGTCAGGAATTTTATTTCTCAATAAAAAACTGTGAGACTGTCATTTTATATTTATATTTCAATATTTCTGTAATATTTAAAATTTTTAATGCAAGACGCTACGCACTGAGTGCTGGGAGGCAGAGAGTCTCACACAGGGTACAGTGCAGTCAAAGCGAACACAGCAGGATAATGCAGTATGCATTGTAGGAGACACAGATATTTTTACGAATTAGATATTTTTCTCCCCAAGTCGCACTGTCAGTCACCCAAAATATCTCTGAGATTTCTTTACAGATACCACCCAAATGAGTGCTGGGCAACACACAGTCACATACTGGGTACAGTGCAGTCAAATGGCACACAGCAGGATGATGTCCTGTACACCATGTAGGAGTCACAGGTATTTTTAAATGAATAAGGTGTTTTTCTCTCCTGAGACCAGTCACATAAAATATTTCTGGATTTATTTAAAGCTGCCACCCAAATGAGTGCTTGGCAACACATGGCCACACACTGGGTACAGTGCAGTCAAAGGGCATACAACAGCATGGTGGCTAGTATACCACATAGGAGTCACAGGTATTTTAAATGAATAAGGTATTTTCCCTCCTCCCTGAGACCTATCACCCAAAATATTTCTGGGATTTATTTAAAGCTACCACCCAAACGAGTGCTGGGCAGTACACAGTCACACGTTGGGTACAGTGCAGTCAGAGGGCACACAGCAGGATGATAGCCAGTACCCCACACAGGAGTCACAGATATTTTTAAAAGAATGAGGTATTTTTCTTCCCAAGTCCTATTGTCATTCACCCAAAATATTTCTGGGAGAGGAAACAGCTACCCAAAGACCCCAGCCGTGATTTCTGTTTCAATATAATTTTTTTTCTTTTTTGGCAGTTAGGCAAGGCACTAGCTAGTAGTAATGAATGCCCTGCCCTCCCCAACCCCACCCTCACTTATGTCATTGCCTGGATACCTACTTGTACCATCGGTCCTGGCCTGGATGACATTCCCCTCTGCCTCAACTAAGTTCTTTTCAGTAAAGTTTATATATTTTTTCTAATGTACTGCAGTGGCAGCACTACTACTGTCTGCCAACTCTGCCTCCATGAGAGTGAATAAAGATTTTTTTCTGCTACTACCAGCCATGAAGAATTGAAATACAAGCCAGATTACAAGAGATAAGACAACATCTGAGTGGCTGCTAGTTCTGCACCGTGTGCTGGGTAATTCTATCTGCATCACCAGTTTGACAGTCACAAGACTTTACCGCTGCACAATTTCCATAAGTTTTCAGGCTATACTGAGTGACAGTACATAACTGTACCGAATGACACAGCAGCAGTGAGTCCTTCCCACTGTCCCACCAAAAAGCCCACCCAGCCCCAAGTCCAACCATGGCTGCCCACTGAGTCCCTCCTGCAACAACAGCATGGCACCTGAAGTTCCCGTTCACCTCGTTCCTCCGTCCTAGTTTCCACTTTAGTACAAGTTCATTCTGGTCAGACTTCTGCCATAGTCACCCATCCTCCCTCCCCCAACCCAGCAGTGGTACTGGTTGTAAGTTCCTTCATTTGCTTTCTGTCCCTTCCCACTCCTCAGTCCACCCACTGCAATTGCTTCATGCCTGCGCCCGTGACTGCCCACTTGTGTGTCGCCCCACCCACACACTACGAGTCCCTCCCACAGGTTTAGGATTCAGTACGCATTCACCCCTACCCATGATGATGATGAGGAGGAGTGTCATGAGGCTCTGAAGACATTGGACTGGGAGATTAAACAAACAAAAACAGGTTGAACCATGCTGCAAACCTTCTACAGTTCGCATTCTAAATTAGAACTTGAACACCAGAGTTTGAGCATGGTTTGAATAATTTTAGAACTAGTTCTGACAACCCTAGTACAAAATACCATGGCATCTCACCCTGAAATAATAGCAGGGGACACATTGCTTGCTATCACTGCATATTTATAGCTCACCAGTCTTCAATTACGCAAAAGGTTTTATTTTAGAGACACAGTTGATGTCTGTGAGCATATAACTTCATCCTTGTTTACTGTAGCGTCCAGCTCCATGAAAGATGCCATCCGTTACTGTAATGCCTTTATTTCGTAAAACATAGTGCAGTATTATCCCACTCTGTCTGGGGTTAGGGTTTTGTTTCTTCACAAAGGAGCATATGAGATGATGTGCAGGGCATTACAACAGAGTTTGTTAGTTTCCATCTTTGTCACTGTCTCTCTGTTTCTATTATGTTGGGGATTGGGGTGTGCCATGGTTAGTTCTGTCTCTAGTGTCAGAATTCCCAAGGGGGTTCTATAGGGCATATGTAATTTCAGATTCCATTGACACACAGTCTAGATAATGTTCTTGCTCATAAAAAGGTAACTTTAAAGAGCTGGTGCACTGGCTGGAAACTGCCTGGAATGAACTGTAACTTTCAGATGTGGTCAGTTATCACTCCAAAAGAAGGAAGAACCCTCTCTGGTTCTCCAAAGAGCCACAGAGACAGAGTGCACACGAGAAAGTGGTGCTCAGAAACAGCCACAGCACTCCCAAAATGAGTTTTGAGCACACACGCAACCTCTTAGAAAGGGACGCCACCACAAAGTAGGTTTTCAAAATTGAATCCATAAGCAGACAAAACAACTGTGTCCTGCCGGACGCATTTCAGACAATACTGTGTCCTTTTCAAAGGCTGAGGACTGAGTACACAGACAACAATTAAATACTTTTTTTAAAACCATGTGGTTTCTGACATCATTAGTGCACCAGTGTTTCACTGGTCAAAAATGCCATTTTAAATGTTTTAATTGTTACTACTGGCTAATACAAACTATCACCTCTCGATGTACAGTATATTATTATAAAGTGCCAACACCTATAAATAACATTAATTCCAATGCCATATTACCACCACAGAGTTTGTTAGTTTCCATCTTTGTTACTGTCTTTCTGTTTCTATTATGTTGGGGATTGGGGTGTGCCATGGCTAGTTCTGCCTCTAGTGTCAGAATTCCACAGGGGGTTCTATGGGGTGTATGTAATTTCAGATTCCATTGACACACAGTTTTGATAATGTTCTTGCTCATACAAAGGTAACTTTAAAGAGCTAGTGTACTGCCTGGAAACTGCCTGGAATGAATTGTAACTTCCAGATGGTAGTCAGCTATCACTCAAAAGGAAAAAAGTACCCTCTCTGGTTCTCCAAAGAGGTAGCAACCAAAATAAAGGAAAAGAAGAGGGCTTTTAGGCAGTACAAAGAAATGAAGAAAGAAACGGACAGGGAAGAATATAGGAACAAACTCAAGGAGGCAGGAAATGCAATTCAGATTGCCAAAGCCCAAACAGAGGAAAGAATAGCACAGGAGTTAAAAAGGGAGACAAAACATTCTATATACATACAAGAAAAAAGGAAGAGTAAAGGGAGACTAGTCCGACTAGCAACAAAGAAGGGCCAGCTGGAGACCCAATTTCCGCAAGGACATAGACAGAATAGAGGTAGTCCAGAGGAGGGTAACTAAAATAGTGTAGGGTCTGAACCAGAAACCATATGAAGAGAGACTAAAGAAGCTTAATATGTACAGTATACCCTCGAGGAAAGGAGGGAGAAGGGGAACATGATAGAAACTTTCAGTTACCTGGAGGGAATCAACAAAGTCCAAGAGGGTAGCATCTTTCAGAAAAAGAGATGTGCAAGAACAAGGGGGCACAGTTTGAAGATAGAGGGAGGATGGCTCGGGGCAACGTGAAGAAGTATTTTTTCACAAAGAGGGTGATGGACACATGGAACGGCCTTCCTGAAGAGGTTGTGGAGTCAAAAACAGTGGGGGAACTCAAGAATGCATGGGACAGACATAAGGTAATTACAGCGGGGGGTAGGAGGAAGTAGGCTGTTGGTTACCTAGGATCTGCAGCTTATCCAACAGGTAGGGAAATGGGCAGACTGGGTGGGACAAGTGGCCCTTATCTGCCGTCAAAGTCTATGTTGCTATGTTAGAGAAAGATGAAGACAAAGCAGAGTTGTTAAATGAATTCTTTTGCTCAGTCTTCACAATAGAAGATAGTGGTAAAGGACTTCCACTAAGTAAGACAGAGCATAATAATGGAGGGGCGGACACGAGCCCCTTCACGAAGGAGAGGGTCTTAGAAGAGCTAAGCAAACTTAAGGTGGCTAAAGCCATGGGGCTGGGTGGTATCCACTCCAGAGTATTAAAACAGCGTTGGAAAGAAATAGCTGCACCACTAGCTGAACTATTAAATTACTGGAAAGTGGCAGAGTACCTCAGGACTGGAAAAGGGCAACAGTAGAGCACTTGTACAAAAGTGGAAGCAAAGAACAGGCAGGAAACTACTGCCCAGTCAGCCTAACCTCTATAGTGGAAAAAATTATGGAGGCACTACTGAAGGAGAGAATAGCTGAGGAAAGGAAAGTGGGAAACTCAACCCCAAACAGCATGGCTTCACATCAGGGCACTCGTGCCAAGCAAACATGATTTCTTCAATTGGGTTACCAGAACAGTAGACCAGGGTGGGGCGGTGAACGTGGTGTACCTGGACTTCAGCAAGGCCTTTGACACTGTTCCCCACAGGAGACTTGCTAACAAACTAGAACACACAGGAGTTGGACAGAAGATAGTAAACTGGATTAGAAACTGGCTTCAGAATAGGACCCAGAGAGTTTTGGTCAATGGGTCATTATCAGGGGAGGGAGGGAGGTGTGACCAGTGGCGTTCCACAAAGGTCGGTGCTGGGTCCAGTCCTCTTCAACATATTCATCAGTGACATCACCAATGAATTAGAGGGGAAGGTTTGCCTGTTTGCAGTTGATACAAAGCTCTGTAAAAAGGGTGGACACACAAGAGGAGGGTCTTGGGTACAGAAGCTGACCTATGGAGACTGGAAAAATGGTCCAGGAATTGCCAGTTAAAGTTTAACACCAAGAAGTGTAAGGTAATGCACCTGGAAAAGCAGTACCCAGGAAAGACGTACGTACTGGAAGGGCATCAATTAGAGGAGACAAAGATGGAACGGGATCTAGGCGTAATCATTACCGACAACTTAAAGGTAGGAGAATGATGTGAAAAAGCAGCTCAGAAGGCAAGTGGCATTCTCAGATGCATAGGCAAGGGTATTACAAGCAGAAAGCAGGAGGTAATCATGCACTCTACAGATCCTTGGTGGGGCCACACCTGTAGTACTATGTCCAGTTCTGGAGGCCTCACCTGAAAAAGGACATTGACCAGGCTCAATCACTATTACTTCTGTCTTGTCTGGGTTGAGCCATAGCCAGCTAGCAGACATCCAGTCCTGGATCTTGACCAGACATAAATTTAGTACCTCGACTATGCCAGGCATTCTGGCTGCAAAAGAAAGGTACAACTGGGTATCACCTGCATGACAGTGAAACCCCAAGCCGTGCCATGTGATGATATTCTCTGGGCCAGCATGTATATTGCAAACAGCATAAGTGAGAGAATCAAACCCTGGGGTACACCACAGAGTAGGGGCTTTGAGAGTGAGGAAACATTTCCCATTACCACCCACTGCTACCTACCACTGAGGAAGGACTCAAACCAGCCGAAGACCCTGCCAGCCAGTCCACAGTACTCCCTCAGATGATCCAACAACTACCTAAGATCCACAGTATCAAATGCTGATGAGAGATTGAGTAGAACGAGAACTGACCATTCCCCTCTGTCTCTAGCCCTGAGAAGGTCATTATGCACCCTGACCAGTGCAGTCTCAGTACTCTGTCTTGATCTAAAATTGGACTGGACCGGCTCGTAGATGTTAAAGGCTGTGAGGTAAGCCTCAAGCTGCAGAGCTACTACCTTCTCAATAACCTTTCCTAAAAATAGAAGGTTAGAGACCAGTATAAAACTTGCCAAGCAGTCCAGGTCCAAATAATTTTTTTTTTTTCAGAAGGGGTCTCACCAGTGCATCTTTCAATGCGCTTGGAAAAGACCCCTCCAAAAGGGAGCACTGGACTATCTCAGCAAACACTGAACCCAGGAATCCAACACAACTCACTGGGAGGCATGTCGGGCCCAGGTCCAGTTCACAATAAGTGGGATGCAGCTCAGAAATCACCTCACACACCTCCTCCCCCAAAACCAGCCTAAACTTGCACCAGACGGGGGAGTACTTGCTGAGACAACCTGCCCAGCACCGCTGAGCCACACCAGCCCAGTTGAGGTTATCCCAACCTGATGGAAAACACCCTCTTCACACCGTGCAAATGAAAATACCTCTACTGGTCAGAGACAGGCAAGATGTAACACCCTGTCCACTGTCCAGAAGAAATAAGCCATTCTGTTATTCCTTGCTGCAATCTTCCCAGACAGGAATACTGCCTCCTTACAGGAGACTGCCCTCTGTTACCGTAGTGAGTTCTTAGAACCAGTCTATCCCCATCTGCCCTAGATTTCTGCCAACAGTGTTCTAATCTGTGACTCAAAGCCTTCATCTCCATAATCTCCCCACCAAACCACAGGGGGTCTTAAGTGAGAAGACCTGGGCCATATATGAACTGGTACAACCGAATCAATGGCCGAGACTTTCCCCTCTCCCAGTTTTTCACACCCTAGATGGTGCATTGATTGAGGATGTATCCTCTTTTAAGTACCTTGGAGTTTGGCTTGACTGTCATCTTGACTTTGCCATTCATATTGATGCCATTCATCAAAAACATCACCCCAAACTTGGTGCTCTGTACAGGAACAAAGCGAGCCTCCCGCTTCCTGTCCGCCATGAGATTATCTTAAAATGATTATCCTTATCATTGATTATGGATCTGGTGTATAGTGGTGCACCTAAATCCTCCCTTGCCAGACTGGACCTCCTTTTTCACTCTGTTGTTTTGTTTTGTTCTGGACTGTTCCCCTCATATCCACCACTGCTCTCTCTCTACTTTGCCCTTTCCTCTCCCTTTCCTTCTCTTGATGCCAGGCACCTTTCCCATTGTGTTTCCTTTATTTCTAAATTCTGGTTTGGTGCTCTTCCCATCTACCTTTCATCCCTTTTAACATCTCCCCATTTCCAGCTACCCTCTCTGCAGTAGTACATCACATTCCCTCCTTATTCCTTCTAGGAAAACTACTGCTGTTCAGTTTGCTTTTTCTTATCATTTCCCTAAGCCCTGGTCCTCGATACCCCTATCTATTCACTCTGCTTCTTCCGCCTTCTCCTTAAAGTCTCTTCTTCATGACTTATGCTCTCCCTCTTGTAACTGTCCTTGACCCTCTTACTCTAAATCGCATTTTGTTCTTCTCCCCTCCCATTATTTTACCATGCACTTTATTCCTTAATTGAAATGCTTTCTCTCGCCATCATGACTCTATTTATACCTGATTTGTATAGCTTTTCTAATGCCGATTTTACAGTTGTTCTGTTGGTTTTCATTATGACCTTCCACATCCCCTTTCCCCATAGGACACACATGGAAACAAGCAGTTATCAGCTCAGTATGTCTTTCCTGGTGAAACTTTTGCAATAAATAAATAAACAGTCTTATTATAGGCTATCACCATTTCCACCATTCCAGTCCCACACGCAGCCATCACACCTGAGAGGTCCAAAGCCATCTGAAGTCCTGATGGGGACAACCCATTTAAAGGGTGGCAGTGGACCATCTCCACAAGGAGAGGGAAACCAGGGGTTCCCCGAATGAGGACTCCATGGTGGAGTGATCTGACCAACTGACTGGATCAAGCTCAAGATTATTTATCTCAGGCCCCAGTGAGAATACTAGGTCCAAGGCATGATCATGTTGGTGGATCACAGTAGTAACCACTTGTGCAAGAAGAATCAGCATTTATATAGCACTTTTCCTACACAATGTATCCCAAATCACTTTACAAGCAATGCTAGACTGATAGTGAAGTAACTGAATGTGTAGTGGCGGCCATATCATACATCAACACCCACAAACAGCCTGGACAATTGCATGAACTGGTTTTTATGGGAAGGGGAATATTGGCCAGGACACTGGGAATGTCCCCCTACTCTTTACGAAGAATGCCTTGGATTCTTTTGCTTCAACCTGGACACCCATCAGGACAGCACCAGAATGGGTAGAAGAGACCTGGGTTTAACGTCTAATCCGAAGGACGGCACACCCCAAAAGTACAGCACCCCCCTAATACTGCACTTGGGTGCCAGCATTTTAGGTATGGGTCCAGTCCCGGAGTGGGATGAGAATCCATGATCTTCTGGTCCAGAGATGGATGTGCTACCAACTGAGCCATGCTGCATATCCCTGCCCCCGCAAACCAGGAAAAAATGTTGCCAGACGCCCTAGATGAAGCACACCCTCGGCATCAATTAGCTCCCAGGCCAGCCCTTCAACCTATCCCGTCGTCTACAGCACTATAGGGGCCAGTGCCACAACCCCGCCCTGGGAGATAAACCAGGGGGTATCGAAGAGGTGCGCCACTATGGGAGTGGAAGCGGGGGTCCATGACTGGGCAGAGGTACCGGGCAGTCGGCAGCGGAAAAAGTATAATATAAAAAAAAAAAAAAAGAAATCCCCACCCCATGCCACCTACCATCTCATCTCCTCATAATTTCTACCCCCCTACAATGTCTATAAACTACCACTAATAAGGGGATCATCAAAGGGGTGAAGGTTTAGCAGCTGGGATGGAGAGTAACTAAGCCTGAGGGGCCCCAGGCCCACACACATAGGTTCACTGGCGAACTAAACATCACTGCAAACCCAACCCACACAATAAACCCCCCCTTACAAAAGAGCCCACACTACCCAAGAATTCTCTCTCCTCTAACCCTAAACTCTCAACCATACACAACAACAATCACTCCGAGCCTAATACAATAATAAATACCTACTCACCCAAAGTAACACGCATACACTAACCTACACCGAATACTAACCAATTGCATCCTCCCCAGCCAACCTTACAATCTACCCACCACCAAACAAATAAATGAATAAACTACAACAAAATTAAAACTATTAAAGGAGAATCCACAGAAAGCATCAAGTTAAGGTACATTATATAGGAATTTCTCCCTACATATCTGTTTACGTAAAACAGTCCACAGGTGGGGTACAGGAAGCTCCATGATGTGTAATCCTACCCCCTAATGGGCATATAACAGTAGTTGGGGAACTAGGGAGTTCCTAGAGTTGTCTCAAGGGGGCTCCAAATGTTTTCATATTCATGAAGTTTGTGTGCAGTAGAGTACTGGCTCTTTGCAGTTTTCATATAGTCTGGTATACAACCACCCAGTGTGCTACAGTGTGGACCCTTTCTTGTTTCCAGTGTTGTGCAATCAATTTCTTTCCCACTGATACACCCACTTTCCAAAGTGGATGATGGTATGTATATCCCTGTGTCCCTCTCGGAACTAGACCTACTGTAGCAAGATACCCTCTACTAAGGGTTTAAAGGGGCTATCCAGGGTTCTGGTCAGAATGTCTGTGATGCCACCTCAGAAGGGTTGTATATGAGGGCAAGATCACACCATATGTATGCAAGTGCCCTCTTCCACTTTGCATCTAGGGCATTTACCTAACATACTAACATACTAAAATGCCAGCAGAATAGGCCTAATGGTCTTTTGTGACTGCTTGTTTGGTCTGCCCCCACCCTGGGTGCTGACCTTGCTGTCCCCCTCGCCTTCTCTGGCTTCTCCCTTCCCAGTTCCGGATATTCTTGCTGCATTGGATTTTGCTTCCTGAACCCTTCCCCTGTACCTGTCCCACCCCCTCTTGAACCCCTCCACTGTCTCTGCCTCCACCAGCCCCTAGGTAGTGCATTCCATGGCTCTACCACCCTCTCAGTGAGTAGCACCTCCTCCTTTCTCCCTGAATCTTCCCCTCCAGCTTCCACCCATGCCCTCTAGTGGCCCCTCCTCCTTCCTTCGAGCACCCTCACTGTTCCTCCCTATTTACCCTCTTCATGTACTTGAAGACCTCTATCATGTCCCCCCGGTCCCTTCTCTCTTCCAAAGTGTACATATTTAGCTCTTCGAGCCTCTCCTCATAGGTCCTGTCCCCCAAGCCCCAAATCATTTTGGTTGCCCTCCTCTGGACCCTCTCCAGGAGGTTAATGTCCCTTTACCTGGCTTTGAGGGTCTATCCTCTAAGAGCCAAAGTATAGCAGATTCTACGGAGAAAGTTAAAATGGATTTGTCTGAGATTGTGATTAAGAGAGCACATTGCTGTACCCTTTAGCACAATATCCCACTCCCCCACTGTCCACGGTGGCCTCCAAGGTCCCTCTCCCATCTGGAACGGATCAATTGTAGGTGGTTCTGGAGGCTTTCTAGTAAAATAGAGTAAAATTAGAGTTGCTCAGATAGTATCCTACCAGGTCGTACACCATCATTTTGGTTGGATATTGGATGGCCTCAGATGGTATAGACATCCGTCCAAGGATCCAACCTCCTAGGATCCACTGTAAGTGTCCGAGGTATCTGTGGCTCTGACCATTGGATCCAATAATCCGGAGTCAGATCTGATGTATCTGGCCTTGGATCCATAACTATCTTACTACGGAACAGGAATCCAATTTTGGTAGGATCCTAGGCTGGATACTAGTACTATCCGATGGAGAGTTGTCAGATCCATAAAAGCACTATCCGAATACCACTAAGTAAAACTGTTGCCTTGGCAATTTGACTGGTATAGAGTAGGATCTCCTCCCCTGGGGATCTATTTGAGACCTTGGAAAGGGAGTATAGGTCTTGAAACTTATTTAGCCAATCAGGAAGCTGGAAATTTCCAACACACTTTATAATGCACTTTAAGTGATGTGCACAAGGTCACACAGTGAGTATACGGCTTGTGGTGGAGTATAAGTTTGTGATCCCCCTGTTCTAGGCAGGTTCATCCTCTCGTTGTCCACACTGACAGGGCAGCATCCTAATTCCTGCAATACTGCTGTTTCCACTCTCTGGAGTGTGCCTGCAGTCAGCATGATGGGGAGTGCTTCTGTTTGATGAGATGTGAATCGCAGCCAAAGAGGTGATAAATTGGAATTAGTCCCTGGTATGAAGAGTAGGGACATTATGCAATTTTTATACCAATATAGTATTTCTGCTGAGCAGTGCTAAAGGGTAAGTGCCTCGCATACAACCTAGCTTAATTACAGTATGAGCCCTGTCAGTTTATGTGTTTGCTTACAAGTGTGTTCTGAATTTGTACACAGCGTTCTGCTTTGCACTGCTCTCACCAGGGTATATTGGACGTCTGATTGTACTGTCAATCCTTAAAATGTGCCTCTTCCAATATGCTTGCAGCTGGTCTCACTCACACATTTGAATGCACAGAGCTTTCTGCCTCAGTTTCTGCTGTAGTCTCCAATCTACTACCTAATGTGTCAGTCACTAAGCCAGCAGAGGTTCTTACTTTTTCAGCTGAGATGCTCAGTGCAGCTTGCTGGGATGGGATAGCAGGGAATGGGAGATAGGGGCCACTGAGACTGGGACAGGTGGTCAAGGGAGACAGAAAACAAATCTTTAATTCATAGATCTCACCACCTTGTAGATGTTTTTATATAAACACATCACAGTAAGCTACTATATAAAACCATTTTTTTCCTTTGTTTATTGTTTGAAAACTGGAAGCCCACAGCACTGCAAAATGCACCAAATAACCCCCAAATGGCACAACTGAGCTTCTACTCACTGGATAACAGACCCCCACAATTTCCCGCTCACCAAGAACCACCTGCATACATTTGCTGGATTAAATGACCACAGCCATGTGTTTATTCATTCCTGCCTAACCCGCCAAATGGAGATGAAAAACCTGGGAGAAGACAATTCATGAAAACCCATGGGAAAACCCAGGAGAATTCTTTCCCGACCCCTAGTACTGCCCTTTTTAGTGGGTTTAGTGGGGTGGGTAGCCTATGCTAATGCCCTACCCTACTTCTATGTGGGTGGGTGGGGATTCTGTCCAAATCTAAGGAAGGAGATGGAAAGGGAGAGGGGATCCCTCTCCCCATACCAAATCCATCCATGCTCCTCCCCCCACCCCCCCGGTGGATCCCATCATCTCCTCCCTCCAAGACTGCAGCCAGTCCCTGGAACCCCCTACCTCCCAAGAAGTGGTGGACAGGCCTGTGATATGCTCAGGGGAGGACAGAGCCCTATTGCTAACCTGGTGAGGGGAGATGCGATCTAAAGCCCCTCTAGCCTGCATTGCTTTGGCTACTGGGCATAACGCTGCATAAATAAACAGAACAGCATCAGCATTCTATAACAATACAGTATTTCAAACAAGAATGTTTACAGACATGAGGTGCATTGCAAGGGAGTCTCTTACCTTGCCTACCTGCTACCAGGCCTCAGGCAACTAGAGGGTCCCCAGCTGGTCTCTGGCAGGGACCTCCAGCATGGGGGTACTATAGAGCAGAGAAGTAAACCTGCCCCTTGGTTTGGCTGAGTCTGTTTACTACTGGGCTCCAACCTTAAAGGGGCGCCAAGACTCATCTGGACATGGCATGGGACTCCTTGGCTCAACCACTTTTGCCAACCTTGAGGGGACCATCCAGATTGGGTGCTGGTCCCCCCATTCCCTGTCATTCCCTTAGAAGAGACTCGCATGCCATTTATATGACTGCGACTTTTATTCATTCCTGCCTAACCCACCAAAGGGAGATGAAAACCCAGGAGAATTCCTTCCAGACCCCTAGCACTGTCCTTTTTAGTGGGTTTAGTGAGGTGGGTAGCCTATGCTAATGCCCTACCCTACTTCTATGTGGGTGGGTGGGGATTCTGTCCAAATCTAAGGAAGGAGATGGAAAGGGAGAGGGGATCCCTCTCCCTATACCAAATCCATCCATGCTCCTCCCCCCCACCCCTGGGTGGATCCCATCATCTCCTCCCTCCAAGACTGCAGCCAGTCCCTGGAACCCCCCCTACCTCCCAAGAAGGGGTGGACAGGCCTGTGATATTTTAGGGGAGGACAGAGCCCTATTGCTAACCTGGTGAGGGGAGATGCAATCTAAAGCCCCTCTAGCCTGCATTGCTTTGGCTACTGGGCATAATGCTGCATGAATAAACAAAACAGCATCAGCATTCTATAACATTTTCCAGACAATGTTGTTCTATCACCCAACTTGTTTAGAAACTGCCTGCGTGGGCAGGCCCCCCAGTGTAGCGGTAACACTACTGCTTATAATGTTGTTGAAGTGAACTGGGGACAAGCCTGGTACATTAGAAGGCCAGCCAGGGGAGGCAGGATGGGACTCCGCTGGACTGCTCTTCTGTTCCAGGGAGGAGGAGGCAGCAGTACCCAGTGATCATCTGATCCCCAGTGGAGGCAAGGGGAACAGGGGCCAGGAACTGCAAGAATAGGGTGGAGGATGTGGCAGACGTTGACGCACCATGTGTGAATGCATACATGGGTGAATCAAGACATCATTGCATGTCTTCACTTCCAGGAGGAAACGAAAGCAGGAAAAAGTTGCCAGCTGGGCAGGTGATGACGCTCCCTGACACCCCCTCCACTGCTGGATCTCGCCTGGCTAGACCCCAAATCACTCCCAGTCTTCAACTTCACCTGCAGGAACACCAGATTGCAGGGGGAGTTACCAAGGAGTTAAAGGCAACCCTGCCTCGGGGAAGGGGGTAAGCTGCAAGGGAATATCCTGCAGGTGAGTCTCAAGTGGACTGGGGGTCAGTAATCCAGGTCAGATGATCTCAGGAGGACAGGAAATAGCACTGCAGACATCCAAATGAGGCCCCAGTTGGTAGAAGTCAGGCAGGGAAAATAGAGTTAAAAAATATATGTGTGAGGCTTGGTTGTCTTGCCTACACACCTCTGCACTCACACTACAGTTCTCAGGTTCATATCCCATAACTGCCACCAACCCACTATGTGACCCTGAGAAAGTCACCTGACCTCCCTGTGGCTTCTGTCTCTCCTAGCTGTAAAACTGGAGAGAAGGAGGACCCCACTGTAAACTAGATCTCGTGTCTCAGGTTTTCCTGGGTAAAATAAATTATGTACATCTATCAGACAGATGGCTCTTTTAAAGTACAGCTGTCAGAGCATCCAGACTGCAGTCCGACACGTGCTAGCCTGAGTGACTTCCCAAGTATTACTGTGGCATCGGCGCATAGCATTTGAATGTTGAGATACTTGGGACTGGGTGAGGAACAGACCTCGAAAAAAAGGTAATTATAACTAGCTCATTGTGAGTCCATGTGCCAGCTTTAAATAATTGTGCTTAGCTGTGAACAGTAAAAATGAAAAAAAGAGAAAAGTTACACTGTGGGCTGACCCAGTGGCATGGCAGGCTGAGGCCTTGGCCACCGCACTGCCAGCCACATCGTCGATCAATGTTAGAAATGGACCAAAGTTACTTGAGAACTAGCCAGGTGGGGGAGAATTGAGCATCTCACAATGGCTCTCCTCTCGGGAGGGTCTGTGTTCTGCCACTTGCTTACCACCTGGAAAAGGCCAAGCAGCAGAAGCCAGACATGGGGGGGCAGAGACGTCGGTAGACGCAGCACGCATGTGTGCCATCGCGAACAAGATATGTTTTTACATCATTGCACACCATTGTCCTGTGGAAGAAATGCAGGAAGAAAATGCCCCAGACTGCTCAGCTTGCCCCACAGTCCTCACATGACCCTAAGTGGCACACCACCCTTAGTGGTGGTGGATATAACCAGTAAAGCCACCAGACAGGTCAGTGACAGAGGGAGGACTGCCAGGATTGAGGAACAGAGGAGCATAAAGTATATCTGAAGGAAAAAACTAACATAGAAACATAGAAGTTGACGGCAGATAAGGACATCAAGGCCCATCCAGTCTGCCCATTTTTTCTACCTTATGAATGTGCCATAGGCCTTTACTCTGTCAATGGCCCATCTATTCATAGTCATCTGTATTGTTCCCTTATGCCAATCTCATACCTGTTTGAAGCCCTGCACTGTATTCATATCCACCACTTACTGAGGTAGGCCGTTCCATGCATCCACCACCCTTTCTGTGAAAAATAACTTCCTCACATTACCCCTTAATCAGCCTCCCTCTAATCTCAAGTTGTGTCCTCTTGTCCTGCTATTTTTCTTATATTGAAACATGTTAGACTCTTTCACTTTGTTAATGCCCTTAAGGTGTTCAAATGTTTCAATCATATCACCTCTCTCCCTCCTTTGCTCTAGGGTATACATATTGAGCTTAGTTAATCTGTCCTCATATGTTTTCTGATGCAGTCCCTGCACCATTTTGGTTGCCCTTCTCTGGACTGCCTCAATTTGGTTAATTCTCTTCTGAAGGTGTGGCTTCCAGTACTGCACGCAGTACTCCAGATGGGACCTAACCAGTGTCTTGTAAAGACAGATTATTACCTCCATCTTCCGACTTGTGATACCCCTACTAATACACCCTAACATCCTCCTAGCCTTACCTACTGCTTTAGTGGTCTGCTTGGATGATTTCAGGTCATCAGTGATGATGATGCCCAAGTCTCTTTCTTCCCTTGAGACTGCAGCAAGCAACTCTCCAAGCCTATAGGTGGCTTCAGGGTTTCTCTTCCCTATGTGCATGATCTTGCACTTCTTTATGCTAAACCCAGTTGCCACTCTTCTGACCATTTGCTAGTTTATCCAGATCTCTTCTCATTCTGTCCACTCCATCTGGATCATCTACTCTGTTGCAGATCTTGGTGTCATCTGCAAACAGACAACCCTTACCCTCCAGTCCATCTGCAATGTCACTGATATTGAAGAGGACTGGCCCCAGGACTGATCCCTGAGGTACCCCACTTGTGACTTGCATCTCTTCTGACTGTATACTGTTTATCACCACTCCCTGTTTTCTGCCCATCAACCAGTTTGCCACCCAGTTGACCAACGTCTGATCCACCCCGAGCCTACCCAGCTTATTAATCACTCTGCTATGTGGAACAGTATCAAAAGCTTTGCTGAAGGCAAGGTAGGCGACATCAACTGCTCCCCCTTGGTCCACCACTCTTGTTACCCAGTCAAAGAAATCTATGAGATTAGTTTGACAGGACCTTCCTTTTGTAAACCCATGCTGTCTTGGATCTTGTGCTACTATGGATTCCAGGTGTTGCACTATCCTTTCCTTAAGGAGTGTCTCCATAATCTTGCCCATTGCTGAGGTAAGACTGACTGGTCTGTAGTTCCCTGCCTCCTCCCTGCTACCACTCTTGTGGAGTGGGATCACATGAGCCCTTCTCCAGTCTTCTGGGACCTCTCCTGTGCTCAGAGACTCACTAAACAGTTCTGATAATGGCTCTGCTAGTTCCACCCTTAGCTCCTTTAGTACCCTGGGATGTATGCCATCAAGTCCCATTGCCTTGTCCACCCTTGAGCTTATCGAGCTCTTGTAGAACCCTTTCTTTTGTGAAGGGACTAGTGCACACTTCCCTTCACCCTGTGTCCATGGTGTTGAGCTGTGGGTCCTGCCCTACCTTCTCTTCAGTAAATACTGAGCAGAAGTATCTATTTAGGATAGATGCTTTTATGGTCCTCCTCCTCGCATGCCCCTTTATCCTCTTTGATCTTAGCAATACCCTGTCTGGATTTTCTCTTTTCACTAATGTATCTATAGAAAGTCTTGTCACCTTCTTTTACTATTCGTGCTAGTGTTTCCTCGGTTTGGGCCTTTGCCTGCCTTACTGCCTTCCCTGCTTCCCTTAGGGAAGTTTGGTATGCCTCCCTATCTTCATCCTGCTGCGTTCCCTTATATTTCATGTAGGCCAGCCTTTTGGCTCTGACCTTTTCTGCTACTGTGTTTGAGAATGAAAGTGGTTTCCTTCTTCTTTTGCACTTCCTTTTCTCACTAACACAATGGGATGTTGCGTCAAGTATTGCATCTTAAATGCTTGCCCACTTTGCCTGTACCCCCTCACCTGTATTTCTTTTTGCCAGGGCTAGCTTAACCGTGTTGGCCATCTTATCAAAGTCAGCTCCTCTGAAGTCCCATATTTTTGCCTTGGAGTGGGATAATTTTGTTCTAGTGGTCAAACTGAACCATACCATGTGATGGTCACTGGCACCCAGGTGACCTTCTACCTGGACATCTGTGATCCTTTCCCTGTTAGTCAGTACTAGATCTAGGATAGCCCTGTCTCTTATGGGCTGTTGTACCAGTTGTTTGAAGCCCTCCCCCTGCAGGGAATCCACCATATGTCTAGTTCTGGCAGATATCCTTGCTGGTATTGACCAATCTGTATCTGGCATGTTGAAGTCTCCCATTAACAGAACCTCCCCTTTAGCTGTCATGTTTTGTATATCTTCTAACAGTAATGTGTCTATGTCCTCCCCCTGGTGTGGAGACCTCTACACAACACCAGTTCGTATGGCTGTCCCATTTTCTGTTTCCAGGGTGACCCACAGTTCTTCTGGCTCTTTATGTGTATTCTGAATTACTGTAGCTTTGATATTTTCATTGATATAAAGGGCCACTCCACCCCCACCCCTTTTTGCACCTCGGTCTCTTCTGAACAGTGCATAGCCAGGTATTGAAGTCTCCCAAGTGTGGTTACTGGTAAACCATGTCTCGCTAATGGCTACTATGTCCAGTTTAGCTCTGTCATTATTGCCTGCAGGTCTGGGATCTTATTTCCCAGACTGTGAGCATTGTGTTATGATTTTCCATTAGCCCAGATTCGGTGTATTATTTAGTTGTTGGTGAGGTCAGCGTTCCCCCTGTGCATTGTGTTGGGAGCTGGACCTTTTTCTTTACCTGGTGATGCAAATGAACTACAAACATGCTGAACTCCTGTTTGACCACTAGCTGAGGGGGGAGGGGTGTTCTTCCCATACGAAGTATGGGGAGCTGCACCCCACTCCCTATTTGCTAGTACACTGCAAGTCGTTCATGCCTGCCTCAACTTGAGTTCCAGCACAGATCACATCCACACTAATGTTAACTAGGGTTAAGATGACTATGTTGAAACCGTGCTCTAGCCTACCTTCAAGCAAGGTAAGAGCATGGATTTAGAACACAGATTGTAGCATGGTTTGTACACACTACAGTCTGGACAGAAACATTTTAAAACATTTTAACAGAGTTAAAAGGGTGTACAAGTCCTAATGGCTGGAGTGCCTTGTTTGATGTTTGCAGTTTAGCTTAGCTGGTAGCACATCCCCTGTGGGCCAGAAGGTCATGGGTTCCAGTCCTACACCGGGATTGTACTCACACCATAAATTCTGGTACCAGAGTACACTACTAATGGAATTCTGTACTGTTGGGATGTGCTGTCCTTCTGAAGAGATGAGGTTCTGGGCTCAATTATCAAAGTGTGACACAGGCCTTGCTTCAGGCCCTGCATCAACCCTGTTCATTGGCGCAGCTGTGCCAAATGCCTTCCATGCAATTGCTCCCAATTTTAGTACATCAGGCGCAGTTGCAACACTTTCTACACTTTACGGCGGCTTGTGCCAGATATTGGGTGCAAGCACCGTAGGAATGGTCCACAGCATGCTGAAAGTTAGACCAGGGGAGAGCTAGCCTAACTTGTAGTATGCGGTGCACTGGAGTGAAAATCCCAATTAGTGCCGGGAGAATGCTGCAAGTCCCGTGCCCCGTATAATTTGTGCACTGGGGACTTGAGGCATTCTTGGGCTTTTGAAAATTGATTCCTCTGTTTTTTTATTGGAATGTTCAAAGTAAACCTTTGAGAGCAGAACTTGTTTACAAGGGTTCCATGTCACAGATACAGTAGAGCAAGTTTATATGTAAAACCTCCCCCCAAAAAAATAGGGGTTCCTATAATGTCTTCCTGGGCCTGCCTAATGCCCATTGTCAGGATGGTGTCCTGTGTCTGCAGTAGTTTTGATTGCCAACATGAGAGTGCTATAGTAAAGCCTCCATGCCTGTCTCTTTAAGAGAGTCATTATACTGTGCTAGAAATTAGTCTGGGCTGGGTCTGAGTAGTTTAAGGCTCGTGACCAGCCAGACGAGCGGTATTTTTGCTCCATTCTACAGTCGCTATATGCGTAGAAGGAGCTCTGTTAGGAAAAGTAATTATTTACTGTTTATCTGTAGTGCTAGCAATAATATAGGAGTTTGTCTAACCTGCTTCCATTTGCAGCATGAACATTTGGATTAGACCCATCATCTTGGTGCTGGACAGCCAGTGTTGGACCATTTGGAACCTCTGAGGATCTAAAATGGAGAGGTTACATGTGATAACAGCGAAAGCCTAAAGGCGATCACTGTTATCGAGAAGTCAAGAGTGACGAAAATTTATTTTGGCACTCTGACACCCACACACAGTAAAATGGCACTGGGACTTAGTTTTTCAGTATTTTATGCAGGGTGTGCCTCGCCTTACTTAGGATCCTCAACTCCGGGGGTGCAGGTCGGGGGTGAAAACATTTGTTAAAAAAGGTTTGGGCCAGGCACAACAAAAATGCACCAGCGCCCAGACCTGAACCCAGTACTCTGCCAATCAACGCCACCAACCCACCCACCATGCCACGGGGTTGGCTCGGCAACCCACTGCGGCACCACCCCTCACATTCCCTCCCGCCCCTCGCTGTGCGTGCTCGCTCCCCCCAGCACATGTACATATAGAGACATCCTGTCACTATATTCGCTGACCCCCCCCATCCAGCCGCCCTACCCTACAGTAGCCCTGGAGACATGCACCGGGGATTGAGTCGCCATTATTGTAGGTGCCCAATCCCCAGTGCTGATACTTCGTGCTACCAATGGAGACTGTCACCAGAGGCCTTGTGGGAGTGAATTTCTGCTGGAATTGTAGTTTTTAAGATTTGGCGCCTAAATGGACCAGGAGGGGGAGCCCTTTCTGTGATAGACAGTTCCATCGGCAAACCAAACCTTTTGGATCACTGGGAAAGCCCAGAGCTGCCAGCAGCAGTGGGTCATTCGAGAGTTGGAGTGAGGAGAGTGAACAACTCAAGTGCTTCAAGCATCTGCTCCTGAGTAGTAGCACAGAGAATTGGCGGGAAGACTGTGTCTGGCCTGCCTGCCACCATCTTCCAGTGTGAAGAAGTCTGTGAGAGTAATTCGGACTTAAATCCAATAGTTTTGCTTGAGACCTGAAGCCTGAAGAAAGAGTGTATAATCGTTTCCTGCAAGCAGACCAAAGACTTGCTCCAGAAGCGATAGGCCTGTTAGGTACCAAAGTGAGCGTCAGAATGAAAGGTTTGCACAGAAACCCTGCTGCATTGCAAACAGACTTTATCTGAACTGTGGCTAATAGTTGTGTTGCTTATAAGTGTGCTGAATGTGTAGTGTGGGTCATGATCTGGTTCCCTACCACTGTGTATGTTATGCTAGCTGGAAGCTGCTCCAGCAGTCGTTATGGACTGAATCCAAACTGCCTGCTCTGTCTGTGCCCTACTATCTTGGCCTAGATTGCCACTCCCACTGCAGAGACTTTTCAGATGAAAGACCCACTCGGAGATTCGGCACCCTGCTCAACATCATCGAACAAGTAGCGACCACCATGGTGAGTCATGTAGGCCCTGCTTCCCCTGGCAATCCAGTACATCCAGAGGACTTCGTCTCTTCAGTCCTGCCTCCTGGTCTGGGTAGCATGAGTACAAAATAGGGTATCTCCCTGCAACAAAGCTACAATCATTGTGGGTCATTTGATTTGCTTGTTTGGGTTTATTACAACGAACTGTGCCATCCAACTCCGGATTACAAATTCTGGGTTGAAGTGCATGCTAATTGTTTTCTTTCCTAAGGGGCCCCAACAACAGCTGCAACACAGGCCTACCACAGACAACACTTCAGGCTAGCCTGCTTAACAACTGGGTACCCAGGGTTGTGTGACTGTATACAAGGGACTCCCTGTACATGCATGTACAGCCTGAATTAATCAGATCTGATAATCATCTGCTAGATTTCTGCCCCACCCTTGTTCAAATCCCCCTGAATAAATCAGATTGTGTTCTTTCTGCAGTTAACCTGGCTAGTGTGTACCTTCGTGGTGGGGAAATTCTACTGCCATGGAACTGTTGCATGACAGGTCATATTTTACAGGGGGTCTTCAGGGCACTTGCAGCTGATCCAGCCCTGTTAAGTGCAAAGAGTGTGGGCTCAGATCCATTGTCATATGGTATATGTAAATATTATTCTGTTGATCTGTGTAGGCCACTAGAAGGTTTGGTGGGGTGTTATAGCATCCTGGAGGGCTATACCCACAGCAGTTACGCTGCCACAAAACTATTCCTCTGGGTGGAGGCACCCGTTCAACGAGCTCAGGCCCCTCAACCTGTGCCTAGTCATGTAGGCAGGGGTAGTAGCCCATAGGATAGTGCCACCTAGGGGTTACATATAATACAGAGAGAGGATCATGCAAAATCCGGAAGGACATTTCAGCAATACAATAAACTGAGGAGAAGAGCTAATTCCTATACACAAGAAATAAAACAAGTGCAGTGATTGTAACGCCTTGTTCAAACTAGGCGGTTGCAGGGAAGCAACTTTGTCAGCAGGTAGTCGCGGTAAGTCAGGCAGAGCTAACTGGGGGCATATCGAGGGACTCACCTAGTAGCATCGGCATACCTGCTGTAAAGCGAGATGTTTTCTCAGGGATGATTTGAATAGACTCAATTTAGATAGCTCCATAATTGAGGTGGGGAGTTCGTTCAGCCAGGTTGGTACCCTATACGGGAAAGCCCTCATGCATTGCATGGATCTGCATCAAGGAACGAACAGCCCATTTCTTGCTACACTCCTTGTGGAGTGGTGGTTAGTAAGGGTATGTAGGAGGGATTGGAGGTGGGTGGGTGAGCCTTAGCAGTGCCTTCTTCCTAAGTAGGCTGGTTTGGAATGGCAGTCTAAGGTCAAGTGTGAGCCAGTTGGTGCTGAGATAAAGACTGTATGAGTGTACAAGCCTGTCTGCATCTAGGACAAGACAGCAGGCCTTGTTTAGGAGGGTTCTAATTCTGTTAAGGTTGGTATCGGTAGCCGCTCCATAGACGACCAGTCCATAATCCACTGAGGATAGCACTGAGGAGGCGACATCAAGTTCCAAGTCTCCGGTGTCATATATTGCTCGTGTCTGTAAAGCACCCCCAGTTTTTTCTTTACTGTTCCGACAACATGGTCAATATGCCGGGTGTATGTTAGTGCACCGTTGAGGTAAATGCCAAGATATTTAAAGAAGGCTACTTGTTTTATTACCTCACCATTCTGATTAAGGATGGAGAGGGGGAGGAGTTTGTTCTTTCTGTGCTGGCTGGCGAAAGACATTTTTTTTTGTGATTCAGGAGCAGCGTGTTGTGTGTGTATATATATATATAAATAAAATGGTGTGGTAAAATCATAAAAATCCCAGTGATACAATTGGCCAAAACACGTCACATGACCGTGCATTATTTCCCAACGACCGCACACCTTCCACTACGACCGCACGCCTGAACTACTTTCCAGTCCTCAAAACCTTTTCACCAGCAGCAAGACCACTCCACACCTGGTGCAGCTAGACACCCACACTAACACACATGTGCAACTGACACCCACACCCATAAGTAAATATACCAGTAGTAGCCCCACACTGTAGAAACAGATCTCTTCATCCTACTATTAATGTTTACTGAAAATTTAATTTAAAAATCAAATCCTGCCATGTTCACAGTGTCACAGTGTACAACCACTTTTATTACTGTAACCACTGTGACCAGTCTGATTAACAGAAACGTAACTGTATATATAAAACTATAACATACATTCTTTTGTAGTCTCTTCATTTCTTTAAAAAGATGCCTTCCACTGACAATACCATGATCCTGCAGACAGTACTTTTACTTTCAATAGCGAATGTAAGGGATTGACGGTGTTTATTTTAAGTGAGAAGCTGTTACGAGGTCAAAGTAAGATGTGTTTCATAATCAGAGTGACTCGTTTTTATTAGTTTCTTCGCTTTCCTCGCAGTAGCTCCGATATGCGACAGGAACGGGCGACGATAGAGTTAGCGAGTCGGTAATTTGAAACGATCGAGCTCAGAGCGATGTTGCCCGCCCACGCTTAAAATTACCACTCACTGATTCATCCTGCTGCTTCCGTGACTACAATATGGAACTACTTATTAAGGAAAACCGAGAGAAACTAATAAAAGGCAGTCACTTTCTGATTTTAAACACAGCACGCCTTATTTCACCACGTAACAGCTTCTCACTTTCTAAAATGAGCACCGCCAGTCTCTTACATTTGTGCAATTAAAGTGACAGTCCTTTTACAGACATACTTTTTTCACACCAAAAGGACACTAAAAGTTAAATTCATTTACAAATACAGTTTTTCACACCAAAAGTGTCACCTCTGCCAACATATCATTTAATTACCAACTACACAGAAGGACTACTCCCCCAAAAAAAATCTATAGCTATTTTTGAGTTAGAAGCATTTACGGGCTGACATACGCACGCCTTTGTGCTGTTGACGACCGCCCGCGGCCTGCAGCACACAACGCATACCAAGGCGCAAGTGATATCAGAGCGCCACCGCACACTCAGAGAGTGGTATATCTATTATATATATATATGTACATATATATACAGAAAGACGAGGAGTTGTCAGATAAATGATTTATCTACATAAGTGCTGTTTGACCTGGGTAACCCTCACGAGTGGTGTAAGCCACGCAGTAAGGTGTCCGAGGTCAAACAGCATGTATGATAACCATTTATCTGATAGTCATATCAGATATTTCATTTATGCAATAGGGATGCTTTCTATCAGTGCAGAAACATTTGGTTTTGACTGTTTCTTTATTTTAAATGATAATTTCTGGGAGTGTTTGGTTAACTTTCCTAAAGTATGTCTGCCTAGCACAGTGGTTGAAACACCGCTCAATTTGTAGAAAATATCTTGCTGAACAAATGTCATGCTCACAGTACTATGCTACCTTTTTCATTTTAAAGTTATTCATGTTTGTCAAAAAAGGGAAAAGAAAATTAAATTGTTTGCTGTTTTTTGCTAATTATAAAAAAAACTAAAAGGTATCTATAAATGATTCACCACTCATTATGTTTGCATGCACGCATGTGCAAGAAACATAGTGCCATCATCGGAGATTTCGGAGGTGTGTCACCTCCTCCTCCAATTCAGGCAGCGAGCTGGCAGGCGCGGCCCCTGTAAGCCAATGCATTTTGGAGCTGTCTATGACACGCTCCAAAATACAGTGACTTACAGTTGAAAGGGGGAGCTAGCTGCAGAGCAGCAGAAGCTGCTCACGCACAGTCCCCCAGCCGCCGAGGCTGCACGCCTGCAAGTGGCGAGTAGCCGACGGTGCCCAATCCTCGCCAGCTGAGCTGCATCGCCCTCCCCCTTCCCAGAGTTTGGTGCCACGCTGGAGCCCACCCCAGCGCAGAATCATTTTGCCGACGGGGTGCCCAATCCCCCATCGGCTGAACACCTCTGCAGTGCCATGCTGGGAGCCACCCCAGCATGGCAAACGTCCCAAGATGTTTTTTGCCGACGGGGTGCCTACTCCCCCGCGCTGAACGCCCCCCAAGTCAAGTAGCACGCTGGGAGCCCACCCCAGCGTGGCAGCGGTCCCGCCGGCTCTTTTTTTTTACCCTGTAAACAAAACTGTCCCACGCGCCCTCCTCAACCCCCCACAACCCGCACCCACCCACTGCGCACCTAGCTCACCACACCCCCTCACCCATACTTACCTACTGACTCCGGGCGCCGACGATTTCGTGGACCGGAACCACGCCTGCACTCTTCAAAGCTGACCGCGAATCTGAGGAAATGCCGGTAAGCTGTATAATGGGCTAGATAGGAGGGTTCAACTTTTTGCATATCAGTCATCTGGTAGACATTTTGCAAATTTTTCAACTATGTTTAGGATCTTCTTCATGATGTCACTGTACATGTCAGTCTGGCTCGAAGGGTGATTTCGCGCAGTGACTGCGCAGTGATCATGTAAATCACCCTTCGGGACCGAATACCGCCATGACAGGGACATCATTCATGAGAAGGGGTCCAAAACCCCATGTTGGAAAATTCCAGCCAAAATCTAAAATGACTGTTTGACGAGCGCATACAGTAGTTCCTACGCAGGCCGTAGAATTGCAAAATTTCAATATTTTCCTCCAGATTTTCAACATTGCCATTTCACCACACCATCTTATGAGTAGTACAGCTGTCATTTTCACATCTCACCCAAATGTGTTCCTGACCAGAAGCAGAATGCGCCGAGTCGGTAAAGCAAATCAATGTACAGGACAAATTAAGAAAATCACAGTGACACTGTTCATGAGCAGAGGTCTTGAAATGCCTATGTTGAAAATTTGGTGAAAAATTCTTAAAATGACTGTTTTATGAGCGTATGCTATGCAGTTCCTACGCACACTCATAGGTTTGCAAATTTTCAATATTTCCACTCCAGATTTTCAATATTGCCATTTTCCACACCTTCTTATAGGTAAGTATAGCTGTCATTTTCTCATCTCACCCAAAGCGTGTTTTCCGCCCATGTAGCGCACAATGGCGCAGTCGATGGAACTCAGTGTTATGGGACACATTAAGGAAATCACAGTGTCACTGTTCATGAGCAGAGATCTTAAAATGGCAATGTTGAAAATTTGGTGACAGAATTCCAAAAATGACTGTTTTACGAAGTGTACACAGTTCCACGACGCCTGTAGGTTTGCGACTTTTCAATATTTCCACCCAGATTTAACATTGTCATTTTTCCACACCTCCTTATGAGCAGTACAGCTGTCATTTTGCATCCTGCCCAAAGCGTGTTTCCGCCCATGTAGTGCTCAATGGCGCAGTTGGTGTGCAAGCTCAATGTATGGGACACATTAACAAAACCACAGTGACACTGTTCATGAGCAGAGGTCTTAAAATGGCTATGTTGAAAACTTGGTGGAAAAATGCCTAGAAATGACTTTTACGAGCGTGCGTTGCACAGTTCCTATGCATGCTCGTAAGTTTGCAAATTTAATATTTTCACTCTAGATTTTCAACGTCTATTTTATTAAACTTCCTTATGAACAGTACAGCTGCAATTTTTCATATGTCACCCAAAATGTGTTATCGCACATGTAGCGCACAATGGTGCTGTTGGTGTGCGAAAGCAATGTTTAGGACAGATTAAGAAAATCACAGTTACACTGTTCATGAGCAGAGGTCTTAAAATGGCTATGTTGAAAATTTGGTGACAAAAGTCCATAAAATGACTGTGTTACAGTGAGCATTGTGCAGTTTCCACGCATCCTCGTTAGTTCATGACTTTGTAATATTTTCAGTCCAGATTTTCACTAGTGGCATTTTCAACACTTCCTTATGAACAGTACAGCTGCCATTTTCACCAACATGATGAAGTGTGTTTTCACACTTTCAGTGCAGAGATGCGTGGTGCACTGTCAATGAAATCATTGTTCGGCACAGATAAAGAAAATCACAGTGACACTGTTCATGATCGGAGGCACCAAAATGCCTGAGTTGACAATCTGCTATAAAATATCCCCAACCTACTTAAATAGCGATTGTCGTTGCACAGTTTCTATCTGCGCTCGTGACTTCACCATTTTTTAAATATTTTACTACACATTTGCAACATAGCCATTTTACACCTCCCCATGAAAGAGTACAGCTGTCATTTTTCAGCCTGTTGAATATTTTGCACCTGTGGTGCTAAATCCCATAGTCCACTGTGCATAAGTAGCTTTCGGCTACCAAACTGATATTCCCCTGTTCATGAGGTGGGTCACAAAACAAACATGTTGAAAATTTGGAGTTAAAATATAGCGAATGCCTGAGGTATTAGGCTTTCAACCAAATCAGCCCAACCTCTAGAGAATGACAGGAATCAGGGGTGTGACTTGGGATTCTTGCCTGTGATGCTCATACCATTCCACCCTGCAGTCACTGAGGGAACATCGAGGGATATGCCTTGGACTCTTAATTTAAACTTCCCCATTCTCTATATTGCACCCATCTCACCGTGTTTCCTAATGAAATGGGGTGTAACAAGACCAAAGACCCCAAAGAACACGTGACACTTGTCAGTCTCTGCAGAGTGGGGTGTGGTGAAATGGCGTGGCCGTTATGCCTGGCGAGCCCAAATGCACACCCAATGCCTATCACTCTCTGCAGGGTGGTGATGGGGTTGGCTTCAGTTCAATACTTCACTGCCATTCCTATTACGCAGCTCTGTAACTTCTACACTACCACTGCCAATGCCAGTAAGCAAACATTCGGCATTGACAAATGCTTGTTTTGTAGATATTTTTGTGCTGAACATTTTTTGTGCTCACAGTATCATGCTATCATTTTTAGTTTTAAAGTTATTCACATTTGTTTGTCAAAATATTAAAAAAAATTAAATTTCTTCTGCTTTTTTGCCAATTATAAAAAATCTATAAGGTATCTATACATGAAACACCACTCATTTTGTAGATAATTTTGTGCTTAACAATTTTCGTGCTCACAGTACCATGCTATCTTTTTTCGTTTCAAAGTTATTCCCATTTGAATATGGTTAGTACTGCTTCTGAGGTTGAACATTCTAAATGAATTCTAAAGAGATTTGTGACATAGTAACTGTGTGTATAAATGGTCACTGTATGTATAAATTTATTTATACATACAGTGACTCAGATAAACGCATTTATCATACTGAATATATGTCCACCCCTATAGCATAAATATATATATATATAAACAAATAGATATTTTATTTATGTAGCACCCATCTCCAGAGACTCTGGGTGCTGTACAATATGATACATATAACATGTACCATACAGTAATACAATTCTAAACCTAACTACAACAGTATACAAAGTATAACTAAAAACAACAGCTTAACTAACCATCACAGAATACACTATTTATATAAAACCCCTTTCAGTTAAAAGCTTGATTAAATAAATATGATTTGAGGCCCTTCGTATAGCCTTCCACCGTGGCAGCCTCCCTAAGATATCCAGGCAGGGAGTTCCACAGGGTAGGTGCAGCGGCTGCAAACGCCGTATCACCAGAATTCCGCAGCCTAACCCTGGGAACTCGAAGGAGGCCACCCCCGGCAGAACGGAGAGCCTGGGCAGGGTGCTACGGCACAAGGAGCTCTTGCAGATAGACTGGGCCCCTCAAGTGTAGGGATTTATAGGTTAACAGCCCTATCTTGAAGACACTCCTCCACCGAAATGGCAGCCAGTGCAGTTCACGTAGAGCCAGGGTGATATGTTCGCATCTTTTCAACCTCAGCAACAATCTTGCTGCCGCGTTCTACATCAGCTGCAGTCTGCGGAGGTTGCCTCCAGATATCCCTAGGTACAGGGCATTGCAGTAATCTAACCTGGAAGTGACGAAAGCATGCACCAGTGTGGGCAGGTCATCAGGCGGGATCAAGGCTCGAATTAGAGCAATATTCCTGAGATGGTAAAACCCGGTTCTCACCACAGCCGACACCTGTGCATCAAGTGTCAGGCCACCATTCAGGATTATACCCAAATTCTTCACCTGCCTAGAGAGGGCTAAAGGCACACCCTCCAACACAAGTTCAGGGGACAATGTCCTACCCCCCCATCCTGATGACCCGACTCCACCACCAGTACCTCAGTCTTGTCTGGGTTTAGTTTAAGCCAACTGTGAGTCATCCATGTCTGGATTTCCTCAAGACAGCTGTTAAATACAGAGTCTGACACCTGGCTATTGCGAGCACTGGACTGATACAGCTGTGTATCATCTGCATAGCAGTGAAAACCCAGCGTGTACTGCCTGATAATGTCCCCCAGTGGCAGCAAATACACCGTGAACAACAGAATCAATAAAACTGACCCCTGCAGAACACCACAGCCCAGAGGCTTCGGGTTTGATGAGAAAATTCCCATGGTCACCCTCTGCACTCTGTCTGTCAGGTATGACCTAAACCAGTTGATGACATTTCTGGACAGGCCACACCAAAACTGCAGTCAGTCAAGTAACACCTCATGGTCCACGGTGTCAAACGCCACAGAGAGGTGTAGGAGGACCAAGATGGTACGGTCCCTTCTATCCCTCACCATCAGGATGTCATTAAGCACCCTCACCAGGACCGTCTCTGTACTATGCCCCACTCATAACTCAAACTGGAAAGGCTCATAGGCGGAGGAAGCAGCGAGATGTCTCTCCAGCTGAATGGCCACCACCTTTTTCTACAACCTTCCCTAAAAATGAGAGGTTCGAAACAGGTCTGTAGTTGCTGAGGCAGTCTGGGTCCAAAGATGTTTTTTTCAACAGGGGTCTAACCAAAGCCTCTTTCAAGGCTAAAGGAAAGATCCCACTCCCTAAAGAACTCCAGACTACCCCAGCAATCACAGGACCAATCAGGTCCATGCATTCCACCAAAAAGCAAGTTGGACCTGGATCTAAATCACAGTAGGGTGGCCGCAGCTTAGAGATTATCTCTACCACCTCCCCAACCCCAATCAGCTCAAACTCATCCTACACAGGAGGAGTGCTCCGACTCAACTCAGGCAGGACCCTGCAGCCCTTTCGAGAGACATTTGATGAGACCTCAGCCCTGATGGAGGACACCTTGTCATCAAAAAACAGAGCCAGCTCCTCACACCTTACGCTCAAACTTACCCCTCCAACACACAGACAGGCAGGATGTAAAAGCCTGTCCACTGTGCGGAAGAGCTGAGCCAGTATAGGAACAGGAACCAGTGTTCAAGTGAGTGGAAGTTGTGCTGTAGGGTGTGATTGGTAGTTAGTTGATTAGTGCTGCTGGTGTAGACCACTGCATCATCTGCGTAGAGCAGGATGCAGGCATCATCAAAGCATCAGGCAGGCCATTTATAAACAGGCTGAACAGAAGTGGGCCAAGAATTGAACCCTGGGGGACTCCTACCATCACAGCCTTAGAGTCAGAGAAGACTCCACTGATTTTCACTTTTTGGGTGTGGTTTGCTAGGTAGTTCTCAAACCACCCCCAGAACTTCACTGGATGTACCAGTCCATGCGAGTTTATCCATGAGCAGTGTGTGGTTCACTAGGATGAAGCCTTGGTCATGTCAATGAAATCTGACCCAACCATTTCTCCCTTGTCAAGGGATTCATGAAGTGAGTTCATGTATTCTAAAAGAGCTGAGATGCTATTGTGCTGCCACAAAGCCATGCTGTTGTGGACATAGCAGGTTGTAGGTATTGAGGCAGGACACCAGCTGGTTCACAGCTACTCATTCCAGGGCCTTGGAAAATGGGGAGAGTATGGAAATTGGGTTATATGAGACACATGCCTTGTCACCTCCCTTGTGAACTGGAGTGACAATTGCAGACTTCCAGAGGGCGGGGAATTTGGCATAACAGAGGGAAAGGTTGAACAGCATGGTGATTGGGTACATCAGGATGTCTAATTCTGAGGCAAGGAGCTTCATATCTATTGTGTCACTCCCTATCCTGGTCTTGTTTAGTACCCTTTTAACATATTTTGCAGTTTTCGACTCTGTAATTGTTCTGAAGTCAAACTTGGGATGCTTGGCATGTACGACCTTGGTAGGCATGGTGTTTAAGGTTATCCAGGTGGACATTACAGATCCCATGGCCCTTCTTGAAAAGAGTAGGGCAATTTCCTCTGTGTCCTGGCCAAATTTCCCCCCGTTTACTAAAAATACCACCAACAGCTTCACCTTGTTCTATGTCAGCTGATTTGCAGCTGTATTTCTACCCTCCTCCCCCATCACCAGGGACAAGGCTAAAAATTGACAGCACTGTCTAGCTCTCCTTTTTGGGTCTGCAAAATCTAAAACTAGAAAATAATGTGTTTATTCTTAGGCAGAATAACCACTAATATCTTCCAACCATTTCCAAAAACAATCTTTTATGATATTTTATAATGCATGAAATTATATTTTAAAGACAGTAACATTAGAACTGTTAATGATCCAAACTTACATTTTTAAAATTAAAACTTTGAGTCTGATTAACATGTAGAGATCCTAATGATACGATTCTC
The DNA here is from genome assembly GCA_016271365.2 of Neoceratodus forsteri. Taxonomy (NCBI): domain Eukaryota; kingdom Metazoa; phylum Chordata; order Ceratodontiformes; family Ceratodontidae; genus Neoceratodus; species Neoceratodus forsteri. Next base: position 193,657,602 of record CM028129.1, read on the forward strand.
CTGTGTTGTTATATGTCTATACATGGTGACATGTGGTATTTCACCATTTTGAAGCTGCCCATAAATAGTAGCCACTCTTGTGCTGAAGCCAGACTCAATTACGATTATTCTAATGGAAGTTGCCCTCATACTGAAGCCACAGCTTCATAATGGTGAAATCGGGTAACTACTTGCCACGTGGTCGGTAACTTCTTTGTCGTCTCTGGCATGTAATGAAACATAGAAACACAGAACGTGTCAGCAGAGAAGGACCACCAGGCCCACCCAGTCTGCCCAGTGTGGCTAGTTGCTAGGTCTTAATGCAGTACTAAGAACTCACAAGCAGAAGTTGTGTATATTTTGTTACCTTTATTAGTTTACTGGGCATAATAAATCAAAAAATTCAGCTGAAATATGCTGTTAAAAATAACAAGACTTTAAAAATGTAGTATACTGGTTTAAGTCTTTTTATATCCATATCGCTGTAGCACTGTCTTATCAATATATCAACTTAGCTGATTCAAATCTTTCATAAAAAAATGTTTTTCTAGCTCTGTCATCAAAGCACAGGTCAGGAAGCATAGGACAACCAGGAGCAGTTACAAAAATGCGCAAGTATCGTTTTATTATTATCAATAACAGTAAAATAAAAAATAAAAATTGTTCAGTATAACTATTTACAAAGGCAGTACAGAGAAAACAAAGTCCTTCGACTGAAGGTAGCTCTAATTACAAGTTTCAGTCTCTCTCTCTCTCTCTCTCACTCTAGCAAAAGTATTGCTGCTCTTTTTATAAGTCGTTGACTGGGAACTCATTATGTATTATTTATTTATTAAATTTTGGTGGCCAGGTAAGCCCACTGAGCCCCGGAGGTCCCTTTTTCAGGGGCTAACTGGGATTACATAGCACTGATAAGTAAACATTATGACAGACACCCTGTTTATCACAAAATGTTCTTGTTAGTTTCTTTGTAGAGCAGGTTTGTAAATAGAACAGGGTCCCAAGCTGGTTCCTGCTGACAGCTCTGCAAAAGATTTTGCAAACAAGCCTGAGAGGAGCTCAAACTGCATCTCAGGTTAACCCCTTGAGTTCCAAATAGCTTTTTGCAATCATTTCAACAGTATAACTGCATACATTTCAAACCAAGGGATCCTAGTTTCACATACAGATTCATATATATTTTATAACCCCAGATATGCAAGGGGGAAGAAAAGACAGAAATAGCAAATGAAGGTAGAAAGATAGCGAGAGGCAGAGCATTTCGAGACCATCAGAGTGATCAGTTCCTATGTCTCACAAGAACATTTGGTTGCGCAACCAGGCAAACAAAAGACAGAAAAGGAGAGGACAGAACAGAACAGATCCCTGCATTTAACTCTTTCTGTGTAACAAATGGGACAAGGCCTTATTCAACCCTGTCACAAGTTCTAATGGTTCCAAACCAAAGTTATCTACTGTTACAGAATTTATCTTTCGATAGGTCTAACTTTGGAACTGCTCGGGCTAAAAAACTTGTGTTTATTTATTTATCCATTTATTTAATGTCTCCAATTACAACAACCTCTGAGCTAATAGTTCATTTACAAAGGTTCCACGTCCAGTACAAACAATGAAATATGCAAAAGTATTTAACTTATGCACAATCAGTTCCAGAGTTACACAGTGTGAGGGACAGTACAATGTAGGCCAATGCAAAATCAACACAAGTGGCAGCCTGGCTGACTGTCAGTATGAAGGGGAGGAAATGACAGCCAAATATAGCCTTGTCAAATGGGGAAGAGTAAGGTAATAGGACATAGGGGCGAAACTGGCCTTACCAGATAAGTTTGGTCCCAGTGCACCAAGCTTAGATAGGAAAAGAGGGAATATTTGTGGGGGGGTGAGGATGAGAGAGTAAAAAGTATAGGTATTATGGAACAGAGGAGGACACACAGGAGTGGGCCTTATTTATCAAATGAAGCCTTAGAGTCTAACCGTTAAGAATTTGCGGTGTCGATACTTTTTTTTTTGTTAATATAATTTTTATTCAGAGAATTTTTCAAGTTTACAACAGGGGGAGGAGGGGGGTTACAGCAGTCAGATGTTCATCATAAAACATACATTTGATCTTATACAAAGCAGAATACAGTACACGTTGGGTAGCAGACATGGCAATACAAAAATACTTTCTACTAAGCTTTACACAGAGTGGGGGTACATAGACACTATTATTTTAACATTCATAAGTCCCAGTTTATTGACAAGCACAACACTTTCCTTTCCCCTTTATTCATTCTCCCTTCCCGTCCAATTCCCTTCTTCCCCCTGTTCCTCTCACCCAGCCACCCCCATCCTATTTTGGTTTAATTTAATCAGGGGACAAAATTAGGGTCCCAGGTCATAATATAAAGGATCCACTTTGTCCATTTTTGAGTAGATAAATTGGCCTGATCATTTAATTGATATGAAATGTTTTCAGCCTTATATATTTGATTCACTGTATCTCTCCATGCTTCAATAGTTGGGGGTTGTGGTGAGAACCACAGTCTGGTTATGGCCTTTTTGCCACCATGAGGGCTATCCCAACAAGTATCTGTTTTGTGGGTCCCTGAACTCATGGGGAGGGCAAGACAGGAAGCACTCATGTTAACGTGGAGTGCTGTATTCAGTATGACTGATAATTCCCTTTGTAGGGAAAGTAAGAAGGGCTGTAGGACAGGGCAAGACCAGAAGATATGGGTATGGTGTGCAGGCGACATCCCGCACTGGTGCCAGCAACTCTTGAGGGTCGAGGGGGAGAAGTGAGCTGTTATAGCTGGCGTGAGGAAGAATCTGATCATTAATTGCCATGAGAACAATCTCCAGGTGTGGGAGCAGGTGAGCTTCGACACAAGAAGCCAGCCCCTATCCCACTGTTGTGGAGAGATGTCTGTTCCTATCTCTCTTTGCCATTTATCCTGTGTTTTAATGAGATTTATGCTAGTAGTGTTATTGAGGACCCTGTAGAAGGAGGAAATGGCATGCGGGATCGGGCTTGCAGAAAGCGTAGTTTGAAGTAGTAAGATTAATGGGGGTATATTATCAGGATTCCGTCGATCAGTAGCTAGGGAGTAATAGAAATGTCTAAGTTGCAGAAATCTGTAAAAATACACCTGCCGGAGCCCATGGGATTGTTGCAGCTCCTGGAAGGGCCTAAACTCATTACCTTTGAGTAACTGGGAGAGGGAGTAAATGCAAAGCCGGGCCCATTGTTTAAATGTGTGGTCCAACCGATTAGGCTTAAAATTCTCCAGGAGGGCAATCAGGCACATATAGATTAAAAACGGTGATAGAGCCAGTCGTCTTCTAATTGCCCTCCAGGTTTTGAGCTGATGTGCAATCCATGGGCCTGGGTTCGACTGAGGTAGCTGGGGCGATGACTGATATAGAGTTGTTCTTACCAGTTCATCAAATGGGAGCAAGCTTTCCTCCATTTCTCTCCATTTAGTAGGGGTGCTTCGTGCAAAGCGAGCTGCAAGAAAAGAGAGGTGGGAGGCCCAGTTGTATAAATTTTAAATTCGGCAGGGCAAGTCCGCCTCTCTGCTGGGGGAGGCAGAGTACTGAGAAACTTACTCTGGGGCGCCTGCCTGCCCAAATAAATTTCAGTATTGCTTTATTCCAGGACTGAAGTGTTTTCACAGGGATGAGTGTAGGGACATTTTGAAAAATATATAACGCCCAGGGCAGGGTCACCATCCGAACTACTTCTACGTGTTGAATTAGGTTGAGCGGTAGTATTGCCCACCAATTAAGATCTGCCTGCAATTGGGCATAATAGGGGTCATAGTTGTGTCTGATTGTCTGCTGGGAAGACCAGGAGAGGTAGATTCCCAGGTACTTCATTCTATCAAGGTCCCATCTAAATGGGTGGGACTGCTTGAGTTTATGGGGGGGGAGAAGTGAAACGTAAGAGCATCAGTTTTAGAAGTATTTAATTTGTACCCCGAGCAGCCCCCATATTCTTCCAAGACCTGAAATACAGCAGGGACTGACTGTTCAGGGTTGGTCAGGAACAACAGCACATCGTCTGCATACAATGCGATTCGGTGCTCCTCACCCTCCATCCGCACCCCTGATATCTGTGAAGACCGCCTGATTGCCTGGGCCAGGGGTTCGATGAAAATGGCAAACAGTCCGGGGACAGAGGGCAACCTTGGTGTGTGCCCCTGTGTAATGGGAAGTAGTCTGAGTGGTGGCCTGCGATTTTTACACATGCCTTTGGGGAGGGGTACAAAGCCCAAATCATAGCTACAAACTGCAGAGGGATCCCCATCTTGAGCATTGTGGTAAACAGGAAGGGCCATGAGACCCTGTCGAATGCCTTCTCAGCATCAAGGCTGAGAAGGACTGATGGGGCACCTTGTAGTTGCAACTCCTGTACCAAATGCAAGGCCCTTCTGGTGTTATTAGTGGTTGACCATGAGCTGACAAATCCCGTTTGGCCCAGTGCTATGAGGTCTGGGAGAATCGCATCAAGGCGTTTAGCCAAAATGGATATTAGAATTTTATAATCTATGTTTAGTACTGAGATAGGACAATATGAACTGCGCAACTGTGGGTCTTTATCCAGTTTAGGGATGACAGAGACAGTGGCATATGACCAGCTTGGGGGGGTTTCACGTCCCTTTGTTAGATCATTGTACAGTAGGTTTGAAGCAAAAGGGGGCCTACCTTGGATTCCATACATTTGTAAAATTCTGTCCCGTATCCGTCAGGACCGGGGGCCTTCATTGTCTTTAAATTGGAGATGACATTTTTAAGTTCTGCATAGGATATGGGGGCGATAAGGCCTTCCCGTTGACCCTCATCAATTTTGGGAAGATCTAAGGGGGAGAGAAAGTCCTCGATAGTGCTTTGGACATTCTCATGGTCCAGGGTGTATAGTTTCGAATAATAGTCTGTAAATGCCCTTGAAATCTGCCCCAGCCTTGAGTGGGTTGCTCCCGTAACTGGGTCTCTTATGGTAGCTATAGTGGAGAGACGCCTTTGCTTCCGCAGGCGAAAAGCTATCAGGCGAGAGGCCCTGGGGCCCATCTCTCCATACCTCTGCCTAAGGAATGCCAGAGCTATCTCAGTGCGTTGCATGCAGAACTTATCTAATTCCTGCTTAATCTGTCTCATCTGTTCGGCCACAGAAAGGTCCCCCTGCTGGAGAGCAGTTTGGAGGAAACTAAGGGTCTGTTCTAATCTTGTTTTGTCTCTCTTGACGCTGCTTTGCTAGGATGGTGGTATATTGTATCAGATGGCCCCTTAGTACTGCCTTTAGTGTATCCCACCTAATGGCCGGACTGGTGCCCAGTGCCCCATTGTCCTCTAATATCTCCTGTATCTTGTCCCCAACCCAGTTCCTAAAAGACTCACTTTTCAGGTGAATTGGGTTAAGTTTCCAGAAGGTATTACCTCTGTCTAGGCCCAGGTCCCATTGTGTAATCACTGGGGCATGATCTGAATGGATAATGGTAGCATCACTAAGGAGCCCAAGGTTTTCTTTTTGTGTGTAACAGTGGTCAATCCTAGTGTATGTACCATGTGCGTTACAGTAGTAAGAATAACGTCTGTCTCTCAGGTGGAGAGCACGCCACACGTCCAGCCAGCCCACCTCTTGGACAAATCTCTTAAAGAATTTATGAGAGGCTGGCTGCCTACTTTTGGCGGTGTTAGTAATGTCCAATGTGGGGCTCGGGGTTATATTAAAATCCCCAGCAAGAATCAGGGTACCCTTGGACAATTCCAATATCTTGCTTAGCAAGAAACCAATTGTTAAGGTTGAGGACCCTGGGGAGAAATAAGCATTCGCCAGAGTCAATTCCTTACCCTCCAGTACTCCCTGGACTATAACCAGGCGGCCCTCCTCATCCGCCCACTCCCGGATAGCCTGAAATGGGATCTGGCTGGAAATCAGAATGGCCACCCCCGCCTCCTACCACCAGTATATGAAGATGCAAAAACCTGTGAAAAACCTTTGGATGCTAGTTTTTATGTTCATTAGCATTCATGTGCGTTTCTTGAATATAGGTAATTCCTGCTCGACTTTTCTTAAACATTGCAAGCATTCTGGTGCGTTTGATGGGACTTCCCAACCCATTTACATTTAAAGATATGACTTGTATCGATTGCTTAGCCATTCATATTTCTCTTGTATATATATATATTCTGCTAACCCCATCCACTATTCCCCAACCTGCACTTCTGCCAACATCAACATCTGCTGCATTAAAAGGTGACTGCCTACAACTTAGTGAGGGAAATAAGGGTCCCTGTAACATTAAACTCACTAACTTATTAAGAATGAGTGGGGATAAACTAACTTTAGGGTAAAACTGGGGACAAAAGCTAAAGCAGATCCCTGCCAACTGGGCCTGGGCTGCTAAACTATGGGTGACTTCCATAGGGTTGACGGCTCTCAGGCCTAAAAGTGCCAGATTGGCGTAGTCCGCCTCACAAAGGGGACCAGACGTAACACGTCTCCACTGGGGGGGGGAGGCAGTCATGCCAATATCTCCATCTTGGCTAAATGTTTCTTTTCCTTAATGTAATATGTGTTCAGCTTGCAGTTAAAATAAATCCGGGCTAGTCGGGCCAATCATTATTAATTGCCAAACAGCGGGGTGGGATGGATTCATCACTCTTCTGCCATTGATCCAAGCCATATATTGGAATGTATAATCTATTAGGCCCTTCCAATCCCAGCCCCACCATCACAGTGTTGGTGAGGCGAGAGTGGAAAGGGGTAAGAGCCCAAATTGGGCTCAAGTTGTGGACAGTAATGGCTTCCAATTCCCACCCTCCACGCCAACCACCCATGGACCTCAACTCGGATAGAGCAGTCGAAGCGAGGGGGAAGGCCCAATAGGGCTGCCGGCCCACTACACCAAATCCAATGTCCTTCCAGAAAAAGTCCAGAATGTTATAGCATTAAGAGACCCTTCCCCCCGAGCCTCATGGAGGCCCAGGGGGAGAAGGGACAAAAGAGAGAAAATAACGAGAGGACAGCAGGGAGAGAGATCCCTTGGCCTGGTCAGTACCCCCCCTTGTGACTGTTTGCATCTCCACCCCTCACCCATTGTCCCCACCCCAGAATCACCCCACCCTCCCATTGCCAGTCAAGTAACCTTACTAACCTCTCATATCTGGTCAGTCTAGTTGGTGTGGCCAGTCACCTATGCAACCGTTCCCCACCACACTTGATCTTACAGTTTGCCCTGCAGGCCCCCCGAGCCAAGTATGACAGGGGGGTGTGCAAAGCTATTCCAGATGAAAGGACAGAGTGACTTGGGAGGAGGGAAGAGCCGAGGGGGAACCCCTGGGGAGAGCAGAGATACTCGAGTCACAAGGTCACAAAAGATAAAGGGGGGAAGCAAAATCGACCTACCTGTCCTTTAATCTCTCGGCTCCAAAGTCCAATAAGTCAGCTCTGCGCTCATTTCACAGCTTGTGTAGTTAAATTCAGTTCACTTTCATCTGATGCTTGCTTGTGAAGCCCAGCTACGATCTGCCTGAGGGCTGTGACGCCTTCCTGCCGACGCTGTTCCTTTTGCGACCCCTTATTCCATGCCTTCATTGCCAGCTTAGTCACCAAAGCCTTACTCGGGGGCCTCTGCTCCGATATTATCTGGAAGCTTTCTTTCTTAAGACCTTGTATTGCCTCCTCCGCAGACTAGTACATTTTGGGGCCTTCTGGAAGCTGGACTACTAATTTTGCCAGGTATGGGGTTCTGAATTTGATTTTGGCCTCAAGTGTTCTGAGAATAGGAGCGTAGGCACGTCGTTTGGCCGCAATAGCAGTGGGGTAGTCATTGTCCACGTAGATAAGCTGATCATGATGTTTTACTATCCCCTTTTGCCAGGATTTATGAAGCACCAGCTCTTTATCCTGGTAATGCAGGAATCTTATTAGGATAGCACACGGGTGATTAACTGTCTGCGGGCCCAGAGTATGGTGGACGCGGGCCATCTCCAACAGGCAGCTATCCGGTAAATCTAGTGCTTTTTTTAAAAACTGTTGCATGAAGGATATAGGGTCCCTGCCCTCCGAACCCTCCAGAAAGCCTGAAACATGAAGATTATTTCTTCTACTGCGTGCCTCAGCATCCTCCACTGCCTGCCCCTCCAACTCCTCCATTCTCTTTTCCATTTTCCCCATGACCGTTCTTAGCGCTGCAAAAGTAGAATGGGTCTCTCTTCTAAAATAGGTCCATTTGTCTGGAGATATTCAAGGGCCCTGTGACTTCCTCGGGTGCAGATTCACTATGCGCCGAGACATGAGAGCCATCACTGTCCAAGTCATTGCCATCGAGCTTGGCGGAGTCCAAAAGCAGCTTGATTTTTCCGGACTTTGATTTGGGCTTCTTCCCCACTCTCCTCCGCTGATTCTGACCCAATTTTGAGTTATGGATGCCGAGTTTTTAGTGTTTTTTTTGCCTCGATGGGGACAGAGCTTAGTGCTCAAGCTGCTTCCAGGGGCATGACGTCACCGGAAGTAGCGGTGTCGATACTTTTTCATGTGTCAATACTATTCAATATGTATCGATACTATCTGAACCTGCTTTTTCAGTATATTATCAATACATGCCTTTTAGCTGTGACACAGCCATAAAAACAGTAAATACACAGTTTTGATACTATTTTTTTGATCGATGCATATAATTACATGATGGTTTACAAAATTTAATAACAAATAGATTTCAACTTTCTCTGAATTTTGATACTCTTATACTTTATTTAATTAGTGACAGAGTACTTTTTAATTGAATTTAATTAATTGTATGACCCTACTGGGCTGGCAGTATAGCCTAGAGGTTAGAGTAATGAACTGTGAATGAGCTTGGCACCTGCAGACCTGGGTTTGATTCCCACAGGCTCCACTTGGGTACTGTGTGACTCTGAGCAAATCACTTAACCAGCCCAAAGCTCCTGGGTTGCCCCTGAAACTAGGCACTTGTGCCTAGTGGGCCTAACCCAGTTAACAAAGAATAAATAAATAATCACATTATGAGCATTTCAGTCTCTCTCTAGCAGTACCAATTCTTCCGTGCTTCCTTGGAAGATAATGGTGGTCTGGTGGTGTGGCGGAAGTGTGTCTGCCTGTGAAAGCAAGGTTACTGGGTTCAAATCTAGAGAAAAGAGTTGTTTAAAGGGAAGGGTGGCTGCACACTCAAGCAGACTTAGATAGACCGGGTGGTCTGTTTCTGCTGGCACATTCATATGTTCATATAATAAAACAACAATCCTAACAATGACAACTGCTTCATACATTTTGCAAAGGTACAGAAGCTGTTTTGGTTTTAATTAGGAATGATGAGATTCTGTTTCTCTATCGTCAGTTTCAACCTTTAGTGGTGCCCCCCACACACATGATTGGAGATCTTGGTAGGAGCCATTGCATATGTATATGCAGGTATGTATTTATATACATACATACGTAGGTGCACATGTACATATGTACATATATACGTACATATAGCTTTAGGAAGGAAAGAAGCTCATCCATCCATTGAGTTCCTCCTCCCACCAGCTCAGTGGGAATTCCCTGTCGCCCCTTTTTCCTTAAAGAACTGTACATATGGATGCTACGACTGATGGTTGTTACATTATCAACTGATGCCAGCTGCTTCGGAAGCATATTCCTAGTGCCAACCATTCAGTGCAACTTTACATTCATGTTGGCTTCCTTTTCATTTTGTCTTAGGCAGTCAGCTTTATTACCTGTCCTGAAACCACACTATCAAAATTCTTAAAATTCCTTTTATGGTCATATTCTGAGGTCCCGGATCATCCTTGGTATCAAGTTAGTCATTAGTTAGTTCATTCGTTAGTTGCATAGATGATTTCTGAAGGTACGGAGACCATCCAGCCCCCATTTACTGTGTGTGACCCAAAGGATTTCACCAAAAGCTCTTTGGTGCGGGCACAGTTATGCCCCCCCCCCCCCCGAAACATTTCTTGTTTAAAAACCTATTATGAAACACTGGCCAGAAATGGATACTTCTTTTTGGCTGACAGCAGTATAAAACAGCTAGGTTAACAGCTAGAAACCCTCATGTACAAAAGAACAATTAAAATTCTAACTATGACAACATTAGTTTAAAAAAATGAAAACACTGTACTGTACTGAATTGTACTATATTGTGTTCACTGTACTCCTGTAACCCCTTCCCCCAGGTTGCGCCTGGAAACAAGCCTCAGCTCAGTGTGACTTCCATGTCACCAATTTTCAAGTAAATAAATACATTTTAGTTTATTAATAGAGACTGGGATACCTTCATTAATACAGTCAATGTGGCATAAGGCCCTTAGCTTAGCCTTGTGCCTCATGATCCAATCTCCAAGGGTTACATTAACTGACAGTAACCTAGGCCCTGGGCATGCCTTAAAGGAAACATAAACTCTGTATACATTATTTTAATATAACTGAAAATGTATGCATACGCAAAGTCTTTTTTATACTACAAGTGTACTGTTTTGTTTTGTGTGTTACTTTTGAAATACAGTAGTCCAATGTTTTCATTATTTTGGGTCTCTTGGTTCATGCTGCCCTTTTCATGCCCAAAATTCATTTTTTAATTACTTATATCAGTTCCAGAACCCCCTGGCATCGGTTAAGCAGAAGCCCTCATGGAAAGCTTTACTCTAGGTTTCCACTCAACTGATGTCACTGTATTCCAGAACAGATACATAATAAACAAATAAATACTGGGCGGAAAAATGGTAGCATTAACAAAGGACTCTGAAAAAAGAAAACAGACTACTCCAAAATAAACACATGAAAAATTACACTGGGAAAATTAAACAGACTACATATGTGTGTCAACATTTTAAATTATATTAAAACTCTGAAAAAAAAAGATTTGTGTCCCCTTTAATGCCTAAATGGTCCCTCATTGTAAAACAATGGATGTAAATGGAGCATTCAGATTGGCTGACAGCATTCGAAACAGTTATTTTACTGGCTGGAAATCAATTCATGTTCAAGTAAATCATTTGGGTAGTATATTCAAATGTTAGCACCATGATAAAAGGCTTAGCGCTGCACTATCTATGCTTTGTGTGGCCAAAAGTCAGTTTGTGCACCCACCTGGTGCCATATTCGAAGGCACAGTTAGCAAAGACCATGCATGCAAGCAGATGAAAGGCTTTGCACACATAAAGTGCAAAGTGTAAATACTGATGGCAAGTGTCTGTCGTCCGTGCCACTCCTGATTCCTCGTATAAACAACTTCGATGCTAGTGACCCCCTTCCTCCCTGAATTCCTCTATGCATCCTGGGCCATAATGGAACCACCTACATCAACAATCATCCATATAAGCATCCCTAGCTTTAATGGAGCCCCCTCTCTTGCTGGTGCCCCAGTACCACAGTCCCTGATATCCAGTGATCCCCCTCTTGGTTTTGCTGTTAATATCTCTGGAGTCCAGTGGCATCCCTCACCCTAGTCCTGGTGACGGCAGCCAGCATACACCCTCTGCTCACCTCCCCGCCCTGCCACTGTCTGCTGCATGCAAGTCCTGTATCACTATACAAGCAAACATAAGATGCAGTACTTGTGGGGCCTCCACTGAAAGTCACAGAACATCTGTGATTTTGAACAGATGTCCCATAAGTACTGTATCACTATACTTGCTAGACTTGCATGAAGCTGACAGCAGTCCGCCATGAAGGTGATCAGAAGGCATGTGCAGGCCACCATCACTGGGACCAGTGTGGTGGGCTGGGGGGCACTGGGGGTATAGGTGTTCCTCAACTCCAAAGAAACTGGCAGTGGGACCAGGGACGGGAGGAACCACTGGACACCAGGGACAGAGCTACAGGGGCACAAAAGGGGAGAGAGTGACACGAGAGCCGGGGATACTCATATGGGGAATTGGGGAAAGAGATGGTACCTCTACAGCCAGGGATGCCTACATGGAGGATCAAGGAGAGAGGGGTTACCACTAGGGCCAAGGATGCCTACATGGGGGATCAGAGAGAGACAGAGAAAGGGTACCCCTAGAGTCAAGGATGCTTACATGGGGGATTGAGGATGGAGGAGTTACCACCAGAGATAGGGATGCTTACATGGGGGATCAAAGAGATTACCCCCCCCCAGATTCAGTTTCTTGCCCTGTCAGGAGCATTCCATTCCATTCCTGGTACTCCTGCCCCACTCCTCAGTATGCTTGTGTCTATTTGTACCCCACCTGATAGTTCCACCCAATCTAAGTTGGAGTCTCTCTCTCTAAGTCATCCTGGCATCTACTAATATTATACTTTCTGGCACGTCATCTTCGGTCTCTGTTCCTGGTGTTTTGCACCTATCTCTATAACCATTGCCACCTGCCCCTGGTACTCTAAAGCCCCAAAAGCGCCCCTGCACTTATGCTCTCATTCCCGAGTTCCTCCCCCTTCCTCATCCATGCCCCTCCTTGTACTACGTACTCAATACTTGAATCCAAGCCTGCTCCATGAAAACTCTGTATATATGGTTGTATAGGTTTACCCTGTATCTTTTGTAGCACAAATTCTGTAGCACATGGTATTTAACTTTCTGTCTTATTTTATAAATGTACTCCAGTGCTGTTATTAACCTCTTGTGTATAAGCCCTATTCTATGTAAAGACTCTGTAAGTTGGTATTCCTCTTTGTGTATTGTTCATGTATCTTGTCCAGGTCCATCTCCAAAATGAGCTTGCTCAATAGTGTTTGCCTGGCTAAATAAAGATTCTGACTGATTGATTGACTACAGCCAGGGATGTTTACATGGGGATGTTCCATTAGAACCAAAAATGCCTACATGGGGGATCAAAGAAAGAGAGGGTACCACTAGAGCCAGGGATGCTTACATGGGGGATCAGGGAGGGAGAGGTTACCACTGGGGCTAGGGGTGCTTATATGGGGAATCAGAGAGGGATGGGTTACCACTAGAGCCAAGGTTGCTTACATGGGGGGGGGGTCATGGAGGGAGGAGCTACTTCTAGAGCCAGGGATGCTTACATGGGGGATCAGGGAGGGAGGCAGAGTTTACCTCTACAGCCAGGAATGCTTATATGGGGGTTCAGGGAGGGAGGTATTACTGCTGGCACCAGGAATGCTTACATGAGGGATCAGAGACAGAGGGGTTACCCCTACAGCCATGGATGCTTACATGAAGGATTTTCCGTTAAAACCAAGAATGCTTACATGGGGGATCGGGGAGCCAGGGATGCTTACATGGGGGTTCAGAGAGGGAGAGGTTACCACTGGAGCCAGGGATGCATACATGGGTGATCAGGGAGGGAGGGGTCCCCCCCCCCAGAGGTAGAGATGCTTACATGGCAAATCAGGGAGCAAGGCGTACCACTGGAGCCAGGGATGCTTACATTGGAGATCAGAGAGGGAGGGGGTGCCAGTAGAACCAGGAATGCTTTTATGGCAAATCAGCAAAAGGGTGCCACTAGAGCCAGAAATGCATGACCAAGGGGAATAGGACAAAACACAAATCCTGGGCAGAAAAGTGCCAGGTGCACTCGCATTACATGGGCCCATAACTGGAGGCTCTTAGGACTTAGCATGAGGAATGGGGTCCTCTGCATGAGGACTTTCAGATATGGAAATTCAGTGCAACAGTGCAAACACATTTCAGGCACCCTAAATGATACTTTGCTCCTTGGCAGCCTATGATGTAAGCATAGCCAGTTGCCCTTATTTGACCAGTAGGGGGTTGTACTTTGTGCTAAGCATACCCATTAGTGCCTTCTTTCATTCTGCACTCCAGGGGAGTTATTCAAACAAACTCTGGACACGCACTGTGCTAGCTCGAATAGTCCAAACTTTGGGCTTTGTACTAATTTGTACTCAGAGAAGGGACTTTGTAAGCCGGCTCATTGGCACTGTGATAGAGCTACCATTCACAACACTAGTGACCTGGGTTCAGGAACGAGGCTGGGTCACTGGGGGCCAGCCAGGGAGAGGAAGAGAACTCTGCATCCCAGAGGATGCTCTCCTCCTCCTCCTCTTCCTCCTCCTCCTGTGAGGAAGGGAAGCTGCTTTCACTGAGATACTCTCACCCGGGTGACCAAAGGTGGCAGTGCACTTGGTAACAGCAAAATGGGAGGGGGATGCTGACTGGTGCCACACCACACGCTTGTCCTGAGAGCCTGGGACCCAAAAAGTAAACATCTTGACCAGGCAGAATGAAATTCGGTCTCCCGTAGGCTCCGCACTGGTGACCTTGGCACCTCCTCCAGCCGGAGGAATGAATAGCAGGGTAACTCCAGTAGAAGCCAGGTGATGGGGCTGTGGAGGCTGGCTTGAAGGGATCATGGTTGGTGACAGGCAGCACAGAAAAATAAACTACAAACAAACAAAAAAAAAATAAAGGAAAGGGACCTTGCACTGTGCAAAGCTGCAATTCTGAATATGGATACCTTAGATTTTACATGATAAAATCATTAACCTGGGGGAAAAAAATGAAAGCATGTTTTTTTTTTTTTGCTTTATCTTTTTATCCCCCGGGCCACTCCTGGTCGTCCACTCTTTTGGGTGACCAAGCCTTACCTCCGCCTGTTTCCCCTGTTGCCATCCACTGCCCCTTATCGTGCCATAGCCCCAGTCGACCCAATATATCCCTCCATTGGGGGGGGGCTCCTCCCTCATGGTCCCGACCAGGAGAGGAGACTTTCTTATGTCCAGAAGCATTTCATCAATCCTCACTGGGGCACATCAAGGGCATTGCATGGACACCTCCAGCTTTGCGGTAGTAATGGAGCAGGTCACCGTCATCTGGATGGCCAGGCGGCCAGGATTTTTCAGTTATACGCCCTGCCCTCCCTACAGTCAGCCACATGCTCACAGCATCCTAGTTGATGCTACCACAGAGCATGGTCATCCACCCTGCAACTGAGTGCTGCCCCTACAGGCCACCAGGAGCTGCTCTAAGAGCAGTGCATCTTGCTCCCCCTTCCCCCAGGAGGAGCATGTCCATGGGACACTCTGAATCCTCCCTGCCAGCCTCCACTCCTGCCATCCCATGCTCTTGACATGAACCCAGGTTGCCAGCATGCCAGGCAAATCCCCCTCACCCGGCACCACAGAGCCAGCTTGAAAACATGTTTGTTTACTAACCGTATTAAGGCCTTCCTGGGGTTTCTGTACCTTCATTACTAGAACTCTAGGGACATAAGGCACTTGGCTTCACCTTGTGCCTCATCATGATGCCTGCATGGCTAACCCAAACTCTGGTCAGGGGTTTGATTATTTTTAGTTTATGTTTATCAAACAAAACTGGGGTCATTTTTTGTGACTTTTTAACCCAGGAAAGCCCACCTGAGTTGCATCCTCTCATTTTTGGGGGTGAAAACATAGAAACAGAATTTGTCAGCAGACAAGGACCACTTTGCCTACCCAGTATACCCTGCTCTCGTTCTTCCCATTTCCATAGCAGAGTAGAGAAACTGAAGCCCTGAGAGGTTATTCAAGGTCCCCCAGTTAGAATTTTGGCTCTGGTGGGGTTTGAACCTGCAGTCTCCTGGTTCCCAATCCAGTGCTCTAACCATTAGACCACACAGCCTCAGTAATGTTTTTCTTGGTTTAAATAATCCATTTCCAGTCATTGTTTTTTAAAGAGCTTAAGCTAGAAAACAGGCACTCAGCTGGAGTGTTACTACCATCTGCTGGCTCGGTAGATTGCTGCTCTTTAAATAAGGAGAACCTCAATGGGATGGGGGGGTAGGATGATGTATTTCATGTGCCCCATGGTATACAGTTTTAGTCTGGGGGGACAACAAAAGCCCTGCACCGCTGCCATTGTCCCTCCTCATGCCTTCCCTAAAGACCAGCTGATCCCTTCTGAAATTCCATTCTTGGGAGTCCAGACCACAAGGGTTGGCAACGGATATTATCTTTGCATCATCTTCAATAATCTGTCATCTGACACCCTGTCCCAGGGACCAGGAAAATATCATATTATAGGCTTGGGGGTGGGGGCCTGCAAGAGTCTGAGTAGTATATAGAAACTACATTTACCAAGAGGGGGTGGGGACAACAAACAGTGACATGGTGTATCTAAATTGTGCTTATAGTGACCGATGGGACAGCAAACATGATAATGGTGTGCACATTTTTTTGTTCTGGCTACACCCAGAGAGTCAATGGTAGAGTATTTCAGTTGGACTTTCAGCCATCAGCCTTCCCTGATTTATAGAGATTAAAAGATCCAGCAGCACCATCATTGCAATGTTATTCTTGGGTGGAAAATCGTACTTTGTTTTTTCACATGGTGGATGATTCACTTACAGTTCCGGCTAAATTCTTGGCAAGCATAGTGGTGGTCTTGGTGATGGAGAGGGCGGTCCTTGGTGCATGCTTGCATGATGTTTACATTTTTTTTTTTTTACACACTGCCTAATTATACATGCAGAGAGGAAAGTGTGGTCTAGTGGCTAGAGTACAGGTTTGAGGACCAAGAGACCTAGTTTCAAATCCCACCAGGGCCACTTACTAGGCGTGTGACCCAGTGAAAGTCACTTAGACTCACTGTGCTTTAGTTCACCCAGCTGTAAAAATGGGTAAAAGTAGGACCACAAGGAGAATGAGATACTGCATATCAACTGAACTATTCTGTGTAAATAAACTGAAAAAAATGAAGTGAAAGAACTACAACTGCTGAAAGTTTTAAGTCCAATAGTCTCCTGTAAATAAAGATAATAATAAAATAATCCAGACAGGCATATTGGTTGGAATTTACTGATCCACCTGAGTTTTCATATCCTTAGTTACAGGAATTGGATAATAGTGGAGAATAGACAGGCAGACTTTCTTTAATACCCCCCAAACACTTATATATACACACACACACACACACACACACACACACACACCCACCCCACCACCACCACCACCACTACCAAGTGTTTCAGTCAACTATGAACTCTCAACTGCCCCTGATTTTTGCCTTGGAATTTTCCTCTGTACCTGATGAAGGGACCGGTGCAGGCCCAAAAGCTTGTGCTCTATATAGACAGTATTAGAGATGGGCAACTGTACACCACACGCCTGTGTTTACATCGAGGGGATTCTGACGATATTACAGACCTCGAGACCAAAACTGGGGAGGTCTCTAGTACCATTCGATTCCCAGAGATGGAAACCCAGTCCAGCTGAGCATAGTTGCCCATTAATCATTTTTTTAGTACATGGTTTTGTTTTTTGTTTGCTGTGCTCCCCCCCCAACATGACCTTTTACCATCGTTATACCATTTTGAAAACGCAACTCTCCCCAGCCAGCTGGTGAAACCCACA
This sequence comes from Neoceratodus forsteri, assembly GCA_016271365.2. Lineage (NCBI taxonomy): Eukaryota > Metazoa > Chordata > Ceratodontiformes > Ceratodontidae > Neoceratodus > Neoceratodus forsteri. The sequence continues at coordinate 193,674,853 of CM028129.1, forward strand.
AATTGCTTGAAATAGCTGTTCCTATGACAAATCATTTAAACTGACATTACTTTTCTGCTGGCCTGCTCCTCCTCCTCCTCCTCCTCCTCCTGGGGTGGGTGACAGAGTTCATTGGGCTGCAGGGGGCTCTGCTGGAGAAGGCAGATACCAGCTGGTGCAGCACAAGCATGCATGTGCACCTTTAGTCGCCAGTGCCCTGCGGGAATGGGACCTGAAAAGCTAGGAAAACCTTGACCACACTTGGATGGCTGGTGATCTCTCATGGGCTCCACACTGTCCACTTAGCACCCCTTCAATACCTGAATTCAATTTCTGCAGGGGCATGAGGGCACCCCCACAGCACGACCACGGAGGGCAACCCCAGGAGGAGCTAAGAAGTGGGATAAATTTGGGAGATGATGGGGGCTGGGGCTGGGGGAAGCATCGTGATAGAGGCTGGTCTGTGATACAGGGGGGCAAAAGCAAATTTTTTTGTGCAATACTCTTCCTCTGTATATTGGCTAGTCCCCCATTGCTAGGTAGAATATAGCTGTAGGAGACTTCACCCAGGCCCCTGAACTCCTCCCACCTTACACACTAGTAGTGGCATGCTTGTATTTACTTGTTTTACCTTTTTATAGTGAGAAAGAGCATGCTGGGGTTGTAAAGGGCTGCATCTGTTTCAAGCTGCAGTCTGTGAGCAGGTCCTTTTAGAGAGCCTGACGCAAGTGCTGCGACCCACTGATGTACTACAATTACAGACAGAGGTTGGTGGGAGCACTGAGCACCTGTGCTTAGGTTTGAGGGATAGCTGCTGAAGGAGATGCAAGGTTTTTTTGTGGGTGTGGTAGCACTAGCGGTGGGTTGTGGTCGCATTCATGGGAAAATAAGACGGTGGGTTTTGTTTATGTTTCAGTCAGACAGTGTATAGTGCTTTCGGCTGATGTGATGCAGTCAGTTGGTTCTCTATGCATGAGTTATACAGAATTTTACTCATGCATAAAGAAGGCAGTTGACCAATCAGACAGCTTCTTTCTAGGTACCCCATTGTATAACTAAGCAATAATATGACAGGGTGTGGTATATCACATGATATCATCACAGCTCAGGTACCTCATGCCCCCAAGAAGACTTGTGGAGTACTATACTAGTTTGTAAAAAAACTGTGTTAGGAACTCTTTTTCTTTTCAGTCATGACTATGTTGTAGGATTTAGGCACTCCTGAGAGGAGCTCTCAGCCAATCACAGAACTGGATTTCTTTCTATCGAGTTTATAATTTATGTTTTAAACCAGTTAAGGAATTCAGTACGTTTTGAAGTGTGATGGAGAAACGGGGTTTAAGCAGAATACAAGTGGCACAAGATGTTGACTAGCTCATAGGGTACAGCAGCCTTCCATGAACTGTAGTAGGACAGCATTTGAGCTTGGTTAGAAATAGGGCTAAAACAGAGGGGAACCATAGACTGTATCCTCTTCCTGCAGTTTGCCTAATAAAACGTAACAAACAATTAAAGAAAGCTCCCTTCTGAACTGATGCTTCTATCACTAAAGAGCAGCAATTAAAAAAAATTCAGTAATGTCAAGCAATAAAGTCACAGACCCGCCCCCTTTCAGAAAAAAAAAAAAATTACACTAAGCGATTTGTTCTAACAGCAACCTGAATGGATATTATTAGTTTTAAGATGGTGTGGTATTCCTTTGATATGGGTCAATTGGCTCTCGATTTTTTAATACGTGTCTCTGATTTGTTCTGAATGGAGGTTTTCAAATAGGCAAGGTTAATGTACACACGGAGACATTACCTGGTAAAAACTGGCTTGGGGTCTGGCAGTTATCTTGGAGATAAAACCAAACCAACAAGAAAAAAAAACGCGCCGTTACTTACCTGCTGTCGAATAATGGCGTGAGACCATACATTGCAGCAGAAATAAAACCAATGTGATTCCTTTGGGCTGCTGCATGACAACAGGGAAACGGGGACTGCCGTCTGTCAGGAAAACCACAGGGATGCGATGTCCCCCTGACCTACAACTGCGGCCGCTGCAACCCGGGTCGTCGCTGCTGCGGCATCATCGCCTGCTCGCCTCTTCTGCAGGGAGTTGCAGATCTGGGGTTCTCATCCCGACGACTCCTCGGTCCATTAACCAGCTCTCGGACCCCCTTGCAAACCAGATCAACAGGACTGGCCCGTGCCCTTCTTCTGCGTCACTGGGGAGTGTGGAGACACAAATAAAAGCTAATGTACAGAATGTATGCAAGCACACAGAGTCCGGCAGCACATCACATCCTTGTTCTCCAGAAGGTAGACAGAAGATTTTCTTTCTATCCTTTTTCCAAACTTTCTCTTTCTGTTTATTTGTTTTATTGTTTGGCCTCAAAATCAGCGCGAGCCAACATCATCAGAGCTACCCGTCCCTTTTACCCAGTCTGGCAGCTCAAGTCAGACTGTGTGTAACAAAATAATAAAAAAACCGAAACGTGGATTATTATTGTTTACATTTTTTTCTGCCTCTATCACTCTCTTGTCCGGGGAACAGCACTGTGATTTCAGATTTATCTGACTTTTGCTTTTTATTTAACTCTCCGTTTTCGATGAGTCCCGCCAAATAAATACAAGCTGCACACACGCTACATCCAAATAAATAAGAACCCCCGTGGTAGACTTCACTTAACCCCCTTCAGGGCTTCGACTGTCACACTGTGTTTTTCAGGCTATCTCAGCCAACAAGAGTTTTTTTTTTTCACGATTTGCTTTAATTTCACTTGCTTTTTCCTCTTTTATTTTAAGCAGAGGCTCTAGTGGAAGCCCATCTCGTACGTCCTTCGGGGAGATGCTCACGTTATCAACTGTGCGCTCCTTTTTGGAATAGGATGTCTAGATGTATTTTATGTTATTGTTTCCCCACTGGCATAATAACAAATCCAGTTATCGATTCCGACCTCTACACTGTCAACATTTCTGTTTTGTTTTTTTTAATAAACGTGTGTTAGATATTTTTTTTTTATCCCCTCTTTGTGTTGATTGTATTTTTTTCCGGATTTCCCCGTCGCTTTTTGGTAGAATCTGCATAAGTCTCTTATCTCTGTCTCGCCGTTGCTGGTTACAGCTGCTGCTTCAAGGCATTAACTGTCAGTTTCTGCCTGCGCCCTGACTCTTCCTTCTTCACTCTCAGCTGGACCTCTGTCTCATTAAATTAAATACCCGGCGCGTGGGCCTGGGCTCCGCCCACAGCTCTACAGTAGCAAACTCGGCAGCGCCCCCTTTCGACGAGACTGCGTAATATCGCGCCGAGAAATGAATCCTCTTACTGCATACCTGTGCGCTGATCACACCCACACATTTAATTCAACTATTTTTTTTAATTCCTGCTTTTTGTAAAATAATACTACATTACACTTTGTAGGAATTCTTCAGAGATTTTGCAACATTTTGCTTCCTAAACTAGCAGGAGATAGACTCGGTACAGTAGTAACTAGACGAAAAAGTTCAAATAAGACCCAAAGACCCAATCCATGGTGCAGGGGCAAAGTTTTTTTTTTTGTTTGTTTTTATTTATTTTTTGTTAATTTCCTTTCTGAAACGGGCATCTGTACTTCTCAGCAATAATGGATGTACTTCATGTAAATGATCGCCATCTGCTTACGAATTAAGTGGCCCTGGTAAATAAGGTCACTGGTGCAATGTAATTACCATTGAATGTGTTAGTCTATTTATTCTGTATGTATATGTATATTTACCTATTACTGTGGACTATCTATGTTTATCTTGCTCTCTTGTAACTCTGTACATTGCCCCTCTTGTTGTTATGTACCTTGTTTGAACCTATTGACATAGACAGGATGGAAGCAGTCCAGAGGAGGGCAACTAAAATGGTGCTGGGTCTACATCAGAAACCATATGAAGAGAGACTGAGAGAGCTTAATATGTATACCCTTGATGAAAGGAGGGACAGGGGGGACATGGTAGAAACGTTCAAGTACCTCAAGGGAATCAACAAAGTCCAGGAGGGTAGCATCTTTCAGAAAAAGAGATGTGTAAGAACAAGGGGGCACAATTTAAAGTTAGAGGGGGACTGGCTCAGGGGTAATGTGAGGAAATTCTTTTTCATGGAGAGAGTGGTGGACGCATGGAACCGCCTTCCTGGAGAGGTTGTGGGGTCTAAAACAGTGGAGGAATTCAAACATGCATGGGACAGACATAAGGCAATTGTAGTGGGGGGTTGCAGGAAATAGGCTGTTGGTTAAATAGAATCTGCAGCGTATCCAGTAGGTAGGGAAATGGGCAGACTGGGTGGGCCAAGTGGTCCTTATCTGCCGTCAAAGTCTATGTTTCTATGTTTCTATTGTATTTTCATTATACTCTCCCGGATGGTACCTGAAAACAGGCATACAGATTGTCTAGGGTACCTACCTGGCCAACAAAAGCTAAATAAATAAATTAACTGTACGGCATTTCTGCTCTTGCTCTCCCTACTGTTGCCCCTCCCTGGGATGCACTTGGAAACCAGGACTGGCTCTGTGTCCCTTTCTTGGTCATCAGTGTTTTAATTAATTAAATAATGATTTCTCATAACTCTATACATCCTCTAACTCCTGGACAATGCACTGATGTTCCACACAATGTCAAAAATTACTAATAAAACAAGCAAACATAAATATTGAATCTGTTTTGTACATTCAAACTATTGAACAAATTAACTAGATAGTAATATTCTTTAACACTTAAGATATGGTGCCCACTAAACTCAAACCTATTATTAGTAGGCGCTGCACATTTAAGCACTTGCTCTGCATTTCAAAGTTCAGTGATAAACATTTTTTATCCTGCCTCCTCTGTGTCTTCCCCTGTCGGCCTCTCCTTCAGGTCATCTGTGGTCTCTCCTCCTACCACTTGCTTGTGCCTCCGCCCATTGCCACCATCCCCCACCTCAGATGGCATCCACCCTTGGGGTAATCCAGTGTAACCCTTCACTGGATGGGTCCTCCTCTGAGGAGGAGAAAGGCACCAGTAGGGGCCAGCCAGTGCAACTACCTGGCCCCTCGGGTGCTGCTGAGGTGGTCTCTGGAGCCTGACCAAGGCACTCGTGGAGGTGGTGGGGACCGAATGGCAATCATCTAGTCGAGCAGAGGACAGCTTCCCTTTTTCTCTTGGCGGGCGTAGCATGCCATGACATCAAGGCATATGCCAACGTCTGCAATGCCCCCCCTTAGTCAGTTGGCGTACATGCTGTACCCCTGGTCACCACCAGGAGTCAGCAGTCTAAAGACCACATCCCTCTCGAAGAAGGTGAGCAATCGTCAGATGCTCCAGTCTACTCCCTCGGCTGGCCATCCAGCAACCCGAGTCCGTTCCAGAACCCAGGTCACTGGCATCGCAAGCGAAAATCCAACAACTGGCCAATGGACTAACTAGTGCCACATCGCAATATTTGGAGAGGCTGACAGATGCTCCACATATAAAAATACAGATGTATCAGTGTATACAGATTGCATCGATGAGATATCCAATCACGTGACTAGCGTGACTAAGGCATAGGTTTGAATAGTGTTGGTGATTTATTCAAATTAACAGTTTATTGAGTAGCACTAGACAACCAGTGCTATTTTCAGGTGCAACCCAGGAGATTACAAAGTACATTCAAGAACATTAGGCATAACAGGGTCCATACGAGAACATTAGATGTTTACATTACAAGCAGAAAGTAGGTAACAGCATGGCACAAGCATGGAAGGCAGTAATCAACATACCGGGGCAGCAATACCCTAAAGGATAATGGTAGCAGGTAAAACGAGTAGTCACAATTTGAGTTAGAGAGACACAGGAAAAACATGAAGATAGAACAGTACATGTACACAGTTCATGAGCAATAGGGACAAAAATTGACCCAACCTAATCAATACTTCTAATAGCTGTGAGCTCGCCAGTGGATAAAAGGATTTTACAGACTCCAGGATTTAAAAAAATATATATACAATATTTAGACACAATTCAGCTTATATTTCATTAATTTTCTCCCATTCTTTATTACTGGGACAAAAGCACAGAAACATGGGGTCTTAGTCCCCCAGATTTCATTTCATCCTTCTACTTTACCCTCATAATCCTGTCTTTGTGACATCATAATCATTTCCACATCAACAGATTGTGATGTCACGAACAGAACAATGAGGAAAAGCAAGAGGATGATGATTATAAATGATGGATGTGATTTCAGCTAATCAACATGCACAGCCACTGCACCTCTTATGCTGTGTACAGTGTGCTCTCATGCGGGAGTGTTTGGGGGAGCACTTCACTTCAACACCGGGGGGGGCAATAAAATTAGAAAAAAAAGACTATAAACTTATAACTCACTTGCGCTAAACTTACGTGATTTATAACACGTTAGTAGGGCCTCCAAGGGGTGTCACTCATGGTACAAGAGACTCCTTTTGTAAGATTTGAGCGCACAGACCTTCTCAGCTTCGTTTCATGATCCTCTCACCTAAACCTCAGACTCAGAGTCTCTTATACCATAAGAAACTCCCCTTGGAGGCCCAAATAACTTATAGATGAACTCTGGGAACAAGGTTTCTTTTTCATGCAAATGTCCACAGTAATACAGACTGACAAAGATAATACATAAATGAAATAATAGCGTAAACAGCTGCTGACACGTCAAAGAAAACTTTAAAAAAACATGATATTAAGATACAATTCAGCTTGCATTCCATATATAGTTTCTGTATATTTCTCCTCCCCATTATTTATTACTGAGGATATTTGCATGAATACATGATCTTTATCCCTTAGAGTTCATTTGCCGCTGGAGCTTACTCTGTACTTCAGGTCATAAGCCTGTGTTGTAACATCACAGTCTGTTGCCATGGGAATAACTGTGATGTCACAAGCAGTGCATTATGACCTCAGGTAGGGAGACAGCAACAGGAATTGATAGACTCTTCAGGAGCAATGACCCTGGTTTCATGCAAATTACACCAGTAATAAATAAGGGGAAGGAGGAATACAGAACTAATGTGAAATACAGCTAAACTGTGTCTAAATATTATGCTGTGTTAAAGTTCTCCTGAAGGTGTCAGCTACTCTTTAATGGTTTCCGAATATTATTTTCAAAATGTTTTCTTGGATACTGGAAAAAAACTAAATTTTTACTAGGAGTAGAATAGTCTCATCAGTTAAATTTGGGGTGCGGCATGTTATGCAGTCATATAGTTTCAATAATTAATTATCAAGACAGGGACAATGACACTCTAGAAACTGACTGAGGCAGCTGTCTTGAAAAATTTCTACTCATGAGGTGCAGTCATGCCTAGTGACATTCACAGACTCTGTGAAAGTGCTGAAGAAAAATTTCAAGCTGGCAGGACTTTTACACAGAGGAAGTTTTACATCTGGTTATATTTTCTGTCCTTCCACATGAGTTTATGAACACATGCTCCTGTGGAGAGTGACTAGCAGAGCAATATGGAATATACATGTAACAACTCCCTCCTTACAGTAGGGGGAGCTGATTGCTACCAGATGTGATCAGTTGTGGAATGATGCCTCAAAATCACTACTTAGGGGTATAGCTGGTGTGGGAGGAGCTATAGAAAGTATATAGATAGGGTGTCCTAATGGTGCCAGGAGCTTAGAAGCACAAGTCAAAAGCAGCAAGGTGCCAGGAAGCTGGTAAGGAGTGTCAATGCCCCACGTGTCCTTGAAGGGTAGGTGCCTCTAGGGATGCAGGCGAGGGTCTGGCTGGGACATGCAAGGCATGAGGGCTAGCTGAGGGGGGGAAACAAGGCACAACCAGCTAGGTGCTGGGGTATTAGATATATTCCTACATGCTCAGCAGGGGCGGGCACATGCCTAGCCCACCAAGTGGATGACTGTAAGACTCAAGCCAGGCATACAGAAGACCCCTGAGGTATGATTAAACCTGAAAACATAGCTGCCAGTCAGTCCCGGAGCCTGTCAGTGGCACAAGGTCCATGACACCTCTCTGTGGTGAGGGCATTATGATGCCCTTTAAGGAGACCCTATAGAATGCCAATGAAGGACCTTGGACACCTGGGATGTATTCTATACTGCTGGGGCTAGTGGGTAAGGACTGAGGAATTTCCATTAGTGTGGGTGCTTAGTGGGACCACCAAGAGGGTGTGGGAACCCTGTGGTGCATCCCCTTATGGGAGAACCCCCCCCCCCGCTGACTTTTCAGTATGTGGTGGACTCCCTTGAAAAGGATTATTGGACATGCTGGTAGTGGAGTGATCCAGAGGTCTGCCCATGTGAGACCATCGAGCACCCAAAGAGAGACATGAAACAGGTACTGCACAGGGATAGTAGAAGTAAGGTAAGAGACTCATCTCCAGGATATGTGTAGAGACGAGAGAATCCCAGAGTGAGATATGGGCACCAACAAACTGCACTTCCAGGAATGCAGCCTGCGGTGGTCATAGGGTATGCCTCAAAGCACACCAAGATACAGCATGGGCAGTACCCAAAAAGCATTTCTGGCATCATTTGTAGAAGGAATATCTGTGGGTTTGGTGAGGAAAGTGTCAGCACTGATGAATGCCTCCTGCTAGTGTTCACCCTAAACATGTAAGGCACCACGCTGACGTATCGTACAACAGTAAAATTGCAAGAGATGTAAGCTATAGAGCAGTGGTCTGCTTAGCAACAATAAGCCTCACAGTCTAGGACTGGTGCAAGCTAGCTTGAGGGCTAGGATACAGCAGTGTGGAGGACAGGGAGCCCCCAGGCACATATGCAAAAGAAGTAGGGATAGGTCATCCTTACTCATTTGGCTTGACAAATGGAAAGGATAGAGAATGTCAGAGTCATGCACAAAGTGGTACAATTGCTAGGAGTGTGACAGGGTTAATATGTGCTGCAGCAGCCGGCTGAGATGTACAACAGGAGTAGAGATTTTTACTCATGAAAACATGTGTACAGAAGTAAACTGACTGATTTAAAGAATCGTGGTCCATAGGCCCTCTGTGAAGAAGTGTATAAATGAACTTTCACCTGATCCCCTAGTAAACAGAAAAGGGACCTTGAGGTCATGCCTCTCAACTGTCACACATTACAAAGTACATCGCTCATTTTACCTCACAGAAACCCTCTGTCTCACATGGCACAGGTGATATTTCACACTGCCCACTGATACTTCAATGCACAAATTCATAATAATCTATGATACTCCATTATCAGCAAACATGAATAGCATAAATGCACAGATTTAGACAGTGTTCTGAGCTTACAATGTCATTTTTGATGATGATGTGTCATACATTTTGCCCATTTGTCACACATACTGTCACACATTTGAGTGATGAAAGATTGAGAGGTATGCTTGGGGTTATCATATCTGAGAACCTCAAGGTGGCAAGGCAGTGTGACAAAGCAGTAAGTAGGGTCAGTGGGATGCTGCGGTACATGGGGAACAGTATCTCCAGCAAGAGGAGTGAGTTTGTGTTGCCACTGTATCGCTAGTTGGTGAGACCCCAACTGGAGTACTCGTCCAGTTTTGGAGACCACACCTCAGAAAGGACACCCCCCCCCCCCGTAGGCATGTCGGCAGTTTCGGCAGTCTCAGAGAGGGCGGGTAGATGGGCAGTTTGCAGTCCTTGGGTCCAGTGTTCCCTTGGGAATTCGGTGGTGAGAGCATTCAGGGGTAGCGGTAGAGGTCAGGGAGCAGGTAGAAGAGGACCCGGGGTGCTGGGCCCAGTTTTGAGAGGTGCTCTAATTGGGCCATCAGGGAGCTGTTGCAATGGTGGCAGGGCTGCTACATGGGATTGATGGAAGGGGGCATAGAAACATAGAAACATAGACTTTGATGGCAGATAAGGACCGCTTGGTCCACCTAGTCTGCCCATTACCCTACCTACAGGATAAGCTGCAGATCCTAGTTAACCAACAGCCTATTTCTTCCTACCCCTCACAAGAATTGCCTTATGTCTGTCCCATGCATTCTTGAATTCTCCCACAGTTTTAGATCCCACAACCTTCTCAGGAAGGCTGTTCCATGTGTCCACCACCCTCTCTGTGAAAAAATACTTCTTCACATTGCCCCTGAGCCGTCCTCCCTCTGTCTTCAAATTGTGTCCCTTGTTCTTGCACATCACTTTTCTGAAAGATGCTACCCTCTTGGACTTTGCTGATTCCACTGAGGTACTTCAA